>OY282512.1:116260022-117460022 GCA_958296145.1 Hydrotaea cyrtoneurina
ATTATTATTTATAGAATTATTATAGAATGCCTATTTAAATTCCTACGTACTGCGTGACAGAGTCAGTGAATCAGGGAATCAGTGTATCAGTGAATCAGTGTCGAGGGTAAATATATATTAAGATTAATTAGACTTTGCTTTTGGAAGGAGACGTGACTAAACAAAACAATATATCCAATTAAAGGTAACTATACATGCTGAGAACATGATTTTTACATTGAAATAAAGGTGAAAGAGTCGTGGGAAAAAATAAAAAAAATATATTCTTTTTTTTTCTTAAAAAAAATATCTTTTTTTTTTCTTAAACAAAATATATCTTTTTTTTTTTCTTAAAAAAAAATATATTATTTTTTTCTTAAAAACAAAAATAGAATGAATTATTTTTTTCTTAAAAAAAAGTATTCTTTTCTAAAAAAAAAAATCTTTTGTTAAAAATTTTTTTTTTCTTTCAAAAAAAAAAAATATTTTGACACAGAAAAATTCACTTTGGTAATAGTGTAATTACATTGTTTCTCTAAAATTCGAACAGCAACTTTCGCAAACAATTTTTAGTGATTTCATCATACTTGAATATACACTAGGGTTAGTCGCTATTTTGCGGCAAGTGCTCCTTCCCCCATGCTGGGAGAATATTCCACATACGAACGGTTCTGCTGAAAAACGTGTTCTCTACAGTGTGTCGTCCGATTAACAGGTCACTTGACAACGACCGAATGAGGGTCCCTGAAATAATCTTTGCAAATTAAGTGGCAATAATTGTATAATCGATCCAAATATATATTTGATTTCTCTGATGTCTTTAATTTTCAAACACCAAATGCTTCAAAAATCACGGTTTATATTTGGTTTCACTTAATACTTTTTCTTCTTTTTTTAATACAAAATACTATGAAACTTCCATAACCCGAACAGCCATTATCTGGTAGAAAAGTTGGACTTTGAGCTATGAAATGACTTATAAAATTGGCTTAAGGGAATTTGTCTCCTTAACTGCCAGTAGAAGTGCTCTGGCTTATTCATTGCAGTTTTGTTCAAAACGCGTTAGGTTTTTTCTTACAAAACTGCAAGTGTTAATTGATTTTCACAAATTAACACTTACAATTATTTTGATTTTTTTTTTTTTGCTTTTGCAAACAGAAATGGTGTTGACTATATGTCGCATCGCATGTAATTATATTTGTATATTTACATATTTGCTATTAATATGCTACACGTGTAAATAAACAACAAAAAATACCAATACAAATTAGTGAAATGTGGTTATAACAACAAAAATGTACAATTACATGACGGCATTACAAACAAACAGAAATTTGTACGAGGGTGTCCTTCAAAAGTTTCAATATTCCATATGATTGTTGTAAAATAACCCAAATTCCTTAATCTAATTCATGATGATTTTTGAATATATCCCTCGTAGATATGTAACTTAGTGCGAAACATATTAATACGGTAAAAAAAGGGTTGTACCTATAGGTACATGTTTTTATTCTTATACATTCAAGTATATATGAATGTGTATTAGACTGCCTCAACCAGAAATGTTTCACCACAATCAATACACGCCCAGTCTGAATGAAATGGGTTGACTTTGTTCCCAAAAACTACACATTTAATATATTTGAAGATACGTTGAGGATGTTGGTTACAAAGCAACAGCATGATCGGTTTTATCTTGTCAAAAACTCTGTAGTTAACTTGGTCATGCCTCATATGAAGGAGATGTTTTTTTCTATTTTTTTTTTGGAAAACAGCTATTACTTCATGGAAGGGTATTGGAAATACGTACAACTGATTTTTAGCATTTCTCGCATTACTACAGTATCTGCAAATAGTTTTATGGACCATGAGGTTGGAAAATGTACATCACACGGAATGCATGCGACCAACAACCACAGTAAATCACCGAAAATATAACATAATGACTATTCCACCGAAAAAGGGAGAGTCGGTCTATTACGTGTTTAGAAATGATGCCCGAAAATTCGATCGAAAAGCCATACATCAGATTTAGGTCCCAGAACTCCTACTCATAAAATGTACTGAACAATTTTCCTATCTATTGACACCAGTATATTAATTTGGAGAAGACAACCCAGTATCGATCATATAAGGCGACTTAAAATGAATACCAAAGTGTGACGAGGTTGAGATGAACTCAAGTAGAAATAATACCCGAAAAAACTATTAAAGGTACTACGATAACTATTATCTCATTGGCGACAGACGATTGTTCGTATGTAGTACACTTGAATTGCGACCTCTTGCTAATAAAATCTTCAGGAAAGAACTTTAGCCAACTGTAGAACTGCTACAACAACAACAATTAATAAATTAATCTTCCGATCGTTAGGTTACGTGCGTACATATTTTCCTGAAGGAAAAGACGAGTAGCTCCACTCAATGCAATGCACGAGATTGACATAACCAGTGACCGGTACCAACTTTTTTTCAAAGCCGGCTCCGAGTGCAGGCACTACCTACCAGACGTGACGATTTTTTTTGCACAAATTCACGAATTCATTTAGAATGCCATATTTGTGTTTCCTTTTTATACAATTTAGTGGCTTTAATTATTTTTTTAGTTTGACTCCAGCCTGACAGAATATATTTCTTATACAATACGATTTTTAGAGGTTCATTAGTTACGGCAAACGACGAACTATTTTGGGGGGATTCGTCAGGCACCCTAATGTATATGTGTGCATTGATGTCGACAAATTGGGGAATCAACGCATTACAATAACAAACAACTGTACCAGAAATTGTAACCATAACCAAAGATAATCTAGAGAGCTGACATGCTAATTCACAGACATGCTAATAACCTACCAACTTATCTGAAATAACATAATGTTTGCAGACATTATTACATATTTCCAAATATTAGTTAGTTCTATCAGAATATATTTGGACTAATATATTCATATATATATATATACGTACATTTATGTACATTTCAGTTTTTCTTTAAATAAGCACAATATTATTCATTAAATTTTACAAAAAATATAATTAAGTTGATAAACAACAATTTCAGAGAATGACTTTAATGGATAATTTCCGTATACAGATTTTTGATGGAATGACTGACCAGACCATGGTCAGTAGAAATGTAAAAATTTCACCTAATTGTCTGATACAATTTCAGAATATTAAAAGAAAATTTCTTTATAAATATGACACAGGGATATACATGTAACTATGTATGTATATGTGAATCATAGCTGTTATGTAATCATTAGTGATCAAGGGTGAAATTATGATTATGAATCACAAGAATCAAAAGAATCACAAGTAATCAAAAAAGTATTTCGACTACTTTTCTTTTAATTATTCGATTCATTTTAATTATTTTCAAAGATTACTGCCGTCAAACTTATTAAATGTCCTTAACAAATGTTGTGAAGAACACTCTCGACCACATGAAATTAAACCAGTATTTTTTTAGTTATTTTTTTCTTACTTAACTGACACATGGAAGTCTACCGTCTTATTGTTCTCATAATTGTTCTAAATAAAAATTTGTTGATCTAATGAAAAATAAACTTTTATTATTGGTTTAAATCGGAATCCACAAACTAATTCAGAGGCACCGAAACGTATAATGGAATAACCCCTAACAGAAAGCATCCAAAAGTCCAATACCAAATGAACATGAATTAACATGTGAGATTACAACCCAATTTAAGCGTATGTTTGCGCTGACAAGTCACATTGACATTCATTAGTTTTGTAGTTTGGAAAAATACATAAAACTTACATTCAGAAATAAATGATCTTTCAATCGAAATGTCAAAGAAAAGTATTTAGTGCACCTTAAGAAAGTTGACACTGGCAGAATGTTTAACATTCACTATATTTGACTTCTTTTTGTCTTCTTGTTGTTACAAATCACAGGCTAAAGATAAGTTCAAGATCCCGGTCAGTGAGTATACAAATTATATGCTACAAAGCTCACTGATTCGAGAGAAGTTCCCCGTCTGTTCCTTCATGGAATGTTAAGGGAAATAAGTAAGTAAGTAAATGAAACTCGGAGTCGGAGTCGAGTAAAGTTTTCGTCTCCACACTCCGGGTAAATTTGTCAGACTCAACTCCACAGCCCAATAACACTCTATTACACGCTTGGCAGATAACATGCATTACATATTGTTCCATATTTCAAAATTCAAATTAACATACTCTTTGTAATCTGTGCATTTAAACATATTAAGCTAAGTAACATCAGACGTGGTTGGTTTCTAGGGCGGATAAAGAGCGGAGATATCTTTAAATCTATGAAATATCAAAACATGCTCCGTGGCATTACATTTCAATCGGTTTGGCTGCTAGTCATATAGAGCATGATTTGGTAAAATTCTCTACTGATAAATTTTAATATGTTGTGGAAAATTGATCACGTATCGGATATCGCATGTGACCTTTACAGTGGCAATAACTCAATTTGGTATAGTCCTTTTCCTAAGGCTCTATATAGATATGGCGCTATAACAAAACATGAACCAATATGGTCCAAATAGATGATTGCTGGCCCATATTTTTATAATATGCCATATTAAACCTAGATCGAACAACATATGTCACTTATAGAATGACATTTAAATTAGGAGAGAACTTTTTACAGGGGATATATAAAAATATAGAAGTGGGTTCATCACCTTTAATAAAGTTTACCTTCAACATGATACAATCATTTCGTATTTGCTATCTTCACTGGATTACAAAACTAAATACTCAATATGAGATCAATCGATCACCTAAAATTTGGTTCTAAAGCTCCTATTTTGCTTTTGTGTCACACTCTGAATTGTCGTTCATTGGTGTTGGCGTACTTAATGTATATTGAATATTTTTGTGGGTTTTTTACTGTGGTCTAGTCCAAACTAGGTACGGTTTCCCTTACTTATTATGGCGTACTTGAATTTGTGAGGAAATGAGATTTAGTTCCTTCTATAAACATATGTAGGTATGTAATGGAAATGTACTTACATGTGGGTATGTGGGATCGTACATTGGACTCACTTGAATCCTTGTGTTTCATATTGTAGGCAGTACATTTCAGCTGATGTTTAGTTTTTAAGATCGTTTTGAGAATCATAAACTAAGCTTTTGTTTTCACATATTTCCATCCTAATCTGATCTCCTGCAGTTTGTGTGCCGACGCTTAACTGAGGGCTTTTGAAATGTAACAAAGACTTATTAAATGTGAAAAGGAAAGTGTTTGGTTTATACTTGCCTTTTTTTGAGAATATGCGCTATTAACCAGTTGGTTTCGCGTAGAACTATTAGACCAGAAATCATTGCAAATGGGCACCGATGAAGAAGTGTGGCAGCTTCCGGAACGGACCAGTGTACCTTGCCTGCAATCAAAGCAAATACAATTTAAACATTTCTATTTTACAAAAAATATAAACAAACTCGAACAGAAACAAAAAACTCCATAAAGATAACAAAAAAAAATGGATCAAAACTATACAACACACATGTGACACTACAACGGACATGGGATACAAATAGGAACTATGTATTCAGGTTATTTTGAAGGATTATTATATTTGGAATAAACAACATGTCCAGTTGATAGTCACCACCATTTTGTCAAGTGTATGATAATTAATCCTCGGAATTAATAATTTTAAAAGAGATTTGGCAAAAAAGTGTTCTGCATTGCATTCCGATATATATACAGTGTACTCTCTCCTAAACGGACACTTTTTTCAGTACCAATCAGCTTCAGTCCTCTTGTGTAGTTTTCTCATAAGCGAACATCTCTCATAAGTGGACAAAATTCTCAGGCCCTTAGGTGTCCGCTTATGAGTGAGCACACTGTACATGATAACGGTGTACTGCGACCTTATTCACATAGCTCACTTTTAATCTGTGGTAATGACAGTGATTGAACTATTTGTTGTATTTCGTGCAAATTGGTTTGCACAAGCATTACCATTGCTTAGCAAAGACATAAACAATGTACATAACTCCATATACCAAATACAGGTGTCGCTTGTGTTCGAATAGAGCTGCCATGCTATTGATTACGACTACATGGTAGAAAAGGAAATTAATTTCCTAAACTCAGCATACACATTTTACAAGCATTCTAAAAAACGTTTGCGTTAGGATTACCATTTATACCACATTGTTATATTTGCACAAAACACGAAATATCTTACTGAAATAAAATATAATTAATGTTCACTTAATGTTCACTTTTTCTTTGGAATGTCAAAACCGATGTACTTACATATCGTCACCAGAAATCTAAAATGACTTAATAAGCATTTTCACAACGTCGCAGGTGAAGCCAAAACTGCCGTAAAATCTAAACACTCTTCCTGTTACGTCTTTTAGGAATTTGCCAAGAATCAATCAAAGCAACTTTTACGTTTTACCGGATACTAAGCAATTTAGGAGCGGTGACGACTGAGGTCCAATAAATAAGTCATGGATGATCTTCGATTTTCGTTAAACTAAAAATTAATTTATTCTGTCAAAGTTAACCTAAATTTTAATCGTAAAATTTGGGGCATTTCAGCTACAGTAAGATAGCCATATGACTGACGCAAAATAAAAATTAATTCACAAATAAAATACATTACTTAAAATGTAATTAAACGTGTCAAAGTTCTTTTTCCAGTCTTTTTTTAATTCTTATATTTTGTATATAACAGGTTTAACTAATATCTCGTTTTGCGTCAAAATATATAAATTGGTGTCAGCTCTTTGGCATTTGGACAGACAAACTACCTAGGAAATGCAAACTTATGATTTTTAAAGTTTATAGGTACTCGACTTTAGTCATTCATTATTGTTTTTATTATGCTGATGTTATTCATTACACACATATTTTGTTCTTGACCAATTGATCAAACATCAGCTAAGCTTGTTAGAGTCATTCACAATGGACGACATTAGATATGAAATTTCTAAACATTTGCTGACTTTTGTTTGACAAAACACCAACCACTTTACACCCTATACAAAAAGTGTCCGACTGTTTTGCAGACACGGCAACTCTGACACTCAGAATCATTTTGACAGCTGTTCTCGATAACAGAATAATCCATTTGACAGTAGTTCGTATCAAATTCTCGCATGACTTTAGCTTGCCTTTAGTAAAATTATTAGAAGTTCATGAAATAAAACAAGAAGTATCGCATACAAAATTTTGCAGAAACAATTGGCCATCTTTCGGGATTCTTAAACAAATGTAAGTTGTTGTGGGTCTGAATGTGTGAGCCCTTGAAAAGAAGGTGATGAATAGTACAACAACATTACGCAACTAAGAGGTTTTGGATGGAACGTCGTGTGCGGGGGGTGGTTGAAATCTTGTGATGAGGGAGAACTACACATGAAGACGAACGAGTTACAAAACATGTGTTATATTTCTATTTGAATGTTAATTTAATTTGTGAATTTTATCTACTTTTTTGTTTGTAGAAATCTTAGCTATGGGGAATGCAGTTTCAATAGCTCAAATGCAGGCTGCGCAAAGTCATGAACAAATGATGGCGTCTGGTGCCAATCCACCACCCGAATGTCCCATGCATCAGAAGGACGGCAAGGCTGGCGCTGCTGCTCCAGCAATGCCTCCACATCCAAAAATGCAAGCCACAACAGTCTCTGCCTCTGAATGTCCTGTGAAACATGATAACAGCGATGTCAGCCCCTTAAATATGATGCCCCCAGCTAATCAAAAACCTGCTCCAGATCAACCCTTCCCCCTGCCAACCGAACGTCAGACTTCGAGCATACCCAAGGTAACAGAGGATGGAAGTACGCAATTCTGGCAATATCCTAGTCAGCAGATGTTTTGGAATGCTATGTTACGCAAAGGTTGGCGTTGGAAGAACGAGGATGTTTCACAAAAGGATATGGGTGATATTATCCGTATACATAATGCCAACAACGAGCAAGCATGGAAGGAGGTGCTTAAGTGGGAAGCGTTACATGCCAAGGAATGTGGCAATCCTAAACTGAAGAGTTTCGGCGGTAAGGCTTCGGACTACAGTCCCCGGGCACGTTTTCGCAGTTTGTTGGGGTAAGTTGATGCCGATATAGTCGATATACAGTGTTAAAAGAGTGGAACATTAATGTTTTGACTCTAACATGCTTTTTTAACTTTCAAAAAATATAGTCAGGGAGAACTGTTTGATTTTTTTAAGCAAACAAGTTTTTAGTCTGTTAACTGAAAACAAAATCTATTATGAAATCGGCGCAAATGTTATATTGAACCCGGAGTGATTTTTTTACTTTTCCTGGAACTTATACAGACTATTATGAATTTGTACTACTTTCTTTATCCTTCTTCAAGTCAGAACAGCAAAAAAATCTGAAATTTTTCCGTACATGAGAAAAAAACTAGTTAATCTCACCACTACAGCTATTTTACGTTACGAACCAATTATGTGGAGAAGTTTTTATTTCGCAACTGTTCACTAAATTATTAAAACGAAAATCCCGATAACAATGAGAAAATAAAAGTTGGAACTAATACACAGTTCATAAAATAGCAACCATAAATAGGTTACGGTCGATAAATAAAACTACAAAGTAATGTGAGAATGTTACTCCCACTTTTGGCTTCTTTGTCCAGTAAATCTGTTGAACGTGTTTGTTTTTTTTTCAATCATAGAGAAAACGTGGATGGACTATAATTCCAAATTCGTAAGTGTATTCAAATCTCTTCAAGATTTTAGTCATTATAAAACACATTGTTTTTTTTTTAAACTAAAACATAATCCGGCGTATCAGGGAGGGGCCGCTTAAAAACGATCAAATGACTTACCAGGCTGTATGTTCCGTTACATTTTCTACCTCACTGGTCAACGAGGAATACTCAAGGGAATCGTTTCAGATTGTATAATTCCCGAATTCATAATGTAGTAGGATACCTAAACCGTGGGTCCATCGGAACTGTACTTAGAATATCCTATCAAGTCTTCTAATTAATCAAAAATTCATATGGGAAGGTGAAGTAGAATATCTCAAACACATAATACTTTCTTTTGTGGTATTCAGAATTTTGTATTTTAATAAAACAAGAATTTGAACCATCATTTTTTGGACAGTTTGGTAGATGTTTCTGATTTCGCATAAATGTCTGGAATATGTATTAATATATGTCTATCTTGAATAATTTCCAGACACAATACAACATACAATTTTCTACTTCTGTAAAACACTGACAAATTGAGGTATCGACATTAAATGTATTCCAGATGTTATTAAACCTGTTACATTTAGGTATAGATATTTGTTCTGATGTATTACCCCGCCAACAATCAGTTCGTGCGCCTGTCCGTTTTCTAATATTTTCAATTTCTGCTTTTATGTTTATTTAAAAATCTATCTTTATGAGACAATGTTTATTGTCTCCTTAAACCTAAAATATGAACACCGCGAGTAAATTCGCAGCTTCTATGGAAGCCAATTTGTCCACACAAAAAAGTGTCAGAAAGTTTAAAATTTTGCATTCGGTAGGTCTTCTAAACTTTGTTGTCTTTATAATTATAAAGAGAATAGTTCTGGGCATAGGCCAATATATAAATAGATTCCAGTGAAAGGTGTTGACTCGGCTGAAATGGAACATTTCGAAATGATACATAAATTGTAGTAATAGTAAGCATTCTTAACGTTGCCGATTCCGACCTCGGTAGTAATTATGAATTTCATCAGACACGATAGCCCTGCAGAAATACACGAAACTTCTTTATACTTTTTATTCCACTGAAAAATCATATCAACCAATATTTGACGTTTATTTTCTATAATATTTACCTCCTATCACCTATTATTCATTCCTACATTATAAATAATTTCGTAATTTTTCAGTTATGAACTACCATTTGATCGTCACGATTGGATTGTTGATCGCTGTGGCAAAGATGTTCGTTATGTTATCGATTACTATGACGGCGGCATTGTAGACAATGACTATAAATTCGCCTTACTGGACGTTCGTCCGGCTTTAGATTCTGTGGATAACATGTGGGATCGCATGCGCGTTGCCTATATGCGCTGGAAATTTACCGCTTTTGATATGATACAAGGTTCAACGGATTCATCGTCCAGCGGCAAAGTGGACCATTAAGCGGCATGCATGAGAAAAATCAGACAGTCATCAACTTAACTACTTCTGTTCAAAGAATTACACACCTCGTAGGTCATAAACCTTATTTTTATTATTTATTGAAATTGAACATAATAATCAATCATCCTAACATGTATTCACAGTGAAAGTGGATACAAAATTGCTAAAACAAATTAATACAATTTTACATGGAACTATTTCAAAATTAACATGTATCTTTTTTTTGAAAAACTTCCATGCACGATAAAAACACAACACTATTAGAAAATATAGTCAGTAATTATTAACCTTATTGAACGATTTATGATGCCATGTTATTAGTTATTATTAAATCGATATGACGAAATAGATAATGATAATAAAAAGAATTTCGTTGGTTGGTTGAACAATTATCAATCACTAGAAATGCTTTTTGTTGTTATTATCTGATAAAAAATAAAAACCACAAATTTAGATATGTACTACCTATAATAAAATGAAAATGTAAATTTTAATTGGAAAACATAATAAAACACTTGTTTTACTTATTGCTGTTGCAAGAAAAAAGAGGTTATGTTGGTATCCTAGTAATACAGTATTGTGTAAGCAGTGCCAACATGTTCTAGTGTCTGTCGGAAATTAACTCTGTATATCTCTTGAAGAAATAGTCTTCAATGGTCTGCCCTAACAAAATAATCAAATTACCAAGAGCAAAATGGGAATACGTTGATGTAATGATATTCATGCAGTTGCCGCATTAGTCCTCAATTGTGTTGAGAAAACTTTAAACTCTCGCATACAGCTCTGTTACGATTTGTCAGAGTTATTTCCAAACATCAGTCTAAAAGTATGCATAGCGGAATATCAAGTTCGCACAAAAGTATGTAAATAATCGTATGATAGAGATTATGTAAATCACAATAGGAATGCAACTGCTGTCAGAAAATATCCCAGCGACACAGGCCTGTCAAAGAACACATTCGCAATGGTTTTAATTTCGTTGTTACCATTCCGATCAATTTCTTTTTTCAGATTCCGTTGGTTTTTTTAGTTTACAAAAGGGTGAACGTCCCGGTTTTTTAGATGTGACATGGCAGTCGTATGCATTTGAGAGAGTACTAAACTAAAAAGTTCCATACTTCAACGATTTCTTCCAAAAATGTGCCAGCGACACATGGAATATTTATTTATTATCAATCTGGAGAGCTAAGTGCAGAAACATGACAAGCCTATAAAAAATGATTATGTACATGTAAGTAATCCAATCCAGTAAATAAATGTTAAAATTCGTCTTCTGGAAACCATGTCCCTAGAACAATCAAGTATTTTCACAAATGATTCGTCAATTCTAGATTATCGACATTCAGATGAAATAGGACAGACTGAGACAACATGAGGTCCCGGTAATGCTAGACATATTGCAGATACTTCTGGCTTCTCGTCGACATGTTCATTAACGTTTATAGCAACCTGAGAAGGCTCTGATTACACTAAGGCTGTCAGTACGGGTGAGCGTTGAACCCTACAGACCTGAAGCAGCCAGTTCAGCTGAAAAGATGCCAGTTCTGTCTGAAAGCCGGTAACTTGTCTCAGGACTACACAAGAAGTTTTAGTGCCTTCAAATAATCCATTAATATACAAGATCGTCTGCAGCCCATAAAAAGCGATCTCATCAGTAGAGAGCCTAGAAAACAATTGGACTTAATATGTATTTACCATGAATGCTGAGACTCACTTGCTTATTTCCCTCAACATTTCATGAAGGAAGAAACGGAGAACCAAAAGTTGTTTATACCCCGTATTTCTGTATGAGAAGTCATTTGTAGTAAGTGTAGCCAGAGTTTGGAACCACCTTCCATTACATTTGCGATCGTTTTCCCTTTCCAGTTATATTGTGCACATGGATATAATTGTGTATATATCAAATATATAAACAAACAGCATGATCATCAAGATTGAAAGTTGTCAATGTTCAGACGATCCCCAAGAGAGGTGAGGCTACAAATCCTGCAAATTACCGCGCAATAGCAATATCTTCTGCGATCTCGAAGGTTATGGAGAGCATGGTTAACCACCATCGGGTTAAATATCTAGAGTCTAACGATAGTATGGCTTCCGTAGAAATCGTTCTACTGGAGACCTGATGGCGTTCCTTTTGGAATGATAGTGTCGATCCATTCACATTGAATTTGGTGTCTATCGATTTATATCGAATTTTTTTAAAGATAAGATCTTTTTTCACACGATTTTATTGGGAACGTATGTATTGTGTAAAAAGAGAATTAGGTGTATATGTTTATATATATATCATGAATGTGCTACAATTGTATGATATCATTAATCCAAAAAGATTTAAAATAAGAAGTCTGTTAATCCAGTTGTGGTAGAAGGCCTCCTTCTCCCGATACACTCATATTTAAAAAATCCACATTTTTGTTCGTAAACATTTTACGTGTTTTACACATGTGACTTCGACAGCGGCAGGAACTCAATTTACATAAACCTTTTTCTGGGGCTTTTTCAAAACATTGAACGATATCGCTAAACTTTTCTCGAGTTGGTTATCATAATTAAAGGGCCGATATTGATCGTGTGTTAACTACAGGAGGACTTTAATTAATTAATATTGTTTTGGACCGACGTTCACGAATAAGAAAGAGCTAGACTTCAGCATGATACACTCCTCTATATTAGTTACCTTATTTTGATTACAAAAATATATGGACGGTCATAGATAAATCGACTAGGAAAAGTGATCCATATTCGTTCTGTATACTAAACCTCCGATTTACATTCCTGTTAGGTGTTTCTGCGCAGTTGGTAATGTCTAAATCTAGATGACTATCATAATATAACAATAATTGTACGCCATCAAGGTATTGCGGAAATTCGACTAGGTCTCATGCGTCCTAAGGATCTGTAAAGCTCATAATGTGCTTTCGAAGCGCAGTCCTTAGGTGGGGCTACACGACATAACCAGGAAAAATACGATATTTAGACTTTGTGGAATGGTCTTTCTGCTCAGGTCTAGACAAATACCTGATCCGCCACTTATGACTTGCTTATATTTGTTAGGAAATGTCATTCGTTTAAGTTCCTTATTTATTTACATGAGTATGTACTTACCTGCAGGTATGTGTGGTAGTTTATTCGACTTCAATGGATACTTGTCCCAATGTTCATTTTTCCGCCGCCTCTCGTAGTGCACTTCAGCCAACATTGTAATGATTTTCAGTTTTTAAGAGGATGCTAAGAATCATGATCCCACTATTATTAGCTCAAATGATTCATTATCGTCCAGTTTCCAGAAATTTTTGTTAATAAATGGGAATTTCGGAATTCCGTTTTGAATCACACATATATTTCTTATCTGTACAAATTTCTTCTATTTCATTAATTCGTAACAAAGAAAAAGAACAAACCATGTTTGCGGACGGTCGAAATGAAGAATTGTAATTAAAAATTAACACTGGGTTTCTTGAATATACATATACTTATATTCTGAATTACATGCATTTAATATTAATTATATATTTTGGTTAATCCCTAGTGAAAGATATACAAAGATTTAGAGACAATTTTACGCGACGGACAACCGAAACATCTAATTGCAATTGACGGAATGACTGCAGATAAAAGAGGTAGAAGAAGAATTTGATCGAACGTCTCTCAGTGAAAACTGAACGAAGAGCAATTTGTTGTTTTTTTTTGCAAATGGAATTTAACGAAGACTTATTAAATGGGAAGCGGAAAGATCATATAAATGCACACATATCTACTCAATCGCAGTTGAGAAAAGAAAAGTTACGCAAAGAAGTATAGGGTTCTCCCACAAGAGGTGTTGCTTGTGTGGCAGGTAGCGCCGTCTTGTTGAAAGTAATTGTTGTCCAGATCAATATCATCTAAAATCATTAATCATCTCTCGATAGCGCAATCCACTCGCCATAATTGTTGATCCAACCTCATTTTCGAAAAAGTAAGGTCCAATGACCCCGCCGGACCATAAACAGCACCAAACAGTCACACGTTGTGGATGGAGAGCCTTCGCAACAATAACTTTTAGGTTTTCCGAGCCCCAGATGCGACAATTTTGCTTGTTGACGGAGCCACCGAGGTGGAAATGGCCTCATCAGTCAAGATGATTTTTCGATGGAATTCCGGATCATTTTCATGCATTTCAGGCACCCAATCAGCAAAGACACGACGTTGTTGATGATCGGCCGGCTTGAGTTCTTGTCTTAACTGAACTTTGTAAGCCTTAAGACCCAAGTCTTTATGCACAATACGGTGTAATGACGTCTGTGGAATGCCCAATTCCAAAGAACGACGAGGAATGGACAAACCTGGGTTTTCTTCAACACTTCGGGCTGCAGCAGCAATAATCTCAGTTGTTCTTGAGCGACGTGCAAGGGTTTTATTCTTCACATCACACTAACTTGTCCCAACAGCTCGAATTGGTCCACCAATTTCTCTATTGCAGTCGGACAAGGTGCTTAACGACGACCCACAAATGCTTCAGTTTTGCGAACTGTGACTGCAAGATTTTCACCAATTTTGTAGTGAATTTTAATAATTTCAATGCGTTGTTGAAGCGTGTATCGTTTCCATTTTTAGTAATGGCGTAGTTTATACTTGTAAAATGTCAGAGAATAAAAGCTTCACAAGTGACAGCTACCGAAATGTCGGGTTATTCAAAATAACACCTCTTGTTGAAAAAACACTTTACATTTCACACAGACGCTCTTCGTTGAAATTTAGATCTAAAATCGCCAAAATTCAAATTCGCATAAAAAAAGATCTGACTGCAAACATCTCCCAATGCAATCGATATGGCAACATTTTTGTCATTCTCTTTTTAGCCAGTTGCGTTTTTTTTTATTTCCCCCAATTTGCGCATCCTTATCCTATTGCTTTTGTGCTCATGCATTTGTCTCTTTTACACCCACACAAATTTCATACTTGGTCTAAGAAGATGACAAACTGCTAGAAGTTCAGTTAATCAGTTATTCCGCCGCGCTTTTGGTGAGTCAACATACAATTTGGAGCTAAATGGTTAACAATTGCGAAAAGTCGTTTGAAAAGTTATTAAATGTAGAAGTTAATTGGTTATAAAGTCATAAATTGATTGAATGTATCGCCGGGTTAACAAAATTCGCAAATAATCGTAAATTGTGTGTCGGTCGTTAGTGCATGTACGGAAGACGTGTTCGCGTGTGTGTGTGTTTGTTGAGTGCTAGGTTCGCGTTCGGTTCGAAACAAATACATCCATACTGGTGGTGATAACAACAACAATTGGAAACATCCACCTTGTGTTCGGGAGGAATGTTGTGATTTAAGTCAAGAAATGGAAATTATAAGTGAATATTTATGAGTTCGTTTAAAAACAAATTCCAAAGATCTTCGGTCTGTTAAAATCAAGTGCTGATCGATTTGATTCGGTAACATGAGGGTAAGTGAATTTGCATAATTATCAATTTCAAGCTTTTTGTGAATATGATTGTAAATTTTTTATATTTGTCTGCCTGGACACGACTTATCGATCATAGTTTTGGGAGAATATCGATTTATTTACGTGGAAAGAAACCCTATGGTTTATTTCTCCAAAAGTATTTTCCTTCCTGGTTTCCAAAAGTTAGCTGAATCTGCTGATTTCTAGCAGATTGATGGTTTGTGAATTTCCGCACTATTTCCCATCTGCATGTGACTTGAAACTTTTACTGATATACGCAAAAGCTGCGGTTTGTTTCATCGATATCAGGCACATCTCCTGTCGTCCTACACAAGGCGTGGCTAGTTGGCGGAAGTCATACCTATTCGAAAGTCGGGTAATTGTTTTTTCGGTAATAACGAAATTTTAACTCTTTGGTAAATTGATCTTAAATTAGATCCATGAAATAAAAAAAAAAGACCGTTTACTGGAATGAGTGCAAAAAGTGCGACATTTTCGCACTCTTGGCTGGCAAGGCTTTGACAAATACTTTGTGTTGTATTTTAACCACTCTATCGATTTTCATGATCTAAGATCTAAGAAAAATCTGTAAAACTCTTATTCACGTTGACGATTGTTCTGCGTGTATATATGTCAGGGCTCTACATTATTCGGGAAATCTATAATTTTTTCCCCCTTATAGGTGCTATGTAAGGCGCTCTCAAATTCATTTTTTTGTTAAATACGATCCGATATAAAAAATATCGTAGATTTAAAAATAGGATTATCAACAAATAAACCACAACAAATGGGAAAAACAGACATCCAACACGTGAAGTGAATTAAAATAAATTGTGAAATAAAAACAAAACACTTTTGCGTTACGTGGTCTGCACGTTCAGCAAGAGTTATACTCGTAAGTGATGCAATCACACCGAGTCATTAATAAAACAAATAATCTAGGAGAACTGTACGCATTTTATCTTTAAAAAATTTTAAACTTGGGTGGTTTTAATTCACTTCAAGAATTGACAACTTTAGCATAAAGAAGCGTAGAAACTCTTTGTATAAGTAGGATATTCAAGAATTGGTTTTATATGCGTAAATGAAGTATAACAAATTCGCGTGAATACGTTAAAATAATCGTTACATACGGAAGTTCGCATATCGGTTACAAACCTTACAAAAACTTCTAGAATAAATCATATAGGCAAATTTGAAATATTGTTAACGCTCTACTCTGCAAACAATTGTAAGGAGTCATAACAATAATGGTAGAATCGATGCTTGGTGTGATTTTCGATTTTCAAGCATCGATTACCCGAGTAATTCAAATTCAAATCTGCTGGCCATTTTGTTGTTCGTTTGTTCTCGATGTTTTTTTTTTTTTTTTTGTAAACAAGGAAGTGTTTACGTTAATGTACATAATAAAATAAATATAAAAATTGGCCCCGTGATAATACCATCCCACCCCCGCGGGGCCCCGCAGTGGATCAATTCCGTTGGAAATTTATTATTGGCATTTTATACCGTGTTTCATTATCGTGCTTATTAACACACATGATATAGCTCATCATACTGAAAGCCATTGCGAGACATCGGATGTGGTATACAATCGTTTCAATATCAAAAACCACAAAACCACATTGGGATTAATCACAACGCGAGCTCCATCCTCATTTCGAAAGAAATAAGGATCGATGATTTCGTCAGCGTGTAAATCACACCAAACAGTACATTTAGACTCTGAATTTAGCACAGTGACATAATTGTATATGCACAAGTGTTTAATGCATTGAGTTTGAATGTAGTTTTACTTATCTGAGAAGCCTTAGGAGGCTGTGTTGATTTGACATACATTCGATGCTCACTGCAAGCCGTTGGAATCTTTCTAATATTTGATACAAATAACAAAAACGCTCGTTGCAATGTCGTAGTCCCTGCATGGTTCAGCAAAATAATTAAAAACATTTATTTGGGTTTGTAAGACCAACATTTAATTTTTTTTTATTACAACTTACTCTCATAAATTTATGATGGGTATAACTTTGAAATGCCAAGAGTAAAATTAATAATTTTTTAAAAAAAAAATTAAAGAAAATCATAAATGTAGTCGTACATATTTTTTTTTACTAAAAATATGGTTTTGGTTTTTTTTTTTAATAGTTATCTTTCCAAACAGTCTTAGTGTAGTTATAAGCAGTAAACTGAACCGGGATTGGAAGAAAAATCGTAAAAATTAGGCATATTGGACTAAAATAATAATAATAAATAAAAATTTGCTGGACGTTTAAATTGTTGTGAAATCCCTGGTTTATAATAGGGAGATAGCAAATGTGGTTTTAGCAAAAGCGAATGCAAATATTGAAATGTATTTCTTACGGATAATTTTTTTTATTCAAATTGTTCTTTAGGATTGAAATTGTCTTCGGATATTTTGACTATACTTATGAAGAAGAGTTCCGATCCGACAGTACAATACACCAAATTCAATGTAATTATATGTCCTAAAAATGTTTTTGTAAACATGAAAATTATAAAAAAATAATATTTAAAGAGCAGTGGGTAGAAAATAAAATAAAAAAAATTGTTTTTGTTGTCAGAAAAAATTACAAAAAAAATATATAAAAAGAAATTGTAAATTTTTTTTACTAAGCCACATTCAAATAATATCTCTGTAGAAGTTATGGCGCTGTTTGTAAAAGTACCTTCATTGCGTTGTTTTTTCCCTCCGTTCTACAGATGTAATGTATTTGTTTTTTTTTTATACCCTCCTATCTGCGGCGGGTAGAAGGATATACGAGGTATGTTCAAAAAATATCGCGATTTTTTGTATTTTGTCAAAAAGTATTTATTTATTTATGAATATCTATTTTGTCCCCTTCAAAGTAATTCCCCTCGGATATAATAAACTTCTTCCCACGTTTTTTCCAATCCCCGAAGCACTTGAAATATTAATTTTTTGTGATCTTGTTCAGCTCCTCCTCCTGAATCGTGCCGTAGCGTCGTCCTTTCCACGTCCAATTTTGGAATTTTCATACTATGGATTATGAAATTTGTTTCTTTTCGCCGAGGGTGTATGCAACTTATATACACCAACGGAAATTGTAACACTTCTACATAAAAAGCCATAACTTTCACATTTATCCATAGATGTTCATCAAGTATGGCTTCTTTTCTTCTGTACTGTGCCAGCTAGTGGGAAATAAAATAAGTTTATATGTATATTTTTTTTCAATTTTTTCCCAGGGGAACAGTATCTCTCGGTTAAATATAATTTGTTTACTAACACCATTCACAATTTGATTATAAATCATAAGTATGCGCAGCTAACAGAGACACATTATTCATTCCGATTTAAATATGGAATGAAACATATTCAATTGTATATAAGGCCATAAACATTTAGCCCCAAGTCGTCAGTTGCAATATGCGAATTTAATAAATCACACACTCTGTTAACAATAAATGAAATTACTTTAAGAACTGCATCTAAATTAAAGTCCGTAAAGTATAATATCAGACATACACAATGTTATTGTGTATCCTGATTATTTCAATTTCGAAAATCGGAAAAACATTCGCCTTAACCGAAAACTCCATGGAATGCGTTACTCCAACATATGTATTGCCCTTGAACAGTGCCCCGATCTATTCGATATATTTACGAAGTTTAATCAATTACCCGAGAGTGAAAAACAAATAATTAAGGATTCCCAATGTGGTTATGACAATGCGGCTGTTGAGAAGGCCCGCAAGGTGCTAGTGTGCTGTCCCATTGTCAACGGTGAACCCAGTATTAACGAGATGTTAGTGGAGAATGTTGAAATTGATAATTCATATTGTGGTGTGGTAAAGAAAAAATATGCTGACGACAGGATCTCATCGGCAAGTCAAATCCATTTTCCCTGGATGGCTTTAATTGAATATGTGGAGGCTAGAGGTACATATTTAAGTGGTCGAAAAAAGTAAAATAATGAATAATTGTATGGTCAAAACCGTTAGAGATCTTTCTTTTTCGATTGACGTAGGGCGTGATTGTTATTTATTTCTGTTAGTTGGCTACTAAATTTGATGAGTGTTTTAATTCCAGATGTGAATTAAAAGTACAATCCTTCCGGTTAATAATGGAAAATAATTTCATTCAAATGGCTGCCTCGGCTGGCCATGCAGTAGCCTAACGACATCAGATCTGCGGCTGATAATCCTCCTCTTCAATATCCTCCTCTTCAATTTTTGTAAACAAAAATTCGTTCAACATGGCCCGATAACGAAAACGAAATAAGCGCTAGTTGACGCCACCCCCCTCATGGTCCGCCAAAAACATGTCTTGTCAACCATAAAATGAAGTTTTGTCGAGTTTAATTACCTAATAGGTGCATGGTTTGAAAACTTTCAGCAAAATGTATCTTTCTTTACCAAAATGCAACAATTTTTTAATTATTTTTTTTTCACAATGGTAGTTGCTAAGTAGAATTATTCGTTAGCTCCAGTCTGACATGGTGACAGGGACATTCATTTGTTTATTTTTAAATTCTGTTTGAAATGCTGTAAATTTGTCGATTTACGAATAAAAATAAAACAATTTCTTGACCTAAGCGCCCCGGTAGGCGAGTTGGTAGCGTGCTTGCCTATCAGCGTGGGGGTTGTGGGTTCCATTCCCACCAAAGGCTTTGGTCTGTCGCTGCAAAAATCTAAACATGTCTAAGCATGTCAGGCTTGTTTTAAGAATTTTTAGTTTTAAACTAAGTTTTAAACTTGATGTAATCTAAAATTGAGAATTTTATTCTCAAATCAAGATTATTCTACTTGTTTTAAGATTTTAATCTTGTTTTAAGATTGTCGTTCTTAATTTTATCTTCATTTAAGTACTATGCAGGCTTGATTTCTTTAAAATTAAACAATTCTAAAAACAAGCACGACACAGCTTAATTTTAGCCCGCAGCTGTTCTCTTAGTGTATGTCACCCGGTTTACCCTTGGACCCAAAAATTAGAATATAAATTTACTTTGTATTGTAATTAATAATAAATAAATAAAAAAAAAAAAATTCTTGACCGGTATTACGAGAGTTGCTATTTACATTTCGGGTCCAGTGATAAAAATAATCGTTTTATTGTCTTTCGCAATATTCTCTGTGATAATCAATACACTTTGAATGCGCTCAATCCAATTTAGAAGCAGTTTTTCCACTTCAACTCAGAAGCAGCTGCGGACGTCAAAAAACATTGACCACGCATTTTTTTCGTGATGCGAGGGGATAAGAAGTCATTTGGTGCCAAATCAGGGCTGAACGGCGGATGACCCATCAATTCGATATCTTGAGGGCTGAAATAGCCAATTGTAGTGAGAGCTCGCATTGTCGTGATGCAAAATGATCCGTCACCCACAGCATCGACGGTTTCCGACCGAAGTTGTACGAAATTCGTGAACGGCGTCCGAGACCGAACCAGCGATTTACAGTGGTTTTTAATGACGCTTTACCAAAAGTCGATACATCATGTTTACGGGTTATTTTCATTATTTGACCGAAATTAATTTTTTAACACACTGAAGAAATTATGCTAAAAAAATGTGAAATTCACCAATAGAAGTACACTAGTATTGCCAGGACCCAGAATGTAGATAGGTACCCTTGTATTATTCCCATTCAAAAATAAAAAACAAAAAATAAATATTCAATTTATTTTCTAGTTACAAGAAATTGTAAATTTGTACTTTATTATCAGTAATCTTTAAATCTTAAATGAGATAAATAATAAATAAATAATAAATAAATAATAAATAAATAATAAATAAATAATAAATAAATAATAAATAAATAATAAATAAATAATAAATAAATAATAAATAAATAATAAATCAATAATAAATAAATAATAAATAAATAATAAATAAATAATAAATAAATAATAAATAAATAATAAATAAATAATAAATAAATAATAAATAAATAATAAATAAATAATAAATAAATAATAAATAAATAAATAATAAATAAATAATAAATAAATAATAAATAAATAATAAATAAATAATAAATAAATAATAAATAAATAATAAATAAATAATAAATAAATAATAAATAAATAATAAATAAATAATAAATAAATAATAAATAATAAATAATAAATAAATAATAAATAAATAATAAATAAATAATAAATAAATAATAAATAAATAATAAATAAATAATAAATAAATAATAAATAAATAATAAATAAATAATAAATAAATAATAAATAAATAATAAATAAATATTAAATAAATAATAAATAAATAATAAATAAATACTAAACAAATACCAAATAAATAATAATTCAGGTATTGTTTGTCTTAAAAATAACTATCACATATGTTGGAACATTCTCTCTGTCTCTCTCTCTCTCTATCTTCATCCAATGTATCATTGTGTCAGTTGATACAGTATCCACTGTAAATGACTCTGAATATCAATGCTAATACTGGGCCAACCCTGTAGACCACAGGGATCTGCACCACCTACCATGACACCAACAGCGTAGTAGACCTTCATGGTGCCATGATCAACAGAATACATCAAAGCTCCACCAGAATCACCGCCGCATGTATCCTCATCTTGTTCGCCACCAGCGCATATTTCATATTTCAAATTGATCTCTCGCTTCATTAAACGATAACGGTTGCGACATTCGTATGTGTCCCAGATACGTAGAGGAATGTTTGATTTGCCACCGCCTACAATAGCCCGAGAGTTGGTTGACGATTGACCCCAACTTGCGAATTCTGCCTGTATATTTGTCAGATTCGATATATTTAGAATATAACCGAATGGAAGACAAATTGGTCGAATATAATTCGTATATTCGATGTGTTTTTTCATGCGTATTAGGGACATGTCATGAAAGAGACTGGCTGGATAATTAGGATGAACGATGATCTCTTCGATTTCCACAGCAAGTGGTTGTGCAGTCGTTGGAGAGCAATTGACATTATATCTGCAGTCGTTATAGGTGTTTGGATCCCAATGTCCCAAAATTATACGATATGGTTTCCAATTGACATTATCCACACAATGAGCAGCTGTTAATATGTAGCGGTTGTTTATCAACGTACCACTACAGTTGAGTCCTCTTCTGGATGAATCTAAAATAAAAAATGGAAATAAAACAATCATGAAATTTAGTAGTCAAAAGACAGAAAAGATTAAAAGGCAAATATTTATAAATCGATTGGATAAAATCACATGGAACGTTTCATATACTACAAGAGATCATGACCTACACCAATCTCTAAAGAAATATTTCTAATTTTGTAGACCACACAATTATGGTTTAGTTTATTACAGATTACATTAGACACATTAAGTGTTGCATTAGCTCAATATCATTACTCAAATATTTACCTCTAACATCCACGTATTCAATTAAAGCCATCCAGGGAAAATGGATTTGACTTGCCGATGAGATCCTGTCGTCAGCATATGTTTTCTTTATCACACCACAATATGAATTATCAATTTCAACATTCTCCACTAACATCTCGTTAATACTGGGTTCACCGTTGACAATGGGACAGCACACTAGCACCTTGCGGGCCTTCTCAACAGCCGCATTGTCATAACCACATTGGGAATCCTTAATTATTTGTTTTTCACTCTCGGGTAATTGATTAAATTTCCTAAACTTATCGAAAAGAACTGTGCACTCTTTAAGGGCGATACATGTGCCCGAATATGTTGGAGTTACGCATTCCACAGAGTTTTCGCGCAAATTTTCGGACGAGGTGAATGATTTTCTGATTTTCGAAATTAAAATGAACAGGATGCAAATTTTAAATAACATTGAGTTCACCTCTTATTACACTTTACTAACTTTAATTTGGAATCGATGTTTGAAGAAATATTATTAATAATTTAATTGTTCGCAGAGTATGTGGTTGCGTAAGTATTTAATTGCAAATGAGAAGTTGGAGGTAAATGTTTATGGCTTTATAAACAATTGATATCTATATATATCTACGCATAAGAGTGTGACTTACAAATAATTCCTCATGTTTTATTGAGAATTTATTATGAAATAGATGTTAGTAATCAAATTAAAATCAAAGGTAGTTTCCTATATCAGAGAATAATCTACGTATGGTAGAACCTGTTTCATTGGGACTTTCAGATTCGCCCATTGCAATGTTTGGTAGAATATATTTGAATGATTGACATAATGTGGACTGTATCGAAGTTCATCTGGCCTCTTTATTGATTTCCAGGCACAAATAATTGCCATTGCCAATTACGGTCCTTACAGGGGTGTCGTTGTCTTCCTGCCTACCTACTGACCAATTTTGACAATCGCATTAAATGATGCCAAATTCAACAGTTTAAGAAATTTACACATATTTGTATAGCCGCGAAGTTGTCTTAGGTTTGTATCAGGCGCTCATACGTATAAACAATGTTTATGGCTCTCTACTATTATTCTACTATATTGAAAGCGTAGTGAAAGATGTCTCATTGGTGTTAGAAGATGAATGCAATGCGTCTTCTCCAAGTGTCACAGTAATCTCCGAGCCATATAAAACGTCTCTGTATAGTTCCACAGTGTTATGACACAGACTTTCTGTAGGATTTCAAGCGGGAATGAGCTATGACTATCAAAATATCTTATGATTTATTCTGATGCGTGCTGTACTGCTATTAAAAAATGAGAGCCTGTTAGATTTTAATGAAACCCTTTTTAAAACCTCATACATTTAAAAATTTAGCAGTTTTTCGTAATAATTTGAAGATGTTTATGCAAGGGCCACATTAATCCTTTAAAATAATTTTGCATTCTAGATTCGTTGTCTATTGTGTATGTTCACGTGTAGTGATCTAAAGTAAATACTTTCCGCATCGTCTTCCTTAAATTCCACGCGATACTCTTCGTGAAAATAACAACAATTTGCTAACAATTGGTGAACCATGATTTTTAGTCCCCTTTTAAAAACTGAACATCAGCTCAATGTTCTCCGAAGTGCACTGCGAGAGACGGCAGAAAAGTTAACATTGCGACAAGTATCCATTGAAGTCGAATAAACTTCCAACAAATGACATTTACTCACACATTTATATAAGTAATAATTGGCGAAGCAGACCAGAGGAGAAAGACCACTCCACAAAGTACAAATATCGTATTTTCTGTGTTCGACTATGTCGTGTAGCCGAATTTTTTACTGAGAATAAATAATCTATAAGCCCCACCTGAGGACATCAAATAGGACTGTGATTCGAAAGATCCTTAGGACGCAATTTGTAATTGATATAGCTGCCATTTAAAGTTCCCTTCCAAACTGAATTATTGCCGCTCTTAAAGTCACATCCGATCAATAGAGCTATTTGAGGTCTTGCTGTTCTAGATGCCACAGAAAATATCCGATCAAGTTAAATAAGGGCATATATTTTATGATTGTCTAGCAACCAACTCGAAAAAAGTTTAGTCTATATTTTGAAATAGCCCAGAAAAAGGTCTATTGAGCCAAAACTATTTGAGTTTGACCAGTAACGACCTCTACAGAACTTGATCATGATCATGTTTTGATATAACCCCACACAAGATCCCTATCGACTTGTGAACCTACTGCTCTAGAAACCACATATTTCCGTATATCATCCATGCAATTATCAATCTCGATTTGAGGTTCTTCCGCTTACGACCTTATCTAATACCATAATATCATGTTGGTGTAGAAATAAATTAAAATACATTTTATGGGTTATAGAAGGTTAAAACTTTGTGGACCAAGACTCGAAGGGGTTTCAAAATTAATATGTTTTTGACGAAATCATTTTGAAAGACAAATTCAAAGTTTAAAAATGCAGGTTATTATTAGTGACTTATTCATTGGGCCTTAAGACAATTATGACAGATTGATGATATTTTATTATGGTGGGCGTGAACCAATATCATATGTGCCAAATCAATAATATATGAAAATATTGTTCAATAAATGAATGAAATTCGACGTTGAAATAAAGTTCGATGTATGTACAGTGATACATCTAACATATTTTGCTAACGAAAAACATATATAAAATAAAAAAATTAATTGTTGTCACTTTCTCATCAATATCTCTAGCCGTATTTTTGATTTCAACTGAAATACTCAGCATTTACACTTTTATTCATAATGTGTAGATATAGAACTACAGACCGGTATTAACAAATTTATGTCTGTTGGGGTATGTCATCTTCGTTGCCATATTACTGAGACCATCTCAAAACCAGGTTTGTGAAAACAGTTTTGAATGTAACCATACTATCTAAATTCACTTCACGGGGATTAGACGCTCCATTTTCCAAACATAGTACAATCTTTGTTTGGTTTATTCACATTTTAAGATCCTATTGATTAAACGCATATTTGATTTCAAATCTACTGGTAAATTAGAGATAGGAATTTACGAATTATTGAAGGCGTTTCTGTTTGACCTGATGTATGCCAACACAAAACCGAACTGATCATTCAAAAGTTTGCCCCTGTTGTAGATATTTTCAGGTTGGCATCACGCAGAGTTTCAGTATTTCTCAGTTACAGAGGCTGATTGTCCACAAACTTCTTTAAATCTAATGATACTTCTCCACAAAGCTTGGCATTCCTAATTTCGTTTGCCTTTGAATTGTTTCAGAGTACATTTTGTTTAACCCATTCAGTACACAGTCGAGCTACAGACTAGCCGACTGTATACAAATATATTAAGCTTAATTATGTAAAGCAAGTTGCTAAAATTACACACCGTCACTAAAACACTACGTTATAGTTTTAGGAGATTCATATGTTATTTTACCATGTTGCATATAAGTGTTCAAAAAAAGACTCAATAAACTTAAACTTAAATTGTTTTAGATATGGCCCACATAATAGAAGTTTTCAAACCCAAATAGTTTATAAAATTGTGTCCATGACTACATGAAAGAGTGTCCAGTTCTGGGAGGTTTATGCATTTGTAAAATGTAATCTGTCCACATGGAGGTGAAACAAAACTATGGAACTTAAAACATAATATAAAGCTGAAGTATATATCTTTTTTTAAATAAATAATACATTTGACCTCCATGATTTTTCTGAATTTTCTAATGCGAATAGTTGTTGAATACATTTATTTATGAAATTAATTGTTATTTTTTCTTATTTCGTAATTGAAAGTTTTTACTGTGTACCATGTAACTATTTGAAAACAAGTGGTACAAGTCTGGAATGAATCCACGTATTTTGGGATATTGCAAGCTTTTACACTGCACCATATATTTAGATACCTGTACATATTTCATGGCTCCAGTTTATTCTCTGATTAAATCGTACTTTGATTTGTGACACTATTGAGTGACATGCATGGAACTGTTGGCAGTAGGAAACCAATTGCAGCATCATCAAAAGTGCACAGAACATCATTTATGCAATTTCTATTATTTGTGGAAGTGGGTGAACCAAAATAATTGTCCTTCTTCTCTTCTTTCTATAAATTTCAACATTCTCCACTAACATCATGTTAATACTTGGTTGATTTTTCTCAAGAATTCAACAACCTCATTATTTTTCTGTTTTTTTATATATCAGTCAAATCAAATATACGATGGACTTCTTCCTGCTTTTTATGTAAATTTTTTACCGTTGCATAAGGCTATCAAGCAGATCCACCCCGCCCACATGAGGGTTATATAGTTGAATTATATTCGGGTATTTCACATCTTTTGTTTTTCAACAAACGACGAAATGAGATTAATATATTTATTATCATTTCAGTTAACTGAAATTTTATCAACTTCACCTGTTGTCGTCATATATGCATGACTTTTAACATTTTCATTTAATTATGTATTGCCGAATTTTGGTCGAGCCGAGCTAATTATTTACAACCGGTCTTAAACTCTCATGTTCTGGTACACCAGCGTTTTTAAATTCAGTCCACTTTCTGAATTTCCATGGATATACGATTTTCCTCACATGAGAACACGCATATGTGTCGCCGTTATCAGCCATCATTGGTACCACCGGATCCGTTTCATCAAAATTGTCTTCAAAGCCGTCAACATAATCTTCTCTTTCGTCCAAAATTATACAAATGAATAGGTTTGAGGTTTTTAATTACAGAATATTATTTGTGCATAGTGTTATCTGTCACTAACACATTCGCAAATCATCCGATTTTTATGTTACGATTTTAGCGATTGGAATTTGAAATGACAAAGGCGGTGTGCTCAAGATCTGTGAATTTGATCCACAGAAAAGCCTTTATGGTAACAAGAAACACTGAACATTATTGGCAGTACAACCAGACGTCCAATAAAATCTGACCGATCAGATTGAGGAAACTACAAATTTTACGAACCAGAATTATGAGGCAGTATAAGAAAATCTTCCTATTTTATGAAGAAGAAAAAGTCCAAATACTTAAATATGGTGGAGAAGTAAGTCTATTGGAAAATTTGGTCAAATGAAATACATTGTTTGAACTGTCTAGTAAGTGGATTAAATAAACGAGCAATTCTGAATGATGTGGTTTTATAGACGCGAGACAAAATTGAAACGATTGCTGTAGAAAATCGGAGCACTAAAGAACTCCACTCCTAACGAATAACACTTCTACAGCATTGGCGAGATGCCAGAAGAAACATAAGGGAAGATACTTTAAATTTGAATTAAAACAGTAAAAGTCTACATTTACTTTTGTTGTTATTACGACAGCTTTCCGATTCTCAGACAATTCTACAATTTATGTCGCTTTTGAAATAAAGAGTTATGTTTGTGTTTTAGTTGCTTTAATGTTGTAACAACAACACCGGTTTATTCTTGTATTAAAGCAACAGCTTCTGAATTGATTAATTGATGGGAATAGTTTGTTTTTCATTTATATACGGATGTGTGTAGTACAAATATTGATAATTTTTTATAACAAATATTTAAAAAAGAAACTAAAAAATTATATATTTATAAAAATGCTTATAAACTGTAAGCTTATGTTTCTGTTTTTTTTTTATAAATAGTCCCCCTTTTTCGAACTTGTTTTCTTTTCTTCTTCTACCCTTATTCTGTTTACTTGTTGCCACCGCCGTAGGCGTAAACAGGTTGGAAAGCTTCACCATCATCACCCTCACCGTCATCGCCATCGTCACTTTCGAATGTGTTGTTGGGGATGTCGTACAAACGAATCATGGGCTTGTTGGGATCCTTCATGATCAAATATCTACCATCCTTTTGCTTCATAACGATGTCGATGATGCAACGTAGAATACCCCAAGCGTTGTCCATGCTCAAATTTATTTGAGTGGCAAATTCATGGGGTTTGAATTGTTGAGTACCCAAGATGACGTGGCGTGAGGGATCGCGGGGATTGATACGTGAGACATAGCCTAGCTTCAATTGGTCTGAACCGGCAAGCACGGCTTGCACAGTCCATTTGGCCAACTTGCAGGCATTGTTGCGCAATTCATTGGCCAAGACAGCACCACGTTGGGTGTCCAACTTCTGACGCCATTCAACACCATTCGCCAACTTAGAGTCCCATTCATTCAAAGCCTTGATCGACAGGAATTGTGGATCATTATTGGGAGTCTGCAAGACACCATCATGTTCGCAGCGAGCAACCAAAACCTAAGTTTTTAAGAATATATATATGTATATTAAAATCAAATTGTCAAATGTTTGTTGCATTAAAAATATTAATACTCACAATATCGCTGCCCAAGTTCCATTTTTTATAACGATAACCAACACTGGCCACTTCAATGTCTTCGTCTTCGGTAATGAAAGGATTTGCTTCTTGGAATTTGTATTTGGATTCGTTGGGCCCGGTCCTCAACACCTGTTGACTGAAATTGTGATTGATGAATGTTGCTTCGATGGCCAAGTTACGTGGGGAGTTAGGTGAGCTGTCGTCATCAGTTGGTGGTTCAACCGATGTCTCATTAACAGTCAGTAAATCGAATTCAGTATTGTCACGTTTATCCATGAAGATTTTATCACCTAAAATAGATTCAAATATTGTGACTCCGAACATACTACAGAACATACTACTATAATTTACTTACAGATTTTATCGACAACGATATCCCACGAATAGTTGGAGCGAGTCGAACACATGATTGTGGCCAATATCGCATCAGTTGCAAAGACATTGCCCATCGTCTTGGACAAACGACGAATGACAGGGTCGTCAGTGGTTGTTACAGTATGCACAATACGATCGATTTTCTGCAAAGACTTTTCATTCTTGACGTTGATGCGATCATAGATCTTATCATAGTATTCCAGAATACCACATGTAACAACATCCTCGCCCTCCTTAATATTGGGTAAGGACAATTTCATTAAACGTGGGAAGTCCATTTCTTCAATGGAACTCCAGTCGGAGCGAACGGCAACCGATGATTCACGCATCTTGGGTGGAGCATTACGACCGCCAAATTTCTTGCCCATGCCTCGACGATTATCACGGGTCTTCACATTTTTGCCACCCAATGTGGTCATGGCATTTGTGGCACCACCACGAGTATTGCGGCCACGAGCATTTCTAAAATAAAGAAAACATCAGTATTTTATTAATTAATTTTATTAAAATTAATAAGTTTACCTCGAATTACGAAGATTCCGCAAATTGAAGCGGCCACGTTGATGAGGTGGTTTCTGCACACGTGCAGTATCGACCAAATGAAAGGTGGTTTCATCTTCCTCATGGTAGTAGGCATATTGGTTGCCGGTACCAAAGGCAGAGGCATATTTATCTGTAAAATAAAACAATAAATTTGATTTGAGGAATTCAAAAATAAATTCTTAAATTCTATCACTACCACCACTCTTCGTTAATTTTGTTTTGATACTCATTTTCTTCAAAATTTCCCTTCGAAATGTCAAACGTCAATTGTAAAGGGAAATTTTTGCGGTCATTCACGAAAAATGGCTGCCACATATTTTGTTGTCTCATAACCTTACTTTTTTCGCATACACCATGCAAAAACTCCATTTCAACACCCTTTATTTTTTTTGGAATTTCATCAACTTACTTTGATATTTTTTATCGTTGTTCGATGTACTGGTCCAATCACAGATTTTGCCCAAGCGATCACTCTTGCTAAATGGTTGATAGGGTACGTCTTTGAAAGTCTCCGACAACTCGCACGTCGGACCCCAGCCATTCTCGTTAAACTGCACCTGGGGTTTCTCAAAGTGCAGGGCACCTGCTGAATTTGATGTTTCACTCATGTTTTTTTTACTTTCCACCACAGTTTTCAATTTTTCCCGTAAAAATTACAAATTTAATTTTCTTGCGGCCAGACTGACGTGACAATCGTCGTGAATACGATTTACAAGAGAAAAGAGAGAGACGTAAAAAACAGCAGCATTGCCAGATGGTATTTCTTGTTTAGAATGGGAAATTTTGCCAATCAAACTGTCATCCGCACCAGTGTTGCCACTGTAAAGAAATTGGAAAATTTATACCGCTCCAGTGTTGCCACGTAAATATTTTCGCTAACCAAAAATTGTTTTACAATGTTTAATTTGTAGTAAAATGGGCTTGCAGAAAACAAACTTTATTGTGGTGAATCAAAATATTTTTTGATATTTATCCATACAAGTGAGGAGCGCATTACACAGCAGCATCATTTATTTAATTTATATTTTTTTAAAATGGCAGCACTGTTCTCAGCCTTAGTTGCCACTTCCAAAAACCTTATAAATTGGATAAGTATGGCAATACAGAAAAGAAACGGAAAATAATTATTTTTTCCGTTGCAAAGTGTAATGTGTATAAGCAAAACACCAACAAAATGTTCTATTCGTTGCTGAAATTTATTGTTGTAGAAGCGGCACAACACTCTTCAGGTATTTTTGAAATTATTCGCAAGTGAATTGAAATTGTAATGTTTTAAGTTAAGAAGTTGAAAAAGTAAGGCCCATTATCTCAATGTAAATCAGGAGCGCACAACAGGCCAAATTGCTGGCCTAGGTGTATGTCAGTGACATGAGACGGTCATGGTACATGACCGATCCTCCATTCAACCTAACCTAACCTATCTCAATGTACGATTAAAGTGCCGGTAAATTAAAACGCGATATACTGCCGGATAAATTGATTAAGGAATCAATGTTAACGTGTTTTTTGGGGGGAATCGTTTTTGATCATGCAAAAGCTGGATTGTAAAAAAAAAACTTCCACACTTTTTAATTAAAAAAGAAAACGTACAAATATGGAAGGAATTAATTGGAATTCCTTCCACAACAAATATACCACTATATCCTGAAATTTGTGGGAGACATTTCAGGAAAGAAGAATTCCAACGTCAAAGAAGACTGCACACTTATGCGAAGCCTACATTGTTTTTGGACAGAATAACAGGCAAATAAAGATTCAATTTAAATTTTTATTTTATTCAGTTACACTTCAATACAATTTTAAGTACTATATTATGCGGGATTGGGATTTTCAATAAAAAAGGATAATTGAATTCTTTCATTAAAAAGAACTGAACCGAGCATGTAAAATTGTTGTATGAAATAAAGATAGAAAGCTGTTAACTGTCTTAAATGTGGTTTACACATAATTTTTTGATTAAATGTCATTCACGTAGCAGACTTTCGGAAAAAAACATAGCCATAACGTAATTTTGCACATACATACATACGTCCATGAAAGTTTTGTTTTATTAACTCCAACTCAAAGTAACTTACGAAGTTACCAGCATCATCGTCAAAGAGTCGGCAACAACGATTTGAAATTGTACATGTGTTATTAGCTGAGTAACTTGGCTCCTTATTGTGTCTGGAAAAGCGTTGCCTTATTTTTTGCCTGCCCTTTTCCTCGATTCCATCAGAATTGGCTGTTGCATCCTCAGATTTCATGATTTTATTGTTTTTCCGCCTCCTAATTTCTTCTTTGCTGCAGAAAAATAAACCTGCATAGAATTTATGATGATGATATCAAAAGAAATTATATTGAACCTACCACAACTCAAACATTTAAAAGTTATAAATCGTTGTGGCTGACTTTTCACAATAATATTACTTACCAAGGTTAGCTCTACAACCTGTTTCTGACCTTGGTCTGCTTAGTAAATGCTATCGTGATACCAACAACTTTCTGTGGAAAATTCAAAATTTGTGTAGATGGGACGAATTGATTTATGTCAAAAAAGAAATAAATTTTCCAAATCAACCACTCTCTATTGGTGGCCCCTGTTTATGCTAACGAGGCTCTGACGATTTTGTTAATACAATTAAAATAATCCGCCACTCCTTGCATACACTATATTTTTGAACCCTAATCTTAGTAGATATAACTTAACATAGTTGACGATCATATTGGTAAGATATAAGTGATCAGCATTGATTCGAACGACTATTGACGAATGATTTTTTGTTATTAAAGGGTTTCCCCGGGCAAGACCTAAACCTAGGCCTCATCATGGTCGTGGTCGATCATGTAGTATCATATAATGGTGGATGAAGTTCGTCTCCAATGTAATTTTTTTTATTGGCTGTATTAGTCAAGAATGATAGAAACAAAGATTACGCCATCCCGCGCAAAAAAAAGTCTTCGCATGTTAGGCGAGTGACGTCACGCGAACGGTATTCCTATTGGCCAAGTGGTTTCAATTGCAGGGTTGCCAACAGTAGTTCTTACGCTGTTTTAAAATCTGAAACTTGTCACTCGTTGTACATACAAATAGAGTTGGCAACCCTTACAAGGCAACAAATCTAACGGAACATCATACGCATGGCGTATGATGTTTTTCAGACCATACTGGTATTTTTATTATAGCAATACAGATGCTATTATCTCCGTGGTGGACTCAACTGATCGTGATAGAATAGCTGATCGTGATAAGATGAGCTGTTGTTTATGCTTAGGGTAAGTTATTTAATGATTTTATGTTGCATGGTATTGCTTTGTGTTTTTGTGTGTGTACCAGGAAGAAGAACTTGCCGGTGCCGTATTGGTAGTTTTAGCCAACAATCAAGACATGAACGGTTGTATGACCGTGGCAGAGGTTCATCATGGTTTTTAGGCTTGGAAATCGTAAGAATCGTACTTGTGAGACGAGACTTTATGAGCGCCCTCAAACACATGAGATTAATTGCTCTCCAAACTCGGTGATCAATTGTTATCGCGTGCTGTGTGGAAAACATGAACAACAAAAAATTACGTCCGTCTTTGAGAAAGTCCTGTCCCATGAAGCCGCCAGTCCATTAACCGTAACAAACATTGTGTTGTGTGCCCTTGTATCCTCGGATCAAATTCGAAAATTATGCAATTCCAACTGAGCAAAATATGCGCCCCGCAGTCGAAGATATCTGCAAACACCTCTACGACCCATTTACTGAAAAGTCGACATTGTGGTAGGTCGCCCAGCTTCAGCTCCTAAACCACCTATATTTTGTATGGCTTTCGACCGAGATTCTAACGTAAAATCTTCCAGATGGACATATCCCAATCTTCATTAACATTGGCAGTTAAAGCAGCAACATTCTCCTCCGTACGCTCTTTACGGATACAGGTTGGTGAATTGAAATTTGGTCACAATGGCTGTTTGGTGGGTCAATTATGTCGACCAAAATATGGTGTATACATGATGAAATAGCAAGGTAAGCTTAACATTGTATACGCGCGTTACACACATCTCTCTCTTTCTGGGGAATTTGTTTCACTTAGGTTATTAGAGGCAAACAGAGAAAAAAAGTACTGATTTGTTCTTCAAATTTTCTTCGTTTTGGAAAGATGTAAATAAAAAAACATAACATTTCGTAAAAAAGACTGCAGACAACTTAAGTTCATATTTCAAGGGAAATTCATGGCCGGATCCACAATGACTGGCATCAATACATCGAAAACTTACTCCGTTACATGTTTTAAAATGAAGTACATGAACAGTAATGAAATTGTCTGTGCTTCCTTTGGGGCGACTGTAATAATGTCTATGCCATCAATTCATACCAAAACAGCGGATTTTTCAAATTTGCTATACAAATGGCACAGCTTCGTCTCTGGTATTGGAAAGCCATAGAGACTTCGCTGAACCATTGCCAACTCATTGCTTCGGCCAGCATTTTGTTATGTACAGTTCAGCAATTGGCGGAACATCAGTTTTTCTTCCCTAGATGATATGTATATGACCGATTTATCCACCAGAATAAAACACTGAGAAGAAACTTTTGAGATCAGAAGTTAAGCGAACCACGGATGACACAGGCAGGGAAGACCGACACTCCGATTAAGTGACCAAGTGTATGAAGACATGGAAATCGTTGGTATAATGAACTGAAGTACTGTGTAAGAAAGACTACAATGACTGCAAAAATCAAAATGTAATCGAAAGGAAGTAAGGAAGAATCAGGGATGCAAACCGAGACCGTTTTGAACCGAACCTTATCGCTTTTTGTTTTTGTCTGTGAACAGAATCCCGAACCAGTCTTTTGGCTAAGAAAAAAATGTCGACGGAAAAAAATAAAAAAATAGAAATATGTGTCTGAGATTTGGGAAAAACATCACAATTATGACATACAAAAAATGTTTAAGTGGTTTTTTCGGTTCCTCCGTCACAAGTTGCTGTTGAACGAACACAGTTTAAATTTACTTTTTAAAAAAATGTGGTTTATCATGTTTCAGACTAAGCTCTTCAATTTAAGAATTCCACAGGTGGATAATACTTTCTCATTTAATCTCGTTAATAGGGTTCATTTACATGGGCTGGGATTACAGTCTTTAACCCTGGGACATATTTGCCGATTGTTTAACTTCCCTATTTCTGGGATTACTTGTTCGGGAGCTGGGGAATAAAATACTGGCAAAAACGCAACTATGTATACTTTTATGCACGTTTCACAACAATTGATTGGGGTTTTTATCCTGCTAATCAGGAGTTTTTTTATATGTACTTTAAATTTAAATTCAAAAGTACGAAAAATTCCGGATCTTATTACATTTAAATTTTGATTAATTAACAAATTGAGTGCCATGGCTACACGTTTTCGTGCGACACCTAATACTTCCTGGGGTGCCACGTCGCACGCTTTCGTACGACAGGCATTGTCTGGCCTTAGATATTGTCGTGCGTTTCTGTGTGACTCTACAGGGTTTTTTTTAATGTGTTTCTAGTACCCTAATGTTTGCCCTAAATTTTGGTTCAAGTTTCATAGAGATATCTTCATTTTTTGCGGTTTTATGATAAAAAAATTCCGTCGTGCAGTGCCACGTCGTACAGAAACGTGCGACATAAAAAAACCGTTATAAAATCCAAAATAAACCACAAAATTATCCGGGATTGGCGCAGAACTGAATATTTTCTACTTTTACACCAGTTTATAGCAAAAATGTGCTTGGCACCCGGGGAAGGTTTTCGTCAAAACCCCTTGGCACTCAATGTGTTAAGTAAGACAATAGTTTAACTTTACGAGGACTTTAATTTTTTTTTAATTATTTAAAGTTTTTAACATGATATTTAAATATTTAATACCGAACTAAAAATTTGTTTTTCCTGATCCAGACAAATATTTTCTTGTTTTTTGTTTTTAAAAATATAAAATCAGCAACAAGTGCATTGCTCTGGAATGCGCTTAGCGATACATTTTTTTGAAATGTTTCCTTCAAGAAGAAAAACTGGGTACAACTTTTTTTTTAAATTTTTTAGAAAACATAATATATTTTTTGAAATTAACAACAACAAAACTCTTCTTTTTTAGCACTTTTCCAGCGATATATCAAACTTTTCCCGATATTTACGGCAGAATATTCGAGAGAAATTATACAAAATGGATCGCTGTTGCCATGGATCGAAAATCTGTTAAACACAAGAGCAATAAATATTACGATACGAAAGCTGACTAACGATCACTTACCCCACCGATACCCACAGAGGGCACAAAGGTAATTTCTATAGCATCGGTCTTATCGCCATATTTTTTCAAAATCTCATTTGTCGAACGGGTGTTTTTACAATTTTTGGCCGCTGTCACATCGATGGCCAATTGCTGGGCACACTATAAATAACGTTAATTAGAAATTTAAAATTATTAGTTATTATACAAAGCATTTACCGTGTCCATGTCAGTGGAATAACCATTCAGCAGACAAGTGATCATATCCAATTGTTCTCGTATCGTATTGTGTTCCACAATGCAGGCATGCAGAGCATTCAATTCACACTCCCGTGTACCATGTTGACAATAGAGATTGGTAATATTGGTTTCCGGATCTGTCCAGGACTTGATTACAAATATGTATCTAGTTGTTATGATTAAGTTCATATTCAATACTTACACCAACTTTCCCATATGGTATGAAATCCAAATCGGTGTACTGCAGCAAATTTCTGCCGGTCATCGCCCCATACAATTGATTACGTATAAATCGCATACTATCCGGGCACAAAGTTTCATAGTAGATTTCAACTTTTAGCTTCTTGGGTGGCAAATCATCAGCCTGTGTCACCTAAAAAGAGAAATTAGTTTAATACGTAAGTTTCTTGTATTAGTTTAAAATATTATAGAACATCTTGTGCCAGTTACTGAGACTCTGCTTTTCGTACGGAAAATCTTTTCGCTTAGCCGTACACGAATCCTTATTTTTATAATTAATTCGCGAATCAATCAATTTTGAATTACATAATTCTTAAATGTATTCAATTCAATTTAAATGAATTGGAAACTAATTCAATTTTATTTAAACGAATTGCAATTTAAATTGCAATAAATCAATTCAAAGAAAAAGAATTCGAAATAAATTCAATTCAATTTAAATGAATGGGAAACGAATTCAATTTGGTTAAATGAATTGCAATTTAAATTTAATGAATTACAAATTTTATTTGAATTATTTTAAAATCAATTAAATTGAAATGATTTGTAATTCATTTTGTAAATTCATTTGAATAGGAAATTAGTTACTATTAATTTCTTAAAATTCATTTGAATCGATTTAATTTTTTTTTGTGAAAAGAATTGATTCAAAATTTAAATATTCGTAATTAATAGAAATCACAAGAAGAATGATTCATTTATAACTTTGGTGAGTACCACAGATAACATTTTGTTTGAATATACTTCTATGTCAAGCCATAGAAATTAGACAAATCTATATGTGAAACCGTTTTATTTGAATTTACTGTGAACCATGTTTTCCCATACAAATTAAATATACAAATATGTGTATACGAGTAGAGTATTTAAAAATTTCTTGCGATTTTTGTTCCAATTCGGTTGTATTGTATGTTTTAAAGATTCGATTACTTTTGTTGATAAAAAATCACGTCTTTAAAATTCGATCCATTAATTTTCTTTGGGCAATTTTTTAACACAAAAACATTACTGTTAAGCTGGATTTCCTTCAATTATTAAGTGTTTTTAGTTTTATTTATTTCTTGCTAACAAAGCATTTGTTCAACATTAACATTTAAACTCACATTGACATCGTTAGTTGCACTGGTCACCACCACATTAAATGCACAAAGAAATGAAAATAAAACAATAGATTTCATTATGGCAAAACCACAAATTGCCCACACAAAGTGTTTTTTTTTTTTAACAAACAATTCTGTTCTACTAAATAGATTGGAACACACAAAATGTCTGCTTTGTTCTGGCTTCAATGATGATGATGAAGCAGAAAATGAAAGCTCGCGTCTTTTCTCAGCGAGACGTGCAATGAAACTAATTCGAAATATTCAACCAAAAAGTAATTCTACACATTAATCTTGGCTTAAGTTGTGATACTTTTTCTCATATTGTTTTTGTTGTTTAGTTTCAGTTTTGTTTAATGATCACAAAAACAAAATAAAACTGAATCTAAACGAAAGAAATAAAGATTGATATGAATGTGAAAAGACTTGCAAGTCTGTCCGTCGGTTTGTGTGTGTACAAATGTATTTGGAGCAATGTTCTTTGGGTCTTCGAATGCCCATATACGTATGTATGTACGTGTGTAACTCGCGGATAATCGGCCGTTATCAGTTAGGTTTTTTGTTTGAATTATCATATGGGAAATTGAAAAAAAAAATTGAAAAAATAAGTAATAATAAGGGGAAACAATGCAAACTTATTTCCAGAGTCAATGCTGTGTAGAGTAAAGAAATTTTGACCGGGATGGAGCACCCACCGCACCTTCTGACGCTGCTGTGTGTAAAAAGTTCCTGACACTGAGATGCTAGTGAGCAACACTTACCATATCCGTCATTATACGGTGCACTCTGACGAGAATGCAGCTGCCGTAGTCGAGAGCGTGTGATTCATTTCAGTAACATTGACTCGCCATGAATGCCAACAACAGCCTGGTGGGAGTTTTACATTTTAAGGTCTAAAAGATTCATAAATTGAAGGTATACGATCAAACGCTTCGTTATCGCTTCTTAGTTGAGGATTTAGAGTGGTTTGAAATGGTCCACGATCAACGATCTCACGATGTGAGTTTAGTCAGGATGTCACCACGTATTACACTGCCGACGTCACAATCGATCTTTCTAAATTCGTTAATGATGTTATTAGCCGTCTCGTCGATTTGTGGGTACCATAGAGGACCGATGTTATTCCGGTAGTAGGATGCGTTATTACGGTTGGCTTCGCAGCCACATGCATGAAATGGCGTACAGTCCCAGCAGACAAATCATTTCATAACAAGCCCGTTCTTCCTATACTACTTCTTCCCTCTGGATTACCAGCCATGTAAAAATCTAATTACATTTAACATTGTATGTCATATGAGGTAACGTGTCTGCATTACTTTTTGATGAGCTCTACAATACTTTTGTTAGAAAGTAATGTTCGATTTACGTTTTATGTTCGATTTAACAAAGGGTTCGTTCTGCATTACCGGGTAGTGCAGGAGTAGTTAGTTAATTTGATAATCAAATCTCAATTGTCTGCTGGGTTAGTTTTACTTAAGCGCCAATTTAAGATAATTTTATTAACACAGCAAAGTTTTCCTCTCTTTAAACTTCGTTCAATTTGTCTCTTTGAAGGATAGAATAAAGAAAAAAAATAGAGAGGTTCACAATGCAAATGCCCAGCAGAAAAATGGAATCGATAGGAATTGAACAGGTAATAGGAATATGTTATATGTAAGTTGTATAATGAAAAAATCAATTTCCTGCTGGGTCGTATTGAATGAAGTAAGGAGTGTATGAGTGAACCTCCTCAGATATCGAATTGAGAGATCTGTTAGCGGTTGCATCTAAAATTGCAGTAGTTAAGGAAGATAACTTGAAGATAATTGGAAAGCGGCAAATTTGAATTTAATATGAAGTTGTTTTTGGTTTTTTAATCTTTTATGTTTGATTTTTTTTGTTATTGCATTATGATACTCGAATACACACTTAATGATGAATTTCCTGGTAGTTGTCGTCCATCGCCGGGAGCGGACATGGCTCAGTCACCGCAAATTTACATTAACTTACCAAGTCTTTGTAAATTACACCCAATCCTGTATTTACACCATTTTTTTACACGATTATAAAATAAACCTGTCGACAAAAATAAACTCATCCTGTTTTTACAGTTTTTTTTGAAATACAAGTTTTTTAGATGGATAAAAACATACATATCTTCTTCCAAAATCCAAATGACCAATCATCAAAAAACCCAAAATCGTTTTTAATTGATTCTTGTAAAATGGACTACAATATATGTTTCTGCACAATTTGTCCTAAATTTTGGATGTTATTTGGCCGAATTTCTAAACAAGAAGAGTGTTAAGATTTTACAACAGCATTAGGCTTCTATTGTGAAGATATGAAAATACTTGTTAAGTCATTTTGGATTTCTGGTGACGATATGTAAAATGAAAAGGACATGGTATTGTGAAGAAGACGAAAATCTGTATTTGTTTTACCGAATTATGCATTTTTGTAGGCTTGTTGAGTCTTTACATTATGCCTTTTTTACACTGTATATTCTGCAACGTATAGACCGTGTAAAAACAGGATTAGGTATATACGAGCAGTTTTATAATGATTAAAAAAACTATCGTGGACAGTTGTTTGTGTTTTTTTCTAATAAGTTTTTTCTTATTGTTTTTTTTTCCGATTCAGTTTTCCCTCAAAAAATCCGTCAACATTTGGAAGGCCAGATATTTTCCGCCTATGTCCAAGCTCAAAATCCTCTACAATTATATTTGTTGAACATCGGCTACATCGCCGATTAAAACGCATGAAGACATCAACACATTTCTCATCGCCAGAGTAATGCCAACAAGAGACTAGCAAAGGCATTTGCCGTTCGGAGCCGACTTCAAAACAATAGGTCCAGGTAAGTTATTACACAAAATTATAACATGAACAGTTTATTAATTTCTGAGAAGATCCCTTTCTTGATCTTCATGGAAATTTATATTAGCGAGTATTAGTTTTAGTTGTTGTCCATCACGATGTATCTGCATCCTTCGTTTGAATAACTCAGAGCCTTAAATTGAGGAAAATTGCCGCCCACTGAAAATATCCCCAAACAGAGTTTATTGAGTAGACTTTCAAAAAGTCTCCAGCTAGTAAAATTTTTGGGAAATTAAACAATGAAAACTGAAAAACCACAAAATCGTTGGTCATTTTTGAAGGTTTGACAGCGACTAGATTCTCAAAGTCCGAGTCGATGCTAATGAATTTGGAGATTTCAAAAATGTCTTTGTATTTATTTAGTCCTGTTTACTATTCGAGTTATATGATATATAAGTCAGTCCAAACTATAGCGTCCAAATGGATAAAATGGAGGTCCGATTACACTGTTATGAAAAAATTAACTTTTTAGCCATCTTTTATACAAAAAAGATTCGAATTACGTATACATTTCGAGATATCGTGAAATTTTCATAATAATTTTTCGTCCAAAAGACGAATAGTGTTATATCTTCTTCTTAATATATATTTACCCTCGACACTGATTCACTGACTCTGTCACGCAGTACGTAGGAATTTAAATAGGCATTCTATAATTTTCTATAAATAATAATAATAAAAAAAATAATTTTTTTTTTGTACAGAAATTGTGTTTTCTCCAAATTTTTTTTTTCCAAAGTTTTTTTTTCCCAAAATTTTTTTTTTTACAAAATTTTTTTTTTACAAAATTTTTTTTTCAACAAAAATTTTTTTTTTTACAAAATTTTTTAAAAACCACAAAATCGTTGGTCATTTTTGAAGGTTTGACAGCGACTAGATTCTCAAAGTCCGAGTCGATGCTAATGAATTTGGAGATTTCAAAAATGTCTTTGTATTTAATTAGTCCTGTTTACTATTCGAGTTATATGATATATAAGTCAGTCCAAACTATAGCGTCCAAATGGATAAAATGGAGGTCCGATTACACTGTTATGAAAAAATTAACTTTTTAGCCATCTTTTAGACAAAAAAGATTCGAATTACGTATACATTTCGAGATATCGTGAAATTTTCATAAGAATTTTTCGTCCAAAAGACGAATAGTGTTATATATATATATAATCGATAAAGGGGAAATCATTACATTAATTAAGAAACATTTAATATTTGTTCACTTCACCTGATTCCAAACGGAGTTGATCTGGATGTGGGCTTCGACTAAAATATTCCTATGATAAAACTGAAGAAAAAACTGATTAAGAAACATTTTATATTTGTTCACTTCACCGTATTCCAAACGGAATTGATCTGGATGTGGGCTTGGACTAAAATATTCCTATGATAAAACTGATTAAGAAACATTTTATATTTGTTCACTTCACCTGATTCAAAAAGGAGTTGATCTGGATGTGGGCTTGGACTAAAATATTCCTATGATAAAACTGAAGAAATATCATATGTCAGAACGCAAACATTGAAAGATTAGAAGAGTTGGTTATTTTTTATGTTTTAAAAACTCGTATGTTTTAAACTAAATGCATCTCCGATAAACCAGTACCATTTGTGAAATCTACCTATGGAATCTAGATATGGCCAAAATTATTTCTGCCATTCTAAAAGCAAAAGTTTGGAACATTCATTTTGTAATGAAAGGAAATACTATGTTAGTGCAGGGTCCTAATCAAGGCATCTGTTATCGGCAACATTTTCGTGTCGACATAATTTTAGATGATTCGACTTCTTGGGTCACGGCTTCCGATCGAAGTTGTTCTTAGATTGTTATCACTTTACGTCGGATAGCAGCTGATCTATCGAGAGAATTCTCGAAAATAATTTGTCAAAAACGACTGTTATAGGCACCAGCTATGAAATAAGTCCATGGGCTATTTCATCGCTGCTATATTATTAGTTTTTTTTTATTATGAATCAATTAAACATTGGTTGGAACAAAACTGTTTTTAATTTTTCCTTTTTATTCGTAGAACTTATTAGCAAATTTTGGGAGTCAATTCATGTCCATTATGGAATGTTAAGGAAATTAAGTACGTTTGTTCATTCGTCTATTTCTATACCACAGTAGAGTTAGAAGTATGTCCAGTAAATTATTCGCACAAATTAGAAAGTCGAGTAGGGTTTTATTTTTCAAGTGAGTTTAGTTTGATCTGCAATAGTTTTTAAGATGTTGTCTAACTGGAATATGTCTGGGTGAACTAACAACATTAGCAAAGCCTTTCGAGATTGAAAGTATCATTGAAATGTAAAAAACAAACCATATCTTCTTTTAATCTTTTCATGCAATATATCAGGCGGTACGCAAAAAGACTCTAATAATTGACCCTCCACATTTAAATTTAGAGTTGAATTGTATTTGTTTTAGTTCATCTCATTTATTTCGTCTGAGACCGATCTACCAAACTACTTCTAACTAAATTTCAATACAATTTCATTGAAAACGATTTCCAAAAACACATGTCGAAACTCCCCACTGTGTGCTGGTGTTGCGCGAGTGTTTGAGCAGATTGTGCAATGCAAACATGTACGTCTTGTTCGAAAAACGATCAATTTCTAATCACGTCATAAAGAATATGAAAATATTTACCTAAGATATTTGTTCCATGTGGTTTATGCAGATGGGACTATCTGAATACAACGTCAAGTGGACTTTATTGTTTGCAAACGTATTTATGTCCACCATTTCATTAAATGGAAATTTATCAGAGAGTATTTGAACAGATGGGGTGATAAACATCAGAGATATATCTGATTATATGTCCCAGCTTTGAAAGGCTGTAACTCGGGAACTATGGGCTGTCTACAGAAAATAACTTCAACCACTGGTATAAACTTGAACAAAATCTGAGCTATGTTGCAACACTGCAGCTGAGCCAAAAATTCTTTCGGATTAAAAATTCGTTGAACATCTCCAAACGTTTCTATCAAGACTGCGTATAATAGCCAATGGATCGCAAAGGTTAGAAATTAATTCTTAGTTTGCAAATTTTTAAAAATCAAATACAAATAAAACACTTGCGATGTAGGAAAAAAAATCTCTATTCGAAACATTGTCCCCTTATTGCTTGATATTCAATAGCTTCAATAGAATCTGCTTAGTATGAACCGTCAAGCTTCTCAAACTATCAGAATTGAACATTTCATTGTTGGCAAATCTTTTATCACCTTTCACCTTTTCCGAAATGTTGATATGGGAATATAGAATATATATCGCTCATTTACTTCAATAGTGTGACAACTCAAAATACGATTTGTTCTGGAGAGCCGTATAAAGTTGTCAATTGCGACTTACTTAGCAAATATAGGGAAACGTCATAGGTTTCGCTAATAAACTACAGTGCTGAGATTTGTATGTATAATACACGAAGAACAAAAGTAAACATAAATAAGAGATTTGCAGCTTTTTCTTAAGCAACCAAATAAACAGTGAATTTTGAATTGTGACACTATTGAAGTAAATGAACGATATGTATATACAATTACATTACATATCGAAATTATGAACATTTAAAGGACGCGATTCTTCTTACTATATAAAACCGTTTGTGCATTTGTTTGTCGGAGCATCAGATTTTAACGATAAGAGCTACAGAGGTAATTACTCCATAAGTTCGGTTGATGGCCGATTAGGTTTATATGTAGTTTGGACCCGGTTGGTGGCGCCCCAAAGGAAGCAAAAGATTCATCCTTTAATGGAGCACTGAATATGTTCATGTACTTTACTCTGAACCAAATTGCAGGTTTGTCAACTATGACACTATGGATTTTAATTCATGTATGCTCCGACATGGAATTTGCAATGTTTTTACTAAAAAATTGTCCACTTTCTTGTTGCTTCCAAAATGATTCCTCATATGGTTTTTGAATTAATTATTCATAATTGTTTATCATGCCAACAAATTCCGCTTAATGTGCGTAGACATCTAGCAACAACTGCAGTCTCACATACAATAACGGAATTTTCAGTCAAAATTAAACACTGATTTCAAATGAATCTCGTCATTCGGCACGTACGCGTAGGCTGCATCTATAAATATTGATATTTCCATCACATAATAAACGATGAAAAACTTGCAGATAGTTTGCTGAAACTAAAATGTAATTAACAACTGTCATTGGCACTTTTTAAAATTACATATGTAATCGTAAACAATTCCTTTGAGACATCACAGATGAAGGAAAACACGTCAATTATCCCAATATGTTAAATCCCGCCACAAATAGTTTACTTGAAAGAGCTTTGTGAATAATTTAATTACATTTATTTTTTAACATTAAACTTGACATAATACGACGTCCAGACGAAAATAGCCCATTGTTAAAGTGACGTTTATGGACGGGGCTCTTCATGTCTGGTAATTGAGAAAATGACACGTTGCGACCGGTACCACTAAACCGTCACTTTGCAGTTGTTTTTGTTGTACGGCAACATGCCATTGTTCGCTCGCATATGTGATCTGAGTGTAATAGTATTGTGTAGACTCACCTTGACAGTGAAAACCAGATTAGATTGAACAGAAATTATGTACGAAAACGGCAGTAACTGGCGTTTAAACCGGTAACCGGTTAAAAAAGCAATCCAATGCATAGTTACCGTTTTTCCTTAACATGTGCCGATTGCTGCAACTGACTGTGTTGTGTCTGTTGCAGCAGCCACCAAATTAAAACTGGTCAATGTGGCACGCAACATAAGGAAACCAGGCAGACAAGACTGGCTTGTTCGGTGGAAAAATGCACTGTGGAGCTGCCGAATGCCAAGGAATGTGTACATATGACAGTGGGGGCTAAACATGTTCACGCATGATGAATGATGGAGAAGGTTAAATTGAGGAGGCCGAAAACTACTAGCGCTATTTGAACTAGATCGAGTTTTCAAAATTGGGATTGTTTTTTCTAATAATAATTTGGTACAATTCTTTCCAGATGTAGCAAGTCCTTTTAGAATGTCATGGACCCAACACAACTATTTTAGATTGTGAAAAGTTTAGTTTAAGGGTTTATGCCTTCCAAATGTTCGTTTCAGAAAAAGGAATTACATACAAATAATTATTAAAATCTTTTCATTGTATACTTTTAGGGCTAAACACAATTTCCCAGTTCTTAATATGTGGTATTCGCTACATCAATTTAAAATAAAGCCACTTTTTTGGACGATGAAATGTTTTTCAGTAGCACCTAGGATTTGTGTCCCAGCCTGATCAGGCAGAAACGGCAGTTAGGGGAGTTTTATAGTTGCTGAGTTGGGCTGCCTCAATCACTAATCCCGAGGGAGTATTCGCCCGCATAACGAATTGGTTCCTCAGGCGTACCGGGCTTACTGAGTATGCTAAGAGCGAGAATGGTATCATGTGAAACCCAATCTGTTGCTATGTGATATATTCATCCAGCAAGACCAAAAGTAATTAATTGCTGAACTATGATAATTTCTAATACAACTGGGGGAACATTAAGAATGAGTTGGGAAGCCCTACTATCCCTCTGAACGGTCCCTCTTTAGATCTGACCGCTGCTTTGTATGTTTGATTAAACCATCAATTCTTTGAAGGTTTAATCGTAGTCGTCTACGAGGTGATAAACATGTTTATTCCGAGAAGAATTATTTCCATTTGTATTGTCTGGGAAACATAATTTTCAGTTAAAGTGCTGATAAAAATTGTTGAGCTCAACCGAACCGAACATTTTCGCGTATGTACATTGTCAGCTTCGTGACTGGTTTCGAAGTAACCCGAAGATCGGAGAACATAAAGAATGCTACAGTGGTGCAATTATCCGATTTACCAAGAGGTGCAACAATATTAACCTCGTACCATTCAGGGTGTGCCGTTATGAAAAGGTCAAACATATTGTGTTGTTGCTTTTCAACACGCGGAATGTGTGTTGGTTCGTAATTCCGTAATTGCGCCAAGTTGTTGTGCGCGGCAAATAGTTCCTATAGATTTGGAATTAGGCACTGTATCATTAATTGGACTGATTATTCAGTTAAGGAGTTTTCGCTGAATATAACAAATGTGCCATAGACATTTCCAAAATTGAGAGATGTATTTCGAAGAATCTATTTTATACAAAAGTTATTTTTCCCAAAAGAAAAAATCAAAAGCAAGATAATCTTATGTGACATGGTTTTTTTCAAAACAATTTCTAAAAAAGTAATCGTTTGTGTTCACATATGTCTTATCTGAGAATGATTTCCTAAAAAAACCATTCGAAATATATATAATTTTTTTCTCACTACTGACCTATTTATACAAATAATGTACAGTATACAGTTCCATTTCCAACAATGGTCGATACAATTTGTAATTAGTTGTGATATTTATAATTCTATAAGATTATACCTGTCTGAACTTATCCACGTGTTCGTTCGCTTAAGTTATGTTTTACTGACGAATTGTTTAAAACTATTTTAAATCATTTATCATAAATGAAAAAATTTCAGATTGAATACTTGCAAAGGTGACTTAAGGCAATGGTATGTTCCCCAGAAAGAATTCAAGTTATATCATCGCAGCCGTCTGGGGAAACTGAACCCCAAGGCATTACCATATCGATGATTAATGTTTGGGAAGTTTTAGCGATTGCATCAAACCCCATGGGCTCGTGTCATTATGTTCTGGCCACACTGTACCTCCACGGTTGCCATTGAAAGTCATTTGTGCAAGGCCCCGTTAAACAGGTTACACGCAGTCTGTCTGTTGCCGGTTTTTAGTTTTTCGTAGTTTTAATGCGACAAAGAATTAATAAAACCACTGAACATTTTTTGTGAACCACTTAAAATGCTAAAAGTCTTAATGCGGCAGTGGCGTTGGATATGACCCCACCCCACCATCACTACAGTAAAGTCAGGATTTATTGTTAAGCTGGATTTTTCTGGAGGATGACGTTGTCTTGTTGTGGGTTTTTTTTCTGGTTTTCAGCCATTTCTTGTTTGGAATGTGCCTGCTTGCGTGCAAAATGGTGCATGTTGTAATGCCGTCTTTCAACTGCCAATTATTTATTGACTTGTTCCATAACAACTTTACAGTTGTATGTACTCATAGTGCTCCGTATACAACAGACATACAAGCGCACCGTACATACGTGTGTGTAGGATCATCACAAGCCCACTATGATTGAGTTGTCAATGTCGTCCGAGTGCAGTGAACTTTTGATTTCAGATGAAACTGATTTGCTGCGATGTCGACGGTGACGATGATGCGGTATTTTGTGGTTGCGGCCAATGGAGAAATGTTTATTGATTTTGTATTGTCAATTTTTCAATTAGCGTTTAATTTAATTGCTGTACATGATTTGGTGCGATCAAATATTTTCCTGTTAGAAAAGCGGTGTTCATAATGCGATTATAAATCAAATCATTGTTGTGCCGCAAAACTCAGTCTCACTATGAGCCTATTGATGGTACAAACTGCCAAGTCATGGTCACGAATTATGTTCCAATGACACTTGATGATGTTGTCTAAATTGAAAATATAGTAAAATACTAGGAGCTTGACCCCCACATACAAATAATGTTAGACAGTAAACGAGATATAAATATCAGTACACATATAACATCACATTAACTTAGAATTTATTGATGTGTATGTTAAAAACCTTCAGAGATCTTTAAGTGAGTTTAACATAGAGTTCCACGTGCTGCGCTCTTGTGGGCGTGACATCTACGATTTGTCAGATATTCTTGAAGTTTATCTTTGAACGGAGTTGTAGGCCTTGCATTCCTCCACATTACTTACAGTCATCAGTCAGAGATTTACCGTTTAACAAAAACTTCGGAAAACTATCTGAGAGTTAAACTCTGACTGACAATCAAATTGCTGTGATTTGAACATCTTTCATGACGGAGACTTCATTCAAAGTTTCCATATCGACAAGAAAAAATGTGTTTTTCGATATGGAGACTTCGAATTATTGTACTAATATCAATGAAACATCGACCTTGAACAAATACTTAACAACTAGTCGAATCAATACAAAAGTATCTTTTCACACAAAACCTTAATTGTCTGTATGGAGATTTGGCAGAAAATGTATACAAAATATTTCAGAGATGTTATGAACAAATCGCATTGGTTGTGTGAATAATTTCATAGACTTTATGAAAGGTGCTCTGCAACTGTTCATAAATTCGGGAATTTATAAAGTCATGAGTGCAGGTCCAATGAGTGTCCTCTTCATGGTACTCGGGTTGAAGAGAGTACATCATAATTTAATCCAAAGCTGTTTTATAGAACATGAGGGTATAACTGAAACTGAAGTGCTGACAAAGTCGTATGGGTTGTTACTGATGTTCCTGTTCACACCGTCCAATTTGTTCAATATCTCATTGGAATTTATAATTAGATGGATATGTTGATATATCCTTTTAAAATTGAAGCATACCATGACCATGAAAACCATTGAAATTCATGGTACATTACCCCACAAATCCCCCCTAAGTTAAAGCATATTTTAGAAAAACCTGACATCGTATTGGCCTCACGTTAATTGCTTTCCGTTCACTAAAAACCGTTGGCTTATTTTTGTCCGTCGTTGGCTTAAATTTTGTTTTCCTGTTGTCTGTTTTAACAACCGATTTGGCCTGTTTTAGTCTTGTAATCTCATAACGAAATTTCGCCATTTTCGTGCAGCTCGCTTCATTTTAAGCGAAAGAGAGATTTGTTTTTTTCTAGTTCGCCTTTTCGGGTAATACGAGTAAAGCCAAAAAAAAAAACAGACAACTGCTTGTAGCCGTTAAGTTTTTAGAATCCGCAAAAAAAGCACCACAAAATGCTGTCAGAATCTCTCCTAAAGGTAGTTTTCGCAGAACGAGTTATAATGGATGTCAATTTAGGATTTCAGTTGCAGAATTTGCAGTTGCTACCAAATTATGACCTTAAAGGTTATTATGAGTTGGTTTAGATCAGTGCTGTGCAAATGGAAAAATGTAGTTGTGTTAGTGAAGAGATGAAACTGCCAACTTTACAGCCAAATCATAATGTCAGTAAGACCCAACATACCAAATGAAATGAGAATAATATTATAATAAGCTTACCATCTCAAGCCTCAAGCTTGAAAAAGAGTTGAGAATTTATTGTAAAAGACTTGGATTTACTATTTTTATAATATTGTTCTCAAGTTTTGTGCGCGAACTTGAAAAACTATTGTGAATTTACTATTTTTATAATATTCTTCTCAATTTTTGTGCGCGAACTTGAGAAGCTATTGTGGATTTACTATTATTATAATATTGTTCTCAAGTTGTATTCAGATTTTATTCATATTTGGTATGTTGGGGAGGTTGAAAAACAATAATTATATGTATTCATATAACTAAATTTTTTTGAGTGTGACCTGACTGAAGCAAGAGCGTAAGAATACATGTGAATTGAGCGACAACAATTGTTCAATGAAATGCACAGCACTGGTTTAGATGTTTGTAACAGTCAATAGGCAAATAAAATGAATCGGACAAAATAGTGACACCATAGAAACCGGCCAAATAAAATTGGTTGTTTTTGAGCTATTTAATGCAAAGTTTTAGGAATTGCGCCTTAACCGTATGGTTGTGTGTTTGTAACATTTCTACTTAGCTGACAATTTCATTGTCGCAATCGAATTTTGGGGGGTCAGCTGTAATCCTTTAATGCATTCCGTACGATAAAATTTTGTTTGTTATAAATTTGACAGCGATAACACAATATTCTGTCTACGCATCTTTTATATACGAAAGTTTACACGTACAATTAATTTGTTGCCAGTTGTGTACACATATTCTCTGGAAACAAAAGAAAAATATCCAAAATTATCTGAAAAAACAAACAAACTGAGGGTCTACATGCAGCAGAGACGAATGCATGTTCATTTGCAAAATTTCGTGGCACGATTAACTTCTCTCAATATTTGTTGCCGTCCGCAGCAGTAAACAAAAATACAATGTTGCCCTACACCACAAATTCTCAAAGCATTTGGGGAAAAGTATAGACAAGCAAATTTGTTTTCACAAATACTTGAACATTTTTTTTGTACTTCAAACGTCTGAAAAATTCTTTATTGAGAATAATGCACAAAATTAAATTTTTTGGTTTTGTATGGGGATTATGAACGACATCCCTGTGATTATAATCCCCATGGAAAATGGGGAACCGATAATACATAATAAGTGTTTATCGGTCCCGGTAGTAGGACTTTATAGGTTCAATATTTCGACTTGGAACTTTCTGAGTTTTATTTTTTTATACTAATTTATTTTTTTTTGAACTAGTTGTGTTTATGCACTCCGTATACAGTAGGGTGGAGCGATTTTTTTTTATTTTGCTTTTCCTGTTTTATCAATCGATGATTCATAGCCTAAAAATTGTTAGTGTAAAATTTCAGATTTCTAAGACAATATCTTAAGGTGGCGTAGTAAGTTTTTTTTTAATGTTATAATGTTAACGCTACTGGCATAAGTTTATTTTAAATGTTATATGTGTTTAATTAATGTTCCTTACATAAAATCCAAAATAATGGAATATATATTAAATTAAACCAAAAAAAAACAACAATTTGTTCAACATTCACAATTTAATTTTTGTTGAAAAAACTAAGATTTGGTCTTGAAAAATGGTATTTCCGTCCTTGATTTTACCCCGGTACGAATGAAACCATCCCTAGCTTCTGGTCCACATACAGACATTGAAGCCTCTGTCACCAGTTTGACACATCTCTCTACAGCCTGAGTGTGACAAGGAAACTTCTCAAATTACAGCCAATTAGTTCCTGATGAAATCAAGCTCGTAATTTCTCTGTCTGTATATTTCACAGTCATTGGAGGTTCTGTAATCTTTTCCTTTGTCGAATCTATCAAATCATAATAGTTTGATGCATGAGCTTGAAGTTTTGGGGGGCGTAATTCTTCGAATTCGAATTTCAGTCCCCTTTGTCTCCTTCATTGCCTTTAATATTTTTCAACGAGCCTGCTCCCTTATGTGAGACGCATCATCTTGCAACATGGCCAATAAACTATATTTTTTGGATGTGCGAAGAATGAATTTCTTTGTATGGATTTCAAAACAACGATTTTCAGATCATCTCGTAAATACAAAGATTCTTTAACCATGTTGAAAACGTGAACTGGACCATCTTCACAGGATGACTTTGTTTTGATATCAAACCCGGTTGGTGCGTAAACCCTCATGATGAACGTAGCTAGTTCCTTTAAGTTTTCTGTTGGCTGAGCTGTCCCAAAGTATAAACGGAGAATCCTGTTCGCGAAGTCAGCCATCGCAAATGCGCCAGTTTTTCTGGATCTCTGGAATTGGGTGAACTTCTCCCAGCAGAAACGGTGGAGCATATTAGATAAAGATCTTGTTGATCGATGCTTATCAAATGAGTATCATTTTTTGGCAATTCTATGGGAATGGCTTCAAATGCTTCTGGATTCGAATCAAGGCACTTATCCAGCTTTTTGCCTATAACGCCAGAAAAACTAGTAGGTCCTTTTGTAGTACCGTCTAGATTATAGAACAAATGGCGGAGTGGTAACTCATTGGCATGTAATAAGCACACAAACAATTGCAAAGGTTATTTCAAATGTCTTTCCAATAAACATATGACTCCGTTTCTTTTCACTTCCAATTGCTACTCCGGACTTAAATATCATTGGAAATGTTTGGGGATGGCTAACACGGAAAATGTTTCAAGGCGGAAGACAGTTTTCTACCAGAGATGAGCTAATGGATGCAATAACAGTTGCCTGGTCCGAAATTTCGTTGGATTACCTAAAATCTCTCTACGACTCAATTAATATCAGAATTTTCGATGTAATCTTAAACAAAGGATTGTTTAAAAATATATAAATAACTCGGATTAAGAAGAAAAATTTGGTCAACAATTATTTACCTTTTGCTGAGGCTAATCTAACTTTGTACTGAATAATTCATAATTTTCATTACTAAGAAAACTGTGTAGAAAATACCGTTACCTTTCAATCGATTGATTTCCAATCTTCATCAAGACTTTATGGAAAGGTCTACAATCTCAAAAATGTAGTACACAATTAGGTGAGGCTATTCGAAGTTGAGGGAGTGTAGATCTGTTTGGCTGGGCCTTTTTAAAAAGTTAGAAGTCAACGAATCTCTACGTGCGCCACTTATAGAACTCCTTAATTAAGCGAACAAATTACTCAAAATACCAAACTGACGTTGATGCCAAAATCATGTCTCCAAGTCTATGAAGACTTATTTTACATTGTGACTGCTTGCCAATTAGATTCGGTTTGTTGCCACGCTTAAAAATTGTTTACGCTTATCTTGATGTATTTGTTTTCTTTGTGATCAAGGATTTGATTTACTTTTCGGTGAATCCATTTAAGTGAGCTCACAAACGAAACCCAAACAGACATGCTTGCAGTTTTTTTTCAACATTTTCTAAAAACTAAAACTATTTTTCCTGTAAAACTCTTGAACGCATGGGTTGGGTATGTGTGTATTACACACAGATCCATGAATTGTTGGTCTGCTTGTGTGGACTCACGCAAATGAAACTGGCAAAAAAATTTTTTTGTTAATTTTTTTTTTTTTGGGACTTTGAAACTCGTGTATTTTGAGTTTAGTGGGTCACGATATCAAGACCAGTTTATACATTTTCATAAATGTTATTTAACGGTATTATTTTTGTTGTTGTGCCGAATGTACTACACGTCGTAGTGTGTGTATGCTGTACACGTATTGCCTACTTATGTTGTAGACAGCCTCTGGATTAGTCCGTGCGTCGTACAATGTTGCATGCAAAGCCAAGAGTCGTATTAGCCACATGTGTGTGCGACGTCATAGCCATACAACGCTAATGAATGAATATCAATTCAAGTATATTTGCTGGCCAAACATCCACAAAAGTGCATTCAAACATGTTTTGTACTCTTGGCTTTTAGCGTGCTGGTCAGTTGCGAGTGGCACCTTTTTTTTATGTGCTCACATAAGACATCTTTATCGATTTGACTTAGTACTCCACATACTGTAGTGGTTGGAGCTGTTCGAAGTCCGTGGCATATTCGGAACACTAAGAAGTGACGCAACATGACCTTTGGCTACTAAATAAACCCATGTATGTATGATCGATGGTGTGTCCCCTACCCTATCGCAGTGGGTGGTGATCGATTTAGATGACCTTTTGCCAGAAATCAAATGCCGAGAGGGCTTTTTCATGATAACATTATGGGTGAACTGTAGAATTCCGCCCGCTTTAGTCTTGTGCGAGTGATCTCTTGTCTTTCCACCAAACCCGTTGTGGAATATTCTTAATGTCATACAGTTAGGGTTGCCAGATACAAACTGAATCAGTTCTGGAATCAGGAAAAAATTTAGCTTGATTTTAGGAGAAAAATCTTGATAAATAACAAAAAAATATTTGTCTTTGGTCATATTTTGGAAACCAGCAATGATATCATTTAATTATAGCTAGAGTGATGTACTAAAATTTATTTTGTAGTTCAAATGAAGCTTTACTTGCGAAATGAACTAAAGCCTCATTTTGTAGATCAAATTGGAAACCTGCAAACCAAACAAATAGATTCTAGATGATAATTATTGCATTCTCAATCCAAAAAATATCTACTAGAACGAAATATCAAAAGGAGAGAAAAAATATTTTTGCTCAAAAAAAGATTACGATTTTTTTAAAAAAAAAATCTGCCTGTAAGAATTTTCGGATTTAGTGGAATTTTAAAAATTAAATAATTTGGCATTGTCTTCTCTTTGGACCTGTTTCGGTATCTTCACCTTAGTCTGATCAGAGGTGCGTACAAAGCATGTAAGTCATTTCAGGAATTGGAATTTGACGTTTTCGATTTACCTGGAAAAATCATGCAATAGCTTGTAACTGGAGTAGACTTAAAATATCCACGTACAGTGCACTTTTTGACACATTTGATGATCAAATGTGTTAATTTTTTCTTAATTTAATTTTTATTTCATTGGTTCTTAGCTATCTTTGAAAAAATAATGCATGAGTAAAATTAAACACCAGTTTTTTTTAAAAAAAAAGAAGAAATTTGATCATAGGATCAGATTCCTTATTTTTGTCAATGGGATGTGATGTTTCATGATGTTTTCTCTATGGCATTATCATATGAATTGTAGACGATTGTTTTCTCCAGCTACCATAGAGATTATTTTACACTAGTAAGTTGTAATGCGCCTACGGCGCCCGTTGAAATATGGAAAAAAAAAATTTTGTTGAAAAAAAAATTTTTTCTTGAAAAATAAAAATTTTGTTGAAAAAAAATTTTGTTGAAAAAAAAAATTTTGTGGAAAAAAAAATTCTGTTAAAAAAAAAAAATTGTTGAAAAAAAAATTTTTTGTTCAAAAAAACAAATTTTGTAAATAAAAAATTTGGGGAAAACACAATTTTTGTTGAAAAGAAAAATTTTGTAAAAAAAAACATTTTTGTAAAAAAAAAAAATTTTGGAAAAAAATAAATTCCTACGTACTGCGTGACAGAGTCAGTGAATCAGTGTCGAGGGTAAATATATATTAAGATTATAGGTTTATCAGCAGCGCATTCCCGAAACATTTTAAAATAAATAACTTGTCAAGAATTTAAAGCAACCACAGTTTTGTTTTTTATTACATTAAACAAAAGACGTTCGTCAATATGAATTGTGCGATTGCAACGTCTTCAAAAAATCACCTAGCAGTATTGACCGTATGACCTGGTTAGGATATTCAATCCTTTAATTTTTCATTATATGATGTAATTTACTTTTATGGGATTCCGAGTCATAAGCAAAATTGAAACAAATTCCAGGATAAGGGATCATTTCATTGCATTCGAATACACTGTGTTTTTTGTAGGGGATCGGCTGCCATGGCTGGCTTCGAAGTAGCGCATTCTGTCAACCCAATTGTCCTTTTCGGATTGTTTCTGGGTATATCGTGATTTGCATTTATAACCTGAATCGTTAATGAATTCTCCACATAATATTGGTCTTTTTTTGGTCTCAAATAGGAGCTCCAAGGTGGCCAATTGACATGGCCTAGATAACACGATTACTGATAACAAGGTTACCATACAAAAGTTTCTGCTGAATGAAATATAATCCAAGTCAATTCAATTTATGTAGCGCTGTAGAAAAATGGATCAATGATGCCACCACTCTAAAACCCGCCACAAACTGTCACGCTCCGAGAATTCATTGGCTTCTCAACGATCTCGTATGTTGTCTTGTCCTTGTTGACCATTAGCTTTATATCCGTTGCTTACTTCTCGACTCTTAAAAAAAACAAACACCTGTTACGTCTTGGTGACCACTCATAACGTTCAAATTGGTTTTGGTTTTTTTTTTCAATTGATTACAGCAAAGGCCAAGTCTAAGCAGTATCGAACCATGAAATTATGGCGAACATTTATTTTTCATCCATCAAGATAATACACAGGCACACATGTGCCAAGGATTGTGCTGGGAATTGTCCCCAAATCCATCATAGTTATTACATTACCAATAGGCACCTCCCCAAAAATATTTGATTTCATCGTTGGAAAGGTTGTAGTCGTTCCTATAAGAAAGAAGACGATATCGCCAAAGACAACTAAAATTAAAAAAAAACTACCATTTAATTATTTCGAAAGAAAAACGACATTTTAAGTAACACTTCTTTAAACTGATGTCTTTCGTTATTTCGTTGTACTGAAAAACTATCAAATTTCACCCATTGTTTCAATGACCGCATTATTATGACACTCCATTTTAGATTTCTAGTGCAACCACTGACTTTTTCACGTAATTACTTTAAATATCTACGGAGATTAGTTAATTAATTTAATCAGCTTAATGTCACACAGCGACAAAAAAAAAACCTACAAATATGTTGGCGTTCGACAGTGTTCGTCAAGAAGACATATCTCACCCACATGTAGAGCAGTCACTTCCTCAATAGGGACCGACAGACAGGCAGACAGACACACCGACTCATGTCAAGCCGAACAATACGCGCAATTACCCAATTATGCAATGAATGTGTGTCACGTTGGCCTAGAATTGCTAGCTAGGGGAGTGATGTGGGTACCCAATCGTCGAAAATGTGTAGGTGGTGCATTAGCTTTCAGCACAACAACAACAGCAACGATTACTCAACATGTACCGTTAAAGAAAAAGGCGCTTCGACATCTTAATATATCGTACAAATATTTAAAGCGGAATTCAATTTAAACAATACAACCAAAGTAGGCAACAAACAAAGTTGGCCAGAACAAAGGTGGCAATAAATCACAGAAGAGCAGCAGTAGCAAAGAACAAAAATCAAAACGGATATGGATATGGATAACAACATTATAAAGTCGTAAAAAACATTCTGTCAGATGGCCAACAAAACAGTCGGTTTGCGTATTCCAACAAAATGGGGAAACGACGAACCCCCTCTCAACTGAAGTCAGAAGTCAAACGGTGCTAGAGAACAAAATAACAAAAACAATCAGCACATAAAGCAAATATTAGCATATAACCATGTGCACAGCACAGACATCAGTCAGCCAATACATACAGGGTCTTTCAAATTTGAGTGTCTTAAGTAGTTCTTTATTTATTTTCACCAAAAAAATTCCAAACTGCAAACATTATTTATAAAAAGAGATTTAATTTATATAACTGCCGCACCATGCCGCAACGTAATTTGCCAAGACCTAGGAGGCGGCCTCTTGCTCTATCATGGATCTTAATGGATTCTTGGCATAACATTGGTTGAACAGCTCCAATTGACATTGCCGAGATGGCTGATAACACGATAACCGAACATGATCCGCAAAAGATCAATTGTTACGGCGCACCATCCGTCTGATACCAATGATAGTCCCAGTCTTCGTCTTCAATCTCCAGCCATAAAAAATGGTTTATCGTGCCTCTGTAGCGCTCACCGTTAACCGAAATGGATTTTCCAGCTGAATTCAAAGAAAAATGGGCCAATATAGCCACCGCTACAAACTGTCACTCTCTGGCAATGCAAAAGCTTCTCGACAATCACGTGCATATTTTTTAATCCTCAGATGCGGCACTTTTGCCAGCCGCCGGGACAAAATTCACTTCGCCCGAAATCATGATTATCGAGCAAAATCGTTGTCCATTGAGGCCCTAACTGACGTGTATCTTCAATTGGACCTCATTAACGAATAATAAACTGTTTTTATACAAAATTCAAATCAACCTGGTGTCTGAAACATTGAGTTGTTGAGATCAATGGAGTCTTGATGTTCGGCTACGGCAGCCACATTCTTATGAACTTTGTTAACAAAGCAACTAATAGCGCGGTGGGTGCATGATTTCGGCCAAAACTTATTTTCAATAAGCGCACTGTTTAGGCCCACAAGCATTGACCTTGAAAATAAGTTTGGATTATTCATTCATTCAAGGTCATTCCACGGAGATATAATACAGACTTTCCAAATTACATGTGATTCAAAAATAAACCCATAGAGGGACCATCCTTTATATTCAACATCATATATATGTATTTTAAATTGTCATTCAAAATGTGCCTTTAATTTGCATTTGAAAAAGAAACTCCAAATTGAAAGACCCTGTGTAGTTAATTCGACTCGTACGTTCCATTTACTTGGCAAACACATAATTTACACTATTGTACCTTCTGATACTGACAGTACAGCGGAAATACTTAATTTTCAAATGTTTCTTTTTTTTTATGTTTCAGTGGGTTTTTGCTTTACCTTTGTATTCTGTTTTCTCTCTCGCTCTCTCTCCGTTGCTTCTTTGTGGCTTCCTCCTTGTGGTGTTGCAAAATAAAGTTGTTGCATTGTCGGTCGACAAGAGTGGAACAACAAAAGCCCCAAAGGCTTTGAATTAGAATTATGAATGAAGTTGCCAACGTTCGTCCGTCCATTCCCCCTGCCACCCCAAGTGAAAAGGAACAAATGCAGAAGCGTTACCGAATCATGAACTCAAGACATCAGCATGATTTTAATCGCCACATTATTATGCAAGGCATGTGTGCAGACACAATTCACACTTTATTAAAAACATAAAAGCAAACATTTCTATTAGAGCTTAGGAATGCTAAATGCGATGAATAGATGTGAGTCTCAACGAGCCCCATACGTAGCGTGTATGTGGATATGCACCAATGTCAGTACGAGTATGTCTGGTATAATAAAAGGAAGCATCGTCATTTAGAGATTTATGAGTGGAGATGAAATGGAATAGATAACTGATGGGAGGAATTTCATAACTATTACCAGATCTCACCGATGCCAATGGAAATATCACAAAACAATCGCAAAGACTAGATTCCATTGTTCTACTTCCTCCTAGTGTAACAATAGATCACTATCATTGGAAACAGTAAGCACAATAGAAAGATGATCCAGCACTAGCTCATATTAAAATCACACTGACAATGGCCCTGTTTTGAGCACAGGGAGAACCGTACACAGATCACAGCGTAACATAAGTGACCAAATGGTTAATGAAGAAATGCCAGTGTAGGTGATGACAAGGTTCCTCATTCCCAAATAGAACATTATAGGAAACTGTTGGCAATGTCATGGAATAACTGCCCGAACTCAGGCCAATACGATGCATCGTACATTGGATATGAAAAACTGACGATGTGGTTTTCGGAAATCCACTTTCAGGCCGACAGGACTGAAGCCACAGTCATACAAAAAAAATATTGAAAAATTGTCTTAACATACAGAATTGCCGAATTTGGTCCGCCGAGCAGACCGGGGCAGTTCAAGAGCGGGAAATGCACCCTGAACAATTTTGTATTTTTGTCGATGATGGCGGCAACGTTATGTTCAATGGAGCAAGGCATGGTAACGGGTGGTTTGGTTAGTAACTAATCTCACGCTCTATTACTGTCATTTGGTCTGACCCTAATATATGGTATGGGGCACGTGAAGTCTCTCGTCTATAGGTACAAGTCAAGCCTTGTAAGACAACATTACTCGCGTCATTGTTGAGATACCGGTCAAAATGTTGGAAAAGGTGTTCTGAAACTGTACTTTCCGAAAGCGCCAACATGACATGACAAAGACAAGGAAATGACAGTCATTGATTTACCGATCGAAACTAGTTCTTTTAAATAATCAAACACTTAACAAATTTCGCTTTCCTAAAGTCCATCCGATGCCAAATTGTTATCGCAGAAACCCATCGAGATTCCAGTTGGCTTCACCCGTTTCGGAAATTAGTCGAGGTCTCTCTGCATAAGTGAAACATGACTGCAATCCGTTCATGCAAACATTTCTCTATCGTAAGACGCTATTCAATAAAAGTAAGATTATTCCGTCAGTGACATGGAAAGAAAGTTTCGGTTTAAGATATTTGTGGGCCAACATATTTGTCCAATGAAGTCTCGGTCGTTATTGTAAGGTTTTTCTACCAACAAATTTGCTCTCGAATACATCCTCCTCTGCCGATTTTGCAGTCTCCAATTGTCATAGCCTGCAAATATAAAGAGAATGAGATGATTGGAGTTTAAAGTTAATATTTTAAGAAGTTGGATGTGTTGGAAGATTCGGAGTGGTCACATTATACATATTATTAACAAGGATCCGTTTCATTTTTCTGTCACTTATCACGCTGCATTGACGTTGCAGTACTCGTTCTTCATAGTTTGTTTATCAGTCCAGGCCTCATTCATCATTGATTCATAGATTATTTTCATCCAGTGTTTTATTGGCAAATGTGGCGCTTGACTTTGAAGATGACAGTTCTATTATTAGAAGCGCATATTCTTTAGCGTATATATATTTTTTTAAATTGGGCTTTCCAAGTATTGTCTATCGCTTGTCAGTATTTTTTCCATGCCTCGTAAGAACGCTCCATCTTCTGATGCTATACACTTACTTACTTACTCATTTCCTTAAAACATTCCATGAAGGAACAGATGGGGAACTTCTCTATAATCAGTAAGCTATGCCCCATATAATTTGTCTACCCACTGGCCGGGACATACTGTTTTAAAGCAAATTTCTTATTTGATGTGACTTTTGTTCTGCGCATATTACACATACATATGCCAGAAGTCCAGATTATTCGGGAAACCTATGATTTTTGCTCAATAAAACTTTGCTTTACTCTTGTTTTGAGTTCTGACACTAGTGAAGTAAATGAGCGATATGTCCGTTGTGTTTGATCTCAAAATCGCAAAACCGCCCTTACGCTTATGAATCCCCTCTCGACAACATATCTCACTTAAAGCAACATCACATATGTTTTAATGGGCTTAATATGAAAAAAATAGCTGATATTTTTTAAATTCCGGTAAAAAATGAACATTTTGCTACGAAATAAATGGTGTGATCTTGTCAGATGTCCAAACTGTCTAAATCACGTTTTGCATCTGACAATTTCAACTTTTAGTTACTGAGTGGGGCCATCATCAAATAACGGAGTGTTGTTTGGGCACCTGATATCTTTTGAATGTGTTAGACATCCTACCAAGAATATTGATGATATGGATGACTAAATGTCACCCTGTCTGAGATCTTTTGTTGCAATTAAGAGCATGTACTTTAGTTTTCACCTATAGAACATGAAACAGTTTATGGTTGTTTCGAAGGATTTATATCGTTATTTTGTAGCATTGTTACTTTCTAGCATCGCAAAAAGATGCATAATCGACGAATTTGTAATCGATGCGTATCAATTCATATATTCAATTGTTATTCCTCAGCCAGCAGTGGACCTTTGCAAGTTGTAGACCTTTTGAATGTCACGTGATATCTTTCACACATAATCTAACTGTCTCCTTACTTTCTACTAAATGATCCTAGGATCTAACTGTAGCTAATCATGTCCCTAAAGTCTTGCATATTTTTCTGTTATGTAATAAAATGATTCCTTTATAGCTCCAACAGTGATAGAGAACATCACACATTATTCTTGATGTCACCTGGAACCCGCCATGATGGTTTAGATTTTCGCCTCTGAACCCTTTTCGTTGCATCCACTCCTTCAGTCACAAAGCTATTCCCCGTAAATCATGATGATGATATTCTTGTTGATGTTACATTTAGTTCAAGGCCATGGCATGACTGACTTTTCTTTTCGTTCCTTTTTTCAAATCAACGTTCTTGACCGACTGCAATCTTCTCATTTCTATGCATATTGTGTGAGTGCGTCTTAACTTACGAAAACTTCAGACAATCGTGTTTATGTATCTACCAAGTATAAAGATTTCATGTACTGTTAATTAAATCCACACTGTACATGTGGGTCTAGGTCGATGCCGCCCATTGGCAGACGACGAAAACGACAACCGACAGGCAACCAACACCAACACAATGTGCACCATCACCACCACCACCATGACACAACACTTGATTCTTTGGTTAGTCATTCAGTGCATTCCAACAGCAATATTTCTCTAAATCGACTTGCAATGTTCGCCTCAAAGTGTGTCTCTGTCATCGTGTGTATGTTCAAGATTGCCCATGCCATCAATCTTTATGGTTTTCGCTTTTATAGCCGGGCGTTCTTGGTAGCTTCTAGCTGGTCTATGCAGTGTGCAGACGAACGTTCTATTGTTGACGTTGTAAATATTAGAGGCGTTGGACGCAATGTTCACCGAGGCGTGAATGAAAACAACAGCAGCAGCAACAACCGACAGCTTTTCATTGTTGCTGAAGACGAATAATTTGAGGAGAAACTCAAGAAATGAAAACAACATCATATGTTGGCAGCAGACGTCTGCTAGCTATTATGACACAGAAACAAACATGCAGACAATAACATTTGTAATGTTTTAATTTAAAAAAATACAACCGAAATAAAACAATTTTAAACGGTAGCTACCGTTGCACGGGTCGCATCTGATTTACCCTCTATCATAAAATGGGGAGTGAGTTGTATTTACAGCCTTTGGCAACTTAAACCGAGTTATTAGGATTGGCTGCCGGCCGCTTTCTTCGGGTGGATAAGTTGGAGTTGTGGTGTTCGACATACTCGACGTGTCTGTCACCACATTCCCACTTCTCCACACAATGTTATGCCACTAGACAGGTCTTTAGCATGGTGTTTTACACCTTGCTAGAATTTTTTCACGGCATTTCTATTCCCAGTAACGTCAATCTCCTCACAGTGTCGTCATTCCATTTCCCTACTCTTTCTGTGGAATTTTACGCTCCTTGTCGTACCATTTGATTAGTTCTTCCCGCTTTAGGTGCATGACAAAATAATTGTGTGGATTGTGACCATCCGTTCGTAGACTGGCGTAACACACAACATATTTGCACCCGTATCTCAACTGTTGCCTGGCGCAGCTGTAGAAAATGACGCAACTTTTCATTTTATTGTAGGCGCGTCAATATCATCGTACTTCCGGTAAGAAGGTGTACTTAGTCGTATATTATTCCAGTATATCAGCCAGTTTTGTAGAGAAGTTCAACAAATTCGTCACGTTTATTTTTATAATAATCCATTTGTATTTCCAAATTTCAGAGATGCATAACTTAACATCTTTCCCCTCTTACAATTTAGTCCAAGATACTCCGGGTCGCATCGGTTATATGTGGAGCTCTATGCGAAGATTTAAAATGCAGACGATAAGGATTCGAATGTCTCATTAACCTCCAATTGTTGGTATTATATGAAATACAAATTCGTTACGTTTATTTTTATAATAATCCATTTGTGGTTCCAATTTTCAGAGATGCGATCCAGCAGATTTATTGATAATTAGCAAACGTCTACAGTGATGTTGGCTTCCAATTCCCCAGTTGTAGCCGGCTCCAAGCACACTGTAAACTTTACTTAGCCCCAAATGGAATGGCCTAGAGGTGAGCTAGGTAAATATCACGGACTGAATAACGCTTTAGCGAATTGTTTGCCAAATCTCAGCTTTGGTTTTTATATAAACAGAAGCTTCGCTCTAACTTTTGAGAAAATCCGGATAATTTACCCACCCATAAATCACACCAAATCGTTAATTTATCTATATGTCAACGCTTCAGCTAAAATCGGGCAATCTTGCAGCATTGGTGTTCAAATCGAGTATCACTTAAGCCTAGACAACATTTTGTTTGAAGTTGGTGGATCTTCTTCAACTTTTCTAAGAGCCCAAAGACTAAACTGACGACGACACCCCGCATTTCTTAGTTCTTGAGTTGTTTGATTTATTCTCTTAAACCAAGATCATTACGTTAGCAACAGAAAGTTGAATCATTGGAAGAGATGCAGAACGCCGATCGTCTTCTCTCCTAACCTTGGCCGTCAATAACGAAAATTCGCCTTCAAATTATCAGTTTTGTCAGTTGTACTTCATACATTTTTTTTTGACTAAATCAAGAAGAAAATAAAATGGAATTTCATTTTATTAAAATCGGCCATGCCTACCGCTTATACAATCCAAATACATTTTTTCGCAAAAAATGTTTCCTATCCAAGCAAAAGTGCTCAAATTTTTTACATACACTTTCTAGAGTAAAAAAAAGTATGAAAAACTTTTTCATAAAAATCGGCACCGCTAACCCAAGATGGTTTTTGGCATAAAATGCCAAATTAAAAGTATTCGAAGTTTGCACATACAATTTCTAGAAAAAGATGCATGCAAGTTTCGTCCAAATCCGCCTCAAAATATGGATACGGTTTTTGTTAACATTTCGTTTATCATTCGACAAAAAACTATTTATTTTTTAACTATCATTTCCTTGACTACGTCGTCACATTTCTAATTCTGTTTCATGTGTTAAGCTGGTTATGAAAGGCTCTGAAACCAGTAAGCGAAAAACGTTAATGTTTGTTGAACATTTTATGACCAGTTCTATAACCAGAAATTTATAGTCCGAAACATTTTTTTTTAATCGAAAGTCGACATTTATTATTATTCTTGATAATTATCAAGAAAATTATACATAGCTAAATGGACCACTGAATTGCATGAACATATAATTCATTTCTCGCTTGGCCCACTTGCTTTACTTGAATTTTTCAAAACCAAAATAAAATGTTCCTAAACATCCATAAAATCACATTTCCTATTTAAACATTTCCTTACGAAACCACATCATTAGATTTTTGAAATTGTGTTGTCGAAGTCGGTCCATAAAATTTCGAAACTTCAAGCAATAAAAATACGTTCACCTCCAATAGCTCAAAGATTCGCATACATACGTATAAGTAAACAAACATTTTTGTATTTTTTGTCTGTTACCCCTTTAAGTAATATGTTGAAGCTTTCCACTTAAGCTGTAAACACAAATTTAATTCCGAAGTCTATCTAGATTTGTTATGTGCTTCATTTCAAGGTGTTGCAAATCCTATGACAAACTTAGCACAAGCTCCACCATATGGTGAATACCCTAAATTAAGTGTTTTCTTTTTTTTTTTTGGTTTGGTGGCGGAGCAATGTGTGCCATATCGGAAAACACAAGAACGCCACACAACAGAAACGGAACCAACCAAATTTATTTCGCCGATTTGTACGAGTGACACATTTCCCGTTTGGTGTGGCCTGCCGTAGGTCTAGACAAGAAGAAAACAAGGTGTGTTCTAATTTTGATGGGGTTGGCTCGTTCTGTTTGTCTCGGTTAATTTAATCGCAGCATATGTGTTTGTTGTTCATTTCTATGCATCTGTGATTTCTATTTTGGCTACGAACTCATTTGTTTTTCATTCTTGAAACAATTTGATGTGGTTGCCGCCTGCGGAGGGTGGGTGGAGGGTAATGGGAAAACTGGGGGTGCCGCCGTATGTGTCTTCATTATAAATTGCATGTGTAGAAACCGTTGTAGATTTATTTTGATAAATGATGGGTTTCAGAAATAATTTGGCTGTTTTCAATCAAAATTCATACATACTCGTAAATGAAAAGTACAATTTTTAATAATGAGTGTAGTTTAGAAGATGAATGGTCGGTAGTGGCGAATTTTGTGGATGTAGATTTAAACGTTTTTTGTTCTTTGCTTTTTAAATTACTGTAGTCTTAAGATTTAGCATTTTTTAAAAAGCTTACGATACTGGTTCAGAAAGAAATCTGTCCTTGGATATTCGAGGAGCCGCAGTATTGGACCGACTCATAAAATGTAATCATTACGGAATTATCAATCAGACAATTATCAGACCATGATTTTTTGAACGATTGATATGCCTAGGGTAGGTAGGAGATCACACAATTGAACATTTCGCCTATCGTGCAGTGCCCTGTGAGGACTCCTGTGAGAATGATCAGTCTGTTTTTGTTGAGCACGTTCCGTAAATTCAGCGATTGTTTGAAATTAGATGCATACTCTGCAAACAATTGTCAATTACCCATGGATTTTAATTCTCGTAGTAGTCGACAAGACATATAAGAAAAATGGTATGACTTTTCCGGTGTTGTGGAAAATGTGAGTGCATATGGTGCTGGAGTTACCGATCAACGTCAGTATTGCGAAGACAACAATGGTTTTTAAAATGTAAGTTTTTATAGAAAACATTTTAAAAAGATCTATACATACAAAAAATGTAAGGTTGTAAGTCCCGACTTACACTTTGATCAATTTTACTTGATTCCTCAAGGCAATTCGGTTTTGGCAAGGACTTGCCAGTACGAGCAAGTTTTTTTCATTTTCCATTTCCCTTACCTCTAATTCCTACAAACTGAGAATTGCGGGAATTAAAATTGCCTAGTGTGAATCGGGACTACGATTGCTTATGTTGTCTTTGATATGAAACAAGTTACGGTAAAAGAGGTGAACTCATTCCATAGTAGTGAATTTATTTTTATTTAGTTATGTCTTTCGAATACAAGTTCCGTACAGACTACTGCTTAATAATGAACTATATCTAATAATCTTTTAAATTGATTTATGTTACATGAAAAATCAATGTCATATAATTTATGAATTCTCTGAGAGATTTAACAATTGGTTTATTCATACTATAGTATGAAAGGTATGTTAAAAAAATCAAACTTGCTTAGTGCTCTGATAGGAACATCAAATCCAACTAGGCTTAAAATACTTACTTACGGGCCAAACAAAAATATTTGGACCGTATTAAATATTTTAACCCCAAAACAACTTAGTAGTTCAACCAAATGCATGTGTATGCAAGAGAGGTGTACGATTTTGACGCATAATTTAATTTATTTATTTATTCATTCTTTAATCTTACACATTATCTTAAAAATACATTAAATTCAACAAATCGATAAATTTACTTAAAGAGAGCCCTTTCCTGTCATCTGAACATTTTTCTACCTTTTAAATATTATGACACTTTTGGTTTTCCTCTTCTCCATCTTCTCCCTCTTTTTTTTTTATTTTTTTTTGCTAATTTAAATATTTTCTTTTGTTTATACGCGTTTCCACGCGTTTTTATTTCGTTCATCTCCGTTTTTCTAAATCTCTTACTTTCTAATACATTTTAAAACTCATATCTCACGAAATGTAAATTGTATCTGTTCTGGTAATTTTTAAACGTTTTGCTCGTTACTGTTTCCCACCTTTTACTATTATTTAGAAATAATTGTTTCGCACTGCCCTACATTTATACTGCCTTTGCCGTTTCCCCCGTTTTTGACATCGTATTATTTATTTGTTTCTTTTTAGAGTTCTTGCTCATTTTCTATACAGGCCCATTTCCATTTCCATCAGTTGTGGCCAGCGAGGAACAATCCCAGTTTTACCCCTTCCGGTCTGTTTCCGTATACGCCCTGTTTCCTACCTTCCAACAGTATTGATTATTCTTCCACATTTTTATATTTCAGTTTTCATAACTATGGTTTTTTTTTTTTTAAATTTTCTATATTTCGATGTAGTTATTTTTTTTGTTTTTTTATCGTTCGTTTTTCTTTACCTGAGTTTATTTTGTATTTCGTCGGTTTTGGCACATTTTTGGTCCCGTATTTCGTTTTATTATTTTCCCTCATGATCGTTTTTCAGATTTTCACACGTTTTTAAATTTTACCGTCTTTTCCCATTTCCCGGATATTTTTTTATTTATTTATATTAACACTGATAGGTAAGCACATTACCAACTTGAATACCGGGGCGCCTAATCCCGGATATTTATTTATTCTCGTTCAGTTTATTTTGGAATTGTTCTTCGAACTTTTTTTTATTTCCCCTTTCTGGTCGCTTTTTGTACGTTTTTTCCATTTCCAACAGACCAGTTGCCAAGTCCTTAGGAATTCCCAAACAGTTTGCCCCATCTTGTGCATATTTATTCGATTTTCCTACTTCGTTATTATTTTAAAATGTTTTTACACATGAGTTTGAACATTTAGGGTGTTCACAAGGGTGTCCTAAGTGTTGTAAGTGTTTTGAAATCGTACTAAGGGACAGTGATGGAAGAAATGGTACATTTGTATAATTTTTGGTACAATTGAAATTATTTGCACCATTGCACAGGACCATTTGGTTAAATCTGTTGTTGTCGAAAGAAGCCAAAACTTTCTGCTGCCAAGCCGCTGATTTAGGTAGTCCCAGGTGAACACTTCTTCGATTCTTCATCAAACAAATCATATTCATTCTGAAATTTTCATGAATTTCATCCTCCTCATCTTCATCACCTGGAAATTTTTTTTTTTTGTAACAAGCCAAAGAAGGAACCCAGCACTTACTTGACTCAACCATAAGTATGTCAAATGCAAAATTTTCGCATAAAGCGGTTAATATTTTATTTTTTTCGCTTTCGAAAGGCATTTCTATTCAACTAATTTTTTTATTATTTTTACATTTGACGTTTGAAAATGTACGTTTCTTAGATGTCAGTACATACACATACGACAGGTTGTTCACATACGTACTATTGTAGGTCTCGTACTTTGTTACAACTTACAACATTAGTACACCTTGTGAATTCCCTAATTGTTTTTAATCCTTTTTGCCTGTAACATCCCTAGGAATACTTTACATGACTTTAACTATCGAGAGAAACATCCCCACGAATATTTGACTTTACAATATATTTTCACAAACGATAAAAATAGGAATCACATTCTCCGACCAGCTTGCTTGCAAATTTATGAAAAATAAAAAAAGTACATTACTCGTTGGCACCACGCCACATATTTTTACTGACAACACTTGTCCACTTGTTTTGAAATAACATCAATAAACCAAAAAGTACAACTAATTCCTATACATTCTTTAAGATGTTATTCAACATTTGCTAAGTAAAACACAGGTTGAATGGCATCCTAATATTGTGAGTCACAATGAGACATATTTTATGGACGAACGAACAATTAATCGCCGAGCAACCCCAGCATATCTGTGAAATGAAGAAGCTCATATCATCTTTGTACACATGTATGTACAACACTATACAAATGTATGTAAACATCGCATCGTATCCGTTGTAAATATATTATTAACACACCATGAAGTGTAAATAATATTACATTGTTATCGTTTGCCGTAGAAAAGCGAATTCGTTAAGAGGCTTAACACTTAAATGGTTATTTGTCAACACATTCGAAGATGCTACACAAAGGCGTGGAGGTGGCAGTGGCAGTGGCGGACGATGATGTCTCAGTCTCTTTATCTACGGCATTGTTTATCAATAAAAACTGATTGTAATTGATCATGATATGTTTAATTAAAATGTACGCCCGACTGACACACAACAAAACATCCATCATGAATACCATCTTCTTTTAGTTGGTATTTTTCATAAATCACACACTCACACAAAAGATTTTAGCAGTCATTCATCATAATTTCAGTTTGGTTCGATAAAAAAAACAATATATAAATTTTTGTAATCTTCACCAACTGTTTGTGAAGCACGCACACAGATTTATAATCTGATGTACGAGGGTGGATTAAAAAGATTTCTGTGAATCAAGAACGGAGAATGGGGCCAACACTCGTTGTGTGCGCGAGTATCACAAAATAAACCCAGATTCGAATTCGGATAGGAATCTTAGACATTCTTTACGCGTCGTAATTGACATCTCTAGTGCATTTAAAAACTTCGGCATTCGACAGAAACCTGTGACCAAAATACAGCTGATCAAGTCTTTGTACAGACACAAATACATATACCACTTCATTTATTGAAAAGCTGTGTGAGGGTGTCGAAAAAAATTTTCTTTTCCCCCATATTCATAAAAATATAAAATTTCTTTGTTAAGAAAAAGGTTTGATAATTGTTTTTATATTTTCGTACAATTTTCTTAACAAAGGTTTTTTAAACTTTTATGATAAGTCTTTGTCATCATTTTTAAAGAAAAATATTTGAGATTTATTTATTTACTGCCTGTTTTTCCATAAATCGAATTTGTTCGTTCGTTGCAATTCTCAAAATTGAATGTCCAATAAAATGTATTTTTATCAGTGATGAGAGCTTCTTCGTTTGGGATTGTGTTCCATATGTCGATATCTAAAATATATCTGAAAGTCACAATTCAATAATGTAACGCTTCCAAAATTGACGATTTTTAACGAACGAACAAATTCGATTTATGGAAACAGGCAGTTAATCATAAGTTTTAACATATTTGTTGCCCCTTCGCAGCCATACATTGTTTTTTTTTTTTGGAATACCTTGTTGTTCTTAAGCCACCTTTTTTTATTATTATTTTTTGGAAAACCTTGTTGTTCTGAAGCCAGTTGATTTGCTACTTTGGTTCCAATTTAGTTAGAGAGTGGGATTTGACAAGTGTCCAAGTTTGCTCTTTTCAGACTACTCACATTCTTTCGAAATTCCTTTTTAGATGGAGTACATTGCGATCCGCCCTCGCTTTGCCATCCGTATGAAAGTACGTAGTCATGCACCCATTTATTATTATGACTTTTATCATGTAAATTGATTATAAGCGAAGCGATAGATAACTCCGACATGTTGTCAAAAAGGGTAATGGTTTTCGGAATTGCACAAATAGTTTTGATATCGCATTTGTACCGAACAGCGCGAGATAGGGAGACAGAGAAAGGCGGAGGTTTATCATCATAAATCTACTTCAAATGAATTTTATGATGCGCCAAATGCTATTCATATGCTTCATTTCACAACAGAAAATTAACGTAAAGAATGTTTGACGCTCCATGTGCTCAAAGGTGTGGTATGTTTAATTTAGATAAGTCGAGTTTTTTTTTTCTGTCCGGGAAATGGCATTTTACTGTTTTAGTGATCCGGTAATAACCTAGCAAAATATTTGGTTGCCCACGGTACAGATGGTTACTGCTTACTAATCGGCTTAATTGAGGCATGACATTTCGCACACATAGCAGGGGATTCCGATGTGATATGTAATGTTAAATACTGTATACAGGCGAATTTGGATAATTGCAAACCTTTTAATTTAAAGGCAGTGATGTCGACATATTTTTCAAACCCCCCAGTCCTTATTAATGAAACCTTGTTTAAAAATTACCGTGGGAATCATTGTGCTATTAACTTTACTGTTAGGGAGTCAGTCATAATTTCGTTGACAAAAAATTTTGGAAGAAAATCCTACGGTTCCATTTCGATCATAATCCAGAATCATGAAAAATCTTCAGCAATGTCCTCCGTTAGAATTAATTTCGCTTGAAAAAATACTAAAAACTGAATATTTATGATCAAAACAGGGCCGATTAATAGAATTTGGATTAATAGCTAAATCACTTCTTTTAAGTATTATAAATATATCTTAGTACCTAACCCTGTGTAGTCGACGCAAAAGTCATTCCCGGTGACAACCACACCATGGACTACCACATTGCAATGGAAATATTCTCTTCAAGACCACATTAAGGAGAAAACCGGGAACTTCTTTAACATCAGATGTCAGCTTATGCACTAAATAATTCTCTTAATTATGATCTGCATCATCTATTTAAGTCGGCTCCGAACTATTAACTGTTTTTGAAAAAAGCCGCTGAAAAGTGTCGGATATTAATGCCCTGGCTTTAACTTCGCATTCTAGGAATTAAAAGAAAAATACTATACTGATTGTTTGAATTTATTAATCATAGCATGTTTTGAATTTTTTGAATTTAAATATTTCATTCGCATTGAAATTTTTTATTTATTTTTTCTATTTCTAAATGATTGGGTCAACATTTGTACAATTCCAAAGCTGCCGGAAATTAAGATGCTTGTGAATGTATCCATCAAACCTATTAACAACTATGGAAGACGATGTTGTGAAAGTCCATACCCACATCCTCACAACAAAATTAGCCATGGGATCAACATCGCGCCCACGGAATATGCCCACCGTTAATAAGACGATGAACTGATAACGAGATGTCTAATTATACGGAACAACAGAATCAGCTCTCTCACTCAAACATTGCGCAAATGATCCACGTCAACTTCAGGAGCAATACTTCAAACTGGTATTGGGTTTTATGGGCCACATTTACCATTTGGGTAATCAACGAAATCCTAGGCCGTCTGTCCAATACAATTCAGTAAAACGTATAAAATATACCAAAACACAGTCTAATAATAGAATATTCTTATGATTTCAGAAGTACAAATGAGATAAAACGTTCCGGAAACAATGGGCAACGCCAAACTGAATAACATATCGAACATGTAAGTACAACTCCTTTCATTATTTAAAGCCTGCCGTTTAAAATCATTTTTATTATTTGCAGTTTCAATTTGTTAAGAATGGATTTCTATTGAGTCTCGTATGGCTATCTATAATATGAGATGGCGAGGACATTCAACAAAAAATTGCAAAGTTTTGTAGTGAAATTTGGATTGAGAATTGTAAAAGCCGAATTGGTTCACAGGACAACAATTTATTATTTAAGCAGCCTTAAAAATGCCGAAAATTCCATAAGAAAAAAGAACTTCATTATACGGAATAAAAGGAGCTAATGTATTTACATACTACGTTTGGGCTATCTTAAAAATATCATAGCATCTACGAATTCTGCAGGATAAAGTAGTAAAGAACCGCCTACTCTTTAGTCATATGTGACTAACAAAAATATAAGATGGAGTGGACTTTATCTGTGACCAAAAACTATGACCATCAAAACTATCAATTGAATCGATTTATTATTGTGTGTGAGAACCGACGTGGCAAAACTTTCATAGGACATCGCATTCAAATCAATTCCTCAAAAGGTACGTACCACCGCCACATTGTGCTCGTTTAATAGCTCACCGGGTTTAGTTTTGCTGGGTTGTCCTGTCCCCATTCAAATGTAATCAGTTCCATTATGATTAATTCTATTATTACATTTTCCCATTAACCCAGTGTGTATAATGAACAACGTCTGTTGTTTTTTGTGCTCATTTTGAATGACTGTTGCAGTCAATCCATTCTGATAGGACGCCAGCCACATATGAGCGATCATTATCATTAAATTCGATATTAACGCAATTAAGTGGAAAATATCTCGTAATTAATTAGAAAACAGCGATCTCATCATTAATTTAATTGAGAAGAAAATGTCGATGTTTCCCCATTATATTTAATTGGATGTGTATTTGCATTGAATTAAAACAGGTCGTTTGTATTTTCACTCTGTGAAATGCGAGGGAGAAAAAACACATTTACAGTGTGAAATACTATATTTTCACACGTTTGTATTTTTTATGTTTCATTTTTGTTTGGAAGAAATCACGAATGAACGATGTGGCTTCGACATGTTGCAAATATATACATCACCCTAATAAAGCCACTGTGCCCTTTAACATTTTCAAAACTGGTTTGTTCGAAATTGAAATTGTTTTTCAACATTTGAATTTGAGCAGTTGCAGCTGGGGGAAGCCTGAAACGTGAGTGTGCTTATTAAAACGTTTCGTATAACGTTTTCTGTTTTTTTTTTGTTAAAGTCTTCGTCATTGTTTGTTGTCCACTTTTTTTTTATTTATTTAAAGAAGTACTTTAATTTGTTTTAAATTTGTAAACATGCACAAGAGTGTGTAATTATCGTTAAATTTCCCGTTGTTATAGTTTCACTTGAATGAAATTGAAGCCGGTGATTAGTGTGTATTGTAATTTGCATACAGGATTTGAAATTTAAATGTTACATCGAATTAGTTTATGTAACTGACTTTACTCGGAAGAGATTGTGAATAACCCTATGATATTATTTGTGGAGATTTTTACAATTTTGCCAGCAGCTTCTATTCGACGAGTATATTCCTCGGCCGACAAATTTTGAACAACCGTTTAAGCATTTGCCTCACGTTATATTAGGCTAACTTGGACTTTGAAAAACACATCTGCACAGTCTTCCGATAAACCAACCCGATGAGCTCCGGAGTAGGTCAGTACCACTATGAGTCTAAGTCTATAAATAATTAAGAACACTGTGTTGATCCCCGCCCATTCGGGCACAGAAGTTTTTTTGAGGACTCTTCTTCATCGCCACAATTTTTGCTGTTATCACTAGTCGCAACCCTAGTCTGATTGCATGAGGGAGTGGTCGAAACGAAACGAATTTGACTTTGCCAACTGTTTCAAAAGTGCTGGTTTCTTACAAAACATTTTCAGGTGACAAATTTCAAAGTCTTCAGAGACCGTTCGGAGATACTAGAAGGGACATTACTTCCATCTTTGGAAGTATAAACCAAGGCCTTAAAAGGCCCGGGCAGACAGATAGATTCACATTAATTTCTCTCAAACGAAGGCTTTTCACATTACTGAACTTTTTTGCATAGTTTGTCTTTAACTTTTTGTTTTGATTTTTTCAATGTTTTGTTTTTTATTTATTTAATATGCTCATAAACCAATAAAGCGTATAGTTTAATCTAATGAATGTATTAACTATTTACTGAATGATTTTGTTTTCGTACTGGCCTATTCATGGCACATGCTGAGACTTCAAGTAATTACTAAAATTGGCAAGAGGATCCCAAGCAGTATTTATATATTTCTTCTAAATACTACTATGAACCAAGGAGACCCATCTCAATAATTTTAATAAGTAGTAATGACTTATTAATCCTACAGTAGGCCAAGGGGATCCTATGAAATATTTACTTATTTCCCTTAACATTCCATGAAGAAACCGACGGGGAACTTCTCTCGGCTTAGTGAACTGTGTACGATATAATTGTGTACTCACTGACCGGGATCTACTGTTTAAAGCCGGCTCCGAGCGGCTAATGTTTTGCTAGAGAAGTTTTACATGGCTTAGAGATTACTCTCTTACTCGTCGAGTCGCCAGTATTTATGAGGTGGAAAAAAGCCGCTGAAAAATGTTTGATGGTCTTCTCGGTTTAGAACCTGGTTTACTTGTGTGATAGTCGTCCTATGAAATAACTTTTAAAATCAGTGGCACTAAGTCGAAGCACTACTTATTTAATTACTCTAAATAGAACGATGGGATAAGAGGATCCTACGCAGTACCTTTTAAAACGAATGGCACTTGCTTTATTAATCTTAATACTACGATGGGGATCATACGCAACTTTCAACGTCGTATGCAATCAATTTAATATTTTTTCATTTCTTGTTTTGGTCTGAAAATTAATTTCTTTCAAAGCGGAAGAAATTCCCAACAAAATGTTAAGTTGTCTATCAATATTAAATATTGTTAGGGTCTCTATATTGTTTAGGTCTCCAGCGTAATTCAATAAATATATCGTCTTGCCAACAAAGACAATCGTGAGGGCAGACGACTTAAATTGATTTGTAGAAGAAGTACGTCTGCAAACTCTTGATGTCACCAGGTCGGTGAAGTCGGAGTCTGACAAATTTGAACCCATACGGAGTCTGGGGGTGGGTGTTGTAGGACAGTACACTATAAAATCAAATTTCTAGTATCTATCTCTAAGGCTAATAAATTGATTGCGATTGTAATATACTTAATATACTTTCGTATCACTTGCAATGCCATAAAACCTGAAGTTAAAACGAATATAAAAAATTGAAAAATACATCTGTCTAATAACACCGTGTTACAAAAAATAGATTTTTTTCTGTCCTATGAACCAAATGCACATATTCGGAAAGAGGGGAAAAAATAAAAATACACGTGTATCGGCGATTTTCATGTACACGTCAGAATTTTTTTTTTTTAAGTTTGAAGTATAAAGCTCGTAGTGGCCTGTGTGAAAGCCTTTCGACCGATTTTTAACCCTTTTTCAGTGATCCAATCGAGCTGATTTTTTGCAGGCAGACTCGTGAAAATGTCTGTATTCTGATGTGTACATGAAAATCGCCGATACACGTGTATTTTTATTTTTTATCCCCTTTCCGAAAAAGTAACTTTGGTTCATAGGACAGAATGTGTGTAACACGGTGGAGTTGTTTCTCTTAAAAAAGGGATCAAATTACAGCCAAATTTGACATCACTTCATTGTTCTGTCAAACTAGACATAGAAAGTGGAAAAAACCATAAAACAAGAAAATAATTTATTTCTCAAAGAAATATGGATTTTGGTTTTCTTCCCTTTTCTGGAGAAGACTGTCTTTGTCCAAAGTTTTTTTTTGGAATCGGTCTGGTTAGGACGCAGTCATCATTGACCGCATCTTCAATTAACGAATCTAACTCAATTTGTATGTCAATTTGGTTATCATCATTTAAATCAACATTTGTAGTTGGCACTGAATTGAAAGTAGTGGATGGTCGAAATCCAAACGATGTAGTTCCTGCCATACCACTAACAGCCTCATCGTTTTTTCCTCAAGTGCTATTAGGGAGCAGAACTTTGATGGGTTCCTGATATGGTGTTTCGATTGCGGCGGCACTTAATTTTTTTAGTCAGCCCAAACCTAGGAATAGTTTGTACTTAGTTATGGCATTAAGGAACTTAATAAAAAATATACCTTTTTCCTATCAATGGTTGGGTGAAGATACAGCTTTTAAGTCAGTGGTTAATCTCTGCCATAGCTGTTTGGATTTTTTTTTTGCATCCGGATCTTTAAGGACACCTTTTGCTAAATCCGGGTGCTTTACCATGAACTCTACCATAATTTCCATAATTTTTGCTGGGTAACATTTCGTTTAACGTCACTCCTTTATCATTTGTTTCCTAGAATACTATTTATGTTTCTTTTTTTCTAACTTTCAGTTAAAATTTGCGGTCATTGTGAAGAATGGTGCAGGGACTGAATTCGAAACATCCAAATGCCATAAACAACGATATTAAGGTATGTAATAACAATATTTTTGAACAAAAACAAAATAGCAATGTGTAAAAGTTGCTTTCGGCCAATACAAGCGAATTAATAATAAACACATTCAATTTACCTAAGACGTCCTATTTTTGGATCACCTCTTTTACATGACTCTTGTAGTTGATTCACCATCTGGCTGTCAAATTCGAAAATGTTGAAATGCTATAACATTTACGAATGGCGTCAACTGTCTGCCTAGATCTTTTGCGAACAGATATTCATAAATATTTTTGTTAACGACGCAATGGATGATTTTCGAAATATGTAAATAACTAGCGATTTATGAACTAATATGTAAATAAACAATTTGTTTGCTTCTGAGGCCCTGAGAATCCACGTATTGGTCAGAGAGAGAAAGAGACAGAGTTACATCGGCAGTTACATCGGTTACTACGGCTATTGTGACAGGTTTGTGATACAGAACTATGATTAGCGACTCTTCATATTAGAAAATTCTAAATTGAGACTGAAAGACTTTTGGTTCAAAACTGTGCACACACAGCTCACTTGACAGTGAACATTTTTAAGGATACATTTCAGGGTCACCTGATGTGCGATTTTGGCGATTTTGATTGCCCAGTAAGATAAAAAAAATCAAAATCATCAGTATAGTCTGCTTGATCAAGAAGTGATGGGGAAAACGCTCAACACAGGCCTTACAAAAGAATTATGTCAATTTGATAAACCCAAAAAAAAAAAGTCGGTTTGTATTTTTGGACCGAAGCACTTCATGTGTAGACGGTCGTGATGTGGTGGGTAGTGAGTGCGACCATCACACAGAAGAACCCGAGTTCGAAACCGGGTAAGACCATCGAACATTTTTTAGCGGCTGTTTTCCACATCGTAAATGTTGGCGACTTCACGAGTCAGAGAGCAATCTCTAAGCCATGTAAAATGTTTGATGCAAAAAAAAAAGCCATGTCATTTCTAAAAGAGGTTCGACGATTCCCCATAATAATTGTATTCAGTGCTTGCAAGTTTTTCTCAATTGTTCACTTGCTGGAAAGCGGGCCTTGTGTGACGATCTTATCTTGATTAGTTTTCGAATTATCATGAACTTTTAGTCAGACTGTCAGTCGCTAAAATACCAACAACTATTTCAAAAACGTACAATTAAAGGATTCAGTTAAATTGCTTTCCCAAACCGATTTGTTTCATTTACTATTTTAATTTGGTGCTGATTTGTATCAGTTCTTTCACTTTATGCGTTAAAATTTACTTGTTTTGAGATTGTTCAACTATCAAGTTACACACTTCAACCCACTGTAATAATTACATTACTCGTAACAACTCAAATGGAAAATAGCACCCACCTTATCAATTATTTTCACAACAATCTTTTCGTTGGAGATTAACAATATTTGTCCATTGGATAGTCGCTTCAAACGTAGACGTAGAACTCGTAAGACCACATGATGACGCTGAATCAGAGCAAAATTCTAAAGATAAAGTAGCACAAGGTCGGGGTCGCTTCGCATGTGTCTACTCCATTCTTGTAAAGCATCACAGTGGTTCAAAACAAAAAAAAAACATGTGGTAGTTAAATTGAGCAGAAGTCTTTATATTTTGGGCTTCTGAATCTTATTCTGTTTTCAAAATGTTTCCAGTACATATTATTTGAGGGAAAATCGAAATATTGAAGCAGGCCCGCTTCACAATGTCTGATGAGATTATTTTTTTGTTCTTATTTGTAAAAAATTATATATTGTAATAAATTACAATACAATCCAATGAGAAAGCACTGACAACGAGGCTCGCCGATATAAGAGACCCAATGTTGTACGGGAGGATTTATAAAATGACATTGTGGTTTTTTGAGTCTTGTCTAGTTCCAGAAGTATGGCGAAATTTTAGTCAATCTGTCCTTCCTATGAAATGACTAGATTACAAACAAGGCGGGAAACCCGGATGAAATTGAATGCATTAAATAAGTAAAATCTGTCCAGAGGAAAATATTTTAGAATCTAAGTCCAAACTTCTGCAAGTAGTAAAAACTGAACAGTTTTAAAACTGATGGATAAAATCTGATAACATTTGCATTTGGGTCATTATAATAGGTCTGAACTTACTGTTCTCCCCTCCTATTCTGTCATTTAAATCTCCAAGAATAATTTTAATTACATGACAGTGGTCGTATGTCTGTTCTAGACGCTCATTGTATTTCTCTTGCACTTCATCGGCACAGGAGTACAAATCAGGCTGATAAAACAGAATTTGACCTTGATGCAGCTTGTGTCCAACCGTTCGTCTATTGGTGTGAAACCAGCAACTAGGTGACGCATTCTCTCTTCAGAACAAATTCGAATCCGAACTTTTGCTTGATTTCATGACAGCTGTAGTCATTTTACTAACGCCGTGTCCCTTCCATCGTATTTCCTGAATGGCGGCGGTATCAGCTCTGTATTCCTAGCATCAGAAGTGTTTCGTACATTCCAAGTGCATATCCGTAAATTGTGGTCCTTAACACGTTTGCGATTGTCGTCAACATTAGGGGCAGTCCGCTTATTCATTTATTGTAATGTGTTTTGTGAAGCGTGTTAGAAGCCCATCATCCAACCTCTTTACAGGAGTTTTTGTCGCTCATCTGTTTGGGTTACCACGTGGAGGTCTGTGAGACGATATCAGATGCAGTCGTTAAGGATCGCACTGGTGTCACAATGTTGAACCGCTTATGAACCCCATAATAGGTCGCTGTTTGCTACTAAAAATGGGTGCATGGAAAATTGTTGTCCGACTCGAAAAATATGCGATATCTAATTGAACGAACATTATATAAAAAAAATTGAATAGTAGATTATTTATGTTAACTCTTCTAAATTTTGATGAAGCTCAGTAAATGTAATTCCTGAAATTCTGTTAACGTACAGGTCAGCTTTCCTGCAGCTAACATTACTATAAAATGTCTTAGACTTTCAATCGGATATTTCAATCGCGAATATCTCAAAACGTGCAATTTTTAAATCTTGGGGAGTATTTTATTTTCAATCAGTTAAAGGTGTCAACATAAATTTGTCGAATTTAAATGTTGTTATTAAATTGAAAATTAATAAATTTTCAGCGAACAAAGACGATCAATTATTAAATTTATTCAATTGCGATTTCAATTCACACACTATTTTTTTTTCCATGAAACTAAACAAAATAATTAACTGGTTAATTCACAGTTTTACAGCGACCCTGCCAACTTCAGGCTGCCATGTTTCAAGTCATTTTATTCAACTTTTCGAGTTTCGGTTCCTCATATTTCATTAGTCATTAATAAATCTTGACTTGGGCATTAGAAAAAAACTATCAAAAGGACACATTCATTCTAATTACAAATTGAGCCTAGCCTACTTTCAGATTTAGTGGAATTTTCATATCTTAATATCGTTTTTCCAAGTTTGAAGGACGGCATTCATGTTACTTTTAGATTTTTGGTCCGTTCCTAATTTGACAGAAATGTACACATTGGTTTCGATTAAATACAGTTTCAAATAAGAAATTATTTAGTTATTATTCATTGTTTGTAAGGTTTCCACAATTATTTCTTGACCTTTGACCAGACTTGGATATTTCTTCTCTGCGCATCCAGCTTGGGCAACATTTAAAATCATTTGAGAATTTTGTCCGTTTATAAGAGGTGTCCGCTTATAAGAGAAGGCCATAAGAGGGCGCCAGCCGACTGGTTCTAAGAAAATTGTCCGTTTATGGGAGGAGTCCTCTCATGAGAGGTGACGGCAAAGAAAGAATACTCTGTACTTAATTTTTGAAATTAAAAAACCCTCTTATCATAAAATAAAAACTTCGCCAATATGATTTGTTTTTCCCTGGCGTCTTACTAGAATACGAATCCAATCCAATATTTCTGGCGTTGTATTTAACGACTAACAGGGGGCTACGATGCTATTGGATTTTAGCAGCCTGTTCATGTTTTCGTAATTTCATTGATAATTATGTAGATTCATATTGGAATATTAACCGAAAACCCTTTTAACTTGGTGACAAATCCGACATTACATTGAAATTGCCAACTCAACACTTTTTCCATTTTCTTTTTTCATAATTTATTTTTTGTTAAAAATTTTTGGACTACAGGACATACGAAATACTTTAGAGGACTAGCAAATAGTACTTTTTTAAATGTTAACATTAACAAAAGCGCGTACCATTTTAAAATAACATACAAAAAATTCAAGTAGAAATAAATGAATGTGCCCATCACACACAAAATGGTGTAAACACGGCCATTTGTGCTTGTAAACATGTTGAGTGCTCGTAGCCGCTGACTGGCAACATGTTGCCACGCTCATGAGAAACAGGTAGTTTGTGTTTATATGTGCATTTCTATTGTGTTGTGTTTGCATTTTCATAACAGATGTTGTTATTGTTATGCATTCTCTCTCACTACCGCTGCTAGCGTCGTTCTCTCACTCTCTATTGTTTCAATGAGAGTTAATTGTGCTAGTGACTTTGTGTTTATTGGAATTTTTGTGTGTATTTGTTTGCTTACTTTTATTGTGTTTTCATCTTTTCGTTTTTTGTTGTTTGCGTTTTGCTTTTGCTCTGTTGGATTATTGAGGTTAGTAACTCGTTTTGTTTACTTTTGAGTGGTTGTGATGCGATGAATGTATAAATGTTGTATTAGAAATCAGCTGTTTCCTATGTATCTATTCATACCATGTGTATTTATGTGTACGAGTGGATATGTGACCGCGAGTGCATTGGGTAAATATTTGTTTTGGTTTTTGGCTATGTTCTGAGAGCGAGAGTCGTTTGTCTCTTGTTGGCCTGTGGAAAGTTATGCGATTTTCGTTTCTAAAAATAACCGTTTTCGGTCTCCTTGAGGCTTAAAGTAGTCAAGTGATTATAATCGAATAGAGTTTCTCTTTCGGAGGAAAATAAACGCGGGAATTATTTGAATATTTTACTTTCGTTTATTTATATACATATAGACAGGGGAAAAAAGGTGCGTTTGGTATCAAAGTTTTTAATTAAAGTATGAACATTTTTTTAAATGAAATACCCTGACAGAACGTCGTAATGTCAAATCAATGAGCACGCCGATTCAACTGATCTTCATTCGATTGATGTTAAATAGAATTTCCGCAGTAAAAAGTTTTACTTTGGTTAACAACCTTAACCTGAACTCTGCACTCAGATATTGTGCAAATTTTATTTGTGATAGAAATGAATTTGCGAGTCGCTAAATCATTTAAGTAATTCTGTATTAAAAAATAATTTACAAATTAGTTTTGTGTTCTATTATGACAAAAACTGCGATGGACTACCATTCAGTTATTGAAAATGTTTTAAATTCTGGATAGACTACAGACAACTATAATATGGGGGTGACAACTATCGACTGTCAAAATGGTGAAAATCACTTCGTCCATTTTACGGTCAACATAATCGGCCTAGTAAGCAAGCAAGCTACGTTAATGAGCAAACTGGCTTTATTTGGGGCCAATACTATTGTCAAGCCGTTTACGAATCTCCAGTACATCCATTAAAATTTACTGTTTGGTGCGGTTTACACGGACCTTATTTTTTTACAAAATGGGAAAGGAGCTGCTGACTAAATTTTTGTTTCCAAAATTGATCAGCTAAACATCAAAGATATTTGTTTCCAAGAAGACTGAACAGCTTCTTATACAGAGCTCTTAACAATCGATTTATTGCAAAATCAATTTGGTTTCAAATTGATTTCCAGAGGTGGTCATGCCCGCCTAGTTCGTCCTATTTAACGCCTTTGGATTACTTTTTATGGGGCAATGTTAAGTCATTGGTTTATGCTGGCGAACCAGAAACTCCCGAAGCATTGAAAGTCAATATGAATGCTACCATTGACGAATGGAACTTCTAACTCGGAAAAGATATTTTATAAATAGATGCCCTGATTGTAGTAAAACAATGACATTTCAACATTATTTCCGTTTTCTACCTTATCATTATACAGTGAGCGTCAAAAGAAAGTTTACACCTACATGCACGGTGTTATTAACATTTTTTTTACGCTTTTGTAACATGATTTAGTCAACATATTTTGTTAAATGAAAGCTTTATTAAGTCATTTCCAATTTATTAAGAAACAAAATCAAAATTCATACAACGACAAAAAATTTATTCAAAAAAGTAAACAATTTGCATATTTCACGCGTCAAAAGAAAGTTTACAGTAAAGAAAAAACATAAATAGACAATAAGTTAGTATTTAGTTTGTTTTCCTTTTGCCTTAATAACAGCTTGTAATCTTCGTGGCATTGATTCTATTAGATTTGCTGTCACTTCGGATGAAATTTTTGACCATTCGTCCATTATAACTGTTTTTAGCATGTCCTTATTGGTAATTGTCCTTTTTCTTATCTGACGGTCGAGATGCTCCCACAAATGCTCTATGGGATTGAGGTCCGGCGATTGTGGGGGATGATCCAATTGTTTGGGTACACGGTAAAGCAGCCATTCTTTGACCACTTTTGAAGTGTGCTTTGGGTCATTGTCCTGTTGAAAGACCCATGTAGAATCCAAACTCAATTTCACGACACTGGCGCGTAAATTATTTTTTAAAATATTAAGGTAATCTATTTTGTTCATAGTACCTTCAATAAATATCAAATTACCCACTCCGCTCGCAGCCATACATCCCCACACCATCACTGAACCCCCACCATGCTTAACAGTCGATGTCATATTTTTTTCAGCAAGCTCTTGGTTCTTGCTTCTCCATATTTTTGCCGATTTCTTTTTGCCAAATATTTCAAATTTGCTCTCATCGCTAAAGACTACGTTTTTCCAGAAAGAAAAATCCATATCCTTATACTTTTTTGCATAATCCAGCCGTCGTTTTTGATTGACATTGGATATATACGGTTTTCTTCTAGGGACACGACCATGTAAACCGTTATCGTGAAGTGCTCGTCGTATTGTACTGGCACTTACAAATTTTTTTGACGATTCGGATATTGCCTCTGCGATTTTAACGGCACTTTCGGTTGGATTTTTTTTACATTTCTTACAATGGACCGTATCTCCGTATCGTTTAGTCGCTTTGGCCTGCCAATTTTATGAAGGTTATCCAATTTCCCGAACTTTTCATATTTATCAATAATTTTTTTTATTGTTGCATGGCTTCTGTTAATAATAGAACCGATTTCCCGTAATGATTTCCCCTCTTTATGGAATTTAATTACAAGTTCACGTGTATCCACAGAAGTCTGTTTACCCATTATCGACAGATTTAGATTCTAGCTTAAGAACACTTAACAAATGCGATCTTGACGACAATTAGAACAACAATGACTATTTACAACTTTCATCATATCTAACCAAAACTAATAACGGCACTTAAAGCATTTTTGTTGTTGTACAAAAAGCATTTGAAACTCATTGGACTAACTGTAAACTTTTTTTGACGCGACGAAAATGAGTTTTTTGCAGTTTTTGCTTCATATTTTTTGTTGTTGTATTTTTTTCTTTGTTTTATTTTTATGAACTGATTACAAGTGCAATTACATTTAAAATAAACAAAATTTGGTGCATTGAATCATATAAAAAAAGCATAAGTTTACATCATCAATAGAGAATACAAAGGTGTAAACTTTCTTTTGACGCTCACTGTAGTTCTCAAGCTCTTAAAAAACACCCGATAAACAACCTATTCATGTTTTGAACAATACGTTTTGCCCAAATATTTTCTGTCCATTCAATCATACATACATATCTCAGTACACCCTCCCACAATCATGTATATTTAATGATTGCGCTTATTATTAGATTTTACGATTTATGTATACACCTTCGATTTGGTTTAAAATTCCTTTTTTGCATTTGATTTAATACTATGCATACCCTTCCTTTCATACGTTTTTATGAATACGGAAACCATTTAAATTTCACCTTCAACCTACAAATTAAATCACGTTTATTTTTAAACCGCCCATAAAATGTCAACTGCGCGTCTGCTTAACTTCCTGGAGTGAAAAATCATCACATCAATTTGTATTTTTAGTACAGCTCAATTTGTCCGTGGGTCCGTCTGTCGGTGTGTCATAAAAATATTAACTGAAAAAGACGGCACTCGTTCGACACACTAAACCCCAGCAAACTTGTAACCAAAACCGTTTAAGACACATCGCACACACACGCGCGTACTCACACAAGCACGCACGACGCACTTGCCAAAAACCACTTGTCAAAGAAGTATCTACAGACGGAGAGTGGGATGAACCGCAAGACTAACCGTTCGTTCATACCTCAGAAGTGAAGAATTTTTAAAGAAAAAAAAAAGCTTTCTTAAAAATAACACATTCTGGCCGTCAAACCATACATCCATGCACACATACCTAACCATCTGTACATTCAAACATACCCATATGTGATATTTTTCATGTGCGTTGTTTCCTTTGCCAAAGAAAGCACGAAGAAATGAGAGAGATTTGCATTTAAAGAGAGTAAGAGAGTGTATATGGTGGAACACAGGAAAACTCAGAAACTCACACATTGATAGAGAGAGAGAGACACATTTTCTTATCATAACAGAGATTAATGTTCTTGAGCGTAGAATTTTGGTATTTACGCCGCACAGTGGGATAGTGTACATTGTCGGTCTGATATGTTATCATTTTAGAAGAGTGGATTCATTTTAAACCTAAACCTTAGAGTTTAGAAATAAATTGAATTTTGCACATATTTAACTTTTGTTAAATATGTGCAAAATTCAATTTATTTCTAAACTCTAAGGTAAACTGGATGTGTGAATAATGGGGTGGTTCACTAAAAAAATATCTTGTTTAAAGATGATATGCAAAACATTTTATCTTCCATGATGACCTAGTACAGTTGATGGAAGAAAAGCAAAATTCAAAGCAAACAAAATGTCCATTTATGCTTCACATGACCCCTTCTGAAAGTCCATGTTTGGTAAACTTTTTACAATATTTCGGATATCACCAATGTCACGTGTTATTTTGTCTTCCACCAGTCATGGTTGGATTGTATCTATACGAGAGAGGAGAGTGGGTTCAAATCGTACCGACCAATTGGCAGTGCCAAATCGTGAGATAAATTCATCATTAATCAGTCTTCTCAGTTGGTTCGTGGTAACCGTCCTATGAAAACCAAGCCCAATTCAAAAAAGATCATCAAAAAAACTGCACTATCAGATTTTGGATTTTTTGTCTCCCAAATATTTGTATACCTTCCTCTTTATTATGGAATAAACCTGCGATCATTTATATCAAATAACACCTTCTGTTAGAGAACATCTGTATATACTTCTTGCAGATTACTAAAAAATAGTAAACAGGACTTAATCGCTTTACACAAGATTTTGAATGAATTAATTATTTCGGAAAACAAAGGTTATTTTATTGTTTTCGAATCGTACCGTTACCAGACGGATGAACGATACATTTTCCAAGGGTTTCTGAGAGTTTTATAGCTCAAATTGTTCTACGTCTTGAATGGGTAGTAGGTACATTATGACTTTGTAATTGCCATTTTACTTATACATAGTATGCGGCTTCTTGAGAGGAAGAAACTAAAATTATGAGGGAAATTTGTATCAGCTACATCTTTAGAATTTCTTAAGGATTTCACATCCGAATATCACATTTATTGCCTAATTATCCTGATCAATATTTCATACGTTGTTTTTTTTTCAACGAAGTGGTGGGACAATCACACCACGAATATAAATTTAAAGTCGCATAATAACACCAGACTAAAATTAGAAGAAACTAAAATTATGAGGGAAATTTGTATCAGCTACATCTTTAGAATTTCTTAAGGATTTCACATCCGAATATCTCACATTTATTGTCTAATTATCCTGATCAATATTTCAGACGTTGTTTTTTTTTCAACGAAGTGGTGGGACAATCACACCACCAATATAAATTTAAAGTCGCATAATAACACCAGACATTTTTCATCGTTACAAGATTACAAGATTAATAAAAAAGCGATGCAAGAAAAATCATTAGATATCCACCCTCGACATTAAACAATAGAGATTATAAAAATTATATCGTGCTCGCTGATTTGTGAGAAGTTCTCCGTCTGCTCCTTTATAGAATGTTGAGGGACATCCGTATGTACATATTTATTAACACTGTGCGGTTTTATCAGGTGTCGTATGGTATTATGTTTCCGTCATTTGAATACGTGATTTATTGTATTTTTGTTGCTCTTCCATAGCCCACTGTACGTTGTTTAGCTAATAAAAATGCATAATTTTTGTCGAATTTGTTTATTATATGAATGATAGTCGACGACATGCTACGTAAGTCATTAAGAGAGAGAGAGAGCGCGATAGAGACAGCACGCGAGTGATAGAACCAAAACAAAGCACACACTAAATTGGTTGTTGTTGCTCTCAGTATTTTAAAGCACACACACTCACACACATAGTCGCTCTCGCGCTCCTCTTTTTCTTTTAGTAGTTTACAATAATAATAAGTAACAATCGCTTTTCACTGGGGGGAATTATCAATAACACTTAATAATGTGGAGGGAGATTCTACTGGAAAAAAAAAAGATGAGCTTGTTATCGTCGTTTGTTGTGCTGAGCATTGTGTTGTGCCGTTGAACGTTGAAACTAAAGCGTGTGCTAAAGAAAAGTCAAAAACGAATGGGAATCGAACACAGAAACAAGAAAACCTGTAAGAGTTCAACTAATAAGTATGTTTCGTCGTCGTTACAGTCTGCATGTTTAAGTTGAAAAAGCAAAACAAAAGCAAATTAAAACGAATAAACGAACAACAACAAAAACAACAGCAACGAAGAAAAATCACACTCTACTACTGCACAACAACACAGCACAAACCGAAAATTGTGTGTTACACTGCTCGCCTCGGCTGACGTTTGTTTGCTTTCCGCCGCGCTGCTGCTTTCTGACCAAGCGAACGAACCGACCGAACCGCTGAGGTACAAACAGAGCAAACAGTTCACAACGAAACTTTGTAGACAGAGGAAGACGGTTACGGCTGCTGTCACGAGTTTTTTTTTAGTGTGTGCGTTTTTTTATTCGCTTTTTTCTGCTTTTGGGCCCCATCAAAAAAAAAAAAATAAAAAATATATATCAAAGAAACGGAAAAACGAATTGTTCAGTGTTGTCCTCTGTCGTCGAATTCAAATCGAATCTTCTGGCCATTTAGTACGTGTTTACAGTGTACTCGACGACGGCATTGATTTGAAAAATTTCCTGCGTTTCAGTTTTATGTTCAACGGAAATAAAAAAAAAACGAAATTATATTGTACATTTCGTGTTGAGAATTTGTCGGTGTTTTGTTTTTCTGTTCTAAACGACGACGACGATTTTCACAGGCTTTTCGCATAGAGGCGAGCGGCGTAGTTCGATTGCGCGTATTTTCATTTTTCACGGCGAGGCACTCAAAAAAAAGATATAAGCAAAAAAATTGTAACCCCAAAAAAATCTTAGTATAAATGTATGAAAATAGCTTTGGTTGGTTTTTGGTGTTTTGTCTATTGTGACGTCCTGCTCTCCCTCCCCAAAATACAACAACAAAAAAAAAAACAACCATACCAAACAGCCAAATTGTGCAGAAATACAACGTGTGAAAAACAAAAACAAACACTTTCTTCTTAAAAGAAAAAAATAGCAAAACAACCACGACAAAGAGAATAGAAATATTTAATTTCCAAAAAAAAAGAAAGAAAGGAAAGTTGAGCTACAAACCGAAAAAATAAAATCTGTCTAAAAAAATTACCCTTTAAAAAAGGAAAATAGAAAAGAAAATCTCATAGTGATTTCTCCAAAAGAAAACGAGAATATAAAAGTATTTGGTGCAATAAGAATCGATAAAGTGAAATTAAAGTTGTGGCAAACAAAAAATGTGTAGTTACAAAACCCTTTGAAAAGAAACAAAGAAAACCGAAAAAGATCTTCAAGTAATTCTACGAAGTATTGTTAAAGAAAAACCACCAAATCATTCGCCGCTCCTACAAATAAAAGGTAAATTGGTTCAAGGGATTTTCGATTTTCTTGCCCTGCTTTCTGTTATGCCGCGACAGAGCCCATAGCAACTCGATGATGATGATACTAATTTTATTTTGTTTCCTCCTTCTTTCAAATCTGGGATAATTGTATCATATCTTTTCCTCGGCTGCTTCGTCAAATCATCTTTATCTCTCGTCCCATACAATTTGGATGATGACTTTGTGTGATACTTTTGTCGGTGTTCTTTATTAATTGAATAGAAAATTTAAAAAAAAAAAATGAACATTTTATCACATTTGAATGAAAATCTCACGTCACATCCATCCATCCATTCATTTTTCATATCATTTCATATATTTTTTTGTTTTGTTTTATTGTTATTGTTGTTTGTTATTGTTTTCGTGTGGCTCCCTCTCCCTAGTCACAGTTGATTTTTAGTTCAGTGCTCTCTCTTCAAGAATATGCTCTCTGTCACAGCTACACACATACTCTCTCCCTCTCTCTGTATTTATCTCTGGCGAGATGTTTCTCTTGCCCATTTTGGTGGCTCTGCTTGTGTACAAGTGTTGTTATTGCTGTCAGAATTTTGTCGTCTTATCACAGATTACTGTGATACTCGTACACTACACTACATTTTACTGTTGTTGTTATTGGTGGACATAAATTGTTTGCTGTTGTGTGTTTGTGTTGGTGTTTTTACGTATTTTTCATTTTTTTTTGTTCTTTTAAATGATTTTGTTTGTTTTGCTTTTGAGATTCTTTCATTGTTTGCCGTGTGTTAGTGGCTCCTTATCATCCATTCATCGTTTTATTATCATCCATTGTGTTTGCTGTCTGTCTGTCCGTCCCTCTAGCAAAAGTCAAACTGACCGACCCTTTAATGATGTGTTTTTTGTTTTAAACATAAATGTTGTTGTTATAAGAAGACGACAGTTTTTTGTTTTGTTTTATATTTTAATGAGTTCTCAGTAATTCGTGGTCTCGGCCTGTAACGGGTTTAAATTTTAAAGCGCTCTGACATTTGCCAGTAAAATATGAATTGAGAACAGTGTGATAAAATAAGAGAATTGTTGTAAAATAATGAGTTTTGGGTAATTTTCCAGGTTTCTGCCAGGTTGTCGCAGGCAGCTTTCTAGTTATTTGGAAAGTGTACGTTGCACGATTTATCGTCAAACGGCGACAAACCTCTCTGGTGCTTTGATATGCGATAATCGTGTACTGGTAAAGAAGAAGAAACTCAGGTTCTTATTCTGGTAAAGGAGTAGAAACCCAAGGTTCTTATCCTGGTCCTAATCTCTAAGCATCTCTAGAAGAAGCACTAGCCTTGCGGAGCCGGCTTTAATGAGCTAATCAGTCCCTTTTGTTCCTTCATAGCATGTTTAGCGAACTTCTCGAATCAGAAACAGTTGATGATCTCGACATGACAGTACAGGCTGTTTCTCGTTGTGCTAGCCAAATTTTCGATGTGTCGAAAGAAACATTCAAGTGTTTAGGCTTCTTGAAGCCACCAACATCAGACCGAAAATGGAATATAAGTCCCAGGAATATAAGCAGGGACTTCAAAGACATCCCTGCAGCCCCTGATCCGTATTCCGAGGAGAGCGGTAGTGACGATAGGAGTTAGTAGAGTATTCAACTCTATTGTCTCCATTCAGAATCGTTGGAAATGTTAGATCTTTCAGCTGGGATATTCGGCTATCCATGGATTCTCAAGCGTTCATTGCCAAATGACAGGTTGTTCGGACAATTGGCTCTACAGAGAAAATTCTTCTCCGCCAGCAAGTGTGGACGTTCTCAAATTCGAGACAAATGCCAACAAACATAACTTCTTCTTTTCTCCTTCCGCTACCTTAATATCCTATTACTAACAGAGTAAATTACAATAAAAAAATCTCATTGTCAAAGATTGGGTGTCTCACGAAATATGTATTCATAATTCCCAAAAACATCGAAAATTGAATCTAGTGCCGATGGAGCCTTGGGTGCCCACGAACTTAATTTAGAACAATAACCTGCTGTTGTTCCTGACCTGCTTAATAAATGTTTTTCAAGCACATACGTAGGTATTGTGAATGATTTCTCTACAGAATCCGTGAAACAAATTCTTGGTCATCCCTACAAATTAATGTGGTTACTCCAATTAAAGTTACTTTCCTCAGGATTCCCAGTATGCAGATTTTTTGGGAGAAGTTTTAGGTCCTCTTTTGAAGTAGTGGTTTTTTACATCAAACAGTGTATTTCTTATCCTTGGAAGGTCATACTTCCTCCAACGGACGAACTACAAACTGTCTTGACCAGGGTTGAAGACAAATTTCGGAAAATTAACTCGCAGTAGCAACAAATCCAAACTAAGAAAATATCTCAATAACTTTTGAAAGAATACTCTTAAATTTGATAAAGGAAGAAGGCTGTGCGATCATGGGGCACCTATGGTTTCAGGAACTACTATTTTGTATCACTAATGGGGTACTTTGGATCACTTAAAGGGGAACTTTTGTTTTGCTCTGGTCGAAATAGTATGACTATAAGACATCTTCCCAGGTACCCACCACATTCAGTTTTGCATGCTTACTATTGTCTGATTCCATGGTCTAATTTCAGATAATTTGTTTCTTTTCTATAAACAAGTGTCTACGGATTCCCATTTTTTTTAAGATCCTCATAGTTTTATAAGATCCTCGAAATCGGTGTTAGTTTCTGTGATGACATCTTCATTCGAAACAAATCTCTTGCCGCCATCATTTTTTCAGGGTTTCGATTAGAAAATAGCTGCTGGGGGACTAAATTCGGTAAATTTGGCGGATTAGGGAGCAATTAAAAACTTTTGTTACAGCGATTTCATACTAATAATGTAAAACAATGTTCATTTTACCCTTTTCACGTTAATCAATGAGAAACATCGTTCGCGACAGATTTTTTGGATGCATTATTGTTCAACGGAACCACAATAATATTCTTTGGAGCATTGATTGTTGCTTGATGTCGGTTGCATCGTGATGGATCCATTTTCTATTGACGGCCATGCAATCCGGCAAAAAGTCCTTTTACATTGAGGTTGAATATCTCCGAAGAACTCATGCGCTTTTATCGTCGAGAGTGTGTAAACGCGGTACCCATCTCGCGGTTAGCCTTTTAATGTAGAAATCTTCATGCAAAAATGTGATGTATCTGCTACCTCAATCGTTTTAATTTCCCATAGTTCAATATCATTCCATAGATTTTATCGACAATTTCTGCCCGCTGAAAAATCGGAATTTTTCAAATGTTTACACACAAATAAATCGCATGTTTGGAGGTTGTGTCAAGTAAAGCATATTAGCTTTGAAACAAAGTTTATTTGGTGTTGCAGTGTTATAGGCTCACCGCAACTAACTCCATGACCAACAATTGAACCACTTGAACACATTACGCGAATACATTTTTAAAATTCCTAAATGTGACATTGTAAAATGTATTAACAGTATAAGAATATTTGTTAATTCCCACATTGTTTTTCCTTTCGTCTGAGAGTTATGCTCTCTAAAACTCTAAACACATAATGTCAAAGATATTATTTTTGCCAGAAATATATTAGTACTCTAGCATATGGTTTTTCAATATGGTACAATTGTGCCCATACAAACATAATATGTTTACACACAAACACATGTTTTATTATACCCCTTCACAAACATATATTGATTCCATGCAAACATAGTTTTCTCTCCGTGTGCAATTAAATACGCTTTAATTTGAGTAGAAGTCTCTTAAAAGATGACTGGTGACAGCCGCAGTATTGATTTTCTTTATTAACTGCGAGGACAGTTGACGAATTGCTTTCCTTTTAAGAGAGGTTTAGTTCCGTCATCGGTTTCAAACATTTGAATATAGTCATATATAAACCGTATATTTAATTTCTAGGATGGCCCGGGTTTACAATGAGATCATTATAAAATCGATAACGATCTATCTGTCTTTTTTTCAAGTCTATAGCGTGAGGGCTTAAATTAACTGCACAGCGGGGAATTAGGGAATAATCCGTTTTTTTGCGCTGTTTTTCTTTTTGCCCAACTACGCTTGAGTGCATTTTATTTTTGAACAAACCAAATCGATTTCATGTGATTTATTTCCAATCATTCTGCCTGACTTACGAATGAGTATGTGCGTATTTATTTCCAATGGCTGTGTTTTTTTCTCTCTCTCTCTCTATGTTATCAAGCCAATAACATGATGTTGTGAACTTGTGGAGACCGCAAATATTTCGCCTGTGAAAAAATTCCACAAATATTGCATAATTTTTAATGGGATTACTTTTACAAGTGTGTGTGTGTTTTTTTTTGGTTATACGCCAAAAGCGAAACAATACAGTCAGGTGAAACTTAAATCCACTTAAAAATATAGAGGTTTTCGGGGACACTTTCCAGGACATGCAGATGATAATAATGATTTACTTTTTTCTTGTAAATATTAAAAAATAATAATCAGATATTAAAGAATTTGGCGTGTGCCTTGCTCTGATTTGAATATTGTTACCACGGGATGCTTGACATAAAAAGGACATCTCAAATGTACGTTGATAACATTTGACATCACCTTTGCCATTTTAAAAGGATGTCTAGTTTGCTTTTGCTCTACACGGAAATACATGTATGCCCTCAGTCAATTGCATACAGTTGATGACTTGTAAACCCGAAGCTGCCATTCCCCTCATTGGGCAGAGCCATTAGCTTCTGGATACAGATAATGTAACTCATTAACTGTTCCCGTGGGAGTTGTTGTAATGCGGAATACTGTTTTAGTCGGGAAGCAGAAAAACAATGTGGAATATTAGGACGTACCAGCGTATGAACATCATCAGACAATCACATCACACAACGAGGGCTGTTCGATAATTGTAATACAATGCGAATACGGTAAATAACATTCAATGAAGGAACATACGAGTGACATCAAGAGCTTGCAGACCTACTAATACGTAGTTCTGCTAACATTCCACTGAGGAACACATGGAGAACTCCTTTTGAGCTGTACACGATATAATTTGTACACTTACGAACGGCGACCTATAGTTTTAAAGCCGTCTTATTTTAGATATTATTTTATTACTCGTAAAATTTAAAACAGCCGCTGAAACTTTTTTGTATATCTTACCCCAGGATACGAACTTGGGTTTGCTGTGTGATAGTCGTACATAGTTCGCATGGAGATAATTTAATTATTTAAATTCCATGAATCACATGCCATTTGCCACCAGACATTCAGTTTACACATGGCTTGATTCGAAAACTTAAATATGTCTTATCTCTGTGTACATTTTTGTTTCGTCCAAACCACAAGGCAATCAAAATTTGTTATCAAACTATTAATCAACGCCCCCTAAATAATTTAAACGGTTCTTATCATTACCCTACAGTTTCTAATTACAAGTGTTTGTGCTTTAAAGTAATAAAATCGAAATTGAAATGAATCGAATTTTGACAGCACTGAAGTGGAATGATTTGCTGGATGATTGTTGTAATTCGTCTTTAAACTCCACAAAGGACAGAAAATAGTGGGGAACAAGCTGGGAACTATACATCTAGAATTGGGCAATGTTTACAAGTACAGAATATTATTTCTTTAAATGACATAAATTCAGGGGAAAGTTTGTATTTTTAAGGATCACAAACTACATCTCTTTCCGAGTGTGTAATTTTTTGTATTTCACTTCACCCTAAGGTGCAGCTAGTTTAGGTAAGATTCGAGCAGCAATCTTCATAAGTAGAATCACTTTGTGCTTTCGCAAAACACAGCTCTACAGTCGACCAATACCAAAATCGGCCAAAATCTCTAAAGAGATACGAACCCAGTGTTGATTCCCGGCATCCAGATAAGGTGAACGATGATTTTTTCAAAAATCTCCGGCAGTTCAGGGCTGATTTTGAGTTCAGAAAGACAGAATCGAGTGATGTGATGTCAATCCGAGACAAAGTCGTTCTTGAAGTGTTCGCACGATAACAAAAAAGTGTTCTGGAACAGAAAAAAACTACGCAAAGGGCAAAGTAGTCTAAAATACGACTGATGGTTGTCCTTAATTTTTTTTTATTTCTTTATTTGTCCGCTCAACAGAAAAAAAGAAAAGTGCTCTAAAATCAAAAATGTAAATAAATACGAGTTAATTGTAGATTTAGTGGAATTTGTGGATGTCGTAATAGATTACAATTTTCAGATATTCTCTGTTTAGGTGGGGGGTTATTTTTGTTATTAAATCCACTCAGTCCAAATCCACTTCGCAGTGAAGTGAAGTATGTATTCAACTTGTCAATTGAAATTTGTACTTTAGATTTCTCCCACAACCCACCTTAGGGACGAACTATTCCTCCCCTAAGGACGAAACCCCCTTGCTCCAATTGTCCAAACGATCCCTGTATCGAACAAAATTCAAAATAAAAGATGACACTATTTGTCCATTCACATTTGATTATGTTCTGGGCTTGTAATATAAAATAATATTAAAAAAATAAAATAATATTATATAAAATATAAAATAATATTATATGAAATTAAGTTTAATTTACTAAATTAAATTTGACATGATGATGATGACGACGACGATGACGGCCATGATGGGAGTCGGGGGAATTTGAGTTTGTTTTTTTCTCCTTGTGTTTTTTTTATTGCATTTTGACAATTTACTCAGTCGTCGTCCGTTAGTGTAATTTTGCCATAAAAATATTGCAATAATGGAGAAAAAGCGAAAACAAAAGTCGTTTTTTTTCCCCATATACGACGGATGGATGGCTGGCATGTTGTGAATAGCAAAATGTGAAATTTTTTTGTGCACAAAATGAAAAGTTTCATTACACATGTGAGATGACATGTCTGTCACCGGCCTGCCTGCCGGTAAGTACAACTCGTTAATGTGACGCTTCAAACGAATATGGATTGAATCGATGTCGGGTTTGTTGTTTTACTTCCTTGCCTTTTTTTTTATTTTTATTTACTGTTGCTGATATTGGTTTTTGTTGTTGTTATTATTTATAAAATAAAATGCAATTAAAATTGTGTCGCACACAATGCACTGCGAGCAGACAGAACGGGCGATAACGTTTATAATGCGGTGCGAATGATAATGACACGCCGGTCTCAATGAGCGATTACTTTGTCTCGTTGTCGTTCATGTTTCATTAAAAATTGTATCATCAAATTTTGAATTATGAGTATTAAAAATGAATTTCTGTCTGGATTTTGATGTTATCGGTCTTGTTTGTTTATGGTGAAACAAGGTAACGAATATTTTTATGGAATCTGCGTATTTGGGAGATCTGCCTTCACATACAATATTAGAGATCTTCAACAAAGAACGAAATTTAAAGCACACCCGATCTAAGTCAACTAGGGGAAGTAGTAGTACGTCTGGAAACTGTAGATGTCACTACGCCATAGGAACATCAACAGTTTCTTTCATTTTCTATTTAGTTTAATAAACGTGACCCATTAAATGATCTAATTTCCAAACACTCTCTTGTCGATATAGAAGAAAATGCTAATGATATGTGCCTCATTTTAAGCGTCCTTTACACGGTCAAAGCATTCGGATTTTTTTGTCATGCTGGGTCAGTGTCGGAGTTACGCATACACACAATTTTTCACTAATACTATCGTAAAACTATTCATGTATTTTGACCCTGTAATGGGGGCTTTAATTGTAAGATATGGGGTTTTATGATAAACTACTGGAAATTTACTGCCTATTTTCATAAAACGAATTTGTTCGTTCGTTACAAATTGTCAGAATTGAAGGCGCAATAAACTGTTTTTATCACTAGTGCGAGCTTATTCTACTGACGTTCTTGTGTTTCTCATTTTAGAGCGCCTCCATTATTAACGATTTGTAACGAACGAACAAATTCGTTATATGGAAACAGGCAGTTAAATTTTGTTTTGTCATTTTAGATATTTTATTTTTTCTACCAAAAAACGTTTAGGCTCAAATGCACTAAAGGCGAATTTAAAAATAATTTAGTGATGAATTTTAATTTTTTGTTTTTTCAAATAGAACGAACTATTTTTTTAAAGTTTTGAAAATATTTGACTGAAAACATTGAATTTAAAACAGAAAAAAATAATAATTATCTATACAGTTTTGGCAATTTTTCTACTCAGGAGTCCACTTTACATCAGAACTGTATTTGTATTCATTACAAACACATTTGTATTTAGTTGTTGCATAGTGTTATGGGACAAATGTTCCCCACGCCTATGCTTTAGGATGTCCATTCTGAAAGTTTCAATTCAACAGTTTTTCCAACATTTCGGTCCGTATCTCACCAACGACACGTAATGTGTTTGGCTTGTCCCTATGTGTGGTCAAATTAAATGTGGTCAATCGAATGAGACGTGCCCAGTTGGCAGTTTCAAAAAGTGAGATTAGTTGTCCACCAAACTCGCCACCATTCTGATTAAAACCAAGTGCAACTCTTCCATTTTGGCAAAAAAAAAAAGTCCGGAATTATTAAACGATAACTTTCTCTGTAACTTTTGATTTATTGAGCCAACAATCGCTGAACGTCTTGGGTATTCAACCTGGGTGGAAAGTCATCAGTAAATCGGATCAAAGCAATTTGAAAAAAAAAAAAACTCAAAATGTGTGAAGTAAAAAAGAAATTTCAATCTTGTCTAAGCCTTTCGCCTACAAACTTTGAAGTCAACATTTTTTTCAACATATTTTGAAAAATTTTGTTTCTTTTTTTCCAATTTGACAAACATTTTTTTACATAATTAGATGTTTCGGCTTTGTCGATTTAAGACCTATTCTGGCCGATTTTTTTATACACTCCATCATAGGATGGAGTATATGGGTGAATAATCTTAAATGACTCATTTCTGTGTCCGGCTGTTTAAAATTGTGTTGTATTAACTAATTTTTTTTTATAAATATGTTCTAAGCAGCTTATTGTATTTGTTAAAATAAGCCACGTATTAGTTTTTAAAATTTCTAATTTTAAAATAAACCGTACTTATTATGTATGTAAATATTAAAAATCTGTAATTGCATTCAAATGAATTTATGCACTATCACTTCAAGTCACATATACTCTTTTTTTTGATTTAATTAAATTAATTTTAAGAAATTATAAAAATCATTGACTTTTGTCCGGAACATTTTCTCTCAGTCCCGTGCCTGGTGTGGTTTTTTGCTTAAAAAAAGGTAACGTTCAATTTGTAGTGTTTCTCTCGCGCTGAAGTATTGTTCTCTTCGAAGGTTCTCGAAGAAACTCTACTTCTATTTTAGTTTGCGAATTATTTTCGTCGGATTGGTCGGAGACTGTCCCCTTTTTCGCAAAGAAAAGGAGTCATTTCAGATTATTCACCCATATACTAAGTTTGTCATTCCGTTTGCAACACCTCGAAAGAGTGATCTGCGACCCTATAAAGTATATATATTATCGGTCAGTGTAACATTCTAAGACATTCTAGCGAACCCAAATATGCATTTATTTTCATGATTTGGATAAAATTTGTGATCGGGTTCCTGGGACTATCGGGTCACGAGCGGCCCAAAAACCGGCCCCTGACAAACATGGACATATGGGTATCGAAATGCAACGAATCCATGATGGAGGGTATATAAGATTCGGCCCAGCCGAACTTACTATTTGTCCACTTGTTTTATTATAAAGTGTGTATTTATTATGACGCCAACATCTATTTGTAGCAAATTTAGTTTGGTTGTAGGAACTATTTTAAAAATATGGATGTTTAGTTTATCGTTTATCCGAGGTCTATGGACAAAAAATACCTTAAAAATAAAACTCCTTGTCTAAAACATTTACTCTTTACCGATAGCATTGTATTGTGGAAAACTCGGCTCCTGCCCATAAACCGCACCAAAACACCAACATTTGTTCAGGGTCCATTGCCAGTACTTGGACTGCCTCTGGCCGCTATTAACACCAAATTCGGAAATTCTCTTTATTATATTTATTGAATATAATTCTTTTTTAATAAAACGCATTTTTCTTAAAATCCATCGTAGAATAAATCCGCTCACGGGTTAATTTTATATTTTTATTGAAATGGCAGCTTAAGAAACTTCTCTGGCAAATCTGAATCTAATCTATTTTTTTCTTTTCTTTTCAGGTGAGTTTTTAAAATCTTAAAGACGTGCGACTTGTTTCTGTGGCAAATTCTATTTGAAATCGTCAATTTATAAGGTAAAAGGAACAAATATTTATTTTAGAGAAATTTCAGTTCGTATACTTGCAAAAAGCAAAGACGTGAGATATTTTTGTTATGTTTTAGTAACAACCGACTTATAAAGGTGGTTTTAAAAAAAAAACTAATGCTAACAATAGAAAAGAAATATTAACGTTTGTTTTTTTAACAACCGATTTCTAAAGGTGGTTTAAAAAAAACAAATGATAACAATAGAAAAGAAATATTAACGTTTTCTAGTTCATAAAATGCATGGGCCGTGCCTGCCTTGCACTAGTAGGTGTCATGGAACTCTTTCACTTCGTTGTTTTCCAGTGCAGTGCATTGTTTCCGTATATATGTACTTGTATTGAGAGTAAAGCTTAATGTAGTTACGAAGGTATTTCCTTTAGTATTCCTTGAAGGGCCAGATGGGAGAATTCTTGTACATTCTACAGGGTTCTCGAACAAGAGGTCTTATTTTGGTATTCAAAGGAAAATGTAATTTTTTGAGAAGGCATTCCTTCTTAAGGAAAAGCAACATCAGCCAAATGGCCACCACGACCACGCTTACAGGACCATATCTTTTTCATGAAATTTTCCATAACCCACCTTTGTCCTCGATAACCTCACGAATTCTATTTTTGAGATCTTCAATCGACCCCAATGTAAGAAGTCGAAAGGTGTTAAATCACAAGATCTCGGTGGCCAATTGTGATCACCTTTTCGAGAGATAACGTGGTCCGGAAACTTTTTTGTTTTGCGAAACTGTTTTTCACAATTTTTGTAGAGAATTTTAATAATTTCACTACGTTGTTGAAGCGTGTATCGCTCCATTAATGGCGTAGTTTCTACTTTTCAAAGAAAAAAGCTTCAAAAGTGACCGGATAATTCAAAATAACACCTCTTGTTGGAGAACCCTGTACATTCACTGACTGTCGCCAACTGTTTCAAGCAGTTACCGAATGACTACAGATTTTTCTCTAAAAGTTGTCCATGGCTTACAAATTACTCTCCGTAAAGTCGTTGGCATTGTGTTATTTTCTTACCGGTGTGTGAACGTGGGTTATCTGTGCTACCCATATTGTTGGCTGTTTAATTCGTTTTCCATTTGGAAAGGGATTTTGCCTGTAGACTGTTCTAAGTGTACCCCTAAATATCCTCACTGCGATTATGTTAGCCTGTTCATTCGAAAGTAATTTCATAACTGAAATTGACATCAAGAGTCAGCTGTTTAAATGAGCACACTGAATGTTAGAACATGGCCGACAGTTAGACAAATGCGTCAATTACATTCATATTCTAACGGCGGGCCCCCAACAGTGTTGACAATATGAGGCAACCCGTGTTCCTGTATATTTTTTTTTTCCATTTTCTTGAAATAAAAATTATAGTTTTTTTTTTGTTCTGCATCTGAGTGTAGAACTAGTTCTAGAACGGGTTCCAGGGGAAGCACTTCGACAATGGCCGATTGTAAGTGGCTAAATAATCAATTACGAAATATCATGTCTCTTCATTTGACAATAGCAACCCCTGAAGATATTGGCTTGCTTTCGATTAACAACACGATCTTAACCAATCGCAAAAACTACACTATTTGATGGAACATGTACATTGGACCATGTTCCTGGGTAAAATATATTTTGGAATAATATTAGAAATGTAGTGTCCTCTGGAACAGGTTCTATTGTAAGTTCATTAACAGATGGCTTCTATGCCAGATAGCTCCTATTTGGCATTCCTTGCCAGAACTATTCTTAGACTAGTAAGTTGTAATGCGCCTATGGCGCCCGTTGAAATATGGAAACAAAATTTGTTGAAAAAAAAAAAAATTTTGTGGAAAAAAAAAATTTTGTTGAAAAAAAAAATTTTGTTGAAAAAAAAATTTTCTTGAAAAAAAAAATTTTTTTGGAAAAAAAAAATTTTTGTTGAAAAAAAAAATTTTGTTGAAAAAAAAATTTTTGTGGAAAAAAAAACAATTGATTTGAAAAAAAAATTTTTGTTGAAAACAAAATTTTGTAAAACAAAATTTTTGTAAAAAAAAAATTTTTGGTAAAAAAAATTCGGGGAAAACTTAATTTCTGTACAAAAAAAAAATATTATTTTTTTTATTATTATTTATAGAATGCCTATTTAAATTCCTACGTACTGCGTGACAGAGTCAGTGAATCAGTGTCGAGGGTAAATATTGCCAGAACTATTCTTAGATTCTAATCCGTGTCAATTTCACGTTTTATTTAAAATTCCAGGGACTGACTTCTGGGATCATTCCAGAATGTATGAGAAAAATAATTTTTTTCTCCAAATATTCCTAACTTTTTTTTTTTTTTTTTTTTCTGATACCGAACTATGTTCATGCTTAATCCACTCAGTACACAATAATTACGGCCATTTAACGCATCACAAAGCACATCCGATTACCAATCACAACAATTTAGATTAAATTTTCTAATTTCATTTTGATTGAGTTAATAAAGCCTACGATTAAATTTAAAACAAATCGTAAATGCCAACAATTTTCATTTCGTGTTGTTTTGTTTTGTTTATTTTGTAATTTAATCTTTTGGTTAAACGAGGAAAATTTCCTCGTTTTCCGCTTTCGACAACACTTCTGCGAATGCTGACAGAAGGGGAGAGGGCGGACGGTGGAAAAGAGAAATGAACGCTGAAATTAACTTCTTGTTCCTGAAATTTGAAACTTTTTAATGGCACTCTAATGCTGAAATATAATTAGAGAAAACCGTAACCACCCATTTAGACACATTCGATTCCATGACCCCCCCACCTCCGCCTACCCTAATTGTCTTTAGTTTGGCTTACTGTTGTTGTGTTTTGTTAAACTTCTCTGCACTAATTTATGTATGTCACCAGCAGAAGTCCCATCGCCACCATCATGGGTTCTGGCACTGCTGCATGCGACGCCCCCACTGTTACACACTTTAATCGCGTCATTGTCCAAACGCCAAAACACACCGATGACTCGGTTCAAGAAGAACAAGAGGCCGACAAATGCGAACGGTTCACTACCGCCCCCCCCCCACTGAGAGTGGGCCGGACTATACACTTAAATTGGCCTTCAACGGAGAGCGTTTGTTGATGAACAAAAAGTTCGTCTTGTTAAGTTGTCCACTTGTTAAATGTGAATGCATAACAATTGTAATTTTCTCTTCCAACCGAATGGAGGATGAAGCGAAGCAGGGGGGGGGGGGGGGGGGGAGAACGAAAATGAAACGTAACGACATTAGTATCAAATGGCCAGTTTAAGATACGAAACAAGTGTCATTTAGCAGCATTTGTTTTCCCTTTTAGTGTGGCACAGTAGAACATGAGAACTCTGTGACATAATTTTCCCCGCCCAAGAAAATATAAAAATTAAAGAAAATATTCAGTTTTATGGTTGGCATTTCAAACCTTATCCAGTTGCCGGCTTACGTATGTGGTCGTTATTATATTAGTTGGAAAAAGTTTTGTTTGATCAGTAAGTCTTAATTAGTATCTTCTACCACATGGCCTGATTCCCTGCCTGGCAATTCTAAGCTATCCGTGGCACTTGTCTTTGAACTCCATTTTAGTTGGAGAGTTCGGGCCGTGTTATGTGCCTTTAGACACAGATAGCGGCCATGCCCAAAATACAGTCCATGGGGTGGGCCAGAAAAGATTTAAGGTATTTCGATTGCATGTGTACACTGTCCGGATTACTGACGATCTACTGAAATTCGTTTTGAGACTGAATTCAGGTCTGAACACCAAAAAACATTTGTAACTGATTTCGTATATTTCAAAATCGATGATCATCCCTCCAAAAAAATGAAGTATTCCCAAAATTAAATGAAAAATCCCCCAATATGAAAATTTTCCCCAAAATTCTGAAAAACCTTTAAAGAATTTCTGAAAAATTACTTCCCCAAATATGAAAAACAGTAAAAACATTTTTTCAAAAAGTATTTATTTATTCATGAATATCTATTTTGTCCCCTTCAAAGTAATTCCCCTCGGATATAATACACTTCTTCCAACGGATTTTCCAATCCACGAAGCACTTCTAATAATCGTTTTTTGTTGTGATCTTGTTCAGATCCTCCCTTGATGCCGTCTTTATCACCTCAATCGTGGCGTAGTGTCGTCCCTTCATGGGCCTTTTATATTCTTTATTGACCGTGCTACACTGTGGCAAGAACTCATAATGCACCACGCCCCGGCAATCAAAGAAAACTGTGATCAAAACCTTAACGTTTGACCGAACTGGGCGCGCTTTTTTCGGTCATATTTCATGCGGCAGTTTCCATTGGGATGATGGAGCTTTAGTTTCCACGCCGTGGCCATAAACCCATGATTCGTCACCAGTTATGACCCCCTGGAGCAAATTTAGGTCGTCACGGACCGAGTTCAACATCTCCTGAGCAATCTTAACGCGATGATGTTTTTGGTCCGTATTGAGCAATTTTGGCACGAATTTAACGGCGATCCGACTCATGCCCAAATCATTGGCACGAGCCAATCGATATGTTTAGATCCTCTGCAACTTCTCCAATGGTAATTCGTCGATTGGCCAATATTATTTTATTCTCTTTATCAATGTTTTCGTCTGTTGACGTGCTCGGGCATCCTTCGTATCCTCTCAGCCATCTAGCACATTTCGTTCCACCGATAAACGTTGCTTTGGTCCAAGCTAGCTTCAACATATGCCACAGTGAACATTCGGAAGGCGTCAACGCACTTTATTTTCTTTTTCACACAAAATTTGATGCAGATTCTTTGATCCATTTTATGAAATAGATAAAACCCGAAGACAAGTTAAAACACATCCAAGCACAATAGCTGTCACAAATTAACTAAACATTAAAAATGGCCGAACTTGTCAGCATAAGTAAGGGACATGAGTACCAACATAACGCTACATCAAAAATCAAATACACGTATTCCGCGGAAATTAAAAATTCGCTATATTTTTTGAACATACATTGTTACTTACAAATTATGAAAAATTCCCCAATTTTGTATAAATTTGGGGAATTCTGAATTTTTTTTTGGTCATTTTTCATAGAGCCTTATTTTTTTGACAATCGTTCAACTGTCAATTATGTCAATTAGTTTGCACTTTACCAAAAATTTCCTCCATTAATGTAGTGGGCACAAATCCAAATTTTAAAATTAGACAATCTCATCAACTTCTATTATATTAATAGTAAATCGAAATTTTATTTTTTATTTTGTATTAAGATCTTAAGCTTCGACCCTTACTGTCCCCTCGCCGACCATAAAACGACGTTACAGTTTGATCTTAAAAAAGTTGTCTAAGGGCTATCAAGATTTATCTCCTACTAGATTAGAGCATGTGCTCAAAAAATGATTTGTCCAAATCAATTCATATTTCTGACCAGCACTTTTATTACAAGAATTGCAGGACACATCTAAACCGATTCAGAAAATGATTCTCAACCGATCGATTTAATTCTTTGCGGGTATATTGCATATGAACAAAATCATAATAACGTAACGTATAAACAAGGTCGGTCGACACGTTCTGTTAACCACTGTGCTCTCTTGGCAATAGGTTATCTAACTACACTGAGTACTCTCTGTTTGGGATGATACTACTGCACAAGCTACCCTCCTGTACCTCCTCCATCCCCTTGCACATTGTGTACTGCTGAGAAGGCGACGTTGTGCGTTTATCGCCTACTGTGCGGCTCTGACAGCGTCAACGATGTGGTGACGACGAGGGGTGGTTGGCTGGAAATGTGTTTGTTTGCATAAACATTTATTATACTTTTGTGCAATCACTCGTTGCTGTTGTTGTTCTCATCGTTTGTTACTACTTTTTCACTGGGAATGCCACCTCTGTCGCTGTGTGTTTCTGTGTGTGTGTATGGGATTGTGCTATTGTTTGCTTTGCTATTGCTGCAATTTGCTGTAAATAATTTATCGCAACGTGCAAAAAGTTGCACTAATAATGACTGACAGTGTAATGCCGCTGTTTGTTGCCTCTGTTGTCGCCGTTGTTTGACGTTATAGTTTATTTTGCGGCCGCCACTGCATGAATGTGTGAAAAAATCTCGTGCAGCTCTAGTTGGGTCTTATTGTGGGGGCGGGGTGAGCAGGTTAGCTGTGCGATTGAGTGGGTGGTGGTGGTGCTGGATTTTGTTGCTTTTTAGTTGGCGTTTGCTGATAGTGTGAAAATAAATTAAAACTTGTGTTTCGTTTTCGCTGTCAAAACTTGTGTATTTTGTTGTTTTTTTTTTTGGAGGGTTGACAACTAAAGCTGTGAGGAAAAACTACAACTGCGTCAATTGCATGTAGATGATGAGTGCGGGTATGGTTGTAAATTTGCTGGCACATAAAACGTGCAGAGAGGTTGTTGATTTAAAAATAGATCTCTAAGCATAAATGTCATAAATCAGCAGACAGCTAAGTGACGAAAACGGGATGTTGGAGATTTGTGGTTTTCCACAGATATGACAAATTAAGACTACAATTTAACTTTAAAGTTTCATCTAAGGCTAATTTACTTTTTGACACTTTTCAGTTTTTGTGTACTCTCGCATAGTCCCCAACTCTCAATCGCAGGTCCTTTTTGGCTGCTGCTCATGGTATGTGAAATTTCTCGGACATGCGCCTTTTGCACTCTCCCTCTCATTCTCTCGCTCTCTATCCAGCTGCCAGGATTTCGTCTGCATGTTATTTTCATATTTTCCTTTTCCATGTTGTCTCCCTTTTATTTATCTTCAGTTGTTTGTTTTTATCTTCATTTTCTCGACCTTCCGTTGTGGCGTCCATTAAAGCTTTCTTGTTATCATTGTATGGCACAAAGCTTTATGTGTCCTTCTCCTTGTTGTTTTTTTTTTTATTATTTATTTTGTTGTTGTTGCGGTTTATTTACTTTTGGATGACATTTAAGTTAATCGCCACACTTATTTTGACATTTGAACTTTGGCCAACACAAATTTAATGGGCCATATGAGAAGAACTTTCGAAAAGTTATTTTAAGACTTTCTGATTCTACAACTTTGTCCGGGGAATGGGTGGGAGTTGATAATAGAGTGTGTTTTTGATTTTTTTTTGGGCAATCAGGAGGAGGGGAGATTCTTATGAAAATCCATTCTATGACGTGTGTGATTTGTTCGTTGTAAATTATGGGGAATTAAGAAATTTAATTTGTTTAATATTTGGCAAATTCTTTCGGCAAAGAAATGAACGAGGAAGGTATGAGCTGGTAAAAATTAAAGAAAATTACGTAGCCACCGAGGTGGAAATAGGCCTCATCAGTCAAGATGATCTTTCGATGGAATTCCGGATCATTTTCATGCATTTCAAGGATCCAATTAGCAAAGACACGACGTTGTTGATGATCGGCCGGCTTGAATTCTTGTCTTAACTGAACTTTATAAGCCTTAATACCCAAATCTTTATGCCAAATACGGCATAAACCTGGACAAACCTGGGTTTTCTTCAACACTTTGGGGTACAGCAGCAATATTCTCAGTTGTGACATGAGTAACTTGTCCCAGCAGCTCGAACTTTTCGACAAATTGCTTCACGACGACCCCAAAATGCTTTAGTTTTGCAAATTGTGACTGCAAGATTTTCACCATTTTGGTAGTTAATTTTAATAATTTCAATGCGTTGTTGAAGCGTGTATCGTTTCATTTGTAGTACTGGCGTAGTTTCTACTTGACAAATGTCGAAGAATAAAAGCTTCAAAAATTACTGTTACCGAAATATCGGGTAATTCAAAATAACACCTCCTGTTGGGAAACCCTTTATTGCATCCAGTAACAAATAGTTTGTATATTTTCCAATTAATTGATTTTCCACCTCAATGGTAAATGCACGCATTTATCAAAGAAATTATTTCAATTACCCAATGAATTGTTGCAATAACCAACTAACCTATTAATTCATACTATAAGTCCAATTACCCAAGAAGTAGATTTCGTTTTCGACTGAATTTTGACATTATTTTTTTTGTCCTGATATTGATTTAATTGAATTCTATATTTATTTCCTAATGTTCGGCGTACAACCAGTATTGGTCATGGCCGGTTTCAAATACTTCGGTGTCGTGCGTGCTTTCTCTGTGTTCGTGATAACAAGGATTTTCATGTCATCCATTTCCATTTTGTCCTTCAGTCGGAGTCTCTTTTATCCCGGTCTGCGTGTTGGACAACCAATAACAATAATCTCAGAATTAAAAGCAATTCCGCACGTAATTGATTCAATTACAAAAGTAATTGAGTTCTGAGTTACTGCTACACGTCTATGTACGATTCCACAGTAATCGTTGCAGTTGGGAAGACAAAATTTCCCAAATCTCCCGCAGAGCTTTTCCTTACACTCGTAACTCTGTAAACGATTCGAAGGCAAATACACATTCGTATAATTAAATATTTAATAACATTTATGCTCTGTTGTCATATAATTACAATTCAAATAAAACGAATACACACAATATGAGAGCGGCAGTAATGTTCTATTTGGTCCATCGGAGTTTCTTTTTGTGTTGATTGTGAATTCTGCTTTTGGGCGCACATTTATTATTCCGCATACATTGTTTCCTTGGTTACATAACATTTCAATTTCATCATCAAAACATTTTTAAACAAAAGACAAAAACATAACGAACAAAATCTACAGCAGCAACAATGACAGTGGCAGCCGTCGAGGCCGTCGAAGCAGAAGCAACAAACTATTCCTAAATTTAAATTCATTTCATTTCCCTTTTTTGTAATGCAATTACGAAAACAGTCACACACATATAATAATCGAATATTTCCCATTTGTATACGGATCGTCTGTCTGTTGGTCGTTCGGTCTGTCTGCCGTTCTGTCGCTCGGTATGTCTCTATTCAAGCATTTACAGATAGCAATCATACCCATCCGTTTTACATATACAATTCACTAAACGTATGTCAACGGATTTGTCCGTCCATCCGCCCGCCCCTCCGTCTGTCCAATGTGCCTGACTCACTGGGCCTTTGGCCAGTCGACAGACATCTAAATACTGGTATATCTACATAAACACTCGTATTCTGGTGCTATTTGGTGGCAAACTACTGCGTCGGCCTAGCCCCCCTCACGTGCTACGGCTCCACAGCTACCACAACTTCATCGCATTGCTGAAAATTACTGTAAAACGTTCTCATTGTTGTAAAATTCAATTTTATAATAAAACGAAATGGGTGGGGTGATGGAGGGGGGAGAAAAGTTTGGATTGAATTGAATATATTAAAATCCATACTAAAGTCTCTAAACACATAAATTGAAAATAAAATGCCCAGAAAACAAAACGAAAAAAAAATGTTGCTGTTGTTATTGTTGTTATCATTTTATATCAATTTACATACAAACGGTTGTGTATATTCCTCATATGGGCTACACTCAGATAAAAACGTCCATTCGAAGGCAAAATGTTCTGTTGCTATTGTTTTCATTTGTGATCCTTATTGTTTCACGTTAAGTTTCTATACGAGTACAATGGTTTTACATTTTATTATTATGTCTTATTATAGACATCGATTCAGTATGACTGGCATATTCCATGTCCATATCTCTGTCTGTTCGTTCGTCTTTAAGCCGGGTCTTATATCTTATATCTTATATCTTATATCTTATATCTTATATCTTATATCTTATATCTTATATCTTATATCTTATATCTTATATCTTATATCTTATATCTTATATCTTATATCTTATATCTTATATCTTATATCTTATATCTTATATCTTATATCTTATATCTTATATCTTATATCTTATATCTTATATCTTATATCTTATATCTTATATCTTATATCTTATATCTTATATCTTATATCTTATATCTTATATCTTATATCTTATATCTTATATCTTATATCTTATATCTTATATCTTATATCTTATATCTTATATCTTATATCTTATATCTTATATCTTATATCTTATATCTTATATCTTATATCTTATATCTTATATCTTATATCTTATATCTTATATCTTATATCTTATATCTTATATCTTATATCTTATATCTTATATCTTATATCTTATATCTTATATCTTATATCTTATATCTTATATCTTATATCTTATATCTTATATCTTATATCTTATATCTTATATCTTATATCTTATATCTTATATCTTATATCTTATATCTTATATCTTATATCTTATATCTTATATCTTATATCTTATATCTTATATCTTATATCTTATATCTTATATCTTATATCTTATATCTTATATCTTATATCTTATATCTTATATCTTATATCTTATATCTTATATCTTATATCTTATATCTTATATCTTATATCTTATATCTTATATCTTATATCTTATATCTTATATCTTATATCTTATATCTTATATCTTATATCTTATATCTTATATCTTATATCTTATATCTTATATCTTATATCTTATATCTTATATCTTATATCTTATATCTTATATCTTATATCTTATATCTTATATCTTATATCTTATATCTTATATCTTATATCTTATATCTTATATCTTATATCTTATATCTTATATCTTATATCTTATATCTTATATCTTATATCTTATATCTTATATCTTATATCTTATATCTTATATCTTATATCTTATATCTTATATCTTATATCTTATATCTTATATCTTATATCTTATATCTTATATCTTATATCTTATATCTTATATCTTATATCTTATATCTTATATCTTATATCTTATATCTTATATCTTATATCTTATATCTTATATCTTATATCTTATATCTTATATCTTATATCTTATATCTTATATCTTATATCTTATATCTTATATCTTATATCTTATATCTTATATCTTATATCTTATATCTTATATCTTATATCTTATATCTTATATCTTATATCTTATATCTTATATCTTATATCTTATATCTTATATCTTATATCTTATATCTTATATCTTATATCTTATATCTTATATCTTATATCTTATATCTTATATCTTATATCTTATATCTTATATCTTATATCTTATATCTTATATCTTATATCTTATATCTTATATCTTATATCTTATATCTTATATCTTATATCTTATATCTTATATCTTATATCTTATATCTTATATCTTATATCTTATATCTTATATCTTATATCTTATATCTTATATCTTATATCTTATATCTTATATCTTATATCTTATATCTTATATCTTATATCTTATATCTTATATCTTATATCTTATATCTTATATCTTATATCTTATATCTTATATCTTATATCTTATATCTTATATCTTATATCTTATATCTTATATCTTATATCTTATATCTTATATCTTATATCTTATATCTTATATCTTATATCTTATATCTTATATCTTATATCTTATATCTTATATCTTATATCTTATATCTTATATCTTATATCTTATATCTTATATCTTATATCTTATATCTTATATCTTATATCTTATATCTTATATCTTATATCTTATATCTTATATCTTATATCTTATATCTTATATCTTATATCTTATATCTTATATCTTATATCTTATATCTTATATCTTATATCTTATATCTTATATCTTATATCTTATATCTTATATCTTATATCTTATATCTTATATCTTATATCTTATATCTTATATCTTATATCTTATATCTTATATCTTATATCTTATATCTTATATCTTATATCTTATATCTTATATCTTATATCTTATATCTTATATCTTATATCTTATATCTTATATCTTATATCTTATATCTTATATCTTATATCTTATATCTTATATCTTATATCTTATATCTTATATCTTATATCGAACCCTCAACACCCTCGCTGATAGGAAAGCTCACTAGCAACTCGCCTACAGGAGCGCTTTACCGAATTGTTTTTATTGACGAACATTGTTCTTTGAGTGTATAAATGGTTGAGTGTATTTGCATTTTCTAACCAAAATATATTAGCGTCGATTTTGTTTGGTATCATGTGTCTTTTTTTTGGCGGTACATATTTCCATATCATCCAAACGTGTGTTTGTCTGCAAATATTGAAAAATAAGTTTTTAAATTTTTTTTTGTTATTCCTCTGCTCTGTCAAAATTTCTATACAAAATTGCCCTTGAATTTTTATTTTCACGTTTTGGTTTTTTTTTTTTCATTTTTGCTGATTTACCCAGTGATTTTGGTGGATAGGTTCGTTTCAGAAATGTGTTGGGCGCTTTTTTCTATTTTTATTTTATTTTGTTAATTGCATAAAATACCTGATGGCTCAATGGTAGCACGACGAGCACATGTATGCGGATGAATTTCTAATCACCGGTAATTGAACGTTCATCAAAAGAGTCTCAACTAGAAAATGATTTATGCAAACTGTGATGAACAGTTCAAATTTATTTGCTATTCAGGGGAAAATGTTGATTGTGTAGACAAATACAATTTGATGACAAGTGTCTGACTAGTACACTACAATGTGTTTTGGAACTGTTGGTATCTATCTGGTGGGGGGATTAGTTAAACGTTTGATTTCCATTAATTCCGAATAATAATTTGTATTTTAGTCTTTGTATGCAGTGAAGTTTGGTTTGGTGGGCCATACTATTCGTTAGTCATTTAGCAAGTAGATCATAACGAAGTACATAATACAATCTGTCTTATTTGTGGCAAAACACTCAATTGACCTAGAAGTGTTATGAGTTTTGTTGTATGGACAATAGATTTTCCCAGCCAATTTCTTCATACAGCTTTTTCCTTAAATTTTAAATAAATAGTTCAACACTGTTGGGCTTTTCCATCCCGCCTTAACAATCTGGTCTCTTTTCGAAACGTATTTATAACGGTTATTGGTAACTTTCTTTAAAATTAAAGCAAACATTGACCTTTCCCGCTACTCAAATGCTGCCATGCAGCAATTGTGGATAGAGGCTTCAATTAAAGTTCATACGCTCATGGAGGAAAAAAACTAAAACAACCAAAAATCAGAAAGCCATGGCTGATTAACTGTTTTTGCAAAACGAAAAACTCATGCATACACCAAACAAACTGCTAATCAGCGTCATCCACTATCAGGTATTTAAGCAAATTATTCCATTTCTTCTTTTGATTCGTCTTTATGTTTCCATTGAAGAGTCTCTACCTTTTCCCAGACATCCGCTCAACCAGAGATTTTTTTTGTTGCAAGTTCAATGGCCCGGCTAATTATACACCCGAGGAGATACAAATCAATAGCGGAGTGGTTGTGTGTCTGTGTGTACAGAATTAGTTCGTTAAACTTTGACAGATTTTGAATGTCCGGCTACCTCCAATGAAGAAGCTAGCTGGCTTGGCTTACATTCTAATCTCAGACTCAACAGTTTGTTGATGTGGTTAACAAATAAAACGCTTAACGTGCAATTTAATGGCTACAGAGACCCTGAGTTCTTTTCTTTCATTGCAAACATAAATGTTTAGTTAAATGATTTGAGCGATAACAAAGAAAAAAGTATTTCTCAAATTCACGGTTAATGTTTATGCTTTTTGTCGTCTAAGATGCGAGACCACATCAACGGTAGCCAGTTTTTTGTTTATTGATTTTTTTTTGCTTTGGAAGCGATGCAAATTTTTGATTGATTGGCAAATAATATCCCCCATTGCATGATTTTTCTTAAAATACGAAATTTACAATACATACAATGTTGGCTGTTTCGATGAGCAGCGCTTACTGGGTATTCCAGCATTTTTTGTTAAGTTCAGCAAGTCAGTAATTGATCGGTTAATAGTCCAATGCTTGTCAGAGTATGTATATTAGGGCGCCTTAAACTCAGAAACCTATGGTCTTACAGAGACATTCTATTGCAATTAAATAATTTTTCCTATAGAAAGTTTTTTTTTTTTTTTGTATAAAATAATAATACAGATGAATGATGGACTACATACGGTTGGACAGACGGAACAGACGGAAAGACACACATGTTGATATTACTCAAAAATTATTTCGATGGCAAAAGAACTTGGAAGCGAGTGGATAATTTACGATTAAAAAGTCTCACATTAGAAAAATATTGTCCAAGATACATAAATACTTTTTTATTTCTCTAGATAGTGATGTAGTTGAGTTGTGATGGTCTTGCACGACACTCAGGTGAACGAAGGAACCGACTGATGGGCGGAAGGACACTATTATAGCAGGATAAATAGTCGGTCCATAATCAAATGGTGGCTGGACAGATGTGGTCAAGAGCGGATATTCAATTAACTCCTACCGTTCGATGGATCACGACTTGCAACTCTACATCCAGTTTGCACTCATCGCGCGGTTTGGGTTTAAACCACAAAAAAAGTTCGCCGTACACCTTCGAATATGAAGTATTATTGAAAGGTAGTTTCAAAAATTTTTTTTTTATTTTTTTATGCCGAACGTAGGGTCGCGCTTTTACATTTTTTGTCTTTGAAGTCATTGAGCTCAAGCACCCCCTTCTGGTACTTACCCATCATATCTCAGTTGCTACTACCCTAATGTACCACTCTAATATCAGAAAATTAAAGCTCGCAGAAAATCATGAAACTCTTCCTAAGGAAGTATGTCGATTTTCCCAGCAGAAAAAGTGTCGTCGAGACAAAAACATCGATGTATAACACTTTAAAATCCGTTTATAAATGCAGAAGTTATATAGAAAAATGTAAAAGCGCGACCCCTACGTTCGGCATAAAAAAATAAAATTTTTTTTTTTGAAACTACCTTTCAATAATACTTCATATTCGAAGGTGTACGGCGAACTTTTTTTTTTTTACTTGTAACCTGGTACGCTCTAATAGCCACTCAAGCATTGAACTTCTAACTGACTTGTCTGATTTGAATGAAATTTCACAGAGACCAAGTTAAAATGATAAAGCAAAACCTCTACATGGCCGCTAATCATAATTGAGCAATGAAGGTCGATAGGTGGAAACCTGAGGCGAACGACATCATCAATAAATAAAATGAAAGTAAATGAAAGTAATTTGAATATAGAGTTTTTAAGGAGTTCAAGCTCGAGTTCAAACTCATTAATAATTCTAAAATTAACAAACGTAGGCCTGTTGTAAGACATAATACTTTCTTCAGTCAAGTTTATTTCAAACTTTCAGATTTGACAATTTGTTTTTTACTTCTCTAAATACACGAATAAACTTGTGAATTTACAATGGATTTATTTTCGAACATAATCTAGGGTTTTCTCCAGCCACATTCGAAGTTGTCCATATTTTTGTAAATAAATTGCGAAAGTTGAACAACAATCCTTCAAAATTCAAAGCCAACATTTCAAAAGTCTAAAAAGAATTTTGGATCACTTGTTGGCACTATCTCAGCCATATCTTGACGAATGTTGGTTCTTAAGTGCTCAAGACTTAAAGGTTTATCAGTCTTTCACGTAGCCCCCCACAAAAAATTCTAATGGTGTCAAATCGCATGATCTTGGTGGCCAGTTGATGTCGCCACGGCGAGAAATTACGCGGCCAGGAAATGTCTCTTGCAATAAAGCCATATTCGCTCGAGTTGTGTGGCATGTGGCACCGTCTTGTTGAAACCACATATTCTACAAGTCGTATTCTTCAATGGCAGGCAAAAAAAAGTCGGTTATCATACGACCATAACGCTCCGAATTGACGGTGACAGTCGTTCCCTCGTCGTTTTCGAAGAAGTAAGGTCCAACCACACCTTCGGACCAAAGAGCACCAAACAGTGACTCTTTGTGTATGTAATGGATGCGAATTTGTTTGCTGAAATTTGTTAAAATTAACAGTTTTTTCAGCGTGCACGTTTGGGGTTTAAGACGCTGCCACTACCACTGCCAACTGCGAGTCTCTTACGTTTTCATCCGTAAGATGAAACCCCATTACTTTAAAGTCCCTCAAATTTCACTTAACTTCCTTAATATGTAAATTTGGCCCGCGGTTGTCGCACCAGTCCAATGATATGAATACATATCACCTGAAGCCATGTGCGCACTTGAGCGAACTTAAGTTCGGTTTGACCTTAATATCCCCTCAGACTTCGTTATTCTTCATTAGCTGGTGAATAATTGTGCTGAAATAAAAGTAAAAGTTGACATCGTTTGTAAATTTAGCACCTTTTTTTTTGCGATATTATTTTGTTTTTCTGTTGGCATGACAGTCACATAATACGATGTGCTAATAATAAGAAGAAGAAAACACTAGGGTTTTTTCGTTTGTTTGTCTCTGTGGACGTCAGGCCTTATTCGCCGTGTGTGGTGGTGCGTGATCAACATGACTATGATTGAGATTAAGCCAGAGAAAAAAAGCAACAACGTCATTAATAACACCCAACGTCACAACTTACTTCGCTCGCCGACAAATTGCAAATGTGAACTATTAAATAGTTCACATTGAAAACCATACAAGAGTTAAATAAAATTAAAACCCCAAAAAAAAAAGAAGAAAAAAAAGCGAACTCGATAGTCTAATGTCTGTTGAGTTATAATTCCGCCCGTTTCATGTGTCGCACAGTGGTTTCGCACAGATATTCTCTTAAAGGCATGTTATTAGGAATATGTTAATTTTTGCAACCACAAGAAGAAAAGAAAAGTATGATCAGATCGAATGTAGCATACAACATGGTTTTTCTAGTTTGCGTAACCTAGACAATGTGGACATGAATTTAAATTTGTGGAAAGTATTTCCATTTTTACAGTGGTTTCGCACAGATATTCTCTTGAAGGCACGTTTCTAGGAATATGTTAATTTTTGCAACCACAAACTTGTTATTCATCCTTAAATAGTTTTGCTTAGCCTGTTATACTTTTTTTTTTGAATTTTTAAAAAGTTCCAATTTGTCAACAGATTTCATTTTGATTTCATTTTTGTTTTTAGTTTTTATTTTTAAAAATTGTGTTTTTAATTTTTTAAGATTTTTTTTTTTTTATTTTCAGGTATGTTTCTTCACATCTCGTTACATTTCTAAGGGGTTTAGTGGTAAGTTGAAGGACTTTTTTTGTTTGTAAAATTAAACTCGCCTTTCTTTTGTTCGACCAGCACCATTATCAAGTATCGAAACAGATTTTCAACAATTTGTAGGTGATTTTCAGACCATCTTCTACGTACGTACTTGAAATGATAATACAAGACAGAAATATTGTTGGAATGACATTTTCTTATTGACGATTTACTGTCTGTTTCCATAAAACGAGTTTGTTCGTTCCTTACAAATTGTCAAACTAGAAGGCGCCATAAAATTGATATTTGTCATTCTATTGATTATGTGTTCCAGATGTCCATATCTATCATATATCTTAAAACCGGAATTGAATAATATCTGAATCCCATTTTATCATGTTTCCAATATTGACGATTTGTAACGAACGAACAAAATCGTTTTATGGAAACAGGCAGTTACATGGTCGGCGGCTTTGAGTTACATGGTCTATGCGATCAGTCCAATTGTTGTCTACTTTTTCCAATAATTCTGGTATGGTGTCTTGAATATTGAGTTTAATTCTTCAAGAGCTTCATTGCCCCATTAAGGAACAGATTTATTGTTTTTTTTTTTAAGTAAATTTCAAATAGCCACAATTTGTTAACGATTCATAATGTCTTGCCAAATCGTACTGTATGGAAATGTCAACACAGTTTGACATTATCAGCTGTCAAACCATAGTTATCGATAGTTCTCCAGCAGCTTACAAAAAAAAACACCCTATATTTGCATACAATAAAATTTCCTAACCATCTCATGTATTGAGATTTTTACAAAACAATACGAATTGATTGACCAGTATGGGGGCCAAACTGAATTTTTTTTGATCGCTTTTACAGACATGAACACGGTCAGTTGGCACCACTGTGCCTACACTTTTGTTGTGTGTCTTTAATTAGTGTCAAACATGTCAGACAGACTGACGGACAAACCTCAAAATCACGACCCATTTAATCGAATTTCTAAACAAACCACAATGGGGTTTTTTTTTTGGGGGGCGTTCAAAACAAAATTAATTAAAAGCTCAAAATAATTCATAACCACCAAAAAAAAAAACACGCGAGCCGCAAATTGTATTCAAAATGTACCGAATCATAAATGAGTTTAAGAACAACCAAATAATTATGAGAAATTTCAATGATGTTGGAGGTGGTGACGGTTTGCCAGGCACTAACGGCGGAGACCCGCACAACACCAGCTCCCGCCCATCCCCGCCAAAGTGCTTTTGCTGGCCGCCACACATGTTTATAAATCAAACCCCGGCCAAAAATTATAGTGTTTGGACCCAAGTGTGTACACATTTTGTTGGGCTTTAATGTTGCGTGCTGCTGGTGCGGCTTTTCGTTTGTGTGTCAAAATTCGTGTGAACGAATTTGTTTTGTTTTTCATCAAATTGCCGCCCATTAAAATGTTTCTGTTGTTGTTGGTGGCGTTGGTTATGAACTCGATTTGGTCGTCATGAAGTGAAATGAAATATTAACATCTCCCAAAAATTGGTGTAGGTCAGTGTTTCCTTGTGGGCATTGTACACTTCTTCCGTTCCAGTTGGTATTTATCGCCCGCGTATCTGATGGCAGATGGACGCCAAACAGACACAACATTTCTGGTTTCTGTTCTTTTGTTTTGTTTTTATTATGTGTAATATATCGTGTTGAATGTGGTTCATTTGTTTATTTGGTTTGTTTTTTTTGAGAAATTGTCGTAATTATTTTTATGTTGTGGCTACAACAATCACCAGCAAATGTCCACGCTGTGTTGAAGGGAAAGAGCGCAAAGTGTGGCCATATAGCGGTGGTTGTCTTTAAGAAGAAAAGAAAAGTATGATCAGATCGAATGTAGCCTAGAGAATGGATTTTCTAGTTTGCGTAACCTAGACAATGTTGGGCAAGAATTTAAATTTGTGGAAAGTATTTCCATTTTTGCTTCATGGAGGCACTAAGTCCGATTCTAGAGAAATTTTTGACATTTTCAAATTTCCAGGCGAATATTTTGACATCTTGAAATTTTTTTAAGATAAATGTTTTTGTAGCGTTTTTCAAGGTCACTTTACTTGATAGAAGCTCCAAACATGCGATTTACTTGTGGGCAAACCTGAAAAAAAAAAAATTCCGCACGCAGTTTCAATTTGAAAGTATTAAAGTTTTCTGAAGCGAACACCTCTCTTATGCGGACACATCTCTTAAACGGACACCTCTCTTATGCGGACACCTCTCATAAACGGACCACCAAATGTATTTCTTGTCATTCCAGATACCGCATCTTGATTAATTAAGCACAATTTCTCTTGACTTGCCGGTCGAGGAGACACAATCATATTCCGATATTTATCAAATTTTTAGATGTGAATTCCTGACTCGTTAGAAACCTCATGTATGTGGTTACAAAAATGTTACGGACGTTGAGTAAGGGTTCATTGTGTCGGCCACGCCAGCATTTTATCTGTCCATTCTTGGGGTTTTTATAACAATTTGAAAGCACTTTGAACTAAAAATAAGCATATTTTTCAGTGTGTAGCTGTTTGTAGGATCAGCCAGGATACGCGGCTCTTTTTTTTCTTGTTTTTAAAAGGCTTAAATACAAAAGTTTGATTTTCCTTTTTTGAAATCACATGAAATTCCCCTTAAAAGCTTCACAGCTCTCTTTCATATCTTAATTTCCAACAGTTACCATAAGATGTCGCTAGCGAAAGAAACAAAATAACAGACGCACAAGAAAGTTTGTTTCTTCGTTTAGCCGTTGTTGTCGTCTGCTAAGCAACAAATTAGTGCAATATACAGAAAATGTTTACATGCTCGCAACAAATTGCCACAATTACAAGAAGGTCTTACGCAACGCAACATTCTCATCAACATTCTACCAACCACAAGCACAGGGAAAAGCTTTCAGGACAAAAAGCTTAACATACAGCTTTTACCCAGCCAACCAACTGTTGCTTTGTTTGTTACCCCTTATGAATGAATTGCATTCGTTTAGCGGTTTCTGTCCGTTCGTTTTTCTTAGAGACGGAGGGTTGAAGGTATCATGTGTTTCCTCGGCCGACTCACTCACAAAAAACAAGGCGGTCATTTAGAAAATGTCACGTTTGTAACATTAAAATTGTATTTGTTATCACGAATGTTGAATTATTGTTTGTTAAACTTGGCAATCATGTGATATTAATAATGTTTAAATTACTGAATTATAATGATTAAGTGGTGCAAACTCAAATTATAATAAACAATTGCTACTTGTGTTTATTTTCACATTTTCGATAAAGAGTGATTTAAGGAAATTATCGATAATTGAGCTAATTAATAATTAAAGTTATTACAACTGGTGATTTCTTTTATTTATAAGTACACATAAATTAAATATTTCCATGAATACAACACCCGAGCAAAATAGTTAATGGAAAGCAGCTCAAGCGAAAGAAAATTCGCTCAATTAGTTTCAATGGTAAAAAAAATATTCATCCGGAAAAATTGCTGATAGAAAGTTTAGCTGTCAAAAAAAAAATGGTTGATGTAACTGAAATAAAATTCCCACGACATTATACAGGGTCCGTCTATATAAAAAAAAACTACTGGATATTTTCTCAAATTTTTTTTTTATTTGAAACTACAATCCTTCCGGTTAATAATGGAAAATAATTTCATTCCAATGGCTGCCGTCGGCTGGCCATGCAGTAGCCTAACGACATTTGCTCTGCGGCATTTGCTAATGCGATCTTCAAAAACAGGACGCAAAACATCGAGTGTAGCTTCGGCTGTGTGGCACGTAGCGCCGTCCTGTTGAAACCAAATGTTGCCAATATCCTCCTCTTCAATTTTTGTAAACAAAAATTCGTTCAACATGGCCCGATAACGAAAATAACGAAAACGAAATAAGCACTAGTTGAAAAAAAGAGGACCCTTTACATTATTTGTACAGTTTTTTTTAGCAAAAACATTTTCTGTTGCCATCCAATGGACAGAAGAAATGGCAGACGCAAGCTCCTCGGTAGGCGAGTTGGTAGCCTGCTTGCCTATCAGCGTGGCGGTTGTGGGTTCGATTACCACCAGAGGCTTTGGTCTGTCGCGGTTTACCCAAAGTTTATTTGCTTCTAAACAAAGTTTATTTGGCTGCCAGGATAACACATTTGTTATTGTTACGACATGTGGGCAGAAGTAGTAGAGTGTGTGGAAAAAATTACGCAATGAACTTATTGTTCAAGTTCAACATTTATAATTGCAAGTTTGTATGGATTTTAAATTTAAAACCGTATGTCAGTTCTAGGACATAAAACACATTTGATGTTTGGATTCTAAGGGCTATTTCCCTTCATTTATTGATCCTCATTCATATACGACCTGTTTTTATTCAGAGCCCCCAGACTCAACGGTCCGACCCCAATTTTAAGCAAAAATAAGCCATTTGTCATTGTTTTTATTTCCTAATGGTTTATTTTTACTCTAAACGTCCGTTAATAATTTGTTTTGTTTTTGGTACGTGTGTCATCATCTACGAAAAAAAAAATCTTAACTCTTGTCATAAGTCATCATCGGCAGCCGCATCAACCTTCTGGTTAAGCAAACATAACCTGTATCAGCTTCATCTTCATTTTTTATCATCTGCAACTTCGTCACTATCTGTCTTCACACATTCGCAATGGCGACATGAAAGAACAACAATATAAACACGGCTCATAATCTCATTAGAAATGCAAACAAATGGAAAGAATTGTAGAAAACCATTTAAATATTTACAAAATATTCACAGGCACACATTCAGATGCCGGCAAACGACGAACGTGCATGCATAGTTTTATTCATTGTCGACTTCTTCTTTTTCGTATCTTTCTAACCCACAATGAGGCGAAGACATATTGCTAAGAATCTCGGACAAGTTTAACTGGTTAAACTTCCATTTGGAAGCATGTGAGCAAGAAGCCAAATACAAAAAAAAATCAAAGGAAACATGTCATTAACTCATACCCGCTTAAAATTTAATTTAGTATTTAATAGAGATTTTTAGTTGTCTTTTTTTTTTTGCTTTCGAAGCGTTTTCAATTTTACAACGAACTTGAAATACCCTAAACATTTTTCGAAATGTTGACTTAGCAATGAAATTGAAGAATATATTCACTATTGATGAAGCACACCCATCCAAATTTAACAGAGTACTGCTAGTTTGGTTAACAGTGCTCTGTTAAACAGTTTGTCCGATTAATTGGCTACAAAAATTAAAGAAAAATTATTAAACTATACATTTTATGGCAAAGAAACGTTTAACTATAATTTTAATTGGCTTTATTTCCAAACAATTTTTTTTATTTTCTTTCAAAAATGTTTTCAAAATGCCAGAAAAACGATTTCTTTACTAGAAAATAAAAAAGAGTTTCATAAACAAAAAGTTGGCTTTGATTTGCCAACTTCTTTCATTTTCGCCAATAAGAAAGCGGTTGTGTGGACAGAGCAACAAAAAAAAAAAAATTGCTTTATGACATTTTCGGTAATTTTGCCATTGAAATTGCCAACAGACTGTGTAAAGTCAAAATAATGAAAGGCTGCCGTTTACATGAAGACTAGTCTGCAAAATAACAATTCGATAGGGAGCGACATTGTGATACCCTACACCACACTCTGCCCAAGTATTTTGTATCTAAAATAATTAAGTACTTAAACTCTTTGGCAAATCTAAACAAGTCTTAAGCAAATCTGACTGAAATCGTCTTCTTCAATTAAAAAGTCCGTTGGAATATCAAAACTAAACGCTCTGGTTAGGGACCGAAAGATGAAACTGTTTGTTGAAAATTCATGGGAAACCATTAGGAAAAAGCCAAAAATAAGAAATTGCTCCACGCCTTGAATTTCCGTTTCCTAAAGTTTTGAATTTAAATCGAAATTTCTCTATTGCATTTGACCCTGCTGACGTCCAAAGGAGGAGGACAAGAAATTCATTCAGGGAAGTACGACATAGTCAAACTAAATTTTTTAAAACTTTAAAAACTGGAAAAAGGTCTACTTTATGGAAAAAAAAGAAATTTGTAATATCAACAATTACATCAAGAATGTGTAAGACCTAAAAACACTAAAACCAAACTTTTTAAAAGTTGTTGCGCCTAAAATCAAAAAATTACAAAAAAGATCAAAATTAGATTAAAAGTAAGTCGTTTTGACGATGGAATTATTTTCTGAACCAAGTTTACAGAGAGAATATAATTTCCCTATTGGATTTTATCCGACTGACGTCCACAGGAGGAGGACAAAAAATTCATGCAAGATACTGTTGGAAAGTCGAAATATGAAGTAACATTTTCCTCAATTCCTCAAGGGATTTTCAAAAATTCTTCAATTGTTATTGTTTTTCTTTTTTTGCTCCTCCACTAACACCTTGTATAAAATCAAGCCAATAGCAAATGCGTTTAGGTTGACGCTACAAAAAACATTTGCAAATGAGATTGGATAAGAAATTGGTTATACAATTGTTGAGTGTGATGAAAACGATCAACTTGGTTGTTCAACACAGTTTTGCAACCAGTTGTATCGTGTGACTCTCACAGAAGATAGGGAGTTTTGCAATTCCTTCAGAATTTGTAGATCATTGAATGCATTTTTTTGCCTTAGCACGGTGTATTTATTATGAGTCGACCGGCTCTATCAAAAATACCCCAAATGAAGAATGCCAAATACAAAAAAAAAAATTACGAATGCCCGAAATGAAGAATTCCCCAAAATAAATAAACAATTCCCACAAAAGCCAAATATGAAAATTTCCTCAAAAATTCTGAAAAATCCCCCAAACAATTTATGAAAATGTACCCAATGCGAGCTCACCCAAAAAAACATCGGTTTTCGTAATTTGGAAAAAGTGTTTTTTTTAATACAAAAAAAAAATGAGAAAAATATTAATTTTACAATCGTACATTAATAGTCAAATAAAAAAAAAAATGAAAAAACAACGCCAAACAAAAGTGAAAAGATCATATAAAGAGTTAACCATTTTGCTTTTCAAAAATAAACGTAGATAAAACACATATAAAATGTTTTTTTGTCATGATATTTCTTTTTTTATTATAAAGTTTGAACGTTGACACTACATCATTTAAACGACCACCACGCGAAGTGTTGCAAGCATTGAGTCTTTTGAGGTCATTTTGGACCTCCTTTTGGCACATATTGGGCGGTATCTCAGCCAAAACTTGACGAATGTTGGTTCAAGAGTCAAAGGTTTACCTGCATAAACACGGTCTTTCACGTACGAACTTCTAACTGACTTGTCTGATTTGAATGAAATTTCACAGAGACCAAGTTAAAATGATAAAGCAAAACCTCTACATGGCCGCTAATCATAATTGAGCAATGAAGGTCGATAGGTGGAAACCTGAGGCGAACGACAACATCAATAAATAAAATGAAAGTAATTTGAATACAGAATTTTTAATGAGTTCAAGCTCGACTTCAAACTCATTAATAATTCTAAAATTAACAAACGTAGGCCTGATGTAAGACATAATACTTTCTTCAGTCAAGTTTATTTCAAACTTTCAAATATGGCAATTTGTTTTTTACTTCTCTAAATACACGAATAAACTTGTGAATTTACAATGGATTTATTTTCAAACATAATCTAGGGTTTTCTCCAGTCACCTTCGAAGTTGTCCATATTTTTGTAAATAAATTGCGAAAGTTGAACAGCAATCCTTCAAAATTCAAAGCCAACATTTCAAAAGTCTAAAAAGAATTTTGGACCACTTTTTGGCACTATCTCCCCCATAACTTGACGAATGTTAGTTCTTAAGTGCTCAAGAGTTAAAGGTTTATCAGTCTTTCACGTAGCCCCCCACAAAAAAGTCGAATGGTGTCAAATCGCATGATCTTGGTGGCCAGTTGATGTCGCCACGACGAGAAATAATGCGGCCAGGAAATGTCTCTTGCAATAAAGCCATATTCGCTGGAGTTGTGTGGCATGTGTCACCGTCTTGTTGAAACCACATATTCTCCAAGTCGTAGTCTTCAATAGCAGGCAAAAATATCGGTTACCATACGACCATAACGCACCGAATTGACGATGACAGTTGTTCCCTCGTCCTTTTCGAAGAAGTAAGGTCCAATCACACCTTCGCACCAAAGTGCGCACCAAACAGTGACTTTTTGTGGATGTCAATTACTTGAGTATTTTCAGAACCTCACATACGACAATTTTGCTTATTAACAAACCCACCGAGTTAGAAATGTGCTTCATCGCTGAAGAAAATTTTTCTACGACGTTGTGAATGATCAGCTGGCTTCAGTTGTTGCGTGAGCTGGACTTTAGATCCAAATGCAAAATTCGCCATAATGTGCCGTAAAAAAGTCCTAATTCCTGAGAACGACGTGGAAGCAACACATTCGGGGAAGCGACACTTTCACTTACAGCAGCGATATTTTCAGCGGAACGAGCGAAACGATGATGCACAGGCCTTACAATATCCATATCAAATTTCACAATATTGCCAATTGCTTGCGTAGTTGTACGATATATGTAAACAATGATCTCCTCTTAAAACACGACATGTGGCTGTTCCAGAATCACCATTTTTGTAGTTGGTTTTAATAATTTTTACCCGTTGTGTGATAGTTAAGCGATTTATTTTCGTCAATGTCAGACTTCCAACTGAAAAGAAAAAAAAAATGGTTTAACAACTTAGTGTGTCAGATGAAACCACGAAATGGATAACCATTTATTTTTCATATCGACTGACCCAAAAACAAACAATTAAATATTACCTAAAAATTATGAAAAAATTCCCCGATTTACGATAAGATTTTTTTTTGACCAATTCTTATTTTTTTTTTTGTACATTTTGCATTTGGTACATTTTTCATGGAGACGAGTCGACCTACTGTGGCATTATGCATCATAAAAGAAGTTATCCTGGCAGTGGCCTTTCAGAATGTGTAGCCCTTATATTTTAGAAACATTTTTCCATTTGGGATATTCTGCCACATTTGTGGCATTCTTCCTTAATTCGGTATATTTAGAGATAACACCACCCAGTGTGGTTGGACAAACAGAAGTCGTTAGGTTGATATAATTTATATAGGAAGTTGTCTATATTTTTAGAAATACTTTGAAAATATTTGCATTTGATTTTGGTTTATAGTATTTCGAAATAAGTCGACCCAATGTGGCGAAACGAAAAATTATTAAGTGTTGGTATCTGAAAGACATAACTCTTTCCCAGGGGAGTTCCAATCTTTAAGCAAAAGTTGAAATACATTTAAGAACTTCATGATGACTGAGTTTAAAAACCCGGAACTATCTGCTTTCGAGTTTTTCCCAACCTGAAATCCAAATCTTCAAAAACCTCGTATTAAACAGCCGTATTAAAATCTCGCAAAAAGGTCAACCCTATTTGCAAACAGATTTCCGAATTAATTTGTATGGATTTGTGGTCCCTAAATTTTTATAAATTGTACAGCGAAGATCGCCATTTCCCGGCGCCATAAAAATATCCTGCTTCAAAATATCACCCTTTTGTTGTATACCTTTTGTAGGGTACAACTGCAGATTGAATTACTCATAATTATAAAAACAAAAACTGAATACAAAAATTAATTATTAATTATGTTCTCTTTTATATGAATGACTCAAAAGAAATTGTTTGATGTTGGTTTGTTTTTTTCCAACTAGATTTTATTTCTTCTGTATACATCACTGACCATTCAATAGCTCGGCTGAAATGAGCTTAACATGTTGGTCGATAATTATTTTGGCCCGTGCGGGGGAAAGAGTGCAGACGAAGAACTAAAGCCAATGGCCAGCATCATAGCCTGGTTTACATTTTCGTGCGGTTCGTGCTTGCCGTTTGTGCCCACAATGCCATAGTTTTCCTTTAGTTTGAATACGAAGAATCTTAAAGGCAAACATAGAAAATGCCACAATCAACAAAAACAATGACCCAATTCTAATACATTATCGAATGAGTGAGTGAAGGAATTAATTCAAACTTTTCTATGCAGCTAGGCCGATAGACAGACAGACAGACAGACATAGACACATACCACAACATATCGTTTAACAAGAGTAGACATTAACCCATCAGGTGGTAAAGTCTGCCTCCCAGTACGACAAAGATGCTGTGAGGATTTCTTAAATTTCAAAAATTATTTCATTTCGATTAAACAGTTTCTAATTCTCTGCTTTCGCCACTGACAGAGCTGGGTTAATGTCAGACTGATTGGCACTACTTGTACTATTTGTATTTGATTGTTGTTATTACGTTTGTATATTTTTCCTGGTTTTCGTTTTGTTCTTCTCACGTTTTGGCCATTATTATTTTAAATTGCCCCATTTTTAAATATTTCGTACATCGTTCGTACGTGCGGCGATTGATTCTATTGTTAATTTTAATAATTGTGAAATTTTCGTTTGCTTGGCAGCTAATCTGAAATTGTTGTGTGCGCTGTGAGTTTTGAGATTTTGCTGATGTGATTTTCACCGAATTTGAATGGGGGGGGGGGGGGGGGGATCTTTTATGTTCATGCAGTCTTCGATGAAATGTTCAAGCTGTCAAATTGCAACATTACTTGGTGATCGTGCGTGATGCTTTGCAAAATATATGTAATTATTTTCTCTAGATTGAACACAATGTTGCGTATTGTGTCAGCCAAAGAAATCTTCCAATACAGCGGCTTTGTGGTGTTATTACAATTAGCATTTTGTTTTTGGACAGTTGAAAGACAAACAAATAAAAGAAACAAAATGAAAGACAGTTTGACCTCTCACATTGGTTTTACTAGAAGGAGCAGCGTTAAAAGGTGTGTGCGAATCTCTGTTATCCGATCTTCGTAGGGAACATGGAATAAAATGTGTAAAACGGGATACTCCCCTGAGTTTTGATGATGTGAAATAGCATCCTGGGAGAAAATTTTGCAAGACCTTCACCTTGTTATCGGCCTTGGCCTGCTAAATGATTTCGAAACACTTCGGTGTTGTGCGTGCTTTCTCCGATTCGTGATGCCAATAATTTTCAGGTCATCTTCGCTATTTATCCATAATGTAGGCTCTGAAAAATGCCCCAACAATTTAACAGTGAAAAATTCCTCAATTTTTTTTTTAATTTTGGCGAATTTTCTGTTTTTTTAGGGAAAATTTTAAAACAAATGGAAATTATACATTGCACCTCCGCGTCCTTTTTTTTTATATAGCGTGGGGGTTACGACCCTAACTATCATATTTGAAACAATTGCCCCAATTCAAAAATGAAAAATCAGCCCAAAAAGGTTACATTGACTACATTTTTCAAATATGATAATCAGGGTCGTACCCCAACACATCAAACACATCAGAAAATGCTATAAATTTTGCGATTGGCCCCTAATGTCAGTGACAACTCTGGCGGCGGCCATTTACATGACATCATATTCTCGACTTGATGTAAAAAAAAATTAAAAGACCAAATAAAAATAATCCACAAGAAGAATCAAAGTTTTTAATTTTTTTTTAATTACAGCCAAAAAACATCGGAAGTTTACTTTTGCGCCACCTGTTATAAATTGTTCACATTTGTCTGGGGTTGTTTTTAATTTTTATTGTATTTTTTTTTCTTTCACATTTTAGGTAGGGGTGATATTTCACAATGACCCCAAATTTAGGGCGGTTCTACATACTTCTTCAATTTGGTGATTTTTTTTTTTTTCAAAAATAATTTTTTTCCAAATTACGAAAATCTATTGTTGTATTTTTCATAACATTTTGGAGATTTTCGCAGATTGGGCAGTTTTTCATAAATGGTTTGGGGGATTTTTTTAGGAAATTCTTCATTTGGGGTATTTTTCATAGAATCTATAATGTATGGTAAAGAAGAACCGGGTTATGTTAGTTCATTCAACGAGAACTCCATTCTTGAATTATTTACCTAGTTCGATGTCGCATATATTTGTCAGCATGATCCTTTGCTTGTTTTGGAAGAGTAAATTAGGGTGTCCAAAAAAAAAAAAAATGTTTTTTTGCTTAACCTGAGTTTGATGGCTTATGGTGAAGTATTTTTGAGAATTTTTTCATTTTTTGTTTAGACGTGCCAAAACAGTTTTTTTGCGACCAATCCGAGTTTTCTGAGTTTTGCGTATTTCATTTGGAGTGGCGAAAGAAGCTTTTAAGTTTGTAGGCTTTTAAAAAGCGGCACAAGACATAATATTTACTTCAACCAAAAATATTTACTTCAACCACATACGACCTAAAAGGGAATATGACTTCCATATATGGGCAGTGCATCATTTGCAGCTACACGCCAAATATGTTTTTTTTTTTCAGTTCATCTTCCGCTTTTTTGACCAAAAACAAACCCACATATAACTCCCATATATGGCAGCTAATAGTCTACAAAAATGATTTTTTATTTTCCGTTAAACTAAAGATTCTTTTAAAAAAAAAATATCCTCTCCAATGCACTATGGGTAATTTGACCCATTTTTGTGACAAAAATTAATAACAATTAAACTGAAAAGATTTTTGAAAATTTTTTTTTGTGTTTATGTAGAGATATGCCTTCAGAAAAGTTTAAATTAAAAAGATGTTGAAATTTATAAAGTTGTAACCCGTTTTGGGAATTTTTTTTTTTTATTTTATTTTTATATTTTTTTTTTATTTTAAATATACATATGTATTTTGTTTTCAGTTTTATTTTACATTTCGCTATCTAAATTAATCGAATTTAATTCAGTTTCAAAAATATCGTCTAATCCTGTCTCCAAACTATTTTCGCATTTGCCAATACTGTCATTCAACTCCACAGATACTTCTGAAACACACAGCATATCTAGAACCTCTTGTGGCAGTTGCGCGCGTCTTCTCTGCTGCATTCGATTATCTAAGCATATTGACGAAATAACTGGATCAGACATGTCCATATCCCTGTTAAAAACATCACATAAATTGTTTTTGCGGCTGTTCTTGCGGGCATGATGTAGTCTATCTGACTTGTATAATTTGTTCCGCGACTCAGCAGCATCTTCGCCGAAACAACCTACTGGCAGTAAGGTATTTTCAATAATTTCTCTTGAATGAATCAATACCTTGTGAACGGTCGCCGTCATTGGGAGCCAAGGGTATTTGGTTTGTATCATTTGGGCGGTATTGTGGCAAAAAGCTTGAAATTTCTGTGTATTCAATGGGAATTGACAGCAAATAGTAATGAGTAAAATTTTAAGGGAATATATCAGCTCAACATCAATATCAACTATTTGCGAAAAGGTGGCATGGTCAGCAAAGGCTCTACGGGCTGTATTGCCATCATTGGTGTTTCCAAATCCACCCGTTTTTGGTTGGTCAACTTTAAGGCTCATTTTCGACCAAAAGAATTGTTGTACAAGCTTTTTTTTTTTCAGAAAGAGTTTTGCGATCGTCATCAGTTCGAATTTGCCATTTTTTAATACTGCTCTTGTATCCAGCATGCAAAACGAATTCAAAGAATCGTATCCAACAATGCAAAGGACTTATACCATACTTTAGAGTATCAGGTTTTGGAAGAAATTTTTGGCTTTTGAAGTCTGTAATGGTCATAAAATCCCTTGGAGTTGCCTTGCAAATAGGACACGATTGACTAGATTTTGTGTTTGTTAAAACGTTTAACACTTTACCATCAATCAACGTAAGAAATAGTTTAAAGTTTATTTCAATGATTTTTCCAACATCGATAACTATCTTTAAACTATTTAAGCCGAAGGTCGCCTACGAAAAAACGACATAACTCAAAAAACGCAAAAAATCGCTACATGAAATTAATGAAATAAACTCAAAAAGGGTCCACTTAACATGTCTCTGATAGTCAAAAAACGGCCAAATACGGCCAACATTTATAAAGCTCACCCAAACCGCATGTTTATTAAAAAAACATTTTATTTGAGGTTAAGTCACAATAATGAGTTTTTCGCACTAAATCAAAAAGTAAACTCAAATCTGTCGACTAACCTGTAATGTGCATACCATCACTTTTATTTTCCATATTTAAATTGTATTATTATATTTTGTTTAACGTTTTTAGAACAGATTAAAAATTCACATTAAATACCACTGCATAGACTGCCTGTAACGCGTTGCTCGTAAACAATAACTTTGACGACGTACAAATCACGTGTTACGCGATTGTTAGAAAAATATAGTACACAGTCATTTAGTTTAAGGTTATATTTTATCAAATTGTAACAAAAAATTCTTTTTGCTAAAAGTGCAACAAATGACTTTTCGTCACAAAAATGGATCAAATTACCTATAGTGCAATGTCCCAATTGGCAGAACCTGATTTTGATAGTATTTTTGTGATAGTATTTTTGAGATTTTTTTTCATTTTTTTTTTTGGAAAAGGAAATTGGGGGTTTCAACTCATGTACTCATGCTAAAATTTAATGAAACGTCTGCGATTAACAATCTCATTAACGTTCCAGACATTTTCTTTCCATTTGAGAAGGGGACTAACACCAAACTGTAGAAAAAGTACGAAAAGAAATCTTTTTTTTTTTTTTTTTTAAATATATTCCATTTGAGAAGGGTACCAACACCAGGACAGAGAACAAATTGTAAGCGATTAAAAAAAAAATTTATAAAAAAATGCTTGGGCGTGTGTCATAGAAAAAGTATGATAATCTTCACCAGTTATTCAGCAGCAGGCATCTCAAGCTTCTCACCCAGTTTAACCCCATTTTCCAAAAAAAAAATACCACGAACAAATTTATAGCTGATGCCCAACGAGTTAATGGATGACCTTATCTTGCAGAAGAGCATATTTGAAATCGTGAAGACATTCAGGGGCCGATGTCACGCAACCTCTGGGGCCAGATTACCAAATTCAATTTTCATTTTGAACGTCAATTTTGTCGCATCTTTTGCTGGGTAATATTTTTTCTTTTCCCGTATTTATTTCCCCCACAGTCACTAATTAACGTCAGCCAACCTTGTTGAGCTCTTGCGTGTGTGTCTGTGTGTGTTACTTTATCTGTGGTATTAGTTTTCATTTAATGTAAAATTCCATTCAGTGAATGTTCACCACCCGTTACTCCACTTCTGATAAAAAAAAACGCTGTTCTCCTTTTCAGAGTTTTCATTTTCGTTGTTGTTTTCTTATTCGCTTGTTTTTTTTTCTGTTTTTGCACTTTTACATTTCACAAAACAGAAAATATGCGGAAAAATAAGATAAGAGATCTCAACTGTCACCTTAGGGCTTAATATTATTTATAATGGCAGGAAACGGATTAAGGTAATTAAACGATGACATTCTAGTGAAATACGCAACCTTAAATGACACTAAATTGTGATAAAAAAAAAAAAAAAAGATCTGTTATCGGGTGAATGTAAATATAGTGCGAGAGATATGACCACGGGATAAAGGACTGCGGACAAAATGAGACAGAATTTAGTGATAAACTAAAATGGAAAGTTTGCAGTTATTTTGGGGGCTTCGGTGATCAGATGACGTTTTTAAGATGTTCTGAATATCTTTTGAATAGATGCGATTCAGTGCGACAGTGACAGCTCTTTTCCGCTCTTCAGTTCTACCTGGACCGAAATGAATACCTTTACGCTTGAACAACATTGCTGGTGCAACTCAAACAGTGCGTCCTAGTGTGCATATCGTCGAGAATGTGCCTGTTACAGTGCAAATTCAGAATACTTAGTTTATTATCTAACAAAATATACACCCTCCTCTTTGGTTGTGACCTGTTTTCTAAACTCCTCAGGCGATAAAGCGAAATGTGTTTTTCCAAACTGAAATGCAATTTTCATGGTCACGATTGTTAAATTATTCCATAGTCTCTTCGGTTTCTTAAGACCTTCGTCATTCTATTCGCGACAGGGAGTATGACCTAAATTTGTCTTGACCGACTCCATTGACTTTAAAATCATTTTACACATGTTTAGACCAAAGTATACAAAAAAATGAAAATATTCAGCCAACGTTTATGATGGTTCAACCTAATGATGCAGTAAATTACCCCAGAAGTGTGTGGTGACTACGTCGAAGACTAATCACCTGCAACTGAACTGACCAAATGTTTAGGGGTAGGTTCGGGTCCATGACTTCTGGTGTATTTGCATAGAGTGGTGTTGATATTTGTTGTGGTTCTATTCCATTTTCGTTGGCTGGAAGCGTTAAATTCTTTGGTAAGTGAATACTTACCAAAGTGAACGAACGCAGAGGCGAGTCTTTAGTTTTGTTGATTTTGTGTCTGCTTGTCTTAGGACGTCGTAAATCTTTATGATTCATCATTAATTATAACGATGAGTGTTAGGTGTGCTGTTAGAGTTTTGGTTTGTTGTCTTCTCGTCTGTTTCTTCTGCAATTTATTGCCGTTTCAACTTTATATTTTTCTGTTTCTCCTTCCCCGATGCGAACGGACGGAGCGACAGACAGACGGATGGTTAAACAAACGGACATTGTACAGAAATATTAGTAGGTAAGGTAACAACAGCCAGAGCAAAAGACGTATGAATGAAATGTAAACGCATCATTAAACCTTTAAAAAAAAAACTACTTCGTGACCATAATTTAACAGAGACCGGACAACACTCAAAGAAATAACGTTCGTTGATTTTGACTTAAAAATTAAACTAAGTAAAGAATCGATTAAAGAAAGGTTTTGTGTCAAACCCAATAACAAACGAATCCCCAACTATTTTTGAAATTTGTTTTTCTCTGCCAAAGAGCCAGAAGTTAGAATAGAAAAAATTACCCGAATTGAACTGGAAAACGGTTCCATCTTTTCGAGGTGTGTTCCCCCATACACAGTCAAACTTTGGAACAATTTTTCATTTTCCATTGTATGGGGATCAGGGAGACTTAGAATTATTTTATTAATAATTTAGAATTATTTTTTAATAATTTAGAATTATTTTTTTAATAATTTAGAATTATTTTTTAATCATTTAGAGTTATTTTTTAGTAAATTAGAATTATTTTTTTATAATTTAGAATTGTTGTTTATAATTAAGAATTATTTTTTAATCATTTAGAATTATTTTTTAATAATTTAGAATTGTTTTTAATTATTCAGATTTTTTTTTAATTTAGAATTATTTATTTATAGTTTAGATCAGGATCAGGGAGACTTAGAATTATTTTATTAATAATTTAGAATTATTTTTTTATAAATTAGAATTATTTTTTTAATAATTTAGAATTATTTCTTCATAATTTAGAATTATTTTTTAATAATTTAGAATTATTTCTTAATAATTTCGAATTATTTTTTTAATAATTTAGAATTAATTCTTGTTAAATAAGAATTATTTTTGAATAATTTAGAATTTTTTTTAATAATTTAGAATTTTTTTTAATAATTTAGAATTTTTTCTAAAAATTTAGAATTATTTTTGAATAATTCAGAATTTTTTTTAATAATTTAGAATTTTTTTTAAATAACTTAGAATTATTTTTTAATTATTTAGAATAGTTTTTTAATAATTTAGAAATATTTTTTAATAATTTAGAATTATTTTTAATTATTAAGATTTTTTTTTAATAATTTAGAATTATTTTTTAATAATTTAGAATTATTTCTTCATAATTTAGAATTATTTTTTAATAATTTAGAATTATTTTTTAATAATTTAGAATTATTTCTTAATTATTTTTTTTAATAATTTAGAATTTTTTTTAAATAACTTAGAATTATTTTTTAATTATTTAGAATAGTTTTTTAATAATTTAGAAATATTTTTTAATAATTTAGAATTATTTTTAATTATTAAGATTTTTTTTTAATAATTTAGAATTATTTTTTAATAATTTAGAATTATTTCTTCATAATTTAGAATTATTTTTTAATAATTTAGAATTATTTCTTAATAATTTAGAATTAATTCTTGTTAATTAAGAATTATTTTTGAATAATTTAGAATTTTTTTTAATAATTTAGAAGTTTTTTAATAATTTAGAATTTTTTTTAATAATTTAGATTTTTTTTTTAAAATTTAGAATTATTTTTGAATAATTCAGAATTTTTTTAATAATTTAGAATTTTTTTTAAATAGTTTAAATTTTTTTTTTTTATAATTTAGAATTGTTTTTTAATAATTTAGAATTAATTCTTAATAATTTAGAATTATTTTTTAATAATTAAGAATTATTTTTTAATAATTTCGAATTATCTTGAATAATTTTGAATTATTTTGAATAATTTAATTTTCGAAGGATTTTTCTCTCAAAAACTGATATGAAAGGGAAAACAGACATTTGTTTTCGATATATAAACCCTAAATAGGGGTTCGCAGCCCAAATGTCCCAAGAGCCGAAAACCAGGCCCTCGATTAACACCAATTTGTGTGTAAACAAATGACAGGGAAATTTCCGTACAAATATATTTCTAAATTTAGCTTTAAGGAAGTATCGTTTCCATGGCTTCAGTTGAACTGACAGCAGTGACTAACCGACTTAAATATGAAACTCTTTTGTAATTCACCAGTCGATACTCAAGTGATCAATAAGTTGTCTGTCTTTGTGTTCCCCTGATAGCATCGATAAATTGATTGACAGACATAAACGTGTCTCAATTGAGCAGCTCTGTTTTTTCGAGTGACTTTACAAAGAAAAACTGCATATGCATTTTCTGAAATGGCAAAGAAAAAAAAAACGGGTTGAATTAAAAATGCATTGTCTCACCATAGTGGTAAGTGCAACAAAACAAAACTTTATTCAAAAAAAAAAAGCATAACGCGTCTTCGTCAGGTATTGCTGACCGTCAGAAGGTCACTGACCGTTGAGCGGTGGTTAAAACGATTCAGTTCACTCCCGTATTCAGGTATTCAAATCAAGACAGTCGGATGTAGTACTTACAACTTCCAAACTGAGAAACCTTTTTGAACGCAATGAATATAGAATTTTTAATTATAGACAATTTGTTGGTGCGACGTGGCATGACGCGCTAATGTTTATGAGGCACATTTGCACATTTCACTGTGTGCTCTAAATGCGGTTGTATTCTTCTTTTAGTTTTTTGGGGTCTTCGGGCCCCTCCGCCAGTCCATTCTTCCGTCCGGCCGTATGTCTGTCTGAGTGTGTGGTTGGTGAATTCTGTTTGCTTGGCTTTTATAGTGCCAGCCAGTATATGAAAATATTGTAAAGTGAAATAATCAGCAAATATTTACAATAGAATTTTGTCAGCAATTCTTGTTTGCTTGTTTGTTTGTTGCGTCTGCTGGGGTGGTGTTAGTTTTGGCACACGATTTCAAAGTGTTGGGCGCGCGAATGGTGAAAAATAAATGAAAAATCACCGCCACCATTCTGTCGTCGTCGTAATTATGTTCACACTTTTACTTCTTCTTTTGCTGTGTTCAGCCATTGCCGCCGAACCAACACAGACACATACTCTACTGTTGCTATCATTTAATTGCTAATTTGCATTTTGCCGACGAAGAACAAATAATCACAAAAAATGATAAAGGCAGTTTTTTTTCTTCAATATACAAATGAGTTTTTGATATCGAAAAGCGATAACATGTCTTGCAAAAAAAAAACACACGCACACACACTAATAACATTCACTTTGGGTGTAAAGTGTTTGGCAAAAGACTTTTGGCGGAGATTTTTGACACCTCTTCCTGTCTTAATAATCGAATTAACATAATTTAACAGCCCAGCTAAAAAGACACAATGAAGCGTTTTTCAATAACACATAGATCTATTGGTATTATGTGCTTTAACACAATAGGCAGCTTAATTTTTATTTTGAGGGAATATCAGATGCCTGACTTCATTCAAGGTCGTTGAAGCCTCATCAGCGTAGCTAAATCTTAACTATCTTATGTAACACGCCGATATCTTTTGAAAGCATACACTCAGTTTACACTCTGAATATTAGTCTTGGATATTTTGTCATTTATCTTTAGATTTCAGTGAGATGCCAAATTGATGTTTGCTGGGTGACCGACGTGTGTAGAAAACTTATAGTAGAAGAATTTTCGTTTGCTCCGCATTACGAACGAATATCTTAAATTACATCGTAATATATATTTACCCTCGACACTGATTCACTGACTCTGTCACGCAGTACGTAGGAATTTGAATAAGCATTCTATAATTTTCTATAAATAATAATAATAAAAAAAAAATATTTTTTTTTTGTACAGAAATTGTGTTTTCCCCAAATTTTTTTTTTACCAAAATTTTTTTTTTCCAAAATTTGTTTTTACAAATTTTTTTTTTACAAAATTTTTTTTTCAACAAAAATTTTTTTTTTTAAAAAAATTTTTTTTTCAACAACATTTTTTTTCTCTACAATTTTTTTTTTCCACAAACAATTTTTTTTTTCAACAAAATTTTTTTTTGTAAGAAAAAATTTTTTTTTTCAACAATTTTTTTTTTTCACTAAATTTTTTTTTTTTCAACAAAATTTTTTTTCCATATTTCAACGGGCGCATTACAACATACTAGTTACATTATATTACTCTTATCCTGGGATTTAAACAAATTATCGCATTTCCTTAAAAGTTTCCCACTATTGAAAGTATTCGATTACACATTGAGTCTCAAGAATCACGGTTGTTTTAAAGAACCCTTAAAATCTCACTGTATATGGAAGAGAAGCCGACAAGTAATCAGTCTAGACCAGAAAAATACTATTTGCTGCTAGCATTGTCTATCAGCGGAATGCAGTACTAGTTTCTAGCATATCTGAGTCAGCAGCCCATGTAATTATGACAGGTATTGAAAATGAACAATTCAAACATTTCTCTCTAAAATTATATTAAATGAGGGCCCCTAGGTCGTAGTCTAATTGCGGGTTAAGGGAATTTGTACCATTGATGACAAAGTAATAAAGTTTCGTTTTTGAAAATTAAAAAAGTTTCGTTTTTGAAAATTAAAAAATAGTTACAAATCAAAAACATTATGACGAACAACTAAACAGACAGGCAACTATTCCAGATATGTTTGACGAAATGTCATTGGAGAACATCGACCAACGAATATGCCCAAGATTGCCGATTAAATGGATAGGTGACTCATGTATTTGTATAGGACTGGGTTCTCAACCAGATGGGTGCCCCGGTTGCTTACAAATAACTACAAACTCAAGGAGACGAGATATGAACCCTGTAAGCCATTTTAAAACTGTGGACAAATCTCAGTTTCAAAAGTTTATTTATTTATTAATTACAATACAATGAAAATGTATAGTCCAATTTTTGTGTCCAAGAGTAAACCGGGCGACAGACCAAAGCCTCTGATATCAAAAGCTTGAAAAAAGTGTACTTTTTTTACTGAAAGGAACTCATATTTTTTTTTTTATTATTTTTCGTAATGAAATCAAATTCTCCTCAGTATTACTACGGCTTTTTTGTTTTGACTAAAAAAGAATTTCAAAAAATATAAAATTATGTTGTCAACAATTTGTTTTTCGTTTTTGAAATATAAAACATCTAACTGCGTTGTAAAATTGCTCAGATTAAAACGGAGTGAGTGTGGTATTATGAAAAGAAATTCTAATTTTCTATTGTTTAACAGTACTTTGTTTAATGAATTAATCATTTATATTTTTTTTCAAAAAAAAAATATATAAAAATGATTACCGAATTTTTTTTTTGAAAATATAAAAAAAAATGTTACAACAAGTTGGTGTATAAATATTTTTTAAATTAAATTATTTTCTACAAACATATTTGGATTTAAAAATTCACCAGTTTGTTTTTCCGATCCTTTTTCATTAACAGGTTTTTTGTTTCTGTTAGTGGACCTCGAGTATATTTATTATTTTATATACAGAAATAATTTTTTTTGAAAAAAAAAATCAAATTATTAAAAAATCCATTATTTTTTTTGAAAAAATCAATTCTTTTTTTTGAAAAACAAAAAATATTTTTTTTTAAAAAAAAAACGTAAATAAATATTTTTTTGAAAAAAATTTATTTTTTTGAAAAAACAAAAAATATTTATTTGAAAAAAAAAATATTTGTTTTTGAAAAAAAGTCAAATTATTAAAAAAATGCATTGTTTTTTTTTTTGAAAAAAAAATCAATAATTACTTTTGAAAAAAAAAAAAATCTTTCTGCAGAAAAATAAATTTTTTTTAAAAAAAATATTTGTTTTTGAATTTTTTTATTAAAAAAAAAAAATCAATTGTTTTTTTTGAAAAAAAAAATTTATTTTTTTTAAATTAATACTTTTACAATAATTCTGTATAAATTGTCTGTATAAAAAATTAAAATTTTTTGTGCAAAACATCTGATTTTTTTTAAATAATAGATACTTTTAATACTTTAAATTAATACTTTTACAATAATTCTGTATAAATTGTCTGTATAAAAAATTAAAATTTTTTGTGCAAAACATCTGATTTTTTTTTGTGCAATCTTAATTTTTTTAAGCAGATAACTTCGAATTTTGCACATTAATGAATTTCTATTTTTTTCTGTAAAAAAATATCAATTATTTTTTTTTTGAAAAAAAAACATCAATTATTTTTTTTTGAAAAAAATATCAATTATTTCTTTCTAAAGAAATTAATTTTTTTTTGAAAAACAAAAAATATTTTTTTTTTGGAAAAAAATAAATATTTTTTAAAAAAAAAAATTTTTTTTTATTATCAATTACACTCTGCGACAAATGGTAAGGGTCAGTGATCGGTTTGGAATGAAACCACCGGGGAAAGTTATATTGGTAAAAAAAAGTCATACGTGTTCCAGCGTTTCGCTGGGTCTCATCTAGGAATCGAGATACATCGATTTGAAGTTAGTAAGTATCGTATAGGGGAATTTGTCACGTTTTTGGCTCTTTTGTTTGACATAACTTGAGAACCACTCGTCCGATTTAGCTGAAATAAATTTTAAAAAACCAAGAATTACAATTCCCTTAAAAAAATCCATTATTTTTTTGAAAAACAAAAAAATCAATTTTTTCCTGTAGAAAAAAAAAATTTAAAAAAGAAAAATATTTTTTTTAAAAAAAGGAAAAATATTTTTTTTTTTAAAAACAACAAAAAACAATTTTTTTTTAAATGAAAATATTATTTTTTGAATAAAGTCAAATTATTAAAAAAAATCAATTGTTTTTTTGAAAAACAAAAAATTAATTTTTTTTAAATTAATACTTTTACAGTACTTTGTTTTCTTTTTTTTTTGAATAATAGTAAAAAAATTTTTGTGCAAAATCACAATTTTTCTGTGCGAAAAAATTTAAATTTAGGATGTGTTTTGGAATTTAAAAACTGTTACAAAACAAACCGTTCGATATGATACACCACATGTACTAATCCTCTGTCCAATTGTTAAAGTGCATTAGAGACTAATCCATTCACAATTTTGTATTACTCATTACAAATGATATTTGCCATTCTTCGGAGGCATCTTGGCATATCCATTTCTGGCGTATTCAAATATGTTAATGACTTCATTCTTACAACGTCTTCTCTTTTCTATTTCTTTTCTACTTTCAGGTATGCATGAGTCTTGGCATTTTTTGTTGTTGTTGTTTAATATCATCAGAACATATATGAGTGAGTACTCGTCATTTCTAATGTTTTACATACAACAAACAGAAAAACTTCATCTACATATGGACACATATATTGTATGTATATACATTTGTATGTACTAGATTCATATTTATTGTTGTTGTTGCTGGTTTTATTTCTCAGCATTTCACAAAAGGCAATTATAATGGTATTTAGCACACACAACACGAGAATAATTGTTGTTGTTTTATGTAAAAAAAAGGTAAAAAAGGCAAAAGACAGCGAAAAACAACAACGGCGACGACAACAACAAGAACAACATAAAAACACATAACATAAAACGTTTTCATTTCATTTGGAATAAAAACCGAGAAGCCATAGCAAATAACTAAGGCGCTTTTATTAGTTATGATGATAATGATGATGTCTATATTAGGAACAGCAAAATAGAATTAGATATTTAGAGCGTATGTGTACGTACATTAGGGTGGAGTGAAATTCAAAAAAAAAAAGTTAACCTCGGAAAGAGATGTAGTCTGTGGTCCTAATGAGGGGAAAAATAAAGAAAAAAATTTTAAAAAATTTTTAGGGGTCGCGCCACTCCCTCGAAATTTGGAAATTATCGCTATTTTAGCGTTAATTTTAGAAAAATCCTAAAAAGTTTTATGTCAATAAATGTTTGCAATAGCATAAACAATGAAATAAGGGCATGAAAAAATTTAAAAAAAATTTTCTCATTGTTCAAAAATTGCAAAAAGTAAAATAAGTCAAATCGCCCTTTCTTCAGAAAATTGACTGAACAATGAAATCGCCACCAAAGCTCCAAATATTAGTCGATTATCCTCATATTTGCCTCAAATACTTTTGTTTGGGCACTGAAAAAGCTCAAACTTTTAAATTTCGAATAAGTTAAGTCGTTAATTTTTAGGATTTTTCTAAAATCAACGCCAAAATAGCGATAATTTCCAAATTTCGAGGGAGAGGCGCGACCCCTAAAAATTTTTTAAAATTTTTTTCCTTATTTTTCCCCTCATAAGGGCCCCAGACTACATCTCTTTCCGAGGTTAACTTTTTCAAATTAAAAAAAAAGCATGTTTTCACTCCACCCTAACGTACATACTGGCGGTGCGAGAACCTTGCCTGAGTGTATTAAAAAGTATTTAAATTTACTTACTTTGTTGTTATTCGCCTGTTCAAAATAATACCATGTTGCCACCACATAGTACCACCTAAAACAAAGAGGCACAAATGGAAAAGGTGCGGAGAGCTAAGGAGAGAGAGAGAGTCGGGGAAAAATAAAATAAAAAAGAAGAACAAGAACACATAATACTTAAATGTTCTTTTTACGTTCCGAACAATTACCCCAGTGAACGAACGGACGAATTACCATCAGAAACATTCCAAAGGGTTTCTCTCTGGCAAGCCGTGGCCAGAGCTGTTGATGATGATTATGGTGGTAGTGGTGGTGATGGTTCGCGTTGATAGTGGCTAACACGGTTTGTTGGACTCAGCGGTTTTAGGCCAGAAATTACAAACCAGCGATTCCCATGCATTTTGTGGCCTTTTCTTCTAATTAGAATCGATTCAATTGTTTGGGGTGTCCGAGTGAAATGCTGACCACACTAAGAGCACAATTACTACTGACCTGGCTTTGAACTTTGAGGTAATTAACAAATTCTGAATAAAGTTTTGCTGTTATTTGTAGCATTTATACCAAATGACATGGGATCTATGATATTTGCTTTTCAATTAAATCATTAACTGATAAACTTCGTCAGATGGAGGAACAATCTTCCTAATAAATGATTTACTTCGATAGCAAATTTGGATAGGAAGTATTTATTCATTACATTGTCTTTTAGCACCAGGCAATTCCACTTCATAATGGCGGCTTTTTAAAAGAATGCCGTTCGACGTTTAATATATTCTACAAAAATGCTCTCCATAACATTTTGCATACACTTGCTGAACCCACCATATAATTAAACCGAAAGCTTTACTCGATTTTCTCTGCCGATTGACAATACAAAAAATTGCGTTTGGGGGAAACTTTACCTCCCCTAAAATGAAACACAGACGTAAACATTCAAAACGCCGATACACGTGTCTTTTTCTTATGTCTCATTTCATTTTTCATTTATTTCTTCCAGCCAAATTAAGCAAATTACAAAATGCATGTACAAATCGTTCTTTCTTAGTAAGCTAAAAAAAAACTCTACTCATTATGAAAAATTTATAGGTCGGCCTTTGTAATTGTAGACAAAAATTGATTTTGTTGTACAATGGTTATTTATCGATAAAAATGGTTCCCTGATCGTCATGTTGTCATAACAGACCAATTGTTTATTGTTGCAGGATGAAGACCGCTTCTTCTTGCACTCACACAATTCCCAGCAAATGAAAATGCCTGCTCCGATTGGGATTCAAAAACATAGAAAAACCAGCAATCCTAATCGGATTCGGTACACGCTGAATAAAAATGGCCATTTTAACAAATTTCAGCAAACAAGTTCGCATCAAACATTTTTTTTTTCCATACCACAAATATTAACTTGTTTGTAGGTGATAAATATCGAATATATATGTATGCAGTTTTGAGTCTTTTTTTTTTATTTTTTTTTCAATTTGTGAATTTCTATATAACAATCCATCTCATTCCCTCGGTATTGAAATTATTTTAATGAGCGTAAATGCAAAAAAAAAAAAATTAACGAAAACAGTTGCAAATACACACTTATTCGCACCCAAATGTTGTGCTTTGTTGAATTTAATAAGTTCGTTGTCTGTTTTTCCCAAACACGTTATTGCTTATGCACAAATATGTAATAGTAATAGCAAACGAGTAATATTTACATCCAAATAAGCTTTGTGTAGATGGAAATAAGCTGTACTTGCTACAAACACGCGTTTTACTTGTGTGTAAACAAAAAAAATAGACGTATTTTTTAGCGTGTAGATATTATTCGACTTTTTCGATTAGTGGAAAAGTGAGATATTTTAAAAAAAAAAATTATTTCGTTATTACTTTTCTTTGAGAAACCAAAAAAACACCAACGACTTTTTTTGTAAAAGGTCTGGTTGCCACACTGATAGAGCCCTTATTTTCCTAACATGCGAAAATAAGGGCTCGGCGGCTGTTGATCCGCTCTATGCTCAGACATCAGTGTTATACAGGGTTTTCCAACAAGAGGTGTTTTTTTTTTTGGTATTCAAAGAACAATGGGATTTTTTGAGATAAATCAGCGGATGTTTATTTCATAATAAAGAGGAAGGTGTGCCGTTAATAATGAACAACAACATCAGACAAATGACCACCACGACCACGCTTACAGGACCAGATCCTTTTCAAGAAATTGTCCATAACCAAATCGCAAAGTGGCTGCCCTATGTCCTCGATAGCCTCACGAATTCTATCTTTGAGGTCTTGAACCGATGCTGGGCTGTTGGCGAGACCTTATCGTTCACGTGGCCCCAAAGGAAGAAGTCGCATAATGTTACATCACAAGTTCTCGGTGTCCAATTGTGATCAGCTCTTGGAGAGATAACACGGTCCGGAAACTTTTCCCGTAAAAGGGGAATGGTTTCGTTGCTTGTGTGGCACGTAGCACCGTCTTGTTGAAAGTAAACGTTGTCCAGATCAATATCATCCAACTCCGACCATAAATAATCATCTCGATAGCGCAATCCATTCGCCGTAACTGACCCTGCCGGACCATGAATCAAAGAGTCACACGCTTCTCAACAATAACTCTTGGGGTTTCCGAACCCCAGATGCGACAATTTTGCTTGTTGACGTAGCCACCGAGGTGGAAATGGGCCGCATCAGTCCAAATGATTTTTCGATGGAATTCCGGATCATTTTCATGCATTTCAAGAACCCAATTAGCAAATACACGACGTTGTTGATGGTCAGCCGGCTTGACTTCTTGTCTTAACGACTTGAGTTCCTGTCTTAGCCCTAAGACCCAAATCTTTATGCCAAATACGGTGTAATGACGTCTGTGGAATGTCCAATTCCAAAGAACGCCGAGGAATGGACAGATCTGTGTTTTCTTCAACACTGGGCTACAGCAGCAATATTCTTAATTTTTCTAGAGCGACGTGCACGGGTTTTATTCTTCACATCACTATCTTGTCCCAAGAGCTCGAATTTTTCCACCAATTTCTTCTCCGACTGCAAGATTTTCACCATTTTTGTAGTGAATTTTAATAATTTCAATGGATTGTGAAAGCGTGTATCGTTCCATTTTTAGTAATGGCGTAGCTTCTACTTGTCAAATGTCAAAGAATATAAGCTTCAAAAGTGACAGCAACCAAAATACAGGGTGATTCAAAATAACACCTCGTGTTGGAAAACCCTTTAGATGATGCTTATGATGTACCTCGTACTTTCCGATTCTTTATATGACGTCGGAGGTTTTTAACCCTATCGAGACACAATAGTTTAACTGTTGCGCAAATTTGTATTGAGTTTTCTACTGAGCGAGTCATTGATTTGGTAGTAACAATTATAAAATATTAGAAATCAATCGGGCTTCCCTAGTGTCTTACATAATTCCAGAGAAAGTGATTGAAATCGGCTATAGTATATATGTACGAGTATATTTTAGCCATTTTCCGTTGAGTGTTGAGCATTTCCCACCAATATCCCAAGTGATCAACTTGCCATCGAATTTAAGTCACTGACAAATTTACATTCACTGTCAGTCCCATCTGCTGGGGATTTATTTTTGGGAAAAAACTAAAGCACAAAAAAGTGCTGAGCGTTTAATTAGATTTTGTAATTTAATGAACCCCCATAAATCAATTTAAATTCATCTCGGAAATCGCTACAGCACCACAACCAAATCAACTTCAAACAGAAACTCGCGAAAAAAAAAAGTATGATAAGAAAATGAATAACAACGAAAAATAACAAAAAAAAATCAGTTCGCGCTGCTGCTGGCGGCGCCATCCACTACAAGATCTGTCCGTCCTCCTGCTGCCTTTAACGATGACAACAACTGCTTCAGTTCAGCCGCCGCCCCACACACTTTACCACCAACCAAAATTTGACCCAGATTCCGGGGTTCTTTTTGCTTTCTGTGTCAAACAGAGATCCAGTGTGGCATTCGATGGCGGTTGTTGCTGTTGTTGTTTGTCGGTTGCCGTTGCATTGTTAATATTGTTGAATTCGTATTTTGGTATTTTGTTGTCAACAATATCGTTGCTGTTGTTGTGGATGGTGTCGGTGTCGCCGTTGGTTTGGGCTGTTAGTTTTCTTTTTCTGGTCAAAACTGTGACCATTGTCACCTTCAATGAGGTTACACGCTTGCCTGACTGCTTGCCGGCCTGTTGGCCTGGCCCGTCGGCTGTTGGAGGACAGAAATACTTCCGACCACCAACTCCCTTTGGCTCCCGCGCCTTTTTAATGATACTTGGAAATGTTGTCCATAAAAGTTGCAGCCGTTATTTACTTGCCGTTATTGTGTTGTTGCCTCGCCCTTTTCCCCATATAGACGAAATAGAGTAGAATGCAGGAACAAAGAAAAAAAAAAAAAACACCCACCAAAATAAGAATCACCGAATTAAGAAAAATAATTTAAGGTTCGGCTGATTCGCTTGTATTTTAATTTTATTCATTCTCATACCCATTTCCAGCGTCACCAGCATCATCGGCGTCTTTGTTATTGGCTGTGATTAAAAATACAGCGATGAGACTTCTACATCCTCCCACAGCCTGTCCCAGTGGTGTTTATACTTTAAACGGCAGAATTAACAATTGTTATAAGAATTTGCATTCGAAAAGCGGTAGAAGTGGAATTCTTTCGTAAGTGTTTTTTTTTGTTTTCTACCAACACAAACATTGGTTGGTCTCAAAGAAATCTCTCAAACCCACTTTGAGTTCGGCCGGGTGGAATGTTACATATACCCTGCACCCTGCACCACGGGCAATGTTACAATGCCCTGTTTGACAAACGACATGGGAAAGAATTCAACTAGCAGGGGAACTTATGATTTAAAGATCCTTGCAAAACACTCGATTATGTAGAAAATGTTCGTGTAATTTTTTGAACATCTCCTTTCGTATTCATAGCAATACTTTTATGTTCATTGCTCGCTGCCTATGGTGTCATATTCCATATTGTGGGATAATCTGAATTAGTAAATCCTAATTCAAACCTGGCCGACTGATAGAAAAAGAGAAAGGTTTACATCTCTGATACCCCTCCGTGTCCAAGGATTACGACATGAACTTCAGTCAGTAATTGGTTCTAATTAAAATACAAGCGAATACTTGTTGACCACGACATGTTTTAGAGTTTCTCCAACAACATCCACGTAGGTATTCTAAACTAGAAGGTATTCCATCTCAAAGGTATTGCAGACTTATCCCTGCATTAAGCGGACAGTGTCAGAGAAAGTCTATGATCTTTACGGTTGCCACCACACAGCCGTCCATCAATTGGAAACCTTTCTTTGTTAGAATAGTTCAAGTTTATCAAAACATTGACTAATCCAATGAAAAACGTCAACATGACAACAATTGTATTTCAATTCTGAATAACTAGTTCGCTCTCAGCTCCCCGATGTACCAATTAGGGGCACACTTTATGTGGGTGCTCCACCAATTTGATCCCATGTTTCTTTTTGGCAGATAGAAATTGCAGAGAACTCTTCAGAACTTTGACTACAAACAAAAATTCATTTTCCATTTTGAAAACTACCTAAATTCGGTTAAGCGTAAATGAAAAATATCATGAAATTGTTTTCACTTATGCGGGATTTTCAATAAAAAGGACTTCGGATAATCGGACCATCTTTCATTTAACCGAACTGAATATGAATACTTTTGAAATTGTTCTATGAAACGAAGATAGAAACTTGTGTCACAACTATTAATGGGCTTTGTAAAATTTCATATGTGACAGCTAAACGACCAAAACAACATCCTTACTTTTCCAAAAAATCTAAAAAAAAATTCTCAAAACTCATAAGCTATCAAAATCAGGTTGAGCCAAAAAAATATTTTTTTATGGACACCCTATTGTACATGCACCGACCATCGACCAAAACTATACAAATGATGGGTCTCCATTAAATAGCATTTGCCTAAACTCTCAATCTGGAGGGCAGACGGACCAAATCGCATGCCGCTTTGGTTTTCCAAGAAGGCAGCTATAGGCTTTGTAGCCCTAAATTTATTACTACACTGATAGAAAATAACATACGTTCACGAAAGTCTATCATTACACGGATGCGGCCAAATCGTAAACGAGTATCTTGGATTTTTCATATTTTCATAAACAGCGTCCACAGATAATTTGAGAACATAACACATTACAATTGGTTCACAAGTGTTCATGATTTCTCAACGTCATTTTTTCGTTCACTATACTTCAGCAAATAGACGTTGAGCGTGTGGTTTGTGGAGTGCCATTCGATGATTACATTGGATGTGTAGTCTGTGTATCTGACTGATTTTCGTTTTCAATTACACCACGGGAAAAGCTAAATTAACATTACTATAGCTCAGCGAATCCGAGTCCAAAACCTGGTAAGAACGCCAATTGTTTTTGTGACGACCATTTTCCACTCGCAAATGCTGACGATTTTCCGAATAAGAGAGTCGTCTCAAAGCAATGCAATACATCTTCTTCTTCCTTAACAAAAAAAAAAACTTTAGCCAACCGAATCCGGCTTTCCTAAGTGAGTGGTGGGAGTACAAAAAATCATAACGTTAATAGTTCACGTATTCTAGAAAACTTCTCCGACGTCTCATTCATGAAATGTTAAGGGAAATTGCTCGACCGACGTTCGGCTCTTTTTCTGGCAATACCCAACACTGGCTACCCAAAATATGGAGCTTCATGATTTTTCCTCACAGCAACAAAAAAGTCCTTATTAAAAATTGAAAAACAACAAAAAATTAAATAATAAAAAAAAAATGAAATTTGGAAAGGATTATTCGGGTTTAAATGGGTGTAGTAACTCAGCTGTCGGCGATTTTGACACTTTTGATAGCTGCAACAACAATTTGGGCATTTAATTTGGTTTAAACAATATTCCCAGAACACTGCATTCGGTCCAAGCAACTATTTTTTTGTAATACAATGTTTTTTTATCTTAGGACTTTTTTTTTATAATGAATGTCTTTACTGCCCTCCTAAGAAAGACAATAACACATACATTTTGGTAGTTACTTATCTTTGGCGCCTTAAAATTTAAAATTTTTGCAAAATGTCGAAAAAGATTTCCAAATATATTACTATTGGAAATGGGTCTTGTAAGCTAAATACTAAAAACAGAATCTCAATATCGGTTTCGAAACTCACCATATCTTAATTTTGAGATATTGGCGATTGTGACTTTCTGGGGACGACATGGAATGGAAAATGTCTGCCATAAAGCCAGTGTAAACTATGCCGATATCCACAAGCTGAAAAATATGTTTTTTTCAAATGTTTACACACAATTAAAACGCGTGTTTTTTTTACTTTGTAGCAAATCCCTCTTGTTACCGTCTTGCGTATGTAAAATGTTATGCTACTGCCTTGACAATGCGGGACCACTGAGCTATGTCAAACTGAACCAAAAACCATAAGAAATTGAAAAAAATGTGTTTGATGACTTCAAACAAATGGCTAAAGTTGTTTTTTCTTTTGTTCTTTCAACCCAAGTTTCTCCTCTTATTTTGAACTACTTTTTTGTTTTTAATAAAAATAAATTACATGAAAAAATTACCTCTGATCTTATGAACCGAAAGCGGAACTGCGCTTCAGTACCATTAAAATAATTTTCAAAACCGAACCAGTGGTTCAGAACCAACTCGAAACATGAAATGGTTTTCAGTCCAGCTTTCGAAGGGTATGAAGTATTCGTCGTCGCTTAAACTAAACTACCACTCAATATCGTGTAATCTTCTTCCTCTGGCTTCGCTTCTGCAGTCGTTTCGTATTTCGAACGTGATTTTAAATGTGGCCAAGCGTAAAATGATTGTGCTATTGTTTTTTTTTTTTGGCGAATTTTAGCTGTAAATTATAAGTTAAACTTGATTCTTGTTGTCGGTCTGCATTCTTTGTGTTTTGTGTGTGTGTTTTTGTTTTGTTTAATTTTCCAAAAGTTGTTTGTGTATTTCGGTTTGTCTTCTTAAGAGATTTTTCCGAAAAGGGTTTAATTATATGTAAATACTTTTACAGTTTCGTGTTTTTTTTTTACAAACAAGAACGGTTCTTTGTGTTGTTGTCAGTGTTAGCTGCTACTGTCTAAGTCATTACAGTAAGTTCAATTTATTGCGAATGCCACTTGTGTTGGTCGCCACTTGAGGTGGTTGGTATTCTGATTGTTTGGTTTGACTTATAGCCATAAAGAAAGCAATGTTGACCCAATTACAATTTGTTTAATTGAATTTCGAATGTTTGTCATCGGCAAACAAAAAAAAAATCATTTAAAAAAATAATTGAGTCGGCGAATTTTGTAATTGGTACTCACTTTTTTGGTGGAAGGCCGTGGTGTGCGACTATCACACAGAAGAACCCGAGTTCGAAACCGGTTAAGACCATCAAACATAAATGTTGGCGACTTTACGAGTAAGAGAGCAATCTCTAAGCCATGTAAAACTTCTCTAGAAAAGCATTAGCCGTTCGGTGATTATTTAATAACTGGTGATTATTTAATAACTAGTAAGTTGTAATGCGCCTATGGCGCCCGTTGAAATATGGAAAAAAAATTTTGTTGAAAAAAAAAATTTTGCTCAAAAAAAATTTTTTTCTTGAAAAAAAAAATTTTGTTAAAAAAAAAATTTTTGTTGAAAAAAACAATTTTGATGAAAAAAAAAATTTTTCTTGAAAAAAAAAAAATTTTGATGGAAAAAAAAATTTTGTGGAAAAACAAAATTTTTGTGGAAAAAAAGAAAATTGTTGTTGAAAAAAAAATTTTGTAAAAAAAAAATTTTTGTAAAAAAAAAATTTGTAAAAAAAAATTTTTGGAAAAAACAAATTTTGGTAAAAAAAAAATTTGGGGAAAACACAATTTCTGTACAAAAAAAAAATATTATTTTTTTTATTATTATTATTTATAGAATTATAGAAAATTATAGAATGCCTATTTAAATTCCTACGTACTGCGTGACAGAGTCAGTGAATCAGTGTCGAGGGTAGATATATATTAACTAGTAAGTTGTAATGCGCCTATGGCGCCCGTTGAAATATGGAAAAAAAATTTTGTAGAAAAAAAAAAATTTTGTGGAAAAAAAAATTTTGTTGAAAAAAAAAAATTTTGTTGAAAAAAAAATTTTTCTTAAAAAAAAAATTTTTGTTGAAAAAAAAATTTTTCTTAAAAAAAAAATTTTTGTTGAAAAAAAAATTTTTCTTAAAAAAAAAATTTTTGTTGAAAAAAAAATTTTTGTGGAACAAAAAAATTTTTGTTGAAAAAAAAAATTTAGTTGAAAAAAAATTTTTTTCTTAAAAAAAAAATTTTTGTGGAAAAAAAAAAATTTTGTTGAAAAAAAAAAATATTGTGGAAAAAAAAAATTTTGTTAAAAAAAAAAAATTGAAAAAAAAAATTTTGTAAAAAAAAAAATTTTGAAAAAAAAAAATTTTGGAAAAAAAAAATATTGGTAAAAAAAAATTTGGGGAAAACAGAATTTCTGTACAAAAAAAAAATATTATTTTTTTTATTATTTATTATAGAATTATAGAATGCCTATTTAAATTCCTACGTACTGCGTGACAGAGTCAGTGAATCAGGGAATCAGGGAATCAGTGAATCAGGGAATCAGTGAATCAGTGTCGAGGGTAAATATATATTAAGATGAAACAACCCCCGAATGAAAAAAAAACTCCAAAGATATTTTATTTGGTTTTGGGGGGGATTTTTTCATTTTTTATTTGGATATTATTTAAATGAATTTAGGTGTTATTTAATTGTTTTTCTTTTTTAGATTCTATTTAATTATTTTAGGGCTTTATTTCACTGGCGACTATTTGATTTTGGATTATATTTCGTTTGCGAGTTCCTTCATTTGGCTATTATTTCTTATCGCCTTTGGAACCTCTCACTCCAAGTCATCTCACAAAAGCTAAGCCAATTATTGCAGTTACTCTGCCCCATATTTCATAAATATTCTCTACGAATCTCCGCTGTACACCATTGACCTTTGAACGGAAGTGTTTGTTAGCAGTTCTTTCGTAAATTGTAAAATCGATAGATTATCTTGTACAGGGTCCGATAAATATTTTTTTTTTTTTGAAAATTCTATAAAAAAAATCTGGATATTTTCAGATTTTTTGAAAGTACAATCCTTCCGGTTAATACTGGAAAATAATTTAATTGAAATGGCTGCCTGGGCTGGCCATGCAGTAGCCTAACGACATCAGCTCAGAGGCTGATAATGCGATCTTCAAAAACAGGGCGCAAAAATCGAGTGTAGCTTGTGGCTGTGTGGCACGTAGCGCCGCCCTTTTGAAACCAAATGTTGCCAATATCCTCCTCTTCAGTTTTTGTAAACAAAAATTCGTTCAACATGGCCCGATAACGAAAATAAAGAAAGCGAAATAAGCACTAGTTGAAGAAAAAAAAACGTTAGATGGCGGACCCTTTAGTTTCAGTACTCCCACATATACGAAATGGTTAAGGAAATGGTCCTCCATTTGGTGACCCCTAAGTAGGACATCCATTCAGTCGTTTGGTTTTCTGTTCATAGTTTTAATGTAGCAGTGGTCTTTTTTATCCTATTTCATTTTGTTTTTGCTTGAAGAAAGTTAAATATTTTTGTGTACAGTTTTCACATACACGATTACATTGTAAAGACGCTTCTTCACAATCTCATGTGTATCTGTTGCCATTGCTTTGGAGCTCTTTTTGTTTTGTCCTTAACTTTTTTCCCCAGCCCAAAGTATATTTATTTTGCCATATTTCGTGTGTGTGTTTTCTTTTTCTAACGCCAGAGATCATCTCGTTTCAAAATAATTCTTAGCATTTTCATTAAACCCAAATCAACTTAAAAAATGTAAATTACATTTCTTGTAGAGATAAACAGTCCACGTTGGATATTTCGCCGCATACTGCGCCATTGCCACAGCGGGTGAAATGAGCCAAAAGCAACCAAAGAAGATGAAGAGAAAAAAAAACAAAAAAACAACGAGATTAATCGCCGAGTTAAGAATGTCTGATGTGTTTCTGTGGCATTGTACTTAATTTAAATGGAATTTTGAAAAAGGCAAAGTAATTACAAATATAAGCGTTATATGTTGGGGGTGGGTAACGGCAAACATAGACCTTTGCCCAAATCCTATAATTGCACATGTAACTATATACATTTATTCCTTTATTTAAAAAATTGTTCATCACATGAAGGTATTTTTAAGTTTTATCCAATGAACATTTTTCATAAAAGTGCTGACAAATCTACATTAAATTAATGTTAAAAATTATTGAATCAATAACAATAACATCAATAAATTGCAGAATTTATCACGAGGTCTAGCTAACACCTCAGTGTGTGCGGCCATCCTAATACCTCCGCCACACTTTTGGTGGCAACTTCACAACGAGCCGAATTCACCCTGCGATTTAGTTGGTAAACCACAGCCACTCCGCACCTGCTAGGCCAGGCTAGAATGAAAGTCTAGAGAACCGTCTGAACACCTACGGTACCAGATAACAAACTCTGGTGGGACCACATAGCATTACTACTTACAGTTCGAGACCAGGACATATTACTTCACTAGGTCACCTATAAGATTCCACTACCATGCGACCCTATGCGAATTATTCGCTTCATTTTGGACATTCGCAACCGCATTCGCACTCGCAAAAAACATTATTTTATTATTCGCTCTCGCATTCGCATTCGCAAAAAACTGAAAATTTATTGATTGGATATTAGACTCCTCTAGAAACTGAACTCAATCTGAAATTATAAGGTTTGCCAAGAATTTATTCCTTATGTACCCAAATATGGAATGTTCAACTTTGAAGTTAACTTTAATATATTTTACCATGAGACTGAATTTTCAGTGAATTGAATTAAATTTTTTTGTTAAATTTTTGTTACTTTGAAATAAATTTTTGTTACTTTGAAATAAATTTTTGTTACTTTGAAATAAATATTACTGGAAATAAGTACTGCATAATTGACTCTGACATTCCCAAAGATTTTCGCATTCGTTAAACGATTCCTTGTAATATTTACATTAGCTAAAAGTAATTTTGGCTTTCGCATTCGCTTTCGCATCCGCATTCGCTAAAAAAAATTTTTACCTTTCGCATCCGCATTCGCTAAGAAAAAGTTTTACTATTCGCTTTCGCATTCGCTTTCGCTAAACACACATTCGTTACATCCCTACTTTCTATGACAATTGCGATTGTGGTTTGAAATCGCAAAACTGGTGACGCCCACAATGTTTGGGGCGATTGTCATTCAGAGAACGGCTTAATGGTCTGGCCAGGAAGATTCGAAAGTGTTTACTTTTACAGCGCTTTAGCGCATTTTCAATTGGTCTAAGTGTATAAATTCCAAAATACAAAAATGTTGTAGAAAACATGTTTTCAGACGAAACCAAGAAAAAAATGGCTTAATCTAGTAAACTGCGTCTGTGTCGGCGACTTGCCAACCCTTCTATTACACTGTGTGTAATTTTTGTAAGTCAGGGAAATATAACCATATATGGAGAACACTACCCGATAAAAGACCAACAAAAAAGACTTGTGTCTCCCAGTTTTACCCAAAGTCATGTAAATTTTCCAACAATTTCTGTATTGCGGTGCGACACGATGACCACAAATGCTTTAGTTTTGCGAACTGTGACTGCAAGATTTTCACCATTTTTGTAGTGAATTTTAATAATTTCCATTTTTAGTAATGGAGTAGTTTCTACTTGTCAAATGTCAAAGAATAAAAGTTTCAAAAGTGACAGCTACCGATATACCGGATGATTCAAAATAACACCTCTTGTTAGAAACCCCAATTTTTGGAGCGTATGATTAATATTATTTTTGAAAGTCTATCACTCGTACGTACAGGTTGTTAATTAAATTGAAATGATGCAATTTTTTTTTAATTAACTCGAGCCATGTAAAAACCAATTTCGAATTTTCTTAGCTGTCATCATTTGACCTTGATTGTATACGTTTTTTGATGTGTCTTGTTCTAAACAAAAATACGTGTTTTTTACTATATGATGATTTTATGACGATTTTGCCGATATATTCTAATTTGACGATTTTTCCAAAAAAGTGTCTGGCAGCACTGCCCACGTCTTCAAAAAGTCGTCGAACCAAGCAATTCTTCTTTTAAACTTTGCACACAGTGTGCCGGTAATCGGCTCTGTCACTAATTTTACAACACTTATCAAATGTACCTCGTTTACGCTAACTATCTGGTCTAGTCTTTTTATGACGATTTTGCCGATATTTTCTAATTTGACGATTTTTTTTTCAGAATAGTGTCGGACAGCACTGCCCACAGAATCCTTAGAAGTCACTAGTAATGACTTCTCTTCATATCTAATCATATAATCATTTTACCAAGATTCTTGTGGTTTGTGATATTTGTTTGGGTGACACATTTTCTAAACTCTGACGTCAGTATCCACATGAGATAACTCAGCTTATCTGAGACGCCCGTCTGCACTTCAGATGTGGAATGACTAATACAGATACAGGGATCTGTCATGCTAAAACCCATAGACCGTTGCTTCGTATCCCCTTCATATTATTCCAAAAAAACTCCCTTAATTTATCAACATGCTTCGTAAATAAGGCGAGGAATAATTCTCGCAGTGCATCCATTGACCATTATGATAATGTTATTTATGATACTCTTGACGTTTTATTATTTGAAACGACGCGGTAATGATCATTACTTACAAATCTGCCAGAAGAAGCAGAGCGAAGCGAAGCAAAAAAAAAAACCGAAAATAAAGTTAAATATTTATACAGTATAAATATACGCTAAAACGATTGTGTATAATCAAATTACCATTCTGGCGGAAAATACATTTATTTGTATGTGTATTTAGCAATTAAATTTTAATTCAACTGTTCATAAACACAAACGTTCACCTCGCGGAATCGCGTGCCCTTCTCGTCCATCGCATCTGCCCGATATAAATAAATACACATCGGTTGGTATATATTCCGCAATACACGATACGGGAGCGCAGGACAACTGAGTATCGTAAATGGCATTTATGTGGAGGATTCCATTGGGGGGCAGTGCCTCCCTCGCCATTCAGCGCATCCTTCTGTGTCATACTACCGTTACAAGTGGCATAGAAAACCGTTTGGTGTTTGCTGTTTGTCTGCCTGTGTGTGTGTGTGGGTGTTTTATTTTACGTGGTGAAATTCACACCGCATCGGAAAGAGTCGAGCAGCGTGAAGAAACGCGAAGAAGCAGGAGCAAAAAATAACGCTGTGGTTATGTCAGGGTTGGTTGTTAAAAAGATAGTGAATGGAGTGCAACATATCGTGGGTTGCTACTGTTGCTGATACCGTATCTATCAGATGGCGCTGTTGTCTTTTAACGTGTTTTGCTCTTGTTGCAGTCGCTCTACACGTGTGAGTGTGTGTGTGTGGCAAAAGTTTTCATTATTGTTTACCTGTGTAGACAAACATAAACATCAGTTAAACAAACAGCAGCAATATCAACAGAGGCATCAACGGCAGCAGCCCCAGCAGCAGCCACTACACAGCCATAGCAATAGAAATGGCATCAGCAACATTGAACGTTAAATTGTTTTTGTCGTCGTCCGGCGGTGGATGGTGTACGAAGTTTTGGGTATAGTATTTACCCAACGAATTGGTAATTAAAACATGAAACTGAAAATTATGTCTTTGCTCTCAGCAGCAGCAGAATCCAAAGTAGACAATGAATGGCCGAATTTTTTAGATTTTAATCGGCTGAATTTAATTTTTTGGTTATTGCAGATGGACTGAGTATGTGGGTAAAATATCTGGGAACGATAGCTGCACATGCGAGAAGTGGGCTGAGAAATGCGAGGTTTCCGTTGAATGGAAATATTATTGAAATTGTGTTATTTTGAGGATATTTAAATTTTTGCTTACATTTGTTTTCAATGACCTGAACTTCTCAGTTCATACTGTTTCAAACCCCCGACGCCATACTAGACTACTGGCGAAGACAACCTAGTACCAATCACAACCCACGGCATGAAACGATTATACATGACTTAGGCCCCAAGTATTGGGTTGATCGCACGTGTAGGGGCGAAATTAAGATCTAAGAAATTAAGATTCGGAAAGTGTTACTCATTTTTCACCAAATGAAAACCCAGTAGCAATTATCGATAATGACATCTGGGTACCTCTAGGCAAAGTTATGACCTTTTTTTGCTTTCTTTTTCTAAAATTTTATTTTTTCCCATTTTGAAGACTTTGAATTTATTTTTGTACCATTTCCCCGTAAAGTTGTTAAATGGCCCGTTTTTACTATATTCAAACATTTTATATAATACGAATGACCATAACAGCCATTAAAATACTTTTTATGAATAAAAAAAAAACAACCGTATAAAAGAGAAAAGATAATGGCGGAAAAAAAAAACAAATATATTTTTTTTTTAATGTTGTTTTACAAATCAAAGAAGAGTGGCTTTTTTGGAGGTAACTTTAAGTTTAATTAACTTTCATCCAATGAAATTTTAATATTTAAAACCTCACTTCTTTAAGTTAAGGATTTTCCAACACGATGTGTTATTTTGAATCACCCGGTACTTCGGTAGCTGTCACTTGTGAAGCTTTTATTCTTTAACACTACCGTGTCGGATCTGGGTGTCGGAAAATCCAAGAGTTATTATTAAGAAGTCTCTCCATCCTCGACGTGTGATTGTTTGGTGCGATTTATGGTCCGTCGGTGTCTGTGGACCTTACCTTTTCGAAAATGAGGTTACGGTGAATGGATTGCGTTATCGAGACATGATTAATGTTTTTTTATGGTCGGAATTGGATGATATTGATCTGAACAACGTTTACTTTCAACAGGACGGCGCTACGTGCCACACAAGCAAATAAATCATTACTCTTTTACGGGAAAAATTTCCCGACCGTGTTATCTCTCCAAAAGGTGATCACAATTGGCCACCGAGATCTTGTGATGTAACATCCTGCGACTTCTTCCTTTGGGGCCACGTGGTAAGTTCTCCGCCAACAGCCCAGCGTCGATTCAAAAATCAAAAATTAGAATTTGTGAGGCTATCGAGGACATAGGGCCGCCACTTTGCGATTTAGTTATGGAAAATTGCATGAAAAGGATATGGTCCTGTAAGCGTGGTCGTGGTGGCTGACGTTGTTTTTCATTATTATGAAATAACATTCGATAACTTATCTCAAACATTTTTCTTTTTCTTTGAATACCAAAATAACACCTTTTATTGGAAAACCCTGTAGAAAGACAGAAAGCTAAAAATTTAAAAAAAAACACACACATATCACTGAGAATTAGACTAAATTTATTCCGGGACCCGTTTTTATTAATATACACATTAGTTTTTATTTTAATTCTTTTAATTTCCCAATAAGAATAAGCGTCTCCAAAAATTCTTCGGACCAAGCAATTCTTCTTTTAAACGTTGTCACACAACGCTGAAGTCGTCAATTGGCTCTGCCAGTAACATTACCACACTTATCAAACGTACCTCGTTTACGCTGACTATCTTCTCTAGTTATGGTGACGGGTAAACAAACTATATCTGTTTCCTCGATGGTGTTTGAGTGTGTGTGTAAACTTATGTGCATGTATGAGTGTGTGTATTTTTAACACTAGCGACACCTTGTCTAAATCTACAAAAAAAAAAAAGGAAAACAACAACATAAGAAACAAAACAGCAAATATTTGTTCAATAGACCGCATTGCATAGAAAAAAAATCCCCACATATAGAAAACAAAAACATTAAACGACACATATAAGTGAACAGACAGACGACAATAAATACAACAGCAACAATATCAGCATCAACGGCACAAGGAAGTGTGTATTACAAAACCCACCGCAGATACCTGAACAACCTACAAAATATCGTGGAGGGCAAAAAACGGACTCGAAAACATTGAAGCGAACCACCAGCTAAGACAGCCAAAACGACGACTGCAAAACCAACAAAACAAAAAAAACAAATAACCCGAGCATCAGCAGCAGCAGTGACAGCAACCAGAAGCCATCATGCGCCCCAGCCAAAGCCGCACTGACATCTAATGATTACAGCGCAATACTACAAGCAGCAACAACAACGACAACAACAAAATAAATAGAGTTTTTTCACCGCACAATTTTTTTCAATTTAAACCCCACAAAAAAGAGATTCCTGCAAATCCAAAAAAAAGAAGAAAAAAACGAACATCACTACGGCCGGAGACCTGGTCATGAAGGGGGAGGACGGCCGATTGGCAAACGGGAAATGAAATCTGCGAAACCCAACAAATAGGGACATCGTTGCGCTTGGCTACTCAATCAAGCGCAACATCGCCCAAAAAAAAGGGCAAACAACTTTTTAGTTTTTTTCCTTGGATTTTCTTTCGCTGCTGTGTGTGTGTGTGATTTCTTCACTCGGTGGTAATGGCGGTAAAAATGTTTTCAATTTTGTGTTCGTTTATTTTTGTTTTGGGCCAAGGAAAATCAATTGTAGGTAAACAAACTCCAATTAAGGGGTTTATTTTTTTTGTGTCCATTCTTTGTACTGGCGGTGACCAGTCGCCTCATCGCGCGTGTGTGTATGTTGGTGCCAGTGGATCCGTTGCCATGGCAACACCCACCACCTGTAGCTACAAAATATTTGTTAGTCTGTCGGCGTCAAAGTCCGGCATTGGGTGCTAATGTTTGTAGATGGGCCCAAATGTATTTTCAAAGATAGTCCCATCGTTGAAATCAATTGACACAAAACAACAAAAAGTTTTCCTTGACCCTTCACAAGGCAAGGGAATGTAACTGAAAAAGGTTATTACTTTAAACGGTTTGTACAGACAACACGAATAAGTTTAAAATAAATATATTAAAATGACACCGGTCTAATTTCCTGTCCCTAGCCAAAGACAATTGATACGAGTGCTATTAAAGGAAAGGTAGACTGAATAGCCCATACGGTTTTGGGATAGGAAAAGTTCAGTTCATGCTAAAAATTCTGTATTGGAGGTTTAAATCGCGTCCTGTGAATGTAGATGCAGTATTTTCCATATGGAAAATAGTTAGCATAGTGGTAGTTTCCTTATGTGGATGGCCGTGGTGTGGTAGGTGTTCATGCGACTCACACAGAAGAACCCCGGTTCAAAACCTTGTAAGACCATCAAACATTTTTCAGCGCCTGCTTCCATCTTGTAAATGCTGACGACTTTACGAGTAAGAGAGTAATCTCTAAGCCAATCATATGTTGTTAAACAGTAACAGATCATTTGCGCAAACTTAGAACTATGATGGTATTATTTTAAATATACGGATTTGATTATCAGCTACATGCTTGTGTTAAAGAGTTATCTTAGTTGTTGAACTAGATTTTCCTCAAGAGGTACAGTGCTTGTTCCAGGCACTGTAACAGGATCACAAGGAGGTAAAACTCCTGGTAAGACTAAATCTTCAAAATATCTTAAATTACATTAAATGATCTTAATGCTATTAAAATAAATAAAAAAGAGTGTAAAAGAAAAGAAAAATAATATTAAACCTCTTTTAGGTAAATTCAAGGAGTTAAAATGGCATAACCAGAAACCGAATTGTCAGATTTCCTTGAAGAAAATTTTAAAAAATTTATCACTAAATTATTTGAAATCTTCGTCTTTAGTGCATTTGAATCCGAAGTACAGTTTCAGAGTTATTAACAAAGTTATGTATAACAAAAAAAGATTGTTTTTATTTTTTTATTTATTATTAATTACAATACAAAGTAAATTTATATTCTAATTTTGGGTCCAAGGGTAAACCGGGTGACAAAGACCATATGTTTTAGATTTTTTTGCAGCGACAGACCAAAGCCTCTGGTGGGAATCGAACCCACAACCCCCACGCTGATAGGCAAGCACGCTACCAACTCGCCTACCGGGGCGCCTAAAAATTGTTTTTAAAAAAAAAAAAAAAAAAAAAAAAAGAAATCATAAGAGCGAAAATGACAAAAAAAAAGTATAAATTTTCAGTATCTTACAATTAAAATGAGGGTATAGATCATTAAAATCGATGGAGTGCTTTCGATTTTCATCACAATATGTCAAGAGAAATTTAAAAAAAAAAAATTAAATTTAATGTTTGCACACAAGTACATCGCATGTTTGGAGGTTATTTTGCTTCGAAACTAAGTTTGTTTGGATGCACTGATTCACTGATACACTGATACACTGATTCCCTAATTCCCTGATTCCCTGATTCCCTGATTCACTGATTCACTGACTCTGTCACGCAGTACGTAGGAATTTAAATAGGCATTCTATAATAATTCTATAAATAATAATAATAAAAAAAATAATATTTTTTTTGTACAGAAATTGTGTTTCCCCAAATTTTTTTTTTACCAAAAATTTTTTTTTTCCAAATTTTTTTTTTACAAAAATTTTTTTTTTCAAGAAATTTTTTTTTTCAAGAAATTTTTTTTTTTCCACAAAATTTTTTTTTTTCAACAAAATTTTTTTTTCAACAAAATTTTTTTTTCCACAACAATTTTTTTTTTCAACAAAATTTTTTTTTCAACAAAATTTTTTTTTTTCACAAAATTTTTTTTTTCAACAAAATTTTTTTTTTTCAACAAAAATTTTTTTTCGAAATTTTTTTTTACAAAATAGTTTTCTCAAAATATTTTTTACAAAATTTTTAAAATTAAGTAACAAATACTTTCTCAAGCAAATTAACGGGCGCCATAGGCGCATTACAACTTACTAGTTAGTATTATTAAAAAAAAATTTATATTTGGCATTTATCAGCTACAAACAAGTTTGTGGAATGGAAAAATATATACACTGTGGTTCATCACGATAGAACCAACAGCATTATTGTTTCCCTTTTTAGAAACAAATTTAAGAGAGAGCAATAGTTATTTAAAACAAAAACGTATTCTACATAACTTGTAACAGCACTTTTTTCGCTCTGCTTAAAGTAAATTAGAAATTTTAGTTATTTTGTGCGGTTCACCAGAATAGAACCACATGCAGTATTAGGTTTAAACAGTTGTCGGTTGTGATAAACCTTTATAAAAACTTTTATAAATTAATGTTTACTTCTGTGAGAGAACATTGCAAAGTAAAAATGGGTAGTAAAAGTACCTTAAATTCGCTGGAAATAGTAAAAATTTGATTTATACTACTCTGAAAAATATTCTTACCGTGAAATCGCAAAAAAATGAATGTTATGAATTACATTAAAAATCGCGAAAGCCACATTAAGAAATACAAAGGAATTACTTACACAGCAGTAACACCTCAGGACAAGCAAATAATTCTTCGGATAGAATCAAATTCAGCGCATTACACTTCTAAATTTGAGAATAGATCGGGAGGAAATGTGGACTTACAGTTCGCCGGGCGATTTTGAGCAGTGGATATTTACAGCTCCGAAAATTGCAGAAAACCCCCCTCTAAATTCAGTTCGCAAAAAACAACGCCTTGAATTTGCTAGAGCTTACATGACATGGCATGTGCTAAGAAACTTAGGTGATAGCGACTGGTGGAACGTCATATTTTCGAATGAAAGAAAGTTTAACTTGGATGGTCCCCCGATGGGTATAACATTTATTTTCACGATGTGCGCAAGTGGGAAACATTTCTGAGCCGTCATCACAGCAGACAGGACGGCGTTATGGTGTGGGCTGCAGTTTCCTATTACGTACAAAGTTTCCTTGTCGTACAAAGTACCCGAACGACTGGAAATAATTTCAAAAAATCTTCTGGAACAAGTTGTTCCTAAGATTAATGATATTTTTGGACCACTAGAGTGGATTTATCAACATGACAATGCACCTATACACTCGGCACGTATAGTTAAATCATGGATTTCTAGCCGAAATATTCTAATTTTAAGTTGGCCTACCTACTCACCCGATCTGAACAGCATTGAAAATGTTTGGGGTAAACTAAGAATGATCTTATTAATGGTATAAAAGCCGCATGGATCGAAATTTCTCTTGACCAATTAAAATTCCTATACAAGTCAATGAAAGCCCTTTCTAATTTAAGCCATCGATATGTTGAATGCTAATTTGTTTGCTGAAATTTCTTAAAATGACTATTTCACGGAAAACGAAATTCGGTCATTTTTGTACTCTTGGGAATTTGCTTCATTTATGGGCTATTACATCTCCCTAACAAAGACGACCCCCTTTTCAGCCGATGACATTTGACAATGTAAACCCCTGAACAGCATTACAGCTTTAACAAAAGAGTTCTACAGATTTTTTTTCTTTATTTCAAAAATATTTTTACAATTGAAAAAAAAAGTAACAGAGCTGAAACAACTCTTATTAGGCTTGTGTCACAAAAGTTATAAAGGTACAAAGTCATGTCAGCCATCAGCTGGTTGGCAGAATCCCACATTTTCAATGGACATGTAATCCGAACGAAAGAGGATAAAGGACACACTTCACAAGTCTCCAAAGCTAAAGGTCAAATTACATAACACAAACAGAGGAGACATGTGTCCTTATGATCCTACATATTCTGTGGAATTTTCCATGTCCATCAATTGCAGCGTTTTTCTCTAAATTTTCCTTGAATAGCTTTATTTAAATTTGAATAAAAATGAAATGATAAACGTGTGTTACCCCTTTTCCAATGAAATGTACAGAATATTTTCTAATTCGCCATTAACATGTGTTACCACCTTCGAATTAGATCTACTGCAGCTTTTCCAATACGCGCTACTTCTGGCTTCGGCAATGAAACCACAAGAGTAATTATTTGAACGGATTTCAGATTTTATGAGTACACACAAATCCGATTATTAATAATAAATAAAATATGAATTTTGAAAAATTCAAATTCAATTTATACCAATTACCTTTCCTCTTTATACTCGTAGATATTCAATTCAATTATAATTTCACCCGACAAGAACAGTTGCCATTATCGATTTGGACTCGCTGAAACAGCCATTCAATGGTATGAGTTTCTATTGAAATTAAATTACACACTAAAGGCTTTTGCTGCTGTTGTTGTTGTGTGTTTATTTAAATGCGAGTACTACCCGATACAAAGATAAATTTAATTTAAAGCTTAGAATCACAGACAAAATGTTATTTTTAAATAAATGCCACCGACTGTAGTGCATAAACTCTTTTTGGGATTTTTAATGGATGTGTTTTTGTGCCAAGCAAACAATTTGGTTTACGATTAGAAGGTGTCGAAATGTTGCTATATTGTCCAATAAATTTTTTTTTTAAATTCAGGTTTATTGTGTATGGTATTAATAAAATTCATCTTATTGCTAATATTTTAATATAATCAACTCGTATACAACTGACTCTAATTAATTTCATTTATTTATACTTTCAGGTATGTAATTCTTAATCGTAGTCTTTAAAATCGGAGGGCTATTTAGTGGTAAGTCCGTACTGAGTCATTGTGTGCTAACTGATGTAACATTTTAAGCTGGAATCTTTGATTTCGGGGAGTGGGTTTTTTCAGCAGCAAAACGGGATTTGCGGTCAATGAAAATCACGGAACGTGATCGTCGAAAAGCCCACGTATCCCTGTAAGGCATGGCTTTCCAACTCCTTGACACGACCCTCTTCAGACCAACCAAACAAAATAATTTTTTTTTTATCGTTTGAGGGAACTTTGAGGCAAAAACTCACTATGGCAGGTGTTCTTCATTCATGCATATAAATGAGAATTCCGACAAGAATACTTACTTGTCATTGAGTAGTCCCATATGCTTTTATTTATTTTGTTTTTATTAAAACGACATCACGGAATTCCCCACACACAAACTCGTACCAAAAATTATTCAAACAAGCAGCAGACGATCGACGATAATCTTGAGCTGGGATGAGACAACAAATGTACTGAAATAAAAACATATTCCGACATGTTGATTATAAATAACTTACAAGTCTTACACTTTTGCCGTTTAGAAATTCTAGGATTTATTTGATTTTATAAAAAAAAAATCGAATTCCCCCACTGTGCGGTGATGTCACATCTTCATTTCAACTACCAGGTTTCAGTTTTGCGGTAAACAAAAAGTATTGTGAGCCTTTTTTTTCTCGCAGACGAAAATGCCTCAACTACAAGAAACTTTTTTGTCAGCCCATTTAACATGAGAAAATCAACTGAAAAGAAAGGAAATTTTCGCACTACGCTACTTTTAAAGACGATTTACATATTGATATTCAAAGGAATGACAAATATTGAAACATCAGTTGATAAGTTAGAGAACTTCTGTATTGAGTAAGTACAGAAATTGACCCTGAACCTGCTTAATAAATAATTTTCAAGCCACACGATCGTCTATGTGCTTCCTCCAGTTCTTGATACCAGGGAGTTGAATGTCTCTTTACACTTTCTCTTTCTTCCCCCCTTTGTCACAGTCTACACGGACCTGGCTTGATAAAGAGGACAGACATGGGCCATCCAGCAAAAAAAAAATCGAAAATTTATTAAAATTTTTCAATTTAACGACAATTTTTTTTTTTCCAATTTTCTAAAATACAATTTCAATTGATCACTGGAAATTTCCATTCCTCCGCCGCTGATAAAACTGAAAGCCTTTCTGAAATTCGCATAGCCTTCGCAAGTTGCACTTGTTGCTCGCCGCCTTGACCCACTACTACAATTAAGGCGCTACCACATCTGTGGTGGGGGCCATTCGATATCGTTTTCCTTTCTGGGCATTTAGCCAAATTTTCCCATTAGATGATATTTTCGAAATCAATAGCCACCGAACGAAACAAACATTGAATACAATGCCAAATGTGAACAAAACAAAAAAAAAAAGAAGAATTGTACGTCCATTGTTCGAATAATAATAATAATAGATAAAATTGTAATAAAAAGAAATGTTCAACATTTGTAATGTAAACACAAAAACATATAAAGAAAACAAAAAAAAAAGAAATGAACAATATTCGACATTTTGAATGCAAAAGCTTTTAAAGGGAGGCCGCCAGGACGTTGGTCGTCATTGCAGGTGGTCGGGCCGGCTAACATCTAATTTGCAATTTACCAATTTCAGACACTCGGATAGAATTTACTGAAGAAATTAAATGAAAAACAGAATTTTATATCATATGAATTCACATTCGGTCAAGTTATTTACATTTGATACAAAGGGGCGTCTGATAAGTTTGGTAACAGATAGCAAAGCATCATAGCATGGAACTGCAGTAAGAGCTCGATATGTGCAACCGATAGGAAATCAAGATTGTTGCATTAACTGAGATTGTTGCACTTACTGAGCCCCCAAATATATAAATTTAAATATTGAAATCGAAGAATAGGGAATTAAAAATAACAAGAAAACAACGGTTATATGTAGTACGCTCGTTCACGGAGGGCAGAGTCGTACAGAGAATAATGTTGAAAAGGGAGCATTTGGTTTAACCATGACATCCAAAATTTCAGTGCATCAGAAAAAAGTTGCACTTATCACGACCTTTTTTCTTCGAAATTTGTTCTTATAGAGACCGCAATATAAAAAAATGCCGGTTGCTCTAATCGGGGAGTTGCAATAATCGAGGATTGCGGAAATCGAGCATTTTATTACGGGAATACCTTTACCAATTTGGTAGATTCTTAGATATTCGTTTATTCAGAAATCGTCCCTCTGATAGTTGCATGTTTCAATGACACTAAGAAAAATGGCGGTAGGAGTCACGACGATTCTTAGTATTCATTAGTTCCGAATAAATACAGGTTTGTTTTATCCATGATCAAATCGCTGGAAGTATGATGGACCACAAGAACTCCATTATCATGTTCCTTTAACGAAGTCACTTCAATTTCATCCTCATCTACAAAAAAGTAAAGCAAAATCACACCGCCTTAACAGGGTCATTCCCAAACGGTTGCTCGTTGATTCTCATGGATTCCATGAGGATTTTCCTATTTTATGATGCAAATATTATTTTTTTTTAAAAAATTTTTATTGACTTCACATTGCTCCATAAACCCATGGTCTGCTGCTTTGAGTTTGAGTTCATGAGTAAACACAATTTGGTACACATGATGGTGGAGGCCTTTGAAATTTCTTCGAAGTTTTGCCAACTGTCTTAGTATACATTTCCAAATAGTAAGTTTTCTCAATAATAACGCGTTGTTTTTTTCTTAAAGCTCTCCATCAGAGCTTCAGATTTTAAGAGAACGGTGGAGATGATAGGGGTTGGAAGGGTATCCGATTCTATTGTCTCTCTTCAGCTTCGCCAGAATGTCGGTTGTATATCGCTGTTCTATATATATTGTAACTGTATCTGGTCCTTAGATATCCGTCGTCATGTCCCTGTTGTTAGAACATTTGACCGGAATTCACGGCTTTCCCTTCATTGTAAAGTGGCCGTTTGATGGAAATTTTAAAAAAATATCAGTACTATTTTTTATAGCCGAATTAAATTTAAAGTGGCTCACCCTGTATTTCCATGGACCTTAATCTCCTCACATTGCCCTCTTTCTTTCTGCTGAATATACGATTTTTGCTGGCAGCTCAACTCTCTATGCAGCTCGAGTCCTTACAGGCGCGAGTGTCGCCCTGTATACCTCGTCCTTGGCTTCAATGGCGGCTTTGGACTCCCTATCGTTCAATTGGTTCCATTCTTGCCGCTTTCGGTTTGAATTTCGTCGTTGGTAAGCAATTCCTTCTTCTTATCCATTGAAAACTATCCTGAAAACATCTAGCACTCTTAACAAACAAAATGAGAGATTGCGCCTAAACCCAGGGGTCAGTTGTGCCAACTTAAAGTAAAAAAAAAAATATATTGATAATCCCTACAAATGGACTTTTGAAATGACGGAGTCCTTGTTGTAACATAATGCGCACATATTGCAGCCTCAATTCTCTGGCCTTAAAATGGTCCACCACCTTCGGAATGATCCTCGTATTTAGAGAATTTCAGCAATTCTTAAATCCCCAATGATTTTAAATACATATTTTTATCATAGCAACCGTACAGAACAAATTTGTATTTATTGAATGTTTGCTGAATGAAAACAACATCGGATACCTTTCGTAAGTATCATCATTTGCCATTTTTTTTTCGTCTGAATATTTCCTTCTTTTTTTTTCCAATAAATTCAAATTTTTCCTCATTGTATCGGTTTGTTCACAGTTTGTAACAAAAAACCTTTCAATCGATAAAGGCCATTACAGCAAAAAGAAGAAGAAGAAGTAGAAAAAAACAGATGGAAAATGGAGAGAAACATGGCCTTTATGCAGTTGAAATCTGATGTTGAGTTTAGATAAGAAAACTTTTCATATTTGATGTTTCCTTCGCCCCGCTCGTTTAGTTAGTTCTGTGAGCGTTTTGTTTCAAAGATATGCAGATGTTCAGTTGTCTTGCATTTTGAGTTGGAGGCCATTATCATAGATTTCCACATCTCTGATGATGGCGTATATCTTAGTCAACGCAGCGACGCAGCTGCAGAAGTAGAGGGAACTGATACGGACAATAGGCAAGGTTTGCTGTGTGACTTGGCGTTTCCATCTCGAACTTGTATGGAAGTCTTGGCTTGTCTTTGCTTTTTGGGTCATTGCAGTGAATTGCAAAATTTGTCGACTGTTTTTTTCTTTTCATTTTATTGGTTCGGTTCTTCTTCTGTACATTTGTATTTAAAATTCAATGTAAGATTTTTGTTGTTTTTTTTCGGAGTGTGATTTAAGTTTTTTAAATCAAAGATTTCTTTGTTGTTTTTATGTTTGACTTGTATGTGTCCAGGGAAATTCTGTGCCCGGAAAGTACGAGTTTTACTTTTGCTGCAAAAGTCTTGACAGCTTTAATGATACCAAGCTTTCGCTTTTCATTAATGTGCATTCAAAAATGTTTCTGACTAAATTTAGGAAATATAAAGGAAAAGTAAAAACTGCCTTGAAATCAATCCATATAAACTTGATAGTCTTATCGAACTGAGTTCAATTTTGTGTTCGGTTTTTTTTAACTCTTCGCATTTTTGACCAATTATGTATTCGACTAAGGTTGGTTCACTGCAACATCCAGAACTCACATTCCAGAAGGTTGGCAATCAAGAGACTTAGGATGATAATTATATCATGAATGAATTTTCCTACTGAAATGTATGTTCTACTCTTATCATTATAATTATTTGTATTATGAAATATTTATATACATTGGCCGGGCTTTTTCATTTCCCGGGACAGCGGGATTTTTTTTTCAAATTCCCGGGAAATCCTGGTCAAATTAAAAATTCGTTAAACAAACAACTTTTTTGCTTTTAAAGTAATTTTTTATTGTAAAAATCGTAACAAACGTAACAAAAATTAAATTATTCAGACTTTGGTTTAAAAAGTAATATAGGTATATATAGAAAAGGATTAAGCGTACAATTATTCCATTTTTGATTTAAAATAAGTTTTTAGGACACTTAATGCATCGGTTTCATTGGAGAGCCTATTTATAATTTTAGTAACAAATTGATTAGATAGCGAGAATACTCTTTCACTCTCCACAGACGTGGGTCTTATTGTCAACAGAGCATTTTATAGACAATGAAGGCTTTCGGTCCTTTTGCCACAGTATTGACAGAAGATGTTGATGCCAAATTTTCCATAAAAGCAATTCCATAAAAAGCAATTTTAGAAATTTTCTATCTTTCGGTATCTTGATTATTTGTAGAGTTTCTTGTCAAAAAATGTTAACAATTTTAATATCAAAAAACCCTCGCTACTGACAAACAAAAAATCGTATGGTCTAAAAATTGCAAAAAGGAAAATATTTGGGTTTTTTCACTACTTCAAAAAATTAACTTAACATTTAAATCAATGGTCGATCATCCTCTTCTTTGCCTCAAATACATTTATTGAAGGCCAAGGTGTTAGCGGAAGGAAATTAGGGTATCGGAAGGAGGAGGAGTGTTTGTTGACATTTGTTGTGAATTTCTGAATGTTACAACTGGCAGGAACACACATTTGCTCGAAGAATATTCCACATACGAACAGTCCGACTGAAGAACGAATTTTCTCTATAGTGCGTCGTCCGGTCAACCGGCCATTTCACCCTGAACAGATGAGACTCCCTGGATAGCCTGCTAAATATTCTAACTTCAGGCACCAGACGACGGATATCTGACGAACAGACACCGTTAAAATTTCTATAGAACAGCTATATGCAACCCACGTTTCGGCGATGATGTAAGGAGACAAAGAGTTGGATACCCTACTATCCCCAATCATCACCACCGCTCTCCTCTCTACACTGTCCAAAATGTGCAAAGGTGTGTTTGGGTCTTTTGTGCATTAAAATCTACTCTGTTCATTTGGCCCCACTCACAAATCGTCGCCAAATCGCTGTTAAGTGTGTTATTTATCGTTCGCCTTTTGTCCTCTATCTCCGAGGGACTTGGCCGATGATCAAATGAGTACGAATGACAGAGGTTGCTATCATCCGCAAAGGAGTAGATTGGGTTCACAGTCTGCCCCAACAGGTCGTTAATGAAAATAAGAAATAGAGAGGGAGAGAGGGAGAGAGGACAGAGCCTTGTGGCACTCCTGCGGTCAGCCTATGTTCGTTGAATGAGACCCCATCTATAACAACTCGTACTGAGCGATCTCTGAGAAAACTCGATATGAATTGAGAAATGGTATTACCGACACCAAATGCAATACGTTTTGATATGAGTTAATCAGGGCTCCATCAGCTCTCGAGTAGATCGATGTCTACGGAAGCCATACTGTCGATTATTTAGAAGGTCATTAGACTCTAAATGCTTAACAAGATGGTGGTTAAACATGCTCTCCATAACCTTTGAGAGCGCAGAATGTATTGCTATTGGGCGGTAATTCGCAGGATTTGTAGACTCACCTTTATTGGGGATTGGCTAAACATTGGTAACTTTCCAACATGAAGGGTAAATACCAGCACGGTACGAACTGTTGAAATGATTGCTCACTCAACGAGCTAGCGTCGAATGAGCACTTACAGAGGAAATATGCTGAAATACCATCCGGGCCAGGAGTTTTGTTTACATTGAAACCTGCAAGAACCCTTTTGTAAAACGTAACGTATAAAACGTTTCCAAAAACGTCAGAATTAACATTTTATATTTAGTTTGAAAACGAAATTTGCTACAGCACATTCTATAAAACAATAACAATCGGTATCCAATGCACAAACTGTCACAATCAAAAAATAAACGCTACGATATACAGAATTGAATGAAGCCTAAATTACGTTGCGTTTCAAACAGAAACAAAATTTACGTTTTACAAAATGAGGGCATAAGTTGATTCATTGATTTTTAGGATTTTTTTTTCAAATCAACACAAAAATATGGACGACTCTTAGACTTTTTTTTATATTTCTTGCTGTTTGTCAAGTTTGAAATCATTGATTATCTCTATTTCTTGGCAAAAATAGAAATGCTTAAAATAGGTTTCAAACCTTGTGTTTGCTTTGATTGCTGACAAGGTATACGGATCCGTTTCGGAAGCTACAACACATCGGTATCGGTAACCATTTGCAATGATTTGTGCTGCAAATTATTGGTCTAATATACGCATAGTTCTCGCAAGTGAATGAGAAGTACTGTTTGTAGTACCAAACAAAGCAAACACATGCCATGAAAACTTGTTGTTTTGTGTAATTATTATTGGAAAAAAATGCACAAAGTGGTATTTTGTTGTTTTTTTTTCTTTAAGGATCCTAAACTACATCTCCTTCCGAGTGTGAAATTTTCCAAAACTAAATAAAATATGGTTTTCACCCCACCCTATTAAACAGGTTTTTCTGTAACTGATAGAAATTCGTTTCGAATATATGCATTAATTAGCCTACGGCCTGTCACATTGAAGTTTGCCCTTATTAATTAAAATTTCAATTAATTTCCATAGCCTCAGTATATATGTGTTCAAAAATAATTTTCTTTCCATTTTTCCCTCTCGCGTTCCTTCCTTCTTTTAAATGTTGTTGTCCTCTCATCTTCACACTGGTCTCTATGGTAAATTCAATTAAAACATGCCATATTTGTGTTACACTTTTTAAAAAAGCATAACACAATATTATTTTTTGGTCGAATGCCGATGGTCATAGCAGTCCGGCCGACTGCATGCCCAACACACAGATGCAACCACAACCTTTTACTGCCGTCCCGGACAAAGGAAGCCCAACTGATGCCGACCGAAACATGCTGCATGGAGTAGGCGAATTGTGATTTGGTTTTAGTTTTGTGGGAAAACAATTTTATTTCTTTTTAATTCATATGATATTTTTCATTTAAATGCCATAGAGACGGGGAGAGAGAGAGAAAGACTACCGGACAAGAAGTATTTTTTAATAATTTCTGAATGTGTTTTTCTTTATTGCATAAACCATGAAAATGCTGTGCACTTTGTTTGGTTTTTCCTGAAGAAATAACAACACAGAAATGTTTAAATAAATGTTCTCCAAAGATGGCTGGCGGAGGTCTGAGGCAGACAGACGATGGGTCGTTATTAATATTGTTTAGGGTATTATTGAAATCGCATTATGTGCCTTTAGGCCAAATTCCATCGTCAGAATGGTAAGTCTACAGATATGCTTAGGCTTTTGTCCGGCTGCTGGAACGGGGATCCCCTTCGTCTCGCTTAACGAGAATGTAAAATATTTTTCTTTTCTAACGAGAATGTAAAATATATTTGGAATGTTTTGCTTGGCATTTCTAAATTGTTTCCTTTTTATTCTGCAGGCATTTTTTCTGTTGCTGGTGATTATAAAATAAACAATGTACATACATACATTTTATTTTTACATTATATGAAATCGAATTAATGTTGACACAGCCAACACATAAGCCAAGGGGTGGCTGGACAAATGTGAATTGTCCCTATTGTGATGTTGTAATGGATTTGTGTACCTTGAGTAATGCAGGCCGGGAAAGCAGGGCAGTGACACCATCAGTCGCACGATGGCCGTGTAAGGTCTAGTGTGAGAAAAGTCATTCTTGTTGGCAAGGCAGTGTACAATTGGTTTTGTGAGAATATTTTTGAATTTTACATTCTCCATTATCATGTAATAGTCACCAGACTCTGAAAACGTACATATTGGTCCAAATGTAGATATTTTCTTAATCATTTTATGTTGGTGCTGCTTAGTCCAGCTTAAAACAAGCTTCAACCACAAAAATAATCCCAAGTCCTTCTAACAGACATATTCGTGATGTTAATTGAATGACTATGATTTGCGTTTGGACCCAGATCTCCTCCGCTGCTGTAATGAAATCGTGTTGCAAAAAAGCGACCTTGACTGGCCAATCAAATTTCCTGATTTGATCCCTTCCGGGGTTATGTAAAAAAACAAAAGCCACCACGACTCAGACCATTAACGAGCTCAAGGCAACAATATGTGTCGAAATCATCGCTATACCGTCTAGATGGGAAGAGATGACGATATATTGTCTCTATGGGTTTTAACCCGGGAATTTCCGAGACGTTTTTTCGCGGGAAATTTGTCGATTTTCTACTTCACGATTCCGGAGATTACTAATTGGGATTATGCTACCAAAAAAAAAATAAACTATGTACGATTTTAGGACTTTTTTACAACTTTTAAACGGGAAATTGTATGATTTTTTTTACTTGCTAGACAGGATATTTGTTTTAAGATAAATTTCGTAGGAATTTTAAAGTTGTATTAATCAATTCAAGTTTTTAACAAGCCTGAATTATTTATGATTAAGTTTTAGAAAGGTTTTTTAGAAGAAAAAAATTGAGATTTTATAAAAAAAAGTTGAGGTTTTTTTTATAAAAAATTGAAGTTTTATTTAAAAAAAATTGATTTTTTTTAAAAAAAAAAATGTTTTTTTTTAAAAATTAAACATTTAATTTTTTTTTAATTTTTAGGAAAATTAAAAAAAAAAAAAAATTGATTTAAAAAAAAAAAAATATTTTTTTTTTAAAATTAAACATTTAATTTTTTTTAATCAATTCAATTTTTTAACATGCCTGAATTATTTATGATTAAGTTTCAGCAAAAAAAAAAATATTTTTTTTGTTATTTAAAAAAAAAAATATTTTTTATTTAAAAAAAAAAAGTTTTATTTAACAAAAATTTATTTTTTTTTTAAAAAAAAAATTGTTTTTTAAAAAAAAAAATTTGACGTTTTTTTAAAAAATTAAACATTTAATTTTTTTTTATGAATTCAATTTTTTAACATGCCTGAATTATTTATTTATGATTAAGTTTCATAAATTGAAGTTTTAAAAAAAAATCCGGTTTAACAAAAAAATTAAGTTTTTTTTTTTGAAAAAAAGTTTTTTTTTAAAATTGAGTTCTTTGGAGTTTTTTTTAAAAAAAAAAATTAACATTAAACAAAAAATTTAGGTTTTCTTTCAAAAAAAAATTTGAGATTTTTTAAAAGAAAAAAAATTAGGTTTTCTTTAAAAACAAATTTGATGTTTTTTAAAAAAAAATTAAACATTAAAGCTTTTTTAGCCAATTCAAGTATTTAACACGCCTGAATTATTTATGATCAAGTTTTAGTAAAAAAAAAATTAAGGTTTTAAAAAAAAATTCACGGTTTTTTTTTTACGAAATCAGAATTTTTTTTCTTAAGAAAAGAAAATCAAGTCCCGGGAATTCCAGGGATAGCGTCGAAATTCGCCATTCCCGGTTGTGAAAAAAGTCGGGAAATTAAAAACCCATCTGGGTAACACACCCTACATTTAAGCCTTTTTATTCCTCTTTCACAGGGTTCTTTAAAGTGATCGAGAATTGCTTCTTGTTGTGTAATTATTCAGATGTTTATTTATTTTTAGAAATAACAAAATCATTAATAATAATTGGTTCCCAAAGATATTCCATGAGCTCTCCAAAGTCAATTCTCATACAAAAAGGTTTAGGGCATTCGATACAAGTCGGTTCCTGAATTCCCTCTATGCTCTGTCCTCTAGAGTAATTTACAATAACAAAATATTGTGTTCAGACCACTATTTGTATAACTCTACTGAGGCTCTTGACATTTGCATACTCTGTTATCTGGTGAATATTTGAAATGGTCCGGAGGTCCTCAACGTCTTTAAGGTTGGCCCTTTATTGGCAAAATGTGAATGTGATGCCAAAGCATTAAACATGAAATAAGGAAATGTTGTATTCCTTTTTTTGCTGGAACGCTCTCTCGGTTCAATTGGAGCAGAGAACTTCTATTGAAAGCTAAAATAAAATAACATTTACACAACACACAAATGCCCCCATTCTCTTTGACAGAACTTATGCAAATCTAGGTATGCATGTGTTGTGTTGCTTGTATTATGCATGTATGTCTCTGTTTATGAGAATTATCAACACACATACATATACACATCATCCCTACATGGTTAACCACATGACATGCATGTGTGCGTGTATGTATGTGTGATGTAGCCCCACAAAAGCATGAGCAAATAAATACCATTAAATAAAGGATACAAAATCCGCTTACGGTTGCCATTGTCTGTCCCTGAGGGTGGTGAGGGTGGGTGGGTGCGTGTGTTAGTTTCAGTGGTTTTTATAGTAAATACAATAAGAAAATACCAACACATTAAAACAAATCTTCAGACGTCCTTGAGTGTGTTATAAATGTATACATTATAGGTGTGAGTGCTCCCGCGCTCTCACTATCTCTGTCCCTCTCTCTGAATGTGAGGTGTGTATTTGTTTGATAACACATGTAGGGTTGACAGATGCGTGGATTTCTCGCTACATGTTAGGCGAATTTGGTGAGTTATTGTTATTTTGGCGATTTCACTGATTAATGTCTTTTTTGAAATGTGCAAAAGTTATCCGTTAATAATATTATTGGTTATAATCGTAGTGTTGTAACCATTTATGACACTAAATCCCATTGTATTTAATTGGAATATTGAGGTGATAGATAGTGTGTGCGTCTATCACTCAGTAGACTCCAGAATCCCGTCCTGGTACAGATATTAATCATTTTTCAGCTGACGTTTCCAGCTCGCTTGAATTTTCAATTTTCGTATCGCACTTCATGGAGATTATTATAATACTAGTAAGTTGTAATGCGCCTATGGCGCCCGTTGAAATATGGAAAAAAAAAATTTTGTTGAAAAAAAAAATTTTGCTGAAAAAAAAAATTTTGTTGAAAAAAAAATTTCGTTGAAAAAAAAATTTTGTAAAAAAAAAAATTTTTGTAAAAAAAAAAATTTTGTAAAAAAAAAAATTCTTGTAAAAAAAAAATTTGTAAAAAAAAAATTTTGGAAAAAAAAAATTTGGGGAAAACACAATTTCTGTACAAAAAAAATATTTTTTTTTTTATTATTATTATTTATAGAAAATTATAGAATGCCTATTTAAATTCCTACGTACTGCGTGACAGAGTCAGTGAATCAGTGTATCAGTGAATCAGTGTCGAGGGTAAATATATATTAAGATTATCCTCTATGTACTTCGATATATTCAATAGCATACACTTTTATACACAAAAAATAGATTATTTTCCTCTCCTGGAAATTAACAAAATTATTATAATTTTTTTTTGGTTTCTGTTGATGATTTTTGACAAATTTAGCGACAAACAAACTATCTGACAACCCTGATCCCACAAGGTAATGAATGATGATTGACAGAGGACTTTGCTCTCTGCATGCTGGGCCAAAGAGTAGGCGGGTGGACGGGGCGTATGAGTGTCATTAACATTTTAGCCCGATTTACATATGACGACTACCATGAAATTGCACACATGTCTGTCTGCCCATTTGTGTTTGCTGGATTTTATATGTGTGACGTTACAAGAAAGTGCGGCTTGACTTGGTGGTGTTATTTTTCAGATTACAAAAAAAACACACACACAAAGTGTGGAATTAGTTTCAATGCTATGCTGGGTTATCTCCATTCAATCCTTGGAGCAGTGGAGGCTGAGAAAGATAGAGTGAGAGAATCTTTTAATTGCATGTAGAAACATTTATTGTATGCGTAAGCGTATGTGTGCGTTTGTTAGGTTGTGGTGAGGTGAGGTGTGTCTAATCCAATAAATTTAACAAAAACTACGTATTATTTTTGCTCTTTTCAAAAATAGCAACAGAACGTCAACCACAAACATAAAATAAATCTAATTAAAGGTAAAGTGAATTTCTCACCTTCAGCGCGGCATTCTTGTTCTTCGTTCATGTAATTAGTCTTTGCAAGGGGAGGGGGGTGGTCCACATTTCATTGAACTCAAACTTAAACTAGGGTTTACTTATCAGGCATTCCAGCAATAAAGTTCTACCTGTTTTTGTGGGAGTCTAAGAAACACTGATCAATATTAAAATCCTTTACTGAAAATTGGTAGCCCATAGTTCTGAGCGCCTGATCCAAATACAGGCGGGAGCTATTAGGTTAAAACACTTATACCTTTTGTTTATCTGTTGGAAAAAAGAACATTTTGTTTATTTATAAACTTTTTTATGTTACGACTAGCGGATAAAAAATGTTTTCAGTGTTTTAAACATAAAAATTCTTGGGCAAACTGCATAAGTCTTAAAATTAAATTTTTCAGGAGAGCCGAAATACATAATTTTCGGCATTATTGGAGCAGCTGATTTTTTTTTTTTTTTAATAAATTTGTTAATAGACATGTTGAATACGATTCAATATATGTGATTTTTGGATTTACATTTTTTTGAAATAAACTTTTAATGATATTGAGAAAAAAAAACACAAGTACATATGTGCAAAAAGTGTTAGCAAGATAACAACTTATCTCCACTTAAGATATTTTTTATGGAAATAAATATTGTCATTGAGAACACACAGAAGCACACAATTATTAAAAAAATAAATCATATGATTATTTTTTTTCGAAAGTAACAACTTTGCATATATCTGACACCCACTTCAAAAGTGACACAACTCAAAGTTTTTAAATATCGAGCAATTCAAAAATGAAAAATCTCCCCACAATGTAACACAACGACACATAAATTTGGGGTCATTTTTCATATTTTGCTGTGGGGACATTGTTTCTTTTTGAAATTTAGGTTTTATTTTCAAATGTGATGATTAGGTTTGTAACTCCAAGACATTATAAAAAAAATCGTGCGCGGTGTTTTTCACATTTTAGGTTGGGGTGATATTATAAAAAATCATCCCAAATTTGTGGTGTATAAATGTAAAATTAATATTTTTCTCATACTTTTGATTTTGTTAAAAAAAATCTATTGTTGTTTTTTATGAAACATATAAATATTGGGAGATTTTGCATTTCGTAATTTTTCATAAATTATTTGGGGGATTTTTCAGAATTTTGGGCGACATTTTTTATATTGAGCTTTTGGAGGGAATTCATAATTTTTTTGTGGTCATTTTGTATTTGTGATATTTTACTTTCTCATAATTAAATACCACCAACTACAAATCGATTCTCTCTTTCGATTATGCCGCGTGTACTCGATTACCTTTACTCCGTTGTATATGCCGTTAGGAGTTTCGGCAGCACTTGTAGCTCTGTAGTTGCTCTGATTCGATCTTGTTAATGATGCTGTACTTCATTTTGTTCGGTTGTTTCTGCTGCTCTCGATTGACAAAATCTAAGAATAAATCCCGAATGAAATTCTGCGGCCCAACAGAAGACAGATTCTGCAAGTATAAAGGAGTCTGAATTCTATCCCGGTCAGATATGAAACATTCTCACACAATTTTGTCCCTATTAAGTCACGATATCTCATTGGTTGTGTCCGTGATGCCACGACATTGTCTGATTGGAAGGTAAACAATGAGACTGAAGGTTGCGGCTACTGCAGAAGTTGCGGGATGAGGAGGGTTTCATAAAACACCTTGCCCTTGACTCTGGCGATCAGGCGAAAATCAACACTGGGTTTTTATTTCTTTAGGGACAACATGGAACAGGACACACGTTTTTGCTGGTCTCTGTGGTTTCACAATGGACTACCTAACTTTATATCGTTCCTTACAAATCCACCATGAGTTTAATTTCAATCGGTTTTGTGGTTTTTGGGGAAATGTACGGCTTTATTACTCGTTCGTTATTTCTAGTTCTGGCGTTCATCTGTCAGTGGAAATCAGGCTGAGTGTGGAATGATGGCGTCGAATGACTAACGCTTTGTGATTTAAAGTCCTTTGTGGATTACGGAATTTGAAGTATTGGCTCTGAATGAAACTGTTTTTCCTTTTCAGGCTCTAGAACAACCATTGGTTCGTTTGATTATTTTCTTGTGTAATTAATTTGTACTAATGATTCCTTTGTGTCAAAAGACATCAACTAACACAAATTCTCCAGATTCCCGTTTTTTTTTTTTTTTGTTTTTACTCTATGAAAATATTAGTTTTGGTTGGTCAATCGAACGCGCCTAATGTATAGTTGAGAGCATATATACAAAACACTGGCAATTACTTTTGAATTTGCGATTATTGTGCTGAGATTTCAATAGAAATTGAAATTCATTACGGATTTGTGCACATCCATTCAGACACAAATTGATTATTTCTGCATTTGCTGTAATTAAAAAGTAAACGAAAATTTCTATGATGACCGCAAATGTTCAATTGAAGACCATACACACATTCATGATGTTATCAATCAAATTATTGTTGTTATTATCGTCTATGACTCCCCAAAGATCGACAACACCACAACCGACAGGCAGACATTTCCCCTTTTCGTTGGAAATTTACTATTTACTATAATTTGGTTTCTATAACAAATTCAATGCAGATGTGAATGGGTGGCTTTTATCTGTGCTTCGTTTTTAAAAGAATTGGGTTAAAAGCTTTTTTTTTTATTTTTGATAACACGAAAAAGAAACTTAAGTAATTTTAAAATTTCCTTTGATCAATCAATTTGTTGTAGTTGTTGTTGTTGTTGTTATTTGTATCTCATCAGTTTTGAAGTTGTATTTATTTGCTGTTTCTCTTCTATTTGTTGTGCCTCTTTTTTTCGCATTGAGTTGGTTATCATCTGCCCGGGGGGGCCCTATTGTGCCTTTAATCAATGGCGTTAATTTAATTAGTTTATCATTTGTATTGTTTTCGTTGTCTGTTTGTTTTTGTCTCTCTGTGGAGTTGAGTAGTTGTTGCTGTTTTTTTTTTGTATTGTTTAATTTTTTTTTATGGCACTCTAAACAGATCAAATTAAGCTAATTGCTTTTCGAGGGTTTAGAAACACTTCAGCGTTGTTGAGAGACGGGTGAGGGTAACTGGAAACGTGGCTCTTAATTTAATGGATTCTTGTAAATAGATTCTATATTTATATCGAATATGGGAATTGATGTTTGGGAATGATGAAACAAAATACGATTATTACATGATCCATGGTTATGTCGGTCTGTACCGTATACCTTCTACATCACCTACTCATTTAAATATGCTGAAGGACTGCATCCTCTTGTTCTACAATAAAATATTCTAAAGGGTCCCTCATCTAACGTTTTTTTTTCAACTAATGTTTATTTGGTTTTCGTTATCGGGCCATGTTGAACGAATTGTTGTTTACAAAAATTGAACAGGACGGCGCTACGTGCCACTCAGCCGAAGGTACACTCGATGTTTTGCGCTCTGTTTCTGATGTCGTTAGGCTACTGCATGTCCTGCCCAGGCAGCCATTTCAATTAAATTATTTTCCACTAGTAAGTTGTAATGCGCCTATGGCGTCCGTTGAAATATGTAAAACAAATTTTGTTGAAAAAAAAATTTTTTTGGAAAAAAAAAATTTTGTGGAAAAAAAAAAATTTGTTGAAAAAAAAATTTTTGTTGAAAAAAAAAATTATAAAAAAAAATTTTGGAAAAAAAAATTTTGGTAAAAAAAAATTTGAGGAAAACACAATTTCTGTACAAAAAAAAAAATATTATTTTTTTTATTATTATTATTTATAGAAAATTATAGAATGCCTATTTAAATTCCTACGTACTGCGTGACAGAGTCAGTGAATCAGTGTCGAGGGTAAATATATATTAAGATTATTAACCGGAAGGATTGTATTTTCAAATAAAGAAATAAATTTGAGAAAATATCCAGTAGTTTTTTTTATAGAATTCTCAAAAAAAAAAAAATATTTGGCGGACCCTGTACTTATTATCGACAGTAAACCTCGGCGATTAAAGGGCGGCTTTAGTAAAAAAAAACATATCCACTTTAATGAATTTCTGCTCTTTATGGGAATTATTTTTAACTCATCAATTTATTTAGTTATTGTTAATGAAGCTAACTACTTGTGGCTACTTTCAAATTAATATCGTATTTTTTTTTATTTCTAGGTACGTAAATCTCAGAAGGGATAAGTTAAAAAATATTAATAAAATGTTGAAGGGTGAGTTTCAAAGCTTAAATTATAAAACACAACTGTGATATTTCAGAAATCCAAAATTGCTATGAAATCTTTCATAAACCAAATACAAAATTCAGATCAAATTTAACTTTTTTCGGGTAAACAAATAAAAACAAACCGCAGTGAAATAGTCTATAGCTGAAAAAACCGCAGCCAAATGCAATTATGGCTGCAAAATATTCCAACCGAAAAAAACATTAAAAAAAATTAGTCCGTGATCCGTGCATGACTTCCAGGGGCCTCTCAATCGTCGCTGTTTGATCCTTCCGTGGTAGTTGTCATCAGAATATAACTCATACAGCTCAAGTGTTGTACGTCGCATATACTCCACGTAAATGTGGGTATAGATTTCTTGAATGATTTTTCTCTTCAAAACATCCTTCTGCTTTCAGGGTCACAAAGAAGAACAGGTTTTTTTTTTCAGTTCGCCGAGAGAGTGTTCTCTTTTTGAATAGTTTGCTTACCACAAAGTACCATTAAACACACATCGAGAACCTTCGATTTCTTGACATCATTTTTGGCTCTATAAAAAATACTCCAATAAAAATGAAGAATGCCCCAAATAAAGAGTTACCCAAAATAAATGAAAAATCTCCCAAACGCCGAATTTGAAAATTTCCAAAAAAAATCTGAAAAATACCCCCAAAAAATCAGGAAAAATTCCCCCAAATTGACATTTTTTTAATCCCTGCACACTACAGCGCCCCAAAATAGTATTCATTACGCCGTGTCTTCATTTTAAGTCCCATTGAAACACCACGCTATTGTTGTTCTTGGTTGATCAAGATCTATATTTCATTCATTGACTGCCTTTCTGACTCGAAAGTCAAATATAAATGTTAACATTTTTATTTCTCTTCCCATTTCTGTAAAGATCTCAAAAAATATGAAACTTGTTATTGAAGTATCAATTTTTTATTATTTTAAAAATCAATCAAAGTCTGTGCTGTGTTGTCATGCTGATGTCCGATCGAAACAGCGTGCACATCGTCATTCACAGAGTAATAAATGCCATTTCCGTCGGTTGTAGGGTGCACGGATCAACAAAAGTTTTGCTATTCTAAAATCGTTGTTGGATAAGCTACAAAAGAGGAGGGTGTCCCCATTAACTGTTTTTCGTGACCCTATCTAGTATACAGACTTTCCCCAAATCCCCGTACTCTGTTCACTTCCAAATGGAATAATTTCCCTCTTTGTTAACAGTTGTATTTACTCGAATGACAATTTGATCCGGTTTTTAGTGTTACATTTTTTTTTATTCTATTTCATTTTACTTTAAAAACACATCAACGAATTCTTCTGTTTAATGCCTTTTCATCAGCGCGAATATTTAATTTGCACACTTTTAGTTAAAATGCCTTTAATTATGCAATACCGTCAGTGCTGTTAATTCCGCGGTCAATATTTAAAATGATTGGGAGAGTTTACAAACACAAATGCCCGTACACGTTCCTACGCATCGACATAAATGTATTGATTGAATATCAATTAAAATTTAATCGAATTTATTATATAAACCAACAGCAATCATTATGCACCTTTGTGTGTCTGGGAGAGAACGAGAGAGTGCTTTCAAACAATAATAATAGAGGGGTCGGGAAGCCTTTCTCTACCATCGACCCGGTTGCAAACGTAATCAGAAAAATGGAATTATCGATGCTGGTGTAGATTTTAATTAAAATACATTGCAATAACACCGAACTTTATAATATTAATAATAATGTCAGCCACAACAACGGTGTCATATCAATGGCTGCCCAAAGGGCCTGCCGACCCCCCCCCCCCCCACAACCTAGGCCCTTTTTATGCCCCTACAATCGCCAGGATTAGGGGTATGTGCATTTTGTCACATCGTTTGCAAGCGAAAATACAATTCGATGAGCCGGACGGGTCTTCTGGCTGTGCTACCGTGCTTTACTATCCTTTGGTTTAGGGTGTAGACGATTCGTGTGTGCCGTGTTACTCGTATTATTTTTCCATAGTCATACAAATTAAATCAGTGTTAATGAAAACAAATTGATGATGCACTGCTGTGATTGTGTGAGTTTAACACTTTGAGTGTGTGTGCGAATAAAGGTGATGTAAGGGTGTCTGTCTCTGTATGCGAGGGGCTTATAAGGAAGAACATTCTTTGTCAGGTGATTGGTTATTTAATGAGGGACCATGAGCGCGCTCAATAAATTACACGATTAGCTGTCATCTTTTAGGAGACATGAGAGTTCGCTACCTATTTTTACTGAAGAGACATTATTCAAATAGTTTTAATTTTCAATAAAATCTCATGGTATTTCTCCAGTACTACCAAGCCAGAACTCGGTAAGCCCATTGCCAATTGCATTACTTTGTAATTATACCTCATTACCCACTGCATGAATGTCGGGCAAATAATAATGCTATTGAACATAATCGTAATTTCAACTGTCCAGTCCTATTCAGCCAGAACACGTTATATTGGTAAATTCTGAAATTAGAACTCAGTATATCCATTACCAATTACATTACATGGTAATCATACCTCGTTACCCTCAGCATGAATTTGAGGCAAATAATAATGCTATTGAACATAAACGAAATTTCAACTGACCAGTTCTATCCAGCTAGAACTCATTACCAAATGCATTACTTGGTTATCACATCTCATTACCCACTGCATGCATTTCAGGCAAACGATAATGACTTACTAATAATTATTGAAAAAGCTTTGTTAAGAATATTGTTTTTGTATTTTCATACATTTTTCTTAATAATGCTGTTGTAAGTGAGGTCTGATAACACAGTACAACATTTTTCAGTTCGTTGATTGCCAACTCAATTCTGAGAACAGTATGTGAAATTATACCCAAAAAGAATAATTTCTGCATCATTCGTTTTGTCTTCTTATCTGCCGAAATATTTTTAATATCGATTTGAAGTTAGTACTACCGTATAGGGGAATTTATCACGTTTTAGGCCCTGTTGTTTGACATAGCTCGACAGCCACTAGCCCGATTTAGTTGAAATAAATTTTAAAAAATTAAGAATTACAATTCCCCTAATCTGTTCATATATTGTTTTCCTATACAAGCAACAGTTTCCACGTTAAAAATAAGTTTCCAATAAAAAATGAAGAAATTTTTTTTTTTTTTATTTTTTTTTTAAATTCATAAAAAATACAAAACGGAAATAAGTTTCAAGTGTAGTTACTTTTTCGCAAAGTCACATAACCTATGAGCAAAATGAGACAAAGATCATGAAAATCGATGCACGCGTTTCGCTTTTATTCGCAATTGATTAAAGGTATGAATTTCAAAAATAAAATAAAAATAAAAATTAAAAAATGATCATGAAAAAAAAAAAAAAAAAACGATTTTCATGATCTTTGTCTCATTTTCCTCATAGGTTATGTGACTTTGCGAAAAAGTAACTACACTTGAAACTTATTTCCGTTTTGTATTTTTTATGAATTTAAAAAAAAAATAAAAAAAAAATGTTCTTCATTTTTTATTGGAAACTTATTTTTAACTTGGAAACTGTTGCTTGTATAGGAAAACAATATATAAACAGATTAAGGGAATTGTAATTCTTAATTTTTTAAAATTTATTTCAACTAAATCGGGCTGGTGGCTGTAGAGCTATGTCAAACAACAGGGCCTAAAACGTGATAAATTCCCCTATACGGTAGTACTAACTTCAAATCGATATTAAAAATATTTCGGCAGGTAGAAGACAAAACGAATGATGCAGAAATTATTCTTTTTGGGTATAATTTCACATACTGTTCTCAGAATTGAGTTGGCAAATCATGTGTTGTACTGTGTAAGTGATGTCTGATAAAAAAAAATTTGACAAAATGTCGGCGAACTTCCAATTAAATTGACTTTGGAGCTTTTCCATTTTTTTTACTTTTAGTTATTTGTAATAAAATTTAGTTATTTGTAAATAAATTCTATAAATAGACAAATATATTATATTTTTTTGTTCAATAGTTCATTAATACATGTTCCCGTATAGGGGCTCTCAGTACATTTATTCTAAATACAAAATTTCAATTGAGATTTCTTTTCACAATTGAGTGTAGTTAGAAGAATATATATGTAATATACTTTGAGGTTTTGCCTTTTATAATTAGCTTTGCATAATACTTTTCCTAAAAGTTTCTCTCTAACTGACTTATTCTGCATGGCCTCGCAATTATCGAATTTACCCACAAAACATGTCGACTTTTCTGGCCATGTATGGAATTCCTACAAACTGAAAGCCTTCACCTCGTTGTCCAGCCGGCTTTTATGTTTAAATACTTGTAAAACATACCCTACACACATACATGCATATGTGGGCAAATATGCACTTTTTTCATCTTTCCGTCATTTTATTTTTCTTTTCATAGTTAATTTAAATATAAGCGTCCGATTAATTCGTACAAAGCTTTAGATATGTTTTCGGTTTTATGTTGCCGACATTTATTGGAGGTTTTTTTGTCTCTGTTTTAAACCATGCCATAAACTGGGCAACATTACATATATTTGTTCTTGTTTTATTGTAATACTTGGCTACATTTTAAAAATACCAAAAAAAAAAGGAAAACTCAACGATATGTAAAAAATTCACACATATGTAAGTAAAACTTTAACCAACATTATTGAGTTTTTCGCCTTTTTTCTCACCCTTCCTTTGTATTTACTGTTATCCAAACTGGAGTGAAAAAACTGGGCTTGCAACAAATTGTGTCTTTTCATCGGTTGGTTTTTATAGTGGCACAAATCGTACGAACCCATTGTTTTTTTTTGTCAAAAGGGTGGGTTACATTTGCATACAATTGGGAAAGGGGGAAGCGGAGGCAGAAAAAATGCAAAACTAAAAAAAAAAAAATGACAAAAATATTGATGCGAAATTTACTGTACACAAATGTTTTTAAGCCAATTTTTCTGTTGACTATGACTTTTTTGTAAATGAAAAAAAAGAGGCGAAAACGAAACAATGAAATAATGAATTAAAACGAAATGCTATTTTGCTGAACGATACCAAATAAGTGGTCATTAGGCGACTGGCCATGGCAGTACAGAGCTTTATATGAACTTGCACTTGTACAGGCAAATCTCTAGATATTCCATGGTAATGTAATTTAAGAGGTATTATGACTTGGTATGTGAGGCTCGTAAGGAAATGTGATCCATTAAATGTACTTATTTATTTCCCTTGACATTTCAAGAAGGAACACCATATAATAATATAATATTTCAAAGATGGCTCCGAATGGCTAATGTCTTTTCTCGAGAAGTTTGGCGTGGCTTGGAGATTCCTTTCGTACTCGTAAAGTAGGTGGCATTTACGAGTTGGTCAACGGCAGCTAAAACATGTTTTTGTGTATTCTTACCAGGATAGGATTCTGGGTTTGTTGTACGATAGTCGCACAAACATTCTACCACTGACGAGCCACGCACTTTCCTTAATTAATAAATCTTCCTCCGCCTAAAGACTCGGCTGAAAGTGGGCCGCGCCTTCATTGTACAAATGTACAAATGACTACATTCGATCAGATTTGAATGCCATTTGCCTACCCGACGTCAATTTGGCGCCGAAAAATGTCATATTAATCGATCTGTAATGTTGGCATCTTGTGTATACTTTCCAAAAATCCAATCCGTGTGATAAACTACATAGCCACCTTTTAACCTGACTCCTCGGCATCCTATCCAATGAGGCCCATTTCCAACTCGGTGGCTACGTCAACAAGAACAATTGTCGCATCTGGGGCTTGGAAACCCCAAGAGTTATTGTTGAGAAGCTCTATTCTCAACGTGTGACTGTTTCGTGCGGTTTATGGTCCCACCGGGGTCATTGGACCTTTTTTCGAAAATGAGTTGCGGTGAATGGATTGCGCTATCAAGAGATGATTAATGATGTTTTTATGGTCGGAGTTGGATGATACTGATCTGACCAACGTTTACTTTCAACAAGATGGCGCTACGTGCCACACAAGCAACGAAACCATTCCCCTTTTACGGGACAAGTTTCCGGACTGCGTTATCTCTCGAAGAGGTGATCACAATTGGCCACCGAGATCTTGTGATTTAACACCATTCGACTTCTTCCTTTGGAGCCACGTGACAGACAAGGTTTACGTCAACAGCCCGGCGTCTATTCAAGACCTCAAAAATAGAATTCGTGAGTGAATCGAGAACAGAGGGCAGCCACTTTGCGATTTGATTATGGAAAATTTCATGAAAAGGATATGTTCCTGTAAGCTTGGTCGTGGTGCGGACATTTGGCTGATGTTGTTTTTCATTATTAACGGAATACCTTCCTCTTTATTATGAAATAAACATCCGATCATTTATCTGAAAAAATTCCATTTGTATTTGAATACCAAAGTAACACCTCTTGTTGGAAAACGCTGTCTTAGTAAATTATTACGCAGAGACTCAAGACCTAAACCGTAAAGCCCAAACATGACGGTCTTCTCATATGCTCTGGAGTTTTATACTAACGCCATCTATATGTGTCATCTTAGTAAATGATTACGCAGAGAACTGACCTTATTACTCAAGACCTAAACCGTAAAGCCCATACATGACGGTCTTCTCATATGCTCTGGAGTTTTATACTAACGCCATCTATATGTGAAGGCTTTATCGTAGATAGACATCGAAAATACGGTAAAACAAATAAAATCTCTAAATCAGAAAAACCAAAAAAAACGATTTTGAATAACAATTCCCCGGTAATTTTTTCCCTTTTCCCCTATTCTTAACAAAACACCCCCGGGATTTTTTTTATTTTATCGTATTCTAAACGAACCTCGAAAATTGGATTCATTGTCCAGGCAATGCCAACAAAAGGGAGAATGTGATGTGATTTTTTGGGAATGAGTCCGCCCATAAATTCCAAGGAAGTTCAGCTTTTTACAGGTTTTTTTTTGGGATTATTAACGTTTTTTTTTGGGATTATTAACGTTTTTTTTTTTTGTAAATTGTGCGAATATACAGAAAAAAGTTTAATCTGAATTATATTACAAGTTTTTTCACTTGTATTGCCAATTGTTGAAATGAATGAGTCGTGATACGCACCGTGATGCGATGCGTCCACGCACTGAATCATCAGCTCATGATCACAGAGCTGTAAATTATTTTTTTTAATTTTTGGATAACAACAAATTATTGATCTTTCCGATCAATATCTTGATATTGATGCTATCACGTCACTTTTTGCTTTCGATCATTTGCAAATTCGTCTCCCTCAGCTATCATCGGTAATGCAACACTGAACATTTTTGTATTTTTTTTTTAAATATTCACTTAGTCGCTGTGTACCTTTGAAACTTCATAAAAATATTTGCAAATTGTTGGCCAAACAAGTGACTTCGAATAATCGATATACTCTCTCTGCCTTATTACTATTCTCCCCGTTTGTTTAGAGTAGGAGGATTTTATTCTCGGGAAAAATAAATTCCCCGAGAGATATTTCTCGGGCTGTATGACATGTCACAGAGTAAATACTTTTAAACATTTCCATTTTGTAATTACGAAACTTGCGACTTTTAATTTAATTTAATTAACCTAATTGTCGGCGTTTTCAAAAGCGCCATCTGTGTGCGACGTTCTGCACGGCGTCTTCGAGTACATCAATACATGTATACGAAAATCGCTGTGGATCTGTGTGTGTTCTGTAATTTGCTGGTCCAATTTCAGTCAAACTTCCATCTTAGATGGTAATTTCGAATGTTGATGGTAACAGTGATGCCAACACAGTTTAAGTATGTGTACGATTTTCAGTTGGTGTGACCATCACATAGTAGACCCAGTTTTATATCCTGGTAAGAAAATCAAATATTTTTCAGTGTCCGTTTCCACCTTGCAATTGCCGAAGATATTTCAATCTGATTTGTTTACCCTTAAAGTAAAGAATATATGACGGATGTTCGTAGAGTCCTACTCCTCCTGTTCCGGCCCATTCTTTGAGCTATCGTAGCTCAGCTCTAGTCAAGGCCAAATGGTACATTGTCGAGCAGACTTATATGTACAAGCCTTACGAGAGTCGTATTGAATATATGTCGCCCTTCATATTATCTCATAATGAACTTGCATATAAACTCCATAGAAAACGGGCGATGGTAGTTGGGTGGGGTAGGGGATAAAACACCAGAATGCGCTTCATTGCTCCACTACATGCAACGTATTGTTGCTGTTGCACAGATTCATTGAGACAAATCGTTTATTTTCATTTTCCTTTTGGCCGGGTCGCCAGCATGGACTGGGGGAACGTGAAGGAGAAGAGAAGGGAATACATTTAAAATTGGATATTGACATTTATGCAAACTGTTACTGATTGTCTCTTCTCGCTCTCTCCTATTTTGGAATGCCACAGCCAAGCATCTTTTGGAACATTTTGTACATTTTTAACACAAATATGTTGGGCCAGCAACCGCGGAGTTCGACTGGGGGAGGGGGATGTAAAATGGCAAAAACAAGTTGAACGATTTCATTTTTCTGCCAACTGATACCGCGGAAGTTTGCGGATTTACATACACATACAAATACACTTGCAATCGACTTCCACACATACAAGCACACAACATTTTGTGAATCGCTGCACTTATTGCATTTTTGAATCCCATTCATTTCGAAGTTTATAAAATAAAATTAAAATGAGTGAAAATCAATAGATAAAAACTGTCATTCGTTACGATAAAGTTTTTTTTTTTTTGTCGTTGTTGTTTTCCTTGGGTTCCTGCAAGGCAGGCAGGCAGGCGACAGAGGACAAATGTCCGTTTCAGTTCGGTGTCATTAATTATAAAATTACATCATGAATTGTTTGGAAGAGAGAATTAAGTGAATACTGCAAACCACAAACAAAAATCCGTACGGAAATTGTCCGTTTTTTTTTTAGTTTTGGTAGAATAACAGAATAAATCATAGTCTGTGGTATTGCTGGGTTTGGGAACAGTCAAGGCAACGGATTTGGTCAGAATTAAAGAAGGTATGAAAATTATTTATAACACCAAAATAATGTTGTAATGAGAGATTGCACCAGCATTGCGTGCGGACGTTTCCTATATGATTGGGCCCACAAATGTCTGAATTGGATGCAGCCCCTGGCTTTTTCTTTCTGTAAAGGTTCAATCACGCAGTACGTTCTGGCAATCGTCACTAATTTGAATAATTGTGTAAATTGGGCCATTCAAGTTGGCGAAGTTGTCGTGCATGGTTTATATGGAACGTAGCGGAGGAACGGAGCCTAAACTATTCGAAGACTGTTGGCAAATTAGTGAGACCAGACACTTCTCCAAGACAACTTCGACTTTCGATAATGCTTTTTTCCAGAGAAGTTTTACATGGATATTAACGAGTTGAGAACAACAAACCACAAAATTGTCTAACCAAACACAACAAGAACTTGAACATATGAAGTGACTGAAATTCTGAAAAAAAACAAAAAAATGTTAGTAACCAGTAACTGAAACCTTTCTGAACTATTTGCCAACGACAAACCATCGTTGTCCTACCAAAGGTTTTCCACAGCAATTTTTTTCAATTTTCAATTTCAAAATGTTTCGAATATCCAACCTTGATCTCTATTATTCAGATTTCTGCAACATGTCTGCTCTTCTTTTTAAGACGCCTCTCTCCACCCTGCCCCCGCAGAGCTTGTGAAACTGGCAGCATTGTGTGCTTGGTGTTTTTTTTTGTTTTCTTCTCATAAATTTTCATATTGACATTTATGTCTTCATAACAGTTTTTTATGACTTTTTAATTGCATGAAAAATACACTCAAACAACACAAAAGCTCTGCGAAACAAACAAACAACAACAGTAACAAAAATCATAATAACAATAATTGTGTAATTATTTACGCCTGGTGGGCCATTACAACAATAACCAAAACACTTAAACAACAGTTGTGGCCTGTAAAATAGCAAAATGACCATTAAATGACAACAACAACAGTACACCGCCGTAATTACGAGAGGAAATTATGGGTTTTTCGGTGTTAAGTGATGATTGCAATAGATGGAAATGAGAGAGAGAGAGAGATAGAGTGACCCACTGTCAATAGTTTCATTAAAATATGGAGATAACACTTAAGTGATCGGAAGTAAAGGGTGTTTTTTATTGAGATATAGAACTTCGAATTGAAATAAAACACAAGAAAATCGTTTTAATGTCCATCAATTTGGCTTTATTGGAAGGATAATTTTATGCCATTAATGTTTAAATATGATTTCGGGCATGTGGCCGCCGCGGCTGGCACGAATAAAGCCAATTCTACAGGTCCAATTTCACTGAACAAAATTTTGTGATGAAAATCAGCATCGAGATGAATCTCATTTTCGGCCCATACACCAAAATCACGACGCATTGCATGGTCTCGCGGCTTTAATTCTTGCACAAGCTGGATCTTGTAAGGTCGCAAGCCAAGATCTTTGCGCAAAATCTTCCATAAAGTTGATGGACAAAGCTCCAATTGCTGTGCACGGTGGCTAATCGATTCATTCGGACGGAGCTTGCGGTGAACTTCGCGAACTGAACCATTACTTTCGAAATAAATTTGCACGATTTGCAAGCGTTGTTCTTTTGTCAACCTGTTCATGATGAAATGGCAAACCAAACTAAATATTAATCACTTGACAGCTGACAAAATGGCCGCCAGTTAAAAAAGTGATGCGAACTTAAAGTTCTATACCCCAATAAAAAACACCCTTTAATAAAAAAAAACGTAATGTTCGGCTGGCGTGGAGATTTTTCCAACAAGTCTGTATACAATTTCCTAGTTTTGCGCCTTTGTATTCCGTAGAGAATTTCCATCAATGAAATGATTAAAAAGCCCAGCGAAACGACGGATAAAACAATGTAATAAGTAATATTTTATTTATTTGCATTTTGAAATGACCTTAAAAGCCCAACTTTAGCCATAATAAAAACTTAAACCTTAACTTAAACTTAAACTTATATGACAAGAAATGCCTTATTGGGGGAAATTTTCTTCTATTGGATCACCCATGTTTTACTTTTTAAATATTGATTAGTATTGCAGAATCGTGTGTTCGATTTCTGTGGTTAATTCAGGACAGAACGGACCAACGTGCAACGATGTAGATGATGCTAGTGTGAAGCTACATGCCGAATGCTGGGGACAGTTTTTCGCCGATATCAACTTGTCGAAATTTCGGCCAATCGTGGACCCCAGTCACTCCAACGAAATTAAATATATGTTTAAAATATTTGCTGCTGTCCTTCAGATTGCGCAGGTTCTCTCATCCGTTCATTGTCAAATGGCCGGTTGACCGGACGACGCACTATAGAGAAAATTCGTTCTTCCTGCAAGTGTTTTTCCTGCCTGCTATGACATTATCAAATTCAAGCCCAACGTCAACAAACACTACTCCCTCTTTCCCCCCTTCAATAACCTTCCTTCCTATCGCTAACACAGTGAATTGCATTTAAAAGGGGGCATTCCCTGAGTGTTAGTCAATTTTAAAAAAAAAATCCCCACAGTTTATGAGAGAGTGTTGGAGAACCTAAGGTGGCACACATGAACTCTGCCTTTCGTAGACATCATCGTGATGAATGTTTCGTCAGTTAGCCAACTCTCCTATGTCAAGGAAACTCGATATCTGTTCAAATGGCGGTTTGGGCCGTCAGAAAGCGCAGGGAACCCGGGACAGTTTGTTCGGGAAACCCCGAATTAGATAACCTGAGCATAGCACAAGATGTTCGTAGAGAAAACTTGTTACATTTTGCAATGAGATCTTCAGCGCCGATGTCCATAGTTGGATTAACCCGAAATCACCCTGACATTTTTATGATTTTTTATTTATGATTTTTTTTTAAACCTTGTCATACGATTGTAACAAACCAGCACTTGTTAGAAAGACACACTTCACACGTGTCAAAAACATCAAGTTGTACACTATAATGTCAAACCGTTGCAATTTTACAGTTGCCATATGGCAACACCAGGTCGATTCGGGTTAAAGGGTGCCTCTACAAGAAAACATGCCTGATTTATGGCGATATAAATCCAGAAGAGCTCACCAACTTGTAAACAAGACCATGTGTTCGCTGTCTGGCTTCTGATGCAGTTTGAGGTGGACTTCAGTTTCTGACACACCCTCTCGCATAGAAGAAAAAGACAACCAAAAAATTTCAATGAAAATATTTGTACAAGAATTTCATCACTTCTCAATGAAACTTTTCTTTAATATGCTAAAAAATTTGTCAAATATTGAAACGAAGTTTGATGAAATGTATCAACAAAACAATTCATCAAATATTTGGATATTTTTTATGATTTATATTTTGGTTATCTAATTTATAAAATTTCTTTTAATATTACATACATTTTTTCGTAAATATGATAAGCAATTTACCAAATATTAAACAAAATTAAAAAAATTATAATATTTTTCGATCTATTTTATTAAATTTCGTTTCAATATTTAATAAAATTTTTCACAAATATGCGAAAAAACGAAATTTGATAATTGTTGATGAAAAAATTTATTGTTAATTTCAAAAATTGCATAATTCTATTTGATTGAACCGTTTTAACAATGAAATAATTTCTGACAAAAATGTTAGAAAAAAACGTGACATTAACAAATTGTAAAAAGACATTTCTATTAAATTTACTCTTGGTTTGGTTTTCTTTGTTTCATATCGCTCATTTACTTGAATAGTGGCATAACTCGAAATAGGATTTTTTCCGGAGAGCCGTTTAAAATAGTCAATTTCGTCGTACTTTCCAAATATAGAAAAAGAACTGCAGGCTATTTCAATAATATGGAGACCTGTCATATGAATCCATAATACTCAGTAGAACAAAAGCCAATTTAAATTAGAGATTTACAGCTTTTCCAAGACCAAAAATATATAAAGTGAATTTTGAATTATGCCACTATTCAAGTAAATGAGCGATATGTAACTTAGAATATCAAATCAAGAATAATTTATGTGTACACCTTTGAGCTGAACAACCTCCAAAAAGCTACAACTGCATCAACACATCAACATGGATACATACAAAATAAATACATACATACTAAAAAATGAGTTTCTCACCCACAGAAATTATCTTATCGTCTCTCTCCTCTCAACGTAAAATAACATTCAATAAACGACCTACAATTTTTTTTGTAGATATGCGAATTTTTTCATCAAAAATATTTTTGATAAACAACCTACAAATTATTTTGTTGAATGTGAATGTTTTCATCAAACATATTTTTAATGAACGACATAAAATTTTTTTTGTATATATGAAACTTTCTTCATCAAAAATATTTTTGATAAACAGTATACAAATAGTTTCTTTAAGTTGACAGATTGTTTTATCACAGGATTTTCAATTAGGGAATTCACAAGGTGTACTAATGTTGTAAGTTGTAACAAAGTACGAGACCTACAATAGTACGTATGTGAACAACCTGTCGTATGTGTATGTACTGACATCTAAGAAACGTACATTTTCAAACGTCAAATGTAAAAATAATAAATAATAAAAAAATTAGTTGAATAGAAATGCCTTTCGAAAGCGAAAAAAATAAAATATTAACCGCTTTATGCGAAAATTTTGCATTTGACATACTTATGGTTGAGTCAAGTAAGTGCTGGGTTCTTTCTTTGGTTTGTTATAAAAAAAAAAGTTTTTTTTCCAGGTGATGAAGATGAGGAGGATGAAATTCATGAAAATTTCAGAATGAATATGATTTGTTTGATGAAGAATCGAAGAAGTGTTCACCTGGGACTACCTAAATCAGCGGCTTGGCAGCAGAAAGTTTTGGATTCTTTCGACAACAACAGATTTAACCAAATGGTCCGGGTATCTCCAGCAGAATTTTCCTATATCTTGAATTTAATTAAAGGTGATGATGTTTTTAAATCTCGTAAGCGTACCAAATAATTTCAATTTTACCAAAAATTATACAAATGTACCATTTCTTCCATCACTGTCCCTTAGTACGATTTCAAAACATATATCCAAACGTTGTACTGTCGTACAATTCTTTTATATGGAAAATATCAACAAAAAATATACAACAGTTGTACAGCTTTAGTACGTACGACACTTACAACACTTAGGACACCCTTGTGAACACCCTAAATGTCTTTTTTGTTTGAATTCGTGAATATTTTCATTGAATCGAAAAATTATTTTTTTCTGTGCGGAAAAATCTTTGTTAGCGAAGAGATCCATTTATCAATGAAAGGGTATATCAACCAGGGATATTCTCATATCTCAAACGAATTTGTTCGTTCGTTATCAATCGTCAGACCCACTGCCGGCTTCAAAACAAGTTTTATGCGATTTTTCTTTAAGTCGATGTCATTTATTTCGTGGAAACGGTTGCTGAACATATTCTTTTCAGCATACGAACCTGGTTTTGTTGTCTGTTAGTCTCACAGTAGTAGTCCTGTTTCGTACTCAAGCCTCACATCTAACTTTGCAATTCAAATCCCGCTCTGTTCCCGACCACTCTCCATAATGGCTCTCCTGCTGCTGCTATTTGCAAATCCATGACTGCTCCAGCTGTTGTTACTGGCTCGACATACATTCATCCAACTAAGAATGGCTAGCCGTTGAAAGAAAGGCAACCGAAAAAAAAAACAAAACAAATAAACGCTACATATTCATACAATTCCGATTTACATTCGGTGGAGATGTAACAGAAACACATTGCCCCGTTCGCGTAATTAAAAAATGTATAAAAATCTATTGTATCACATTCGCAGCGGCAAACGGCCGAACAATGCCAACATTATTCCATTCATACGTATCAACACTCGGTTGCCACAACACATGCGCTGAGTGTGTTTGTTGTTGCTGTAGTGGCAACAGCAGCTCTGCAGCACCAGCGCCAGCAACAATAGTGCACTCGAGGTGCAAAGTGTTAAGTGGCGTTTGGTGTTCCCAAGCACTGCACGATGAGGAGAGAACAACAACAAAAAACGCAACAACACATACAAAGTTTTAACAACAACAATTTATAATTTTTCGAGTTAAATTTTCGAAAAAAAAATTTATTAAATTAATTCTAAATTGTTGCTGCTGCTAACGTTTGCCTACTTTCCTTCATTCATGGCCTTTTTCTGTGAGTCCTTCGCCATAGGTGGAATGGCGCAGCGTAACTTTCGTTTCGTCCGTGCGTTTGTAACACCTTAAAATATTCAGGATGACTACAAATTAAAATAGCCAACGATTTTATAACAATTGTTGGAGGATTTTAATTATGGATGTCGGACGAATCTGAAAAATCATCTGCTTATCGGTTGCTCTACATGTCGTCTACCGGCTTACGGGGGTTCGTTTTGTATTACATTTTCTTGACAGAGCCAGTTCTTCCCGCGCGAAATTTATTAAAAATTCGTTCAAAATTATCGAGCAAGCCAGCAAGGTCTTGGAAACATGGTTTTATAGGATGCAAAGTCAACCATAAATAATTAATATTGTTGCTAATAAAAAAAATGGATTTTTGTATTTTTTCCCATGTTGTAGGGTATATTTAATTCGTTCGCCACCGAACCGTTTTCGTCGGTGTTGGCATTACAGCTGTCGACATACGATGTTGTTGCAGCTTTTCTGTTTGTTGTTATTGTTCATATAACCTAATTAAATTAAGTGGTCATAGGCCTTTTCGAAAATGTTACGCACTTTAGATTCATGCCATGCACACCGCCGTATGCCATGGGTGTAATCTGCCTTTACCCCCATTCTACATGGGAAAAAGGAGTAGGGGAGTTGTAATGAAGTGTCAATGGCTCATAATGTATGAAATACTTAAAAGTTTTAGTTTGTGTGAATATTTCCATTCAGTTGTATTTGCCTGAACAGCAAGTGTCAGTGTTGCCAGAAAGCTGTAGCGATAAATGGGCAAATATGGTGGAAAAATAAGGAAGCATCGGGAACCTTTTTTTATTGAACTCAAGTAGTTCGGCGATCCTACAAAAAACACTAATCCACACAAAATACGGAGCTTCAGCAATTTCCAACCTGACGAAAGAGGCGGATCGTAAGCTTAGGTCGTGTTTAAATCTGTTTTTGAGGAAAGCTTTAGGGATGATTGTCATTTTGTACCATCTAGCAGCGGAATTACCTCCTTAATTCAGGTTCCAGTTAGCTACAGCCAAAGAAATGATCAAAGTTGTCGGCTATGGGCTATCAGCGGCGGATGCCATATCTAGCACCGAGTTGGACAGTAGGACCAGCAATGGCATAACGGCGGACAAATTTGGTAACATCATACAGAAAGCCGCGGGGAAGCAGGCCAACTACATCAAGTGTTTTTTGCAAATTTTCCCAAGGATGTGCAAACAAAAAGTCAGAGGCAAAGTCGGACACCATTGCTAACCTCATGAAGGAAAAAATCAGTAACGAGCAATTCGACATCTACCTCACAGATGGATCCGTCAGGGGAAAACGAGAAATCTCTTCCCAATGATCTTGACGAGTACAAAACAAGAAAGCTGTGAACTAAGTAAACTCATAGGCCTCCTAACTGGACACTCGGCATGTTTTTTCCCCAGATATACATTAAAAGTGGCTCAGTGCCGCTAGGCCATTATTGAGGACTAGTAAGTTGTAATGCGCCTATGGCGCCCGTTGAAAAACGGAAAACAAATTTTGTTGAAAAAAAAAATTTTGTTGAAAAAAAAAATTTTTGTGAAAAAAAAAAATTTGTTGGAAAAAAAAAATTTTGGGGGAAAAAAAAAATTGGAAAAAAAATTTTGTAAAAAAAAAATTTTTGTAAAAAAAATTTTGCTAAAAAAAAATTCTGTTGAAAAAAAAATTTTGGAAAAAAAAAATTTGGGGAAAACACAATTTCTGTAAAAAAAAAAAATATTATTTTTTTTATTATTATTATTTATAGAAAATTATAGAATGCCTATTTAAATTCCTACGTACTGCGTGACAGAGTCAGTGAATCAGTGTCGAGGGTAAATATATATTAAGAAGATATCTGGCAACAACCCATTTAACCATTAAATGCGCTGTGTATCCCATAGGATACAATCAAATTTTGACTTAAATTTTTTTTTCATATTTGGCCATGTGGCAAAATAACTCATAATTTGTTAATTGTTATAAAAAGCTGGGAAATTAGGTAGACTTTTTTTTGGTTGAAATTCGTAGTATACTCTGCGATACAAAAAGTCTGGCAGCACTGTCTGCATGTTTGTTTGCACATCCACTTACTACACTCGGCCACTCAGCCACAGTTTACAAGTATAAACCACATGTTGTGTGTGTGTGTGTTTCACAGTGTTTTTATGCTCAACGGTGACGCTAATGACGATGATGTTGATGATGACGTTGTCAAAGACAATCAAGATGATGACGATGTTGATGATAACAATGTCATGCTGAACATACTGAATTATGTATGAATGTGTGTGCATGTCGTACAGGCCTAAACATAAACAACAACAATGACTAGTTCATGATGATGGCGATGATTATAATGTTGTCAGTGTTGCTATTGTCGTTGACAAGTGGAAGCATTTGAGCATTTGATATCGCTGCGGCTTTAGCTGCCTGCTGCCTGCCAGTGTTAAAGTCACTCTCGCTGTCTATAAATTCAGTTCGAATTTCATCCATCCACTCCAGGTGGGATAGACATGTTCCGATACATAACATTCATGCATGGACGAGTGAGTGTGACAGTGCTTCATCGTTTCCATATGACCACAGCCATCCACAATGATATCGCCAGAGAGTTTTACTAGATAGTTTCGCGAATAATTGATTTGTGAACGACTATTGCTAAATATTGACGAGTAAATTTTCTATCGCTTAGCTATCGTTTGGGGAAGCAAAGTCTTTGATCGCAAAGTTTCCCTAATAATACTGGCGCCTAATCACAGCATCCGCATTACATTTTGGATCGACGTACAATTTTCATTTCCTTTTCATTTTAATAAATAAAATTAAATGAAAATTATAACAAACTAAGAACAAATTTTGAACGGAAGCCGTAGTTCAAAGAAGTCGAAGCATCTACAATTATCGGTTGTCGCCAACAGATGCCCTGATGAGGCCCCTGATCGAAAAACAACATTCAAGAACTACAATTGCCAATGAGTCCAAAGCAAAATAATTCTCGCTTAGTTTCTTGTTTTGCTACAGATAGTATTCGCCAATCATGAGCACTATCAAGTCAAGATTGGAAAACACAAAAAGACATGCGAATTTTTTGTCTTTACGAAGCTGCTTAGTATTATTGATATTATTCAACTATTTCTTTGTGTTTGCCAACGTTCATTTGTCACAAATGTTTCAAATGGGTTCATGTGTGTCTGCTGATACACTTGAATTTGGTTGAATTCGCATTGCAGTCATTATAAATATCGCCTGATTGCGATTGTGTCAATTAACCGATGCAGTTGCTATTGCTGATGATATTTTCCAAATGTCGAAATAATTGTCAGGCCGTCTGTCATTGTCTAAATGGCCAGTCTGTCTGTCGGTCATTCTGTCCGTCCGCTTGTCGCATTTGCTATTTCAATTGAATTACATACGAATCAATAATTTCAATTTGTTTCATTTAAAATATCTTTGCCAGTTGTTATTGTGAAATTGATGGGCATAAACGGAAATGCTCATAAATCATAAATAGTGAGTTCGTTTAAAAACTCGTATTAGCAAAGTTGACCAACATATTCAGTTAGTTTTACATGAGGACCTCAATGGAGGTAGGCACTTTAAAATAAGCACTTCACTCTGTGTTATACTATAATACTTGTGTGGGTGGAGAAAGATTTAAAGTTTTTAAAAAAATATTAAAATACATCCAAACACAAATTCGTACACAATCAAGTTTCAAAACAGACTCAAAAGTGACCAGAAATTGTATTGGAGTAAATAGGGTTGAAAAACAAAAAACCGCCAAATGAAAAATCTCATACAAAATTGAAAAATTTTTCATTATGAAAATTTTCCCAAAAAAATTGGGGAGTTTTTCATAATTTTTAGGTAATATTTCATTTTTGTTTTTGGGGCACAACGAAAAATTCTCATTTTTTAAATTTTGAGGAATTTTTCACAATCTCAAAATTGGAGAATTTTTCATTATGAAAATTTTCCCAAAAAAATGGGGGAGTTTTTCATAATTTTTAGGTAATATTTCATTTTTGGTTTGTTTTTGGGGCACAACGAAAAAATTCTCATTTTTTAAATTTTGAGGAATTTTTCTCAATCTCAAAATTGGAGAATTTTTCATTATGAAAATTTTCCCAAAATAATTGGGGAGTTTTTCATAATTTTTAGGTAATATTTCATTTTTGGGGCACAACGAAAAAATTCTCATTTTTTAAATTTTGAGGAATTTTTCTCAATCTCATAATTGGAGAATTTTTCATTATGAAAATTTTCCCAAAATAATTGGGGAGTTTTTCATAATTTTTTAGGTAATATTTCATTTTTGGTTTGTTTTTGGGGGCACAACGAAAAATTCTCAATTTTTAAATTTTGAAGAATTTTTCGGTTTTGTTTTTGGGTATATTTTCAAAACAACTGTGAATCATATAACGCGTGCGTCCGCGCTCCTGAATGTGAAAAATACCCCCAAACAAAATGGACAAAATCATATATCTGACCCTAAATTATCACATTTGAAAAATGGCCCCAAGTCAAAAATAAAAAATCGCCCCAAAATGTTACATTGACCACAGCAACAACTTGGGGTGATTTTTCTCATTTCTCAAATGTCATAATTGGGGTCGTAAACACAACTCATTTTACTTTCACTGTTGCTTGGGTTTGTTTTTCGTTTTTATTGTTTTTTTTCTCAAATTTTAGTTTGGGGTGATATTGCATAATGAAAAATCACCCCAAATTTGGGACGATTCTTCATAATTTTGATAATTTTTGTTTGTTAAAAAATACACTTTTTCGAAAATAACGAAAATCTATTGTAGTTTTTTTTGGGGTATTTTTCATATTTGGGGAAAATTTCATAAATTTTCATATTTTAGTTTGGGGTGATATTGGGGTGTTTATATTTTTTTTTTGGTAAAAAATACACTTTTTCAAGATTACGAAAATTATACTACAATCAATTTTCGTAATCTTGAAAAAGTGTATTTTTTACCAAAAAAAAAAATATAAAAATATAAACACATATATATATAAACACATATATAAATAAATATTTTGGGGTGTTTTTCATGATATTTGAGGGATTTAGCATTGGGGAATTTTTCATAAATTGTTTGGGACATTTTCATATTGGGCTTTTCATTTATTTTGGGGAATTCTTCCATTCGGACATTCTTTTTTTTCTTGGCTTTTTGCATTTGTGTTTTTTTTTCTCATAGAACCCTAACTAGTACTCAGCTTTAATAAATTGAACTCAATCGTAGTTGTTTAATTGAGTACATTTATTTTTATATTTTGCGACTGGTGTGGTCGGATAGACGTAGGGGACCGGGACGTCTTTTGTATGGAGGCCAGTGCATTGCTTCACCAGCTTATGGGTATCCTGTATGAAAAGGCAAAAATTGTGTGCGTTCTCATCAGTATGATGAGGTGTTACCACAGAGACGCTATGGGGTGATGCTCCATTGCTTTCAAGACCAAGAGGTGGTTGCCCATGTTGTCTGATAATTGGGTAGTCCAGGATGCCCTGAGCATTGGCGACTAGCAGAAAGAGATTGCGCTGGTTTTTGTTTATTTTCGAATGGGACTTTCATGTGATTGGCGGATGACGTACTGGTGTGTTCATGATATTAGTTCTGTTGGCAGTTGTTATCGTTCACGTTATGGCTGACGAATTTTTGCATATCCGGCCTTGAGCCATGCTAGTTGTGATACGTTCATTGTTCACATTATGAGGACATGAACGCCCTGGTGGTGGCTGCTGGTCAGTGTATGTGCTCCACTAGCGCATGACACGTGTGATTTTAGTCATTTGACTTGACAGACATTTTCTAGTGAATTGTTGCACATCTTACTACGCCATGTGTGCGTGATAGTGGGTGCTCTGCACTGGCGTATGCCATTCGAGAATTAACCAGTTTGATTGGCTGACCTTTTCTAGTCGCCAAGAGAGACTTTAGAAAATTCTTGCATTTTCCTTCTTGCCGACTTCTGCTGCTACTGTTTACCAAACAAATTCTTGTTAATCTCTCAGGTACAATATTTGATTTCAATTGACAAGTCCGTTCGCTTCGCAAAATCTGTATAACTTTTGAAAATATTTCTAACCTTTGCAATTTAGAAAATAGTTCATTTTAATTAAATCTAAATACTTTTTTCTTTTGCAGGTATTTATTTCCCAAGCATAATTCTTCTACCTAAATATATGTGATATGGTAAGTTTTAGATCTGTATTCTTTAAAAAAAAACAAAGCTCTCCTTTGCGATTATTTCATAATTTTTATGTAAGCAACAATGGTCTATTTTCCTTCCTTGGAAATAACAGTCTGTCGGATTTGTATGAGATAATAGTTGGGTCATATTTTATATTGAATTAAAAGCTAATTTGTGTCAAAAGTAGAGAGTAATACTTTCTAGGGGACATTTGAAAGGAGCTATAGTCATTTATACGGAACACCAATTTAGATTCGTTCATTCTGCCAGTGACAGGCCTTTTCGGCGGCCATTGGCTGTAGAAAGTTCTTTGAAATTTCTCCAACTCATTACGGGTCTGGCAAATCATGCAGAAATATATTTTTCACAGAAAAATAGTATTTTTTGCAACAAATCTGTAAATGTAACTGAAGTACACCTAAATAAGACAACTGATTAAATACATTTATTGGATCAATGAAAGCTTTAATCAAACATATAATGCCTTGGTTTACACTCCCTAAAAGTATGCGACATATTCTTGACAAACCACCTAAAACCCACAATTTTTGGTATATTTGACTAATATTTTTCAATACTTTGTTATTCTTTAAATGTGGAGGTAGATTTTACACATTTTTATGTCCATAAAATTCACCTCCGTAGTTAAAGGTTGTTCACAATTTTTTTTTTCCAGCCAGTCAACTTTTTTGTAGCATTACATTTTTTCAAAGTTCCCACTAGTTCGCTGCTATAGAAAAATTCTATTTTTACGAGTATTTATCATATTAACTGGTTCTCTAATTTCACCAGAATTTTCCTCCTCTTCTCCTTTTTTACTTTATGGCACATTTACATTTTATTTTGCTAAAGGGTCATATAATTTTATATTCTCAGTGCTTTGATTATAAACTCTAAACCGTTTAGTTGTTAAGCTATTTTTTTTTTGTTCATATCCAGTGAACCTTGAAACAAAAAGCAAAACCAGAGAAAAACATCGTTACTTATGGCCAATATTTATTTTATGAATATATATTGTTTGTATTGCTGGCACTAAAAAAAGAACGAAGAATAAATAACACTAGAAACGTAGTCAGAGCTAAACTAAAAATATCCAAAAAAAAAATATATAAAAAAATATGCGATTATCGAAATAAATTGATTGCTCTATGGTCGACTTAATTATTTTAATGGCGTACATAAACAATTCGTACAGTTGGCCTTAGAGCGACTGACAAAATGAATATTTCAGCAAATACTCTACATTACAATTTTCTCCCAAATAAAACCAATACATCGAGGAGCAGCTCAATTGGAAATGGATTGTCCTCGGGCTCAGGCCGCAGGCTCCGGAACTAGATGGCGGCAAAACATGTTAAGTGAATTGGAAAATATTATAAATCTAGGCAGCAAATTAAGAGATGATGGAAGGAGTATTTAAGATGAAAACGTATTTTTATTGCTGGGGTTGGGGAGACAGAAAAACTCAGAAATGAATTTGTTCTATAATGAATCATGAAAATTCGAGACCGTACAGTGATATCTGAGACGTCATTGGAAAGTATAGTTCTCTTAGGGTCTCTTAAAACAATACCCGATAAATACCATTATCAGCATTTGGAGAATTTTATATAGACCAGAGTGGAGACGTTGTTCCGTCATTGGAGGCCTTTTTTTTCAAGCGTAGGATATTGCCGCTTGCCAATTTCTTTCGTCTCGCACCATGACGTCAGTGAGATTTTCCACTGTTACTTGGCCAGTTATCTCCTCTAGTTCTCGCCTCTGTTGGATCCATTCGAAGAATGTGTGCTCGGCATCATTATTTTTGTCTTCTTCTTCGTACAAGCCGTAAGGTGTGGTACATTTGCCCATTCGGCAAAGGTACTTCAGGAAATATCCGTGTCCGGTCAACATCAGATAATAGTCCACTTCTCCGTGCTTTCGTCCGAGCCAGTTCTCTAGATGTGGGAGCAGTTTGGCCGTCCATCTGGCCTTATTGTCTGTTGACCATCTTAATTGCCATGACTCTATGGTCTCCTTCATGATTTCCTCTTCATCTCCCTCTTCGAATGTGTTGGCCTGTTTCGTTTGCCATATCTTTCGCCTTTCATCCATTTTTAGATCTATTGGTGTGGTGCCACCTATTACAAGAGCAGCTGCAGCCGAGACTTATTTTTGTTCAAATTACATTTAATCCCAATATATTTTTTCTTATTAGAGACCGGCATTTGGGGGCGCTGGCGACCCATGTGTCGGAAAAATATCTTATATTGTGGTTTCTGGTTTGATGAAGAAAAGTTTCTTCATGACATTTGGCGTTCTGTTTGACTCTAAATTAAATTTCCATTCCCATGTTGATTACATTATTCCAAAGGCTTAGTCGATTCTAGCTTTTATTAAACGTCATTGCTCCGAATTTATTGATCCATATGTTCGAAAGCTTTTATTTATGACCTTTGTCAGGTATAAATTAGAATATGCGCAGATGCTTTGGAATCCTTATACCTCAACAATAATTTACAGAATTGAGAGAGTACAGAGAAAATGCATCAAGTTTGCTTTGTCATCGCTGAATTTTGTTAACCCCATCCCGTCCTACGAGTCTCGATGTAAACGTATTCATTTGCCCTTGCTTGTTAATCGTAGATGTTATCAGTCTATAATGTTCTTGTACAAAATCATTTGTGGGTTGATTGATTCTCCTCGCCTCCTAGAAGTTTAAGAAATTGAAAATATTTTAATCTACCTTTTCATAGAACAAACTATGGTATGAATGCACCTATAATTAGGTCGCTTAGAGAATTCAATGAAATATGGAGTAAATTTGAAATTGAAATAAATGAATTCAAAAAACTGTTAGAACTAATTTATTATTAGGCACTAAATAAATGGACGAAAGAAATAAAATAGAAATAATAAGTGCCGGTGTTTGGATCACTAAATGGAATTTTTCCACTTCTGTTCATCTGAATCTCACCATTCACAACTCACAATTCATTTTATTGTCATCGATTTACAAGATGGCTTTTTCTCCAGATGTTTTTTTTAATTATTCGTTTTTGCAACAATATAAAAATTACATTTTGAAATTTGAAAAATGGGAAAATAGATATGTCAAGATTTCCCCCGATATGTTTACTCGGTGACCTCTTCGCCAACAATTGTTAAAAAGCCGTGGCTGTTCGTCCTGAGTCGAAAGTCGGCGGTTATATCTGGTTTTAGTTTTTTCAAGGCTTTTACTTGTTGGCTCACTCTCTACAGCCATCGTTGCGTTATGGGCATCTTTTTAAAGTCTTAATTTTGAGTCAAATTATAAAAAATTTGTGTGTTTACTAGTTTTATTACGGGCGGGTTTTCCGAACCCTTGGTGTCCTCAGGACGGGAAACGACATTTGAGTTCAAATCTTAAAACTAATGAGATGTTGACTTACATTTTAAAACCCATATTTCCCATAACTGTTACTTCTTCGAATGCCACTGGCAATAAGTTAGCGATTTGATTCTTGTCTGCCTTAGTAGACTGTCATGGGGTCATGAAAATATCGTCTAAATTATATGATGATTAGATGATGTCAGATAAATATATTGTGGTCTTACGGACTCCGGCCTTCACTGGAGGCTACAACAACTGAAGGTCCCTAACTGTGAATGTGGACAAATTGCCGTTTGTCTCTACTTTCACATATTACCAGTAAACCGATCAAATTAATAGACAAATTATGTAATAATTATAAGTAACAACCAAAAATGGCCTACACAATCTACAACAGATGTCCACAATTTTCGATTAACACAAAAAAACACAATCTCTTATCCAGCTCTGTACACCAAACGCCACTTAATGAAAGGCAGGCCATAAAGCTAATTGCTCGTTGAAAATATATCTCCAGGCTTGAAATAATTAAAATTATTTTACATTCGCTTTCCATACAGCCCGTCTACTATGATGATGATCATCGCCAGTGCTTCCTTTGACGCTGCTGCTACTGTTTGCCGCTGTTACCTGTTGCCTTTGGCCAAAATGATTTGCACAAATCTGTTTAATGTAAACACGTGAACTTGGGATTTAGTTTTAATCTTTTCACTGCGATATAAAGAGGAAAACAATAAACAATTTTTTGTTTAAAAATACAAAAACAACTGATTTTAGTTTTTTTTTTCACTTTTACACAAAAACTTTGGCCAACTCACCGAAGACAATGGAAATTTGCTTTATTGAAATATTCAAAAAAAAAAAAAAAAAAAATTGAAAAACCATTGTTAAGAAAAACAATTTTTAAATGTATTTAAATGTTTCAAGTAATTATACAAACGAATATACAGTGAGTATACAAATTATATAGCACACAGCTCGCTGATTCGAGAGAAGTTCCCCGCCTGTTCCTTCATGGAATGTTAAGGGAAGTAGGTTAAAATAGTAATTTAGGAAAAACTATGAACTGAAAGGAGTATTGCTCAAAAACTGATTAAGGGAAAATATATAGGATTCTGCGGACGTCGTGGCCCTTCTTCCACTTTCGGAAATTATCATTTATACAAATGACACCTTACCAAGTTTCACCTACTGTACCTCCCTGTATCAACAGGGTGACATTGCTAAAAGCCACCCAGTGGATACCGTTTGGCTTACAAAGTCAACATACATTTCATTGCAATCGGTTCAGTAGTTTTTGAGATCCATACGTTTTCTCATAGCACTCACGATATTTCGCCCAACACTCCCCCTAAGCCGTCAATTGCGAGCAAGCGCAACACCAGTCATGTAATTAGCTTCTCCATCACCAAATGCTCTCAATCGAATTAATACCACAATTTGTAACACGTACTAATCATTGTTAAACCAATTCCGCAGAATTATATTAAACTTAAAAGAATAAAACATTTCATCAGCTACGGATTGTGGTAGCAGGCATAAATAACATTTATTTATCGTATTGGAAAGACAAATTGTCCAAAAAAAAAAAAAAAAAAAACTGTTGCGACTGGTGTTAATTAAATTGTACATAATAAAGTTAAGAATCCACTGAAGCATTGCGATATTCACTTTTAGTTTCAAGCTTCATTTACGCGTCTGAAGGTCCCAAAATATTTGATTTGTAGCGGAATGATTTAATATATGGAATTCGTGCGATTTTATCCAAAATCATATTATCACATAACAATTGAGACCTTCTTTGTATAGGAAATAACGAAAATGTAAACAATTACAATTTGGTTGATATTATTTTTTTTTGCTTTTGTAGAATTTTTCAAGTTCGAGTTTCTTTTTCCAGAGCGAAGTAAAAACACGCATTTTAAATGGAAATTTATCATCTGTTTGTTACTATCGTCAAAATATCGCCAAGATTAAGCATGTCTACTATTTTGCTGAAGAGTTCCATGACATTTCGACCGACGTATTTGGGTTCTGTCCCAGCAATATTAAGCCGAATGTTTGCATCACGACATTCACTTCTATTACTCTAATGATAATACAACTAACTGATCGATGCGCTCACAGGGAAGTACTGTACACTAGGGTGGAGTGAAATTCAAAAAAAAAAAGTTAACCTCGGAAAGAGATGTAGTCTGGGGTCCTAATGAGGGGAAAAATAAAGAAAAAAAATTTAAAAAAATTTTAGGGGTCGCGCCGCTTCTTCGAAATTTGGAAATTATCGCTATTTTGGCGTTGATTTTAGAAAAATCCTAAAATGTTTTATGTCAATAAATGTTTGCAATAGCGTAAACAATGAAATAAGGGCATGAAAAAATTTAAAAAATTTTTCTCATTGTTCAAAAATTTCAAAAAGTAAAATAAGTCAAATCGTCCCTTCTTCAGAAAATTGACTGAACTGAACAATGAAATGTTCGTTAATTTTTAGGATTTTTCTAAAATCAACGCCAAAATAGCGATAATTTCCAAATTTCGAGGGAGTGGCGCGACCCCCAAAATTTTTTAAAATGTTTTTCTTTATTTTTCCCCTCATTAGGACCCCAGACTACATCTCTTTCCGAGGTTAACTTTTTCAAATTAAAAAAAAACATGTTTTCACTCCACCCTACTGTACACTGTGAGCTTTTTGAAATCAAGACATGTATTCATTTCTACCACTCGATGTATTCGTTTTGGTTTGTCAAAGTGAAGCAAATATGTATATGATGAAGTCAGTGCGTACTCAGTGTATTCGTGGTTGTTTCACACAAACGGGTCGTCATAAAGTATTTTGTCAACACATGTGCGTTTTGGTAGAAAGTCATGTTCTTTTAACAAACCCACCCAAGTACATTGTTTTCATCTGAAATTACACCATTAGAATAGTGAAAAGTGCAATACACTATTGAAGTTTTGTACGGCTCTGCATATATCGATATGTCTTGGTATTCATATGTTTTGAGTGATCTCTTCACTCGTTCGTTTGTTTTGCAAGCATATAATCAATTCACAGAAATATTCGGTTTTCAACTAAATGTCTTGAATGTCAATTTGACTTGACATTCATTCAAAGACAGAACAAAAAAGACATCAGTCAAAAAGAAACTCAAACTTGAAAGACCCTGCACTTCAGACGAATTGCAATATAAATGTTGACATTTATATTGAAATTCTAAAGATAAGAACATATTTTTAAAACACACACATATTGTATTCAATAGAATTGAATACCAGTGAAATGGTTCGAACACAAAACGTTCGATGTTTACGAAACAAATTTTGTGGATGATCGATAACCTGACTTGATATTCAATGCACTCGTACATTAGAGCCAACGGAATGCATAACGTCTTACAATTTTGTGGGAGATTATTTGTTATTGCAGTCGAATGATTTATGATCTCCATATATGGAAGACACTCGGAGTTCAACCACACTGAACGTCGATTGATCCTAAGACAAGGGCATTGTTAATTTTCAAACAAAAGTAAACAATAGGAAACAAGTTAAAACGGGCGGACTATATTCCTGCTCGATCAATGACACACTCTTACCCTTGCCCCACACCCTCTTGTCTTAATCACTTTAGTTAAAAGTTAATGCCATTAATTGTTTTGTATGAATATTTCTTTTTAATTAAAATTGATCGATTGACATTCATACAGTTTTTGCTTTATATTCATTTTTTTTTTTTTGCAATTGCTTTAATCTAATTATGTCATTACAAGTAATTTATTTTATACCGCAATATTTGTTGTTTTTTGATTGTTATTGTCATTAAACTTTAAAGTTCAATATGAGTAATAAATTGTAATGATTCTAAACAGAACAATGTTGGACACAGTGTAGTGAAAACGTCAGAAAAGTGAAAGAAATTCTTTATCATGTCTGTGCGGATTGAAATTAACCACTTTACGTTGGAAAAATAATGAAAAACTTATTTTTGATGACCAAATAGAGCGTTTATAGAACCCGGCTGCTGTACGAAATTTTGTGCAACAAGTTAGTGAGACTGCCAAGGTTATTAGTCAAAATTTACGGGTCTCCATCTTCATACGGTGGGCACTCACAGAATGTGTGCGACGCATTTCAAGAACAAGGACATTTCACGCAATCCACGATGTGAATTTTACACAAAGACCTCGCATTGTTCGCTTACAACCTCCAATTGGAATAAATTCGAAACATTTTTGGAAATAAATCTTCCCTTTGGAATTGGATTATCCGATTCGAAATTTCACACAGACCTATTTGAAGTATGTCCGAGCTGATGTCCGGAAGATTGGCCCAGTGAATTTTAAATTTTTTTAACAACTAGGATTTCAAGTTTGTGTTCTTGTGTAGCTTAACTATGGGTAGACTTTTCCGGACGATTTCAAATGAAAGCTTTATTTCCAGAAACTTTTCGAATTTTCCCACTGTGCGACTCAGCAATTGAAATTCCTTGAAACGGACAACCAAATTGCTTGAAAACATCGATAGAGTCTTTCCCGAAGACTTTCGACCAGAAACTCAGTCGTAGAAGAATATTTGAACTCAGACTATACATGGAGAAAAAATATGTAAAAAATATGTTTGTATGCAAACATATATATGTCTACATCCAATCATATGTATGTCTACATCCAAACATATATATGTTTGGGACCTGTTCCAAAAATATGCATGTTGCCTGCAAAATATGTTTGAGACAATATTGGACAGATGCTATTTTTTTTCTCCGTTAAGAGACGATTCAAAATCGGAGACTGGAACTTTGATGATAAATACATCGTAATGGATACCAAACTGCTGCAGTCTTTCCCAACTCGCAATCTTTTCCAACTTTTCAACGTCATAACGGGATTTAATTTTTTTCCCAAAAAAAAAAAATTATTTTATTTTTTTTTTTAACCAAAACTTAAACATATAAATAGTGTTTAATTATTTTAAATGTAATTTGTTAAACAATTTATCAAAACAAAACTTTATGCAAAAGTCCTTTACAATTATTTGAAAAAATCCCTAACAATTCAAATTTAATAAAAGTTCTGAAAGGAAAAAAATCGCATAATTCCCCGGCTAAAATTCACAATCACAGTTGTCAAAATTGCGCACAATTCTACATGGTTTCAGTTTGTGGTAGTAGTATTTCATTCCCGGGAATTCCGACCAATAATCGCTACATTTTCCGGGAAATACGTCCCGCGAAATCCCCGATTAAAAAGCCTAGTCCCTGACTAATGACTTTTGCTCAACTACTTTGTTGTATGAGGATTGGAGCGGCTTAGATGGTCCCCTAGAAGGTCCGCTGGATAATGGCAAACCAGAATTGTTCTTCTTCATTCTTTATACAGCTTTAATGGGCGTCGATATCGAAACCACAAGATTAATATGACGCCGGCCATGCCAACTAATCCGGTGGTTTCATTTCAATCAACCGCTAGTTAATTTTGTTCTTCTCCATTCGATTTGAAGCTTAGTGTCAGTGACACTGTAGTAAACCACAATCCTTCGGCTGATGATGTGGTTATGAAACCCCAGCATTTCAGTTGGTATTCCATCTCCAAATAATTCACGGTGATCTGAATCCAGTTAAGCGATTCTAAGAACGTCCATTGTATTATTCACAAACCTCTGGTATTTTGACTGCGGTTGTTGTATTTCAATGTACCACCAACCATTCAGCGGATAATCCAGAACAGTTTGTATAATATTAAACATGTTTCGCTTTAGTTGCGGACGTCATAATTCTGTAATTTTTACTCTGAGTCAAGTCATGATTCATGACATGACATTCCATTTGCTTCTGTGTCAGTCAGGTGTATTTACAAATTAGTCAAATCTCTTTCGGCTAAAATTTCTATTTTAACAAATTGATTGTAACCTTTTCCGTAGTGGTTTCCTCACACTGTGCCCTTCTGCGGCCTAATTGTATCGAACATCATCAAACTCTGTCCGATGTGTCGTGTATAATTTTTCCATATTTCTAATTGTTATAAATTGATGTAGCCATTAAATGGAAAACATGCATCGGCACACATAACTCAGTTATCTGTCATTGTTTGCTAATTTTTATTAATTAAATACTTGCACTGATTCCAGACTCTCGGTATTACAATCAATGGCTGAACGAATGAACGAATGAATGAATGAATGATACATGACACCTAATAAACATTTCACACATAAAATACACCGTACGTTTGCGGGCCGAGCTATTGATGCCAAACTTTATAGCCACTGTGCGGTTTTGATTTACAGTCACATTCTCGTTGGTGATGGCTGGTATTGTGGTTGATTTGTGGTCGAGCGATGAATTCTTGGAGAGACGAAAATGTTTTGATTCATTTGAATTCATTCAATTTCATGCATGTTTCAAATTTATTACCAGTGTCCACTAATGCGGTTGTTCTGTCAAATCAATTAGTAAATTACTAAATTTCCATTGTTTTGGAAGAAATGTATAATCCTGTATGTTGTCGTGCATGGTGATCGTGTGTATGTCAAATAATAGCGAGTATTTATGGGACACGGAGAAATAGCTGCCGAGAAATGTGTATAAGGGTGGAGTGAAATTCAAAAAAAAAAGTTAACCTCGGAAAGAGATGTAGTCTGGCGTCCTAATGAGGGGAAAAATAAAGAAAACAATTTTAAAAAAATTTTAGAGGTCGCGCCACTCCCTCGACATGTGGAAATTATCGCTATTTTGGCGTTGATTTTAGAAAAATCCTAAAAAGTTTTATTTCAATAAATGTTTGCAATAGCGTAAACAATGAAATAAGGGCATGAAAAAATTTAAAAAAAATTTTCTCATTCAAAAATTTCAAAAAGTAAAATAAGTCAAATCGTCCCTTCTTCAGAAAATTGACTGAACAATGAAATCGCCACCAAAGCTACAAATATTAGTCGATTATCCTCATATTTGCCTCAAATACTTTTGTTTGGGCACTGAACAAGCTCAAACTGTTAAATTTCGAATAAGTTAAGTCGTTAATTTTTAGGATTTTTCTAAAATCAACGCCAAAATAGCGATAATTTCCAAATTTCGAGGGAGTGGCGCGACCCCTAACATTTTTTTAAAATTTTTTTCTTTATTTTTCCCCTCATTAGGACCCCAGACTACATCTCTTTCCGAGGTTAACTTTTTCAAATTAAAAAAAAAGCATGTTTTCACTCCACCCTAATGTGTATACCCTACAGCATCAGTGAAATTGTGACATTTGTGGGTAACATTCTGTGGGAATTACTCTTTCTGTCTCATGGGTGTTGAAGAATTTAAAAAAAAAATACATGCATATTGAATTTGTTATCAATTACATATTTGGGATCTTTTAATTAAAATGGAAATAGAATATCAATAGTTTTGAGTTATTTTGGAAATTACTCAGATTCTCTGAATTCCTTAACCCCAATCGATCTGGTGTTGCCATATGGCAACGTATAAGAACATGCAGTTTTGGAACTGTAAAATGGACAATTTATTGTTTTTACACGTGTGAAGTGTGTCTTTCTAACAAGTGGTCGTTTGTTACAATCGTTGGAGTTTTCCGTTCCTCAGAGGAGAATCTGGAATCACTTGGGTGGTGGGAATGTTCTGTTCCTCAAAGGTGAATACATATAATAATCTTGAAACCACTTCCAGTCTACAATGATATTCCTAAATGGATTGCAATCCATTCATTTGATTGTGGTATATACCGACCATAGTCCATAGTGTAGGCTACATCTGGCCATCGTTATTTACCCATTCAATGTCTAACTACATTTTTGGCCATAACAACCTCGGCCGGAGCAAATAAAACCAACATTCGATATGATTTTATTAACAGTTGGTTGGGTTTACAAAAAAAATCCAACAGAGCTCTCCTCTATCGATTGAAATGTGTTAATTTATTATTTTTTTTGTTTGTATTCAATATTTGCCAAATTCAAAATTTGATTTTCCTCTATAACACGCACAGCCACATCCACCGCCAGCATTGCTTATATAAATTGTGGTCATTTGTTTCTGTTGTTTTTGGCATGAAATTAATTTAATTTTCATCCAAAATTACTAGTAAAACAGAAAATGCCCGAGTCTCCAAATACATCGTTTTTGTCCAAATATTTATTTAACCTCGAGCGGTTTCGAAGTCAAAAAGGAGTTTTAGCCAGCCGGTATTAAACAAAATGTTGTTACTACAAATTGCTATTGTGTCAAAGTGTACACAAAACAAATACAGTTGTTGTGTGATAATGGAAATGTGTTCAATTAATCAAAAGTTTTTGAAAAATTATACCACACCGAACGATTGACTGACTCCGATGTAATTACGGGGATACTTGCATATTTACATTACATTTCAAATAATACAAATGAACATGTGCCCTAATTGATTAGAGCAATCAATAAGAAGAGATACAGGTGAAAAACATTAGGTAATTACTTATGTTAAGTGCTAAGGCCACAGCAAATTATTACAACAACTGTTGCAACTATTTCGGATATTAACTGAGGGCCACAAAAGTGTTCTAAAGAATAACTTTGTAATGGCTCATTCAGTTCACTGGTGTGAATTGATTAATTAAAATGCAAAATTTTAAGGCAGGGTTGGAGTGCGGGCTTCTGGTTATGATTTAGAATTGGCCAACAAGTGTAATGAGTCGAAGGATCAACACTTTGTCATGAGTAAGTATTCTCCGTCTGTCTGATGGGCTGACTTAAATCAGATGATTTCTGGACTCAAGAAAGAATATGAATAATCTTCAGGAAATGTGGTTCTGCGAAATGCAAGTAGAATACACCACTTTAAGTTACTCTATCTGATTGTGTTCGAGTTTGGAAAATACTAACTTAACCGAGTTTCTTTACGTTTTTGGACAGACCTAATAAACAAAAATTCACCGGTTTCGATTCCCATCAACTGGGAAAAATGGTCCAACGATGGGTTTTGGGGGAATCGCCAGCACAAACAGTCACAGTGGAGGATTCTGCCTTCAACCACAGCGATTAAATTTCGATTACGATTAGTAATCAATTAGGTTACTTTTAAAAAATAATTGTATTGAGTATATTAAACAATTTCTTATAAATAATTAATTACAATTACAAATAATCTAAAAGTAATCAAGATTATTTCAAATTACTATAAAATAATCAAAAAGAATCACTTCTCACGCGATTTGCACGAATCATGCATGATCACACGTTACAAGACATAATATTTAGTGACTAGTAAGTTGTAATGCGCCTATGGCGCCCGTTAATTTGCTTGAGAAAGTATTTGTTACTTAATTTTAAAAATTTTGTAAAAAATATTTTGAGAAAACTATTTTGTAAAAAAAAATTTCGAAAAGAAATAAAATTGGGAAAAAAAAAATTTTTGCTGAAAAAAAAATTTTGTTGAAAAAAAAAAATTTTGTAGAAAAAAAATTTTTTTGTGGAAAAAAAAAATTTTTGTTGAAAAAAAAATTTTTGTTGAAAAAAAAATTTTTGTTGAAAAAAAAAATTTTTGTTGAAAAAAAAATGTTTGCTGAAAAAAAAAATTTTGTTGAAAAAAAAAAAAATTTGTAAAAAAAAAAATTTTGGTAAAAAAAAATTTGGGGAAAACACAATTTCTGTACAAAAAAAAATATTATTTTTTTTATTATTATTACTTATAGAATTATTATAGAATGCCTATTTAAATTCCTACGTACTGCGTGACAGAGTCAGTGAATCAGTGTCGAGGGTAAATATATATTAAGATTGTTCGCACTTGTCAAGGGGGCGTGTATGAACGTGAGCAAAAAAACTACAGACGATGCCATAAAGATAATAAAATCAATGAATTCCACAAGCAATTTTTTTAACTGCATACAAAATAAATCAAGAAGAATGTCATCCAATTAGCAATATTAAAAACGATAAACAAAAATCTTATACAGGGTTCTCCAAGAGGTGTTATTTTGTCATTTAAAGAAAAATTAAATTTTTTGAGATAAATGATCGGATGTTTATTGCTTAATAAAGAGAAAGGTAAGCCCTTAATAATGGAAAACAACATCAGCCAAATGGCCACCACGACCACGCTTACAGGACCATATCCTTTTCATAAAATTTTCCATAACCAAATCGCAAAGTGGGTGCCCTATGTCCTCGATTGCCTCACGAATTATATCTTTGAGGTCTTGAATCGACGTTGGGCTTTTGGCGTAGACCTTATCTTTCACGTGGGCCCAAAGGCATAAGTCGCAAGGTGTTAAATCAGAAGATCTCGGTGGCCAATTGTGATCACCTCTCCGAGAGATAACACCGTCCGGAAACTGTTTAGTTTTGCGAGCTATGACTGCAAGATTTTCAAAATTTTTGGAGTGAATTTTAATAACTTCAGTGTGTTGTTGAAGCCTGTATCGTTCCAATTTGAGTAATGGCGTAGTTTCTACTTGTCAAAGGTCAAAGAATAAATGCTTCAAAAGTGACAGCTACGGAAATACCGGGTGATTTAAAAAAACACCTCTTGTTGGACAACCCTATACAATTACAAATATTACTCAGACCAAATACTGGTTGAATTAGACGTGGACAACAATTTGCATCCAAAATTCTAATGACAGTAATCAGGATTACTTGAGATTACTATAAATAATCAGAAATAATCGAAAGTAATCTCGTATAGTAGTCGGATTATTGTCTGATTACTTTTGATTATTTATAGTAATCGCAAGTAATCCTGAACTCTATACAATTATAAATATAACTCAGACCAAATACTGGTTGAATTAGACGTGGACAAAAATGTGCATCCAAAATTCTAATGACAGTAATCAGGATTACTTGCGATTACTATAAATAATCAGAAATAATCGAAAGTAATCTCGTAAAGTAGTCGGATTATTGTCTGATTACTTTTGATTATTTATAGTAATCGCAAGTAATCGTGATTACTTTTATATTATTGTTAATTGCAGTCAATTATATGTCTTGAAAAACTGAATATAATCGGAATTAAATCATTACTTCACCTCTAAACAAAATTTTATGTAATTAGTAGTCATTACTTGATGGCTATGCCTTTAACAAATTTGACAATTGTGCATGGTTAGTCACTAACATTTTTATTCTTTAAAGCATCTGAATTTTTTTTTTTTTTGATAGAAAATAAGCAATAAAATTGGACCAATTGTAAGCTTAGTTATTGGAAGAGGAACTGCGCCCTGTCTGACGTTAGTTTTTCTTCTACGCGATATTTTCGCAAATATCTCAGAAACGGTTTATGGTGTTGTAAAGTGTAATTTTGAAGCGTTTCTTTTTTTTTTTTTGTGGATGACCAGTGGTGTGGTAGATAGTGTGTGTGATTATCACACAGTAATCTTAGTTTGGAAACCTAGTTAATGCTGTCGCATCTACAAGTCAAAGCCAAACTATTCTAGAAAAGGCATTAACATTAGAAAAGGCATCACAGATTCCAGACAAGTTCCTTAGATGTTCCTTCATGGTATGTTAAGGGAAATGTGTAAATTTGTTTTTCAGCTCCGAACTTTTGAAATCACCTTTCAATCATTTTAGATATCGGACAAAAAAAAATCGGCTGCATCATCGCATTTCTCAGAAACATCGAAGATCAAGTCAAATTACATGTAGATCCCTGCGGAAGCTTGATATGCAGTCATCCCAATCTCGCACGCATTGGCTAATTTATTCTCATCGATATTTATATTTTGTTATGTTCCAGACTATTTATGGTTATTTATGATAAAAAACACATATGTGTCCTGTATACCCACCTCCATGTCCTAATTGACATAATTGACTATCCCACAACAATCATTTGTGTTGGCTTATTGTAAATTCGATCCATAAATATCCCCGGATAATTTCCATACTCATTGGCCTTCGCCGAACAACAGGTTCATTATAAATAAATGCTCAGAATTTATGGACGATTTGTGGCATCTGTATTCTACCCCGAACGAATCAAGTTGATCTTGAATAATTATCATTAATCCTATTATGGCACTCACTCAACAACACTTTGCGAGTGGAATTGTAACAACAACAAAATTAATAAATATTTCAGTGCAAAACATAATTAATCGATGTCGACGGCAAAAACAACCAAAGGGAAATGCACAACGTATGAGTGGATAATAACTTCTGGCGGGAGAGTGCGGTGCGGTGCGGGGAGGGGTGTATATCCTAAGGATTCATTAACATTTCTACAATGATTGAAACCTTGGATGCTCCTTCTGACAGCTCCCGTTATCAAAGTGCTGGATAACAACAACAACAGCAGTAACATTTGTTTTTATATTCATCACAATGAAATGCTCGACACTCGGTGATTGCCAGCTCCGGCATCGTTCCACAGTCGTCGTCAACATAATCCTCATTTGCTGTTCAGTCGTTACCCTCAGTTGTAGCATCTCGCCATCCTGCCATCATCATAACCTTCATTGCAGCCACCATCATCATCATCATCATATTCCCCGTCGTTGTCGTTTGCGTATCATCTTTTCTACATTATTTTATGATAAATATGTACAATATTTTCTTTTTGTTTTTCCATTTTCATTTGGTTTGATGGATGCGTGCGTAAATACATTTGGAAAACATGGAAGGCAGTCTCTGTCTGACTGGCAATCAGCTCCGCTATCATCAGATTTTACAGATTTCACACACATGTATTTCTTGCCATCTTTTTTCAATGTCATCATTCATTGTGAGTACAGATTTTTATGCGTTTTTTTTCTGGAATATTCTGAATTTTTGTCCAGGTCGTCTCGGGAGCACGTGCTAATTCGATGAAGTCAAATGAATCATTCGCTCCGCTAAGTACCTTGTGACTTTTATTTGGGAATGGCTGGTTATTTATGGTTTATCGTTATTTAAGTGATAAATTAGGTCACAGTTAATCCAACTGTATCCTGTTTCTGAATACTAAGAAAATGTGACTTCTTTTTTGTGAGTTTTCGTAACTCTTTACAGAACAGGGAGTTCATAAAATATATCTTAATCGAAAAATTATCACGGCGACATCATCACAATTCATATTGCACCATCCTATGTTTTGCTGGGATTATGCTTTGTCCTGTTTATTGTTTTGCTGCCATAATAAATAATTTGGCTTCCGGGCTCTTGGATCAGTACTCTGATAATAATTATTTTGTTGACACATTCTTACATTGCTGATGTTGACAATAACTTTGACATTTAATGATTTACTGTATGAGTAAATTTAAATTTATTTTGACTTAATGATTCTCGTAAGACAAGGACAAGAAGACGCCATCAAGTATACATAAAGGACATTATACTATGAATTGATTCCTATGAATCAGCGTATATCAAGAATGGAACGACATAATTGCATAATTTTCAAATGTTCATTTAGAACATTTCAGTTTTCTTCCCTTACTTTTTGAGGACCTTACTTTTTGAGGAGGGCAATATTGGTCAAGTGGTCGTCGCTACAATTACTGAACAATTTAGCTCTTTAATCACAATTTTAATTATTGTGGTTTGAACTTAGGGCGAAAAACTGTTATACTCTTGTCGGATATTCTGGGTGAGAGCTTCTTTATTCCGTGACTAGTTTACATATATTACTTTCCGACTTAAGCGCCCCGGTAGGCGAGTTGATAGCGTGCTTGCCTATCAGCGTGGGGGTTGTGGGTTCGATTCCCACCAGAGGCTTTGGTCTGTCGCTGCAAAAATCAAGCCAAATAGTCTTTGTCACTCGGTTTATCCTTGGACCCAAAATTAGAATATAAATTTACTTTGTATTGTAATTAATAAATAAATAATACTTTCCGACTTACTTACTGACTGGCTGATTTACTTACTGACTGGCTGACTTACTTACTGACTGGCTGGCTGACTTACTTACTGACTTACTAACTGACTTACTTACTGACTTACTTACTGACTTACTTACTGTCTTACTTACTGTCTTACTTACTGTCTTACTTACTGTCTTACTTACTGTCTTACTTACTGGCTTACTAACTGACTTACTTACTGACTTCCTTACTGACTTACTTACTGTCTTACTTACTGTCTTACTTACTGTCGTACTTACCGTCTTACTTACTGACTTACAATGGAACTTACATACTGGCTTACTGACTTACTGGCGTACTAACTTACTGGCGTACTGACTTACTGAATTACTAACTGACTTATATACTTACTGACCAACTTACTTACTTACTTACTTACTTACTTACTTACTTACTTACTTACTTACTTACTTACTTACTTACTTACTTACTTACTTACTTACTTACTTACTTACTTACTTACTTACTTACTTACTTACTTACTTACTTACTTACTTACTTACTTACTTACTTACTTACTTACTTACTTACTTACTTACTTACTTACTTACTTACTTACTTACTTACTTACTTACTTACTTACTTACTTACTTACTTACTTACTTACTTACTTACTTACTTACTTACTTACTTACTTACTTACTTACTTACTTACTTACTTACTTCCTTACTTACTTACCTACTTACTTACTTACTTACTTACTTACTTACTTACTTACTTACTTACTTACTTACTTACTTACTTACTTACCTACTTACTTACTTACTTACTTACTTACTTACTTACTTACTTACTTACCTACTTACCTACTTACTTACTTACTTACTTACTTACTTACTTACTTACTTACCTACTTACTTACTTACTTACTTACTTACTTACTTACTTACTTACCTACTTACTTACTTACTTACTTACTTACTTACTTACTTACTTACTTACTTACTTACTTACTTACTTACTTACTTACTACTTACTTACTTACTTACTTACTTACTTACTTACTTACTTACTTACTTACTTACTTACTTACTTACTTACTTACTTACTTACTTACTACTTACTTACTTACTTACTTACTTACTTACTTACTTACTTACTTACCTACTTACTTACTTACTTACTTACTTACTTACTTACTTACTTACTTACTTACCTACTTACTTACTTACTTACTTCCTTACTTCCTTACTTACTTACTTACTTACTTACTTACTTGCTTACTTACTTACTTACTTACTTACTGACTTACTTGTGCTTGATCTTTCCAGAATAGTCGTAATCATCCTCTTCGGTATCTCACGATGATCATTCAAACATTTGTTTTGAACCCTTTGGAGGTTTCAAGCAGCTTTGACCGGATCTCTGTTCGCCAATGAGGGTGACATTATGCCCACTCTGCCCTATATTCGTGGAGCCAACTATCTGCAACTCCTTTCACTCTCTCCCTCCATTCCATTTCCATTTCCACTCATATGCCATTGATGTCTATGACATTGAATTCACTTTGACTTAACCAAAGTTTGCCTTATATCATCTAGTGATTCAATTGTTGTAAGTGTCCTCCATAGACCAGCCAATGTCGAATCTGAAGGACCGAACTTAAAATTGAGTTTTATGCTTTATCGCTATTATTGTTTATTAACACTTTTGTCATTTTGGCAGTACTTTGGGGCCATATGTAACAACTGTGACCATTTCGAAATGAACCAAACTATTGCCATAAACTGGCAACATCAAAGATTGGTTTTACAAACACTCCCTCACACACACACTCACATAGATCTTCCCAATTTCCTTTTACATGACATCCGATGTCTACATTTGACTACTAATCCTTTTTAAGCTCAGCTGTTGTTTGCCAAGCACCGAAGGAATGGAGCATTTCCTTCCATGTTCGATTGGAAATTTCGTAGCACGTCTGCAGAATATTTGGTTTCTTTCATTTTCCATGTGATCGAAAAATAGTTTTTCGTTTTCATTTCTCCCTGCCTTTTCATGGGTGGTACGTATGTATTGTTTGTCTGTAATTTGTTTAACAAAAGGAAACTTTTACAATAACCAGCTTTTGTGTATCAACACAAGTCCCGAATGACGGACGGACAGTCACAGGAAACTGGAGGACGTGCAATGCTGAATTGTGGACTTGAAATTATTTAAGTTAAAAAAAAGAATCAGAAAACTTTTTTTTTTTTTTAAATGGAATGAAATGGGTAAAATGGAACATTTCTTTTTTCCATTCTGTGCTGTTTCTTTGAGTGACATTTACTGTTGCTCATTCTTTTATAATTTGCCATCAAATGAACAGTTTTGTTCGAGTCATTCCAAAGAAAACCACACATGTTTCGTGGCCCAGAAAAGTATGCGGTCTTTTAAAATCATATGGCGAAACTACATAAATTATTAAGTAAACATATGTTCTGTGTTATTCGGCCTCTGGTCTTTATGGATAATCAATCGAAAACAGTTTATGTTATTTGTGAAATATTTCATTTTTTTTTTATGAACTTCCAACACACATGCCCTTTTTTATTATTAAAGTTTAGTTTTTTATTTTCTTGGGAAAATGTGGCATATTAAGGTTATATACATTCTTGTATGATTGCTCGGAATAATATTAATGCAAATTGATAGCAGCACAGTGGGATGAAAAGGGTGGCTACTTTGAGACTTTTGAAAAAGAAGGGAATTCGAATTAAGAATTCAAGGGATTCACACGATGTGTTGTTCTCCAAAGTCGAATGTTTGGTGGCTGTAAAAGAGGAGCTAAGCTAAGAAACCGGGTTTCAAAATAATGGTGAATTGTCTGATTTGAAAGTATTATTTTTGAAAATCTGTTCTTTCATTATGAGAAATATCAAAATAATAAATTTAAATTCGAATTTTGGTAGAATTCTCCAGCATTTAGAAGAACAGTTATTCATTTCCATCCGAATCACTTCATTTAAATTTAATGGACATGGAATTTAATATAGTTAAGAGATTTTACCCCAGAGATTTTCCTTCGGCCAAAAATCAATGACTTATGATGTAGTAAACATTTTTGAGTTCTGTAAAAAGGCCAAATGTAGGCCAAAAACTCAAGGGTTATTTTCTGATATCCATCTATGGGGTATTTTTTAGAAATCAGTCCACATTTGGCTCTATGAAAATTACACCAAATACAAAATGCCCCACCAAAAAATTAAGAATTTCTCAAAAAAAATCTCGAAATTTAGTAATTTTTCAGGTAATTTTTCATTTTTTGTTTTTAGACATTTTTCATATAAACAATAAAAAATTACGCAATTTGTCAATATTGATTTTTGTTATTTTTCATAATATTTTGGCAATTTTGCATTGGGTAATTTTTCATAAATTATTTGGGGGGATTTTTAAGACTTTGTGGGCAAATTTTCATATTGTGCTTTTGGGGGATTTTTCATGTTTTTTTGGGCCTTCTTAATTTTTTTGGGGTATTTTGCACGAGATGAATGAGGCAAAGGAACATTTTTTTTTTTGAAGTTCGGAATTCCGGGTGTGATTGGGTGTGTGGACGGAATCCACATGGAAATAATGTGTCCTAGATGAGCGAGAAGCTTCTATGGGTCTTTCTAAATTATCGATATCGTCGTCAACTGTCTATCTGCCCGTATCCTATATCAATACTGTCCATTTCAATGTTCTCTACCACCGTCTCTTTGATTCCAAGGCAACCACCTTGTGGGTTAAGCAACTTTTCGAACTGCAGCAAATCTGCAGCGGCCTCTTCCAACGGAGACAGAGTCATATGCCTGAATATGACTCCTACGGTGTTATTGGCTTCGCAGTTATTGTGCAGGAGTTTCTTCTTGATTTTGAATTTTAAATTCTTCCAAAACTATAAGGATTTTAGAAAACATTGTGGAATATAACCATAATACGAATGTTGTGCTCAAATAGGCTCAATAATTTCCAGTTCTGATTCATCCATGCGAGATCTCACGACATTGGCCGAAAAGTTATTTTTTTATTTTTTACCTTAGAGCACGTCTCTTAATGTGACATTAACTACATGTTATTGGAACATCTTTGTTACATTCCATTTCACAATATATAAAATTTGCACTTTACTTCAAATTACTGACAAAAAAACAATAGATACGAAAATCTGTAAACTGTATTAAATTAGGCCCAAAAGTGCTGTATCATGGTACTTTCGATGGCGAAAATGTACCAAAACAGTACAATTGTATCATCTTTGCATCCCTGATGTACATGTATTCCCATGTGTATGCATGTGTTTATAAAATGGTGTGTTACTCCTTTTTTGTGTTCTCTCTCTCTGTGAATTTGTCTTATTCTCTTGGTTATTATTACTCAGAGAACAGAGATACAAATACTTAAATATTTGAACGCAAATATTGTACTTAATAGGATTTAACACGTCCATTGCGTGGTTTTTGTCAAACACGCTATTGCGTATATCCGAATACGAGCCAACAAGCCGCTGAAATGCCAACATATGGCACTGAGGCGACAACCTTTAAAGAACTACTGTATAATAAATATATATAATATAAAAAAACCCCTGGACTACTTCTCCTGCGGCAAGTCCCGGTAATATGATACATCTCTAGGCTGGTTTGAAACAACAGGATCCAATTTTTGTATTGAAAAAAAATTACCATTTCCGTTTTCTATGATGGTGGGGTGGCCCTAGCTCGACTCATATATCGGACGACTTTGCCTTTTTGTCTCCAATAAATTAGTTAAGCACCATATAACTTTTTCTACTCCCAGGCCGAAATGGCTAATACCTTTTCTAGTTAATTTGTACATGACTTTGACATTACTCTCAGTGGCACGTAAAATCCGCGGTATTTACAAGGTAATGCCCTAAGACAAATCCAGCTGACATCAGTTTGTTGGCTCTCCCTCATACAACAATTTGGTGTTATTAATCAAAACACCTTCAAACCAAAATTGTCTATTCCATTGAAATTCTCCAAAATATGACAATGAAAAGTATAAACGATCGTTAAATATTTATTATTTAAATTTACACAAGTGTTAATTCCCACATCTGGTGACTGCCGCCATAGCAAATTCAATTCGGAATATTTCATTTCATTGTCGCATTTTAAAGTTTTCCATTCTAATACCTTTTTTTTGTCCGTTGTCATGTTTTGAAGCACATTTTTTTATTTCTCTTTTTTTGTGTGATGTCAAATGTTAGTAATTACAATTTAATCAGTTTAATTCGTTTTAGTAATTCGCCGTGTTTAGTTGTGTTTTTTTTTTGTGAGTGTGTGTGTGTGTATTTTTCATTTGGGCCAAATGCAAACAAACGCCTTTGAAATTAGTCGGTTATTATTAGTTAGTGCATTTTAGTATTTAATTAAATGTTGGGGATTACTTTGTGGTCAATTATATTTAGTGTTGTTGTTATGTAGACTTTGGCAAGTGAGTGTGAAAATACAACAAATGCGAAAGGCAAGACAAACAAACAAAAAAAATATATATTGATAAATAAAATACCTAGAATTTGTAGATTTTAATTAAAATTGTATTGGAAATATATTAAGGATGGATTTAAAATATCGCATTAATTGTATCGCATTTTCTCCCGATATAAGACCTTTTAACGTCTTGCATTGGTTTATGAAATTAAAATGAACTCTAGATTCGATATTCCTTTGTATTTGAGCAATTTTCTCATACAATCTTATAAATTAAATTTTAATCTTACTAAACATCAGTTTCTTTTCTTTCTTTTAGGTGAGTACCTGCTTCATTTTGTATTTATTGCTGCTAGAATATTTCGGTGAGTCTAGAATTAAATGAGTTTTTTTTTAAAGCAAATTAATTTCGATTGGGGTTGATCGATAAGTAAATACGGACATTGGATCATGAAACCATTGATTAACGCTTGTTTCATTTTTTTTGCTTAAAATGATGTACATCCGTTTAACCGAACTCAATGACATGTCCGGGTTGCTCACGGTTTGCCCTTGGTTGTGTGTGACCTCTAAAATACGACTCATTTTAAATTATATCGTTCGAATCGGTCAATTTAGCGTGACACATTGGTTGGAAACAATGCAGATAAAAATCATGCTATGCACCTCTTATTACAGACTATTTTCCACATCAGTAATAGCTGCGAACAGTGGTTCGCAAAAGATAAACAATGGTTAAATTTTAGAATAATAAAGGATTTTTATTTTTGCCCACACGAATCTGTTCCTTTAGATTTGAACCACTGTTCTTGTTCATGCAAGAACAAGACAATGTTTCTACATTTCAGATTGATAAAATAGTCATAGAAATTGGGTTTCTCAAAATTAGAGATTCGAAAGTCCATATTTGAAACTATTTGTACACCGATAAAATCAATTACTTTTATTAATTAAAATATTAATTTACAAAACTGACGGCGATTTTAGTAATTTTTAATTGTGGCAACAAATTTTGTAATTCCTGATTTCCACTCAACCCGTTTCAAATATTTTTTTTACTGAGCACCTGGAAATTCATTATTTTTAACTGTGACAACATATTTCTGTTTGTAATTCAGATATATCCCACAAAGTTTGAGGCGGGAAACATTTTAAAATTCCAGAAAAACGGGCAGCTAGGTTAAAACCTGAGTTATCACAACTAAAAATTAATTCAAGGTTAGAGTCTCATTTGATTCTCTACTTATTTTAGTTGGCTCTACAGTCGGTATTTGGTCTACTTAATGAATATTTTCCAAGCACTTCGGTCTGGTGTGTGCTTTCTTCCACGGAGTCCCGGTTTAGGATGTATGCGTGGTCCGTGGTAGGTGTCATGCAACGCAGTGTTGTTTCCCTTTTATTTCGCTGCTGACATCATTATTTCTATGTCGGATCTTCTACGACCTTGTAGCCTTCACACTGTTGGTGTTCACTGTGCCTATGGAAATGATTTGATTTTTCCAATACTTTCGCCCATCAGTATGTTGAAGGAGTTGCGCGATGAGCTGGCTATCGAAGACCTCTTTGAGTAGTGTATGGCTCTGAGAAGTCGCTTCCTATTTTTACTGAGAATCTAGTGTCACTCAGAGTCATTCTACAGAGGTGGACACATTTTAAAGGGATCTCATACGCCGACAAGGTTTCACACAAATTTTCTCTTATGGTCGTTTCGCTGGAGGCTTTTAAGTCGATGAACCGATGGGTCTTTTCCAGATCCCGGCAAAGTGTAAAGATGTAGCCTATAGTTGATTTATTAGTTCAGCCAGTTTTGTATATAATTTATTTTAAACTATTCCATTAATTTTGTAATATTATATTAAAAAAATATCAACTGGTTACAGAAACAGACTTGAATCCAATTATAATAACCATTAAACCATTAATGCCCAGAACTTTTTGTTTTGAGATGAAAAGTTGGAACACATGTTCATTAGGGTGTCCAAAAGACAAAAAATATTTTTTTCTGGTAAACCTGATAGCTTATGGTCTAAAGTATTTTTGAGAATTTTTTTCACATTTTTTTGTATGCGGTTTAGAGGTGCCACAAAACGGGTTTTCGAGTTTTCTGAGGTTTTCGTATTCCAAGCATAAGTTTGTCAATAAGAAGCATTTTCAAAGTCAATATTTCAAAAAAAAAAAAAATGTTCGAGCTTTACTTTGATGTATATAAGTCATAAGTTTTGTATTTTTGGCTCGTTTAGCTTTCACATATTCCTTTTTTTTTGGGAAATTTTACACAATCCACAAAGGAATCTGTACATAACTATTAAAAAATTCAAGAAAATGTAAAAAACTTATGATGCAGTTTTAAAGCTGGAACAATTATAAGTAATTTTAAAAAAAATAATCTTAATTTTACTCTTGCCGTTTGAAAGTTACGCTTTTCAAACCTTTGCAGCCACAGATTCGTTGCAGCTATGGCAATTCATTAAAAACATTTCATAACTTTTAAAAATTTCATGAAAGTGGAAAGAACTAATAATGCCGTTTGAATGAAAAAAAAATATTTTACTCTTAGCGTTTCCAAGTTACTGGGTTTTTGGACACCCCAATGTTCATAGGTGGATAAGAAACATACTTTGTTTAACCACTGTCCGAATAAAGTCAAATGCCCAATTCTTTCCAGCATCCAAACGAAAATAGGCAACTGAAGTGAAGTACAATGACGCAAATACACGCTGAAAATCTGTATTTTTTTCAATGTTTACACACAATTAAATCGCGTGTTTGGAAACTGTATCAAACAAAGCTTTTCTGCTTCTAAGCAATGTTTATTTGTCTTTATTTCGACCAAAGTAATAGCGTGTGTGAAAAATATACGCAATTATCTTATTGAAGAAAGTACAACATTTGAGTGCGAATAAGTCTTTATATGCAGCTATTTTCGTATTTTCCCCCTCTACACAGACTTTGAGAGAGTAATAATAACCTAGAGAATAAGATTTATATAGAGAGACTCACTAATTGAAAACAAATTAATAAAAACAATGTATAGCAAGTTAATGTTGCGGTAGGGGCAAATAAATATGCCTAAGTTGGTTGTAGTTGTTTACTACAAGAACGAATGATCAAGTTCTTATTTTCAACTGTCAATTTGTTCTCAGCGAGTGCAACCAATCTGCATGCAACTTATGTTGCCAATGGGCATAATTTAATTGAGCCTCACGACTGTCTGGCATTTGATTACTTTCAAATTGAGGTAACCCATTATTTAATTTTTTTTTAATTCAGTTTCCATTTTTTCTCTGGGATTTAATTACTTTCAAATTGAGCTGACACATTCTTTTATTTTTGTGTAATTCCGTTTCCATTTCTTGTGTATTTAATTAATTTTGTCTATTTTCATATTAAACCCACCAACCGACACCTGATCTGCTTTTGGCATTGCCAAGCATAATCATGTTCTAATAATTGTTTAAACCAAACGGGTCTTTTAACCTGCCCTTTAAGGTTAACTAAATGTGGACTATTATCATGTGTTAGACAAATTTTCCATGTTATGATTCTGCTTTTTAGAAATTTAATAGTTTTGAACTTAAAACCCCAAATACAAAATACATATATACGTGCCGCCAAACTATCGCGGCACACAACAATCAAAAGCCGTTTAGAAAATAAACTGCTAAACAGCAAAAAAAAAAAATAAAAGCTAAGCTAGCACAAATTCCATCAACTGTGGTGCGTTGAGCCGGATACGAACAGCGACGACCTTAGCATGGCTAAGTCTGAGATACAAGTGCCGAGTGCCAAGTAGAAAGTGGCGGCAGTCGCAGAAGAAGGTACGGATGGAACAGTGACAGTAGTGAACATTTAAATACAGTTTAGCCAACGCATTTAAATAATAATTAACTACACTCTCTTATACATGATGCATGGCGGAGAACAACAACAACAACAATGCTGTGTTGTTGGCATTTGTTCAGACGTTACCACCGGGTTCAAGTGTCGTATGCGTGTTTAGTCAGCAGCCACTCGAGTTCTACACTGGTGGCAGGGGTGTGACGATGTGTCTGTGTGGGGGCAAGTTTTGATTTCAACCCACCCCCTTCTTCCCACCACATTACTAACATTAACGTGGCAGCATCGTCAACCAAGTCAACGTACAGTTTTTTTTTTGTGTGTTAGTATCTAACACTAAATGGCCACAAAGTCATTGCCATTAACGGGTTTTCTAAACTCACTCACTCACTCACCAACTCCGACGTTCGCTTGACAACGTTGATGCCGCCTGCCTGCTCTCGGCATAAAATGAAATACGAAAAAAGTTGAAACTGCAAAAATGAAATGGTCGCATTAATTTCGGGTTCATTGCAAAAATATGAAACTCTTGACAAGTTCACATACACACACGTACTCGTAGACCCGGTCACTGAGTTATGATAACGTGTCATCTGGGAGGAGATGTGATTTTAAGGCAGGTCATTTTGGCCATGTGCTTAAACACTCATGACACACACTCTCTCTTAGTGTGTGTGTATGTGTCATTTATGTTTGCTCTGTGGGCTTATTCATTAAGTCACAGAAAAGGTGACCAGAGGTTAGGAATTTTAAAAAAAAAACTGAAGGAGCTGAAGGTAGCATGTGCGGCTATCACACAGGTTCGAAAGGCTATATAAAAATTCCCACAAAAAAAAAACGAATAATGCCGCAAATGAAGAGTTCCCCAAAATAATCCCCCCAAAAGCCCCAAAAATTCTGAAAAATCCCCCAAACAATTTATGAAAAATTACCCCAAAAACAACATTATGGGGCGATATATCATTCACTTCTGTTATGAAAATATCCCAAAAAAAAAAAAAATATCCCAAAATAAGAAAAATCGATAATTTGTCATTGTTCATACCAAAAATGCCCCAACAACCAAAAATTTAAATGTTACCTAAAAATTATGAAAAACTCCCCAATTTAGTAAGAGATTTTTTTGGGGTTCTTCTTCATTTTTTTTGCACATTTTTCAAAGAGCCGGTTCGAAACCAAGTAAGATCATCAAAGATTTTTCAGCGGCTGCTTCCACTTCGTAAATGATGGCAAATTTACAAGTAAGAGATCTCTAAGCCATGTAAATCTTCTGTAAAAAACGCATAAGCCGTTGGGAGCCGACTTTAAACCGTAGGTCTCGGTCAGTGAAAATACGCACAGCTTACTGTCTCCTAAGAAGTTCCCCGTCTTTTACTTCATGGAATGTTCAGATAAATGAGACGGAGTTTGTGGGTTTCCTGGAGTAAAATTGACAATGACAATATATTTGTTTTTGTAATTACAATGAAATATTATATAGATGTCCCGATGTTGTCGCCACTATGAAACTGCCAATTGTGGTACTACGTCAGTAATCTCTACATCAATTCTCAGCTCGCTCATATGTGACAGCAAATTATCATTGATCCACCAACTCTGTTACAGTAAGACCATAATGATCTACTGGCTTCTTCTGATACCAGAATGGTAGGATACGTTACGTCCCGCCTGACTTTGGCTCATTTGTTTTCCAATCAATTCTCTTCCCAAAAAAAATATTACTGCCCGGCATCATCCGTTGGTCCCTCTCAGTGGGGGCATGAGTGAGTGAAGTGAATTGTTTGGCTGAGATTTGTGTTTTTTTTTCTATCACATCCTTAATATTGATGACATTTGTGAAATACAAACAATAAACAATAGCCGTAACTCTTCTGAGGCAGATTTGAATCGTAGCAACTTTTATGTTCAGTCAAGTGTTCCTTCATCAACGACATTAAATGTTGTGGGCTGGTGTGGCAACTCTAATGTCAGTCATAACACTCAAATGACAAAATGTGCAAATTATGTGCATCACTAAGCATTTTTTTTGTTTGGCCATGCAAGACAATGGGAATCCTAAGATCATTTAACCAAAAGGGAGCATCGACAACCAGACAGAAATCATGGCACCACTGTGTCTCCCAGTGTGTATGTTCTCGAGCTTAAATGCCAAACGACCTACGCCTTCATGGAATTGGGCCACTTAAAGAAAGGGACATATTTAGTTATGTTAAGAAGTGAAAGAAGGGGATGTCCTGCCAGTAATGTTCCAGGGATATTTCACAACAACCGAAACAGTGCCAGTGGAGGAGAGCACTCCGCTTCAAGTGCTTGTCCAAGTCAATAAAATGATGTTAATTTCTTTAAGAGGCTGATGTCGCTTATGTCTTCGCATCAGCAATGACAACATTTGTTGACAGTCATGCCACAAATGTTGTCAACAAAGGAACTACCACCATCCAAGGAGGCACTACAATTATTGTTGTTTTATGACACTTGAGTCAAGTTGTTGTTGGCCAACGCACACACACACTTACACAGCCGGTCTAGAAATGCGTGCGGTTTTTGATGCTCCCCCCAAAAAAAATGAAGAACTTTTTGATTTTTTATTGTTTATGCTTAGAATTGTTGTCGCTGCAGCCTCATAAAACAAATGACAAGTTTTATTAGCTTGCAAATAACCCAAAAAAATATGTCCATGCCACACTTGGCCATTAAGGGCGTTTGGGTATTCTAGGGAGCTGTGATTTATGGCGAGGGTTTCCTTCCATTTGGCGGAAAGAGTGCTTTGTACTTAATAAAAGGAAATGTATTTTCTTTTGGCCAACATATGTGGAGTAATGTCTTCGAAGAAGTCAACATAGGAAATTGAACATTTGTATTGAAATGACAGAAATGGAAAGTGGAAAAATGACTAAAAGCGGGTGCCTCATTTCAAATGATAATCCACGCCAGTAGGTTGGAAATCCGAAAGCGAAAATAAGTAAATTCTGCTAAATAACAAAGAAATTCGATTCTATCATTATGGATTTATTAGATTCCCAAAGAAAATTATGTATATTTCCAGCTTAGAAAGAAAGTAGTGCATCGCGTTCAGCAGGTAAAAGTCATGCTACTATAAAAGTCTCGTTTTAAACCCTTCAATTGACCACTAAGAATCCTTTGTGAAAGTTGTCCTCTACGGTCGATGTTTTTGTGTAGCTCCCATACAATTCTGGCTCCTCATCGTCGATCATCTTTCCGTTTCCGTACCGGGATCATTAGTCGGTCCTTGTGTCCTTGCTTCAATATGTTGTTTTCTATAAAATGATCCGAATCTTTCCGAACTAGTAAGTTGTAATGCGCCTATGGCGCCCGTTGAAATATGGAAAAAAGATTTTGTCGAAAAAAAAATTTTTTGTGGAAAAAAAATTTTTTTGTGGAAACAAAAAAATGTTTGTTGAAAAAAAAAATTTTTCTTGAAAAAAAAATTTTTGTTGAAAAAAAAAAATTTTGTTGAAAAAAAAAATGTTTGTGGAAAAAAAATATATTGTTGAAAAAAAAATTTGTAAAAAAAAATGTTGGAAAAAAAAAATTTTGGTAAAAAAAAATTTGGGGAAAACACAATTTCTGTACAAAAAAAAATTATTTTTTTTATTATTATTATTTATAGAAAATTATAGAATGCCTATTTAAATTCCTACGTACTGCGTGACAGAGTCAGTGAATCAGTGTCGAGGGTAAATATATATTAAGATGTTCAACTATTGTGTACTACAAATCATTTAGTCTTGTGGTATTCTTGAGTAGAGTCTATTAGCCCTCATCATTTTTTAAATACCACGACTTGGACTCAATTGTTTTTCCGAGTCGAGCAACACTTTTCGACTCCCGGCAAATTTGTGACACTTTGCGCTACACCACAGCCCTTGTAAGAATGTGGACTATTTGTCAACGTCTGTTTCCACCTTGTAAATGCCGAAATCGTGACTTTGCGAGTAAACGACTACAATTCTCTAGAAAAACATTTGTTGTTCGTAACTGTCTTTAAACAGTCAGTGCACAGTTTCAAAGAAGTTTCTCGCCAGTTCCTACATTGAATGTTAAGGGAGACCAGACCGACCGTCTGTTCCTTTCTCTGGATTCTATTTTCTTTTAAAAAGGGACAGTGACTAAAACGAAATTATTTTGTTCAACCCTAGAATTCCCTAATTTGTCATTGTGGGCTGGATCACAAAAACACGACATTCAAAGTATTTCCCCTCTTTGTAATTCCCCCCCTCCATGGCAAAGTTCAATTTCAACTGTATGAAATTTGTACAACTGCAACACTTAATTTGGGAAATTTTCATAAACGTTTGTTCACACCAATATCATCATAAAGGGCGTTACCAAAAAAAAGTATCTTCGCAATTATGATGAAATTGCTTAAAAAATGCTTTCCAAATAAACCGAACTGGTGACAGAGGACAGACGCATGCATACACTTTTGACATGTCTTCCGCTACGGCTTTCTTTGGATTTCCCATAATTTCGGGTTATTTGTTGTCATGTGGAAAATTCCACACATCAGAAAAAAAACGAACTTTTATTATTTGGCAAATCTGCCAGAACACAATTCTTAATAACCCTTTTTCTTCCTCTTTACCACGAGAGTATACATTCGCATTTATGTGGATAAACTCGTAAATGTACACACATTCACACACGCATACACTTGTGTACATATTATATAGCAGTACATACATATATGTACAGACAGACATGCAGCCATTAAGAAAATAAAATAAACTTTAACCTAAATGTCACATATGTCGTCTTTGTGTGTTGTTGTGTATTTAATTTTTTTCTGTTCAGTTCAGTTCAGTTTTTTTTTTCTTTCGAAATCTTGAAAATTTCATCTTTTATCATCAGTTCCGCCATAAACCACAATGTTTGTAGGTCTGTCACTGTGTATGTGTGTGTGTCTGAGTGTTTTTGTACATCACACACTTTAGGGGGAAGTATGGCCAAAGCCAATACTTCCATTTAATTTCCATGTTAATCGTGTTAATCCATTTGTATAAATATCATGAAAATGTTCCCCAATAAACATTTTTAGTGGCTTGGGATCCATTTACCTCGAAGATCATTTTTATTGCGCTATAGTACAGGGTTTATTTTGGTATTCAAAGAAAACTGAAATTTGTTGAGATAAATGATCGGATGTTTATTTCATAATAAAGAGGAAGATATGCCGTTAATAATGAGAAACAACATCGGCCAAATGGGGTCTTACAGGACCATATCCTTTTCATGAAATTTTCCATAACCAAATCGCAAAGTGGCTGCCCTATGTCCTCAATAGCCTCACGAATTCTATCTTTGAGGTCTTGCATCGACGCTGGGCTGTTGGCGTAGGCCTTACACCGTGTTACACACATTCTGTCCTATGAACCAAATTTACTTTTTCGGAAAGGGGATAAAAATAAAAATGCACGTGTATCGGCGATTTTCATGTACACGTCAGTTTTTTTTTTTTTTTTTAAGTTTGAATTATGAAGCTCGTAGTGCTGTGTGAAAGCCTTTGAACCGATTTGTAACCCTTTTTCAGTGATCCAATCGAGCTGATTTTTGGCAGGCAGACTCGTGGAAATGTCTGTATCACGTCAAATTTTTTAAAAAATAGATTTTTATCAATTCTCAGATTTTCCTAATTTTTTTTTTTTTTTTTTTTTTTTAAAAAAAAAGTCAAATACATTTTTTTTTCGTAACGCTTAAGTAGTTTAAAAATTTGGAGTCTCTTCAAGTTATGCTAAGAAAAGTGAAAAAAATAACCATTTATTTCTTCTTGGAACCAAGACAATCCTGTTTGATGTCTTTGAGTGCGACATCTGTCCAATGGTCATGCTTCCCCATGTCGCCATGTCTTCGGTGCATGGTGGTTGCTTCTATTTGCTTGAATCAGATTTTAATCTAGATTTTCTTAAGGTAATATTTATCATTTCGAAATGAGAGTTGTGTTAAATCCACACCACACACCCACGCAGAAAATACTTACAACTTGCTGCTTTAAATAATGAAATTCGTCTTTTTCCCGGGATTGAGTTTAAACAGAAGAAAAGAGTTGTTACTGCGGCCGCATAGCATCAGTACATCAGCACCGACACTCCATGCCAGCCGCCGTCCATGGGTAACTTTATACACGCGGACTCCATAATTATCGGGTGGTAATTGTATGTTGGCCGCTATTGTAGTCGGTTGCAAAAAGACAGTCGAGTTGGTAAGATTATCCCGAAAATAATAAAAAAAAAAAAATTTACATAATTTGCAACATACACAACAATTTGTTATTGTAACCCATTCCATTCATTCAGCCTCGAACAATCATGATGATGACAACGATGAAGATGTTGACTGCAATGTTTCCATCTTGTTGTTTTTTTTTTTGCATGCCGCTTTATTAGCCTCTGTGAGTTGTCGTCTTGTTTTCTGCGTGTTTTTATCACGGCATTGTTGGCCTTTATGGCAGCGTATTATGTTCATGTCTTTCTATATTGCCAACATTTCCATGTTGATACTCGTAATTTCCCTTTCATTCATCTCTTGCCTTTGTTTAATTTTTTCTAATAATTATTATGTTTATATGTAGTAAGGCGGGTATGGTATCGTTGATTCGCACCTTCCCCCTCGTCAGAAATTAAGTTAGAATCCATTTCATCATAACATGGCATGTCGTTAGTTAATCATGAATGGGAGTCCTCCCATCCGCCCATCCTATGAGTGATGACGGCAAAGTGAATGTTCCTCCGCTTAAAAAAGAAAGAAAGAAAACAAAGTAAACAACATTGAAACGAAGGAAATCTCTGTGATGAAGATAAATAAGGGAAGCTGAAAAAGTTAGACTGACTCTGTGTGCAGTTGAGTTCCCCGAGCAGCCAAGTGCGACTTGAGTGGCACAGCCAGACAAATCAATCATTTTCAAGTAGTGAGTGTCGTAAGCGATGAACACGCACGCGATGGCTTACATGGAAAATGTATAGTTTTTTTGTTCTCATTTATGTAGTAAAATAGTTCAACAGCACTCGAGCTTATGAAAAAAGGGGAAACCACTAAGGAACGACATGAGTCGACTATCGTAAATTCCACGGGACACCGATCGCAAATTTCATGTTAGGTTTACGATATTAGTTTTACTTTTCAGAATGGGTCAGAATATGTAATATGTACACACAACTTTTTTTTGCTCGAAAAATTTATAAAACCTTTGTTCGTAATTGCTATAATTTTTTGTATGTTGTTGAAAATATAAATTGGCCAAACAAAATATTTGTCGGCTTTACTTTACTGTTCTGGAACGGAATGACCGATTTTTACGAAATTTGCTTCATATGAAAGCTCCTAGGGACTCGACAAATTAGTTCGTTATATCCAGGGTAAAATAGGATAGATGCAAAACTCTTGGGACTTAAATAAGTGTTCATTAGATAACAAAAGTTCGTTTTTTTCATTTTACCAAATTTGCGCATATGTCTAAAAAATCCTTAACAGTACTCGTATTTTTAGTGCCGCCATAATTGTTGAAGTTATGGGCAAAACACTGCATTTCATAAGACGATGCTACAAAAAGGAATTAAGAAATACCAGATGAGTTCTTAGAGTAGAACAAGACTGTCTCTGTGTAAGTTTCCAAACAACACAATTATCCGGATGACAAAAGTTATCCGGGTGAACAATGTTTAAAACACAACTTCGTTTTTTTAAATTGCTTAGTAAGTGACTGAGTTATCGATGTTATTTTTATTTTGAGACTTTTGAGAATTTTTTTAAAAAAAATTTTTTTTCATCATTGTATGTTTTTCATCTAACTTTAGTTGTTATTCTATTAAATTTTTTATAAAAATAATGTTTTGCTTTCTCGATATTATTTCTGAACATTACACTACAATTTTTAAAAAAAAAATTAAATAATTTATAAAAAATTATTTATTTTTTTCACAAAATTTATAATTTTTTTTCACAAATTTTAATTTTTTTTCAAAAATTTTAATTTTTTTTTCAAAAAATTTATAAATTATTTTTACAAAATTTATAATTTTTTTTAAAAAATTTATAAAAATTTTTACAAAATTTATAAATTTTTTTCACAAAATTTATAAAATTTTTACAAAATTTATAAATTTTTTTCACAAAATTTATAAAATTTTTTTTACAAAATTTATATAAAATTTTTACAAAATTAATAAAAAAAATGTACAAAATTTATAAAAAAAATTACAAAATTTATAAAATTTTTTACAAAATATATCTAAATTTTGTTTATTTTTATGATGCAAATAATAATTTAAAAAAAATATTTTTTTACAAATACGTATCAAAATATTTTTTTATTTTTGAAATTTTTATATTTAGGACTGAATTAAAACATCTTAATTTTCTAAACTTTTAAAATATTTTTAATTTTTTTTAAAATTGAACTTTTTTCTCCCAATTTAAAAAACGTTCACCCACAATTTGTTTTCTTTAAATTTTTTTGTAAAGTTGGCATTAATATCAACTTTTTTTTTGAGAATATCATTTTGCCTATATTTTAATATTTTTTTAAATTTATAAATTGTCGGGAAATTCCAAAAAAAGCCGTTTTCAGTTTTTGAGAAATTAAAATATACATTTTCTTAAATTTTTTTTCCCATATTTTAGCATTTTTATAAAAAACATTACAAATTTTGAGAAGTTTTAAAAAAAATTTATATCACATTTTGTCAAATCATGTCTAATTTTTCATTTACATTTAAACAATTTTATTTCAGAATATAACAACATTTATCAAACTTTGCATTATTTTTTAAGTGTAATAAAACAAATTAGAATTTATATGGCAGTTTGTCAATAAAAATTTAATAAAGAAAAATTAAAAAAAAAAATTAAAAAAAAAAAAAATTTTAAAAAAAATGGTATTAAACAACTTTTAGTAAAAAAAAATATTACAAAATTAGAGATCCATTTTGTTCTGAAAATTTGAGGAAACTCTCTCAGGTTATAGCAAAAAAATAAATAAAATATTACAAAACAAAATTTATTTAATGAGCACTTTTTGCTAAAAAGTATTTTTTTTGATTATTCATGTTTTTTCAAACTAATGCTCAAAACAAATTTTCGTTGAAAATTTTAAAATTAGAATACCTCTTTTTGGATTTTGAAATTTATATAAACATAATTTCCCGTTTTTCCCGTTGGTATATATATTTTTAGTTATCACATTTTTAATATTGACAGCCTTAGCCACGATGTCGAAAGAAAGCCTAATCGACAGAAAGCAATGCGCTCACTCTTTGTTGAAATTGGTGGCCAGTATTTTTTGACTTGTCGCTCGCAAAGCAATTTATGCATTGTCAAATGACAAATCTGTGGACAACTTTGATCCTCCAACGACTGGCGTTCCTCTGGCAAACTCCGAATTTCCCTCCATGTAGTCCAGTAACGTTTGGACCTGGACTTGAACGTTGACTTTTTTATGCTGAAATAGATACAATATTTATTTTGATAAAAAAGAATCGAGTACTTACCATTTATTTTCCACTTTGTTCATTTTTTTTTTTAGTAATTTCTTTTTTTATTTGTATTTTTGAGTACACGAAAACAGAAACACAAGTGAGAGTTTTTGATATTTGTCGCAGAGCAAAAATAATTAGTGGCTACGGTTTTTTTTTTTGAATTCTCGTTCTGACGACAGTTAGAGACTTCGAAATCAGTTGATTGTCGTTTAGAAAGCGTGCGAACGTTGTCGTTTGACATGGTGGCTAAGGATGTAAAAAATTACTGCATTGAAATTGAGCCTGAACCCCTGTGCGATACTTGAACTTTGCCATCGGCCTGTGACCTTTAATGAGTTTATATAGTTGAAAGCATTGTCAATTGCCTCAAATATTGTTGACAAATTGTTTTGTTGGGTACTTTGTTTTTCACCAACCACTTTTATGATCGACACCAAAAGTAACGAAGGAAAACTATTGCCATTCATGTTTTCACATTTCCGTACATTGCGTTAATAAACAATAAACAGAAAGACTTTAGCGAAAAAAAAAGATTGATTCATTTCCCCCCCCCCATTTGTATTGTTTCATTTGTTTGTTTGTTTGTTGATTCATTGTGTCCCTAGAACTCATTAAGAATTCATTTCGGTGATAATCGCCACAATCCAAACCTAATGATGACAATGAAGTTAATGGTCAAATGTTAATATTTATTTAATGTCATTTTCCATTTTCACTTGAATGACGAGATTTTCTCAGCCATTGTCACATTCTGTTGGAAATCAGTATTGAACTCCTTCCATGCATGGCTGGCTGTGGAGCGGGTATCATTACGCTCGGAAGCCATAATGTTGAAAACACACACAATGGCAATGACAGCAACAACAACTCCGACGACGACACAAAACCAAAATCTGGAATTGATGAATGGAAAAGGCCAAGAGAATAATGCCAGCACGATGACGAAAAATTATGCTGGGGCGGAGGGGTTGGGTGGGTTAAAGAGGAGCAACAACATGTCACCAGCCGAAAGTAGAGAGAGTAAATCGCGCAAAAGTGAAATAAACATTCATTTATTTCGACTGTCATTAACAATCGTACATATGCATGCCTGCGAACATTGGACTGGCTTACTCGTTACATAATAGTATGCTGGTTTTGTGGCACGAGCGACCCACTCTTGTGTTCGAAAACTACCCAGGCAACCATTGTGGTTTTCAAATAAAAACAAACGACAATTTTTTGTTAATAAAATAAATTTCATGTTTGTTGCTCCTGCTGCTGTTTTTGACGCCACTCATGTTCGGATGAAAGAAAATCAGCTGTCGAGCTGAGAACGACAACACATATCAAAGGTTTTCTGTTTTGGTGGTTGTTCACATTGAGAGCAATTTGTGCTCTCGGATGCTGATTTGTGGTTATCGGTTAAGGTTAAAAGTTGTTGAAATACATACTACTATCTGACATATTGGCTTAGTTTTTCAGTTATGGAGCACACAAGCAAGGCCAATTAATAAAGAATATGTTTGTGGTGATGTTGGTGTGTTTCGTTCAATATCATTCAAATATCCTTATTTGATTATTTAAGAATGATAGAATAGATATTCGTTCAGTCGTAGTGTCAGTATAAGATGGAAGACAAAGAGCCCAACAGAATGGAGGCAAATTAATTAAAAAGTCAGACTTTGCCATGAAGTAACAACATTGAAAATAAGTTTAAAAAAAATTTAAAAATTATGTTTTACCATCTTTTCTGATAGTATAATTTATCCGTGAATTCCAGATTTTGAAATCCGTATGGAGTAACACACATCGAGTCGGTATGCAGCCGACTTAAATTTGGTAGAAAATTAAAGAGTATTTCAACTATTCCGTTCGTATGTCCACCAACGAATCAGCAGATAGGGACCTAATCTTAAATTAGCTCCAACGCAAACAAACCTACAGATTTTTAAATACAAAAAAAAATGCATCTTAAATTTTGGTGGTCTTTTCGGCCTCTGTAAGTCTTCAAAATGTCCATTCAATTGTCCATTCTATTTTGTTGTAAAAAAATATATATATATATCTTCCTAATTGATACGCGAATGCTGAGGGCCCCAGGAACGTACATTTTAAAGGTGTATACAATCCGCTCATAAGTTGCTGCGGAAATTCATTCGCTGCCTGAATAGAAAAAATAACAAGGTGCATTCGTATCTGTTTACCTCACATAGCACCTTTCTGTAGTGGAATATATTTTATGCCTCTCACTGTTCCCAGCTGATACTTGATGCTCTCAGCTGATCCTAGTCAGTCACCATTTCGCTAAATCCTGTGGTCTAAAGTTGAAGCTTAAGATATTTTTCTTGTCTTATTCTGAGATTATTCGGACACGGCCACAGGTTTACACCTGCAAGTGGCGATTTGTCATATCGCACACATTCTACAAAAGTGACACAACTGAAAATTTGTTATTTTCGAGTTAATCGGGTTTATTAACATAGACATATCCAACAGCTCAAAAGAGATTGATTTATATTATTATTCATGTTGTATCAGAAACCACGAGCTACAGAGTAGATTTTTGGCTTTTCTGAATATTGCGAATTGTGGGTAGTGCTTCTTTAGTAGAACATGTGCGATATGCTTCTCCCTTTCATGCCGACCAGTGGCATAGGATATAATTCCATTGTATTCATAAAAATTTAAAACACCTTTGTGAAGAAAAATGTGTGAAAATTGTTTTTGTATTTTAATACATTTTTCTTAGCAAATGTGTATAAAATTTTAAATTTTTTGTATACGGGGCTATAACTTTTAATCTAGTAAATATTTTTAAATTCTTTAAAAAAATAGTCTGTGAACAAGAACTGAGTGATTATTTAAAGCTATTAACATTATTATATTGTTTATAGTGCGCTAAAAAAATAAATAAAATTGTCATTAAATTGACTTTTATGGCACCACCATCAAAATAATATGCAATTATTGGGAGTTAGGGCGTGGCATCGAAGAAAATTGGACCCGCCCACTTTTTTGTTTTATAAAATTTAAATTTTAAATTTCATCGAAATTTTGTATTTCATCGAAATTTTGTATTTCATCGAAATTTTGTATTTATTATATTAGACATTTTTTTTAAATAATGTTTTGCGTTCTGAACATTCTAAAAATCTTCAACACAATTTTTTTTTGTTTTTAAAAATATTTCAAAATATTTAAAAAAAAAATTTATTTTAAAATTTTTTTCAATTTTTTTTTTAACATATTTTTTTAATTTTTAAATTCTTTTCAAAAGATTTTTTTTATTTTTATTTTTTTTTAAAAATATTTTTTTTTTTTTTAAGTTTTTTTTTTCAAAATATTTTTTTTTCCAATATATTCTTTTCAAAATATTTTTTTTATTTTTAAATTTTTTTTTCAAAATATTTTTTTATTTTTTTTCAATATATTTTTTAATTGTTTTCAAAATATGTTCTTTACATTTTTTTCAAAATATTTTTTTAGCTTTTCAATTTTTTTCAATATATTTTTTAATTTTTTTTCAAAATATTTTTTTTATTTTAAAATTTTTTTTCAAAATATTTTTTTTATTTTTAATATATTTTTTTTTTTAATTTTTTTCAAAATATTTTTTTTTTCCATTTTTACTTTTTTTTCAAAATATCTTTTTTTTTAATTTTTTTTTTATTTTTAATTTTTTTTTTCAAAATATTTTTTTATTTTTATATTTTTTCCGATCATTCATTTGTGGACAAAATAACATTAGACAAATTTGTTTCAAGACAATTTAAATAATGCAATACCAAAATTAGGGAAGATGTAACGGTTGTCCATTTTTGGCAGATAACTTTTGCATGCCCGATATTTACCCTTTGGAAGGTTACATTTAGTACAAAAAGTATTTTTTTTTACTCCCTAACCGTAAGTAAATTACTTTGTGCTCATAGACGTTTGAACGTCCGTTCTCCCAATGCTAAATTTTATTCCAATCGGAGTTTTTTGCCGGCCAAAAATACCTAATAATACCAAATACCAAAAATACCTAAACTAATCCTTAGCATATCTTTTCCCAATCTCTTTAAAACATCCCGGCAGTGCCTTTTGATTTGAGACTTTATCAAATTCAATGCGATTTTTCAACTGTCGTCAACCATCACCTCCCGCTACCGCCCAATTCACCAGCATATGCAAAGCAGCTGAAGTGTGAACAGCACCTTTTCCATTTTGGTTAAGCTCTCTTTGACCATTTGATATGGCTGATGAAAATGTTAAATAACCGTAATTAATGTATTCTCCTGCTCGTCTTCACCGTAAATATGGTCGACAATGAAATTCGGTCCACTTTTTTGTCATGCTTAACTTACGTCCAACAATGTTTTGTGATCCCAATCATTAATTTTCCTCCTTTTTTTTCTGAGGAATCCAATTATCCTGTTAAATAAATAACTTTGGATACGCCCTTTCTGTCCAACCAAAAAAAAAAAAAAAAACAGACTAAAAAAGAAAAGATGCTCTCTAAGGATATGGCCTGACAAAGGTAATATTCATTATTGGAATTTTAGTTTCCATCAACATTTCAGTCAGTTTTCCGCTTCCGTTTTAATTTCATGTTCTGTCAATGGATATTTTGACCCTTTTTTTGCGTTTCCCCAGTTGGTTGACAGCTTCGTGTCGATGATAATCTTGGTGTGCTTGAAATGTGTTACATTTAAAATGAAAGACTGTGGACAGACAATTGAATTTCCTTAAATTATATTTATTTGCTAAATGTCATCGGAATTGAACTGAAGATGAAAACGTGCATATATAGTTAGTAATATACACACAGTTACACAGCGCCTTAATAGGGAGGGCCTTAACGAGGCCATAACAAAGTCATCAGTAGAGTTTAGCTTCTTTGGAAGGCAGGGCCATCTGTTCCCCTGCATATGAAAAATACCTTTCGCAAACAAGGGGTAAAAAATTTGTACTCAAAGAAAAAATGGGAATGTCATTTGGTTTGTTTACTCACTTTTACATAAACCACAAAAAAGAAACGTTTAATAACTTTTAAAAATTTCATAAAAGTGTAATAAACTCAACTAATTTGAAAAAAAAAATGATCGATTTTACTCTTGGCGTTTCACAGTTATGGACTTCAAACATTTGTAGCCACAGATACGATGTAGTTATGGTTTTTTTTTTTAAAAAAAATACTAAGCTTATGATTTATATACATCAAATTAAAGCTCGAATATTGTCTTTTGAAATGATGACTCAACAACTTTAAAACTGTTTTTTATTGACCAACTTGTGCTTGAAATATAAAAAAAACTCTGAAAAAGTTATTTTTTTTCGCAAAACCCGGTTTGTGGCATCTAAAGATTTTCCAAAAAAATCTAAAAAAAAAATACTTTATCCCATATATTTCCAAAAAAATGATTTTGGACACCCTACTGTACAACCTTTTGAGACGTATGGGCCAATAACTTTTCCCTTGCCAGTAAGAGTTTATAATACCTCTGCTGATCCAGAATCCGATTGAGATGACAAAATTTCACCAGTAATCGACCTTGTTGAGCTTTCTTTGAATGTGCTCCAATTATTCCATATTAACAATTAACAAATACAAGACTTATGTGGAAACGGAAAGCATCGTTAAAAAATCCCACACGATAAACGGGTTAGGAATTGAAGACAAGGACGACTCTTTGGAGAAGTTGATTTCCGTAGACGCCCTCATCTTATCTTCAGGTTCCGAGATGTCTCTATCTTGAGATATTTAACTATTTTATGCTCAGGTCGATCTTTGTCAGAGAAGAACTGTTGCCCGATGCACATCCATCATCCACTTCTGCGATGCAGCTTTTTTCTGGGTCTGAGAAACCGATCTTGTACTTTTCCTCTTAGTTTTGCGACATCTATTATAAAACTAACCTTGGTTTTGGCCTTCTGAATTCTTCCACCATTGTCCTAAGGACACACTTATTTGCATGTGTTAGTTTTTCGAGCTTTTTGAAAATTGTTTTTCTTTCCAGCCTAATGGAGACCATTCATGAATGCTGCCACTTACACTGAAGCATCCTTCAACGCTTTCTTTATTTAGGACATACTCCCACAGACGACACAAGTTATCTAATTGGACTCAACTTATTGTAACTTTTATCGCTAAATTATATTTATTTTACATGCTTCTAAAAATATCTGACGACAATTTATGTTTTCGCCAGTACACGAGTAGTAAATCCAAATAAAGGGTCCGCCATCTAACGTTTTTTTCTTTCAACTAGTGCTTATTTCGTTTTCATTCTTTTCGTTTTCGGGCCATGTTGAACGAATTGTTGTTTACAAAAATTGAAGAGGAGGATATTGGCAACATTTGGTTTCAACAGGACGACGCTTCGTGTCACACAGCCGAAGCTACACTCGATGTTTTGCGCCCTGTTTTTGAAGATCGCATTATCAGCCGCAGAGCTGATTTCGTTAGGCTACTGCCTGCCATTTGAATGAAAGATTGTACTTTCAAATAAAAAAAAAAATTTGAGAAAATATCCAGTAGTTTTTTTTTATAGAATTTTCAAAAAAAAAAAATTTATTTGGCGGACCCTGTTATTATCCTCCATTATTGGCCATTTCCCACTTGCATGGCAAAGTACCGCAGCCAACTAATGTTCAGGGTTTTTGAAAATTATTGAGAAGGTTGACACAAGTCCTTCTCCGTGATGGCCTTATTTTATTCGCCGTTTCTATTTGTGAATGTTGGCCTTTTGCCATCGCCCCGCTCCTCGTGTCGTTTTTGGCCATTGTCAAAGAAACCCCGTTCGCATTGATCCATTTTAATATTTACACTTTCTTTGTAAACACTTACGAATATTGGCAACCAAAAAAGAGAAAAAAAAAAGAATATATATGGGATACTCTCATCTGCCATCTGTCCTTAGGCCTTTATATATACTTTGAACCGGGCCAAAAAAAAACACACACACACATATGTACATTATTGTTGTTCTCTGTATATACTTACGTATGTGTGTGTGTACACTATGTGAATTTTTATCTGTATTTGTATCTATGTATGTATGTGGTATAACCCTTATTCCTTTATGCCACTTTACGCCCACATACTTTTGATTTTGTTTTTATTTCAATTTCATGCAGTTTCTCTGTCCAAGAGTGTGGAAGAAATGTTTGCACCATTTAAAGTGGATATGGATTTAGCCTGCTTTTGTTGAATGGCCGCCGCCACACACCAGTTTATTTGCCAAAAAACGAAAGAAAGAAAGAGAAATGTTTATGGTCGAGACAAAAGTGTTAATAATGTGGCTTGACACGCTTTGTTTTATATTCTTTGTGGATTTGTAAATATATGAAATGGAAACAAAATACTTAAACCTATACCTAATTTTTGTATTTGTTGTTTTCGACAAGAAAACGAGTAGTTTTACTTTTCTCTTTGGGCTGACCATTCATTGTGCTACAGGGTATTGTGGCTGTGGATTGATGTTTGAGACATGGAACTCGGTAGGGAGACCCGACAGGTTTAAAACTGTAATCGGACATACATATATTAGGGCGTACCTCAAAAAAAAAGTTCGCCGTACACCTTCGAATATGAAGTATTATTGAAAGGTAGTTTCAAAAAATTTTTTTTTATTTTTTTATGCCGAACGTCGGGGTCGCGCTTTTACATTTTTCTATATAACTTCTGCATTTATAAACGGATTTTAAAGTGTGATACATCGATGTTTTTGTCTCGACGAGGCCGATTTTTTTTATCTTTGAAGTCATTGAGCTCAAGCACCCCCTTCTGGTACTTACCCATCATATCTCAGTTGCTACTACCCTAATGTACCACTCTAATATCAGAAAATTAAAGCTCGCATAAAATCATGAAACTCTTCCTAAGGAAGTATGTCGAGACAAAAACATCGTCGAGACAAAAACATCGATGTATCACACTTTAAAATCCGTTTATAAATGCAGAAGTTATATAGAAAAATGTAAAAGCGCAACCCCTACGTTCGGCATAAAAAAATTTAATTTTTTTTTTGAAACTACCTTTCAATAATACTTCATATTCGAAGGTGTTCGGCGAACTTTTTTTTTTTACTTGTAACCTGGTACGCTCTAATATATATATCATATGAAGAAGAGTAAAATCGAAATTATAGTGTATACACTAATCCCAATAACCACACATTCAGTTGGAATTAATTTACTTTAAGCAGAACTCTTAGTATCCGTTGAAGGACACTAATCAGATCTGTGTGAAACAACATTCCTAAGCCTCCACTAACAATGCCTTTAGTAAAACTGAATATGGATTTTACCGATTAACCATTGTCCTCCCTACTAAGACTGAGAAGTTACGGCCTTAGACGAGATTTCCAAGTTTTCTTTGTAAATAAGTAACTAGCTGTAATTTAGAATTTCAAATTTCTCAAATAACAATGGGTGACCTCAGAGTTGCCTTCTTTGGAATACTTGACTTTTTTAGTCAGATCAGGATAAATGCTGAAGACATTTGTATCTCTTTCGCTTTAACTTTATTTTTTTTTAATTTACCTCAACATTTTAGGGTCTAAACAGTTTTAATATGCCGTCATGCATTTGCCAGATATACTTATTATCTGTAAACGATTTAACCAAGTATGTGTGATAATGGTAAATATTTCAAGGATTACGGCGACGTGGTCACTTAGAAATTCTCCTTTTTTCGTATTCCTTTTCATTTTCATTTTCGTTTTATTCATATGGTTTTATAGTATTTGTATTCGTTGCTTATTTTTTTTTATTTTTATTATGGCCATTCTCAATTTATTGTAGAATTTTGTTCCAGCCGAAGCCATATCTGTGTTTGTTTCTTTGTACTCTGTTATTGTCCGGCGCTCCTGCGTTCTCGTTTGTCGCCTGCCTTTGGTCATCTTATTATCGAATTGAATTGTAAAGTCTGTTTAAAGATGAGGACATTCATTTTCTATGGTTTTGTCCTTTCATTCAGTTGTGTCCGATGACTGGCACACCCCCCCAAGCTTATTGACATTGCCCTTGAAGCCTTGAGAACGAAGTGTATGAAAATTGAAATATGCTAAGTAAGCATTTCTATTGTATTTTGAATATTTTATTGTATTTAACATGTGCGACTGTTTTGGCAGCTGAAGCCAGCCGAATGGACGTGGCCAAAGTTGAATTCAATTATTGGGATATTCCATTGACAGTAAATGTAATGACTCTTGACATTAGAGACAGCGAGTGAAGACGGAATTGTAGTTTTTTTTTTGCCCTTGGTTTGGTCTTTAATAGTGTCAAAGTTGGTGGTTACGAAGAAGGTGGTGTGGCAGAGTGTAAGGTCCACTACTACATATCAGGAATCAGACTGATGAGCTGCTGATGCTGGAAAATAGAAAATTTTAGAAAATTAAGCGATTGAACAGGAAGAGTCTTATGGTGTTCCCTTCAACAATTTCCATTTAATAGGATTATGGGAGCCGTCTGGCCATTTCCTTTTAAATTTAAATTGTGTAGGTATACTCTGATTAGTTTATCTATGTCACATACAAGCCATAGCGCATTTACTATATGTATGTTTGCATAAAAACACATATATGTTTGCATGCAAGCACATGTATATTTACACATAAGCATATGTATGCTGCAAGAATATATATTTTTACTGTTGCTACAAAACATATATGTTTCCTGCAATATATATTTGGTACAAAATGTCATGTTTCTACGCCTTGGACAATCATAATTTTATGTACAGTGTACTCTCTCCTTGCGGACACCTCTCATAAACGGACACTTTTTCAGTACCAATCCGCTTTAGCCCTCTTGTGTACTTCTCTCAGTCCCGGACACCTCTCATCCCGGAGGTTCCTATGGACCCCCTGCGAGGTCATGCGAACAATATCGATAAGAGTGTCATCCGTATGTTTTATCTCAATTGCGTCCATAAAACATTTCAAATATATTTTTACTTTAATTCCACACACAGATATTAACCAAATGTTCTGTTTAATCAATTTCCGACCACTAATTGCCGTTTATTGTTAAGTTTTCGCAATTAATTGCCAAACCTCTAGAGACATATACGAGAATTTCACAGAGAATACCGGCGTGGGCGATATCGGTTACTGCAATCCCACCACCGCATACAATGCCATGAACTTTTATTTAATGTTCAAAATCTGTTATAATTAATACAACAACATTTGCTATTAAATCAAAACTGCGAACATTTAGTAACCACAACAACATAAGCACAACGGCCAAGAACAAAGAAATCTTAACATTTTTAATAACGTTTAATTAATCAAATGTTCGCTCGCTCGCTCGTTCCAACTACTAACGGGTACTCGATTGCAGCGCAGACGGCCGCCACTCCTTTGGCCAACGACTCAGCCCAGTTGCCTGCGGGCCCGTCAATACCCGCAGACAGCAGAGTGAGCTGTGATCACCATCACTGGCGGCATCAGCACAATCATCATCATCCTTGGCATAATATTGAGCCAAATCCTTTTTTTTTTGTTTGTTTCGGTTTTTGAGATGTGAGGGAAAAGTAAAATAAATCATTTAATACCAACAAAGTTATTTCGAGTAATTGTACTTCATTTATTTGCCATAAACAGCAGCAGGAGCTACAATATTCCGGATTGAGAGGGGAGAAAGCGAGTGAGTGAGAGAGACGATGCGATAAGAGGGTATGCACGGAAGGATACAAACATCGGTAGCAACGGCAACAGCAAAATTAAATCTTAATTATTATGAAATCCTAAAGGCTCACTTGACTTAATGATTGTTATTCTTGTGGGTTTTAAATGTTGAGTTTTACAGATTTCATACACACTTACACAGACAGAGTCTCGCAGGACTCGTATACTGTGCAACACAACACACGAAAGCCCAGACTGAACTAAAATACATGTAAATTACGTACAAACGTATACATGTGTGCTTGAATGTAATACTTTACGTTGTGTAAGGTACACTGAAAATAAATCACAATTCAAATTGCTTTGTTTTCCCAATTAATACGATCACTTTTCCGCCAGAGTGTTTCTTGATATTTTCGTTTGTAATCCCTTCGCATAGACATGAGTATTTACACGACGACTGTTGAAACACAAACATACGTGTATTTTGTATAAACAATATCGACAATGTCCAAAAATAATATTATTTGTTTTGAAATTTTCAATTAAAAATTTCCCCCTAATTTTTATTCCATGGGTCTATGTAATTTTTCCAATGAGAAATGGAATAAAATGTTTCACATTTTTTATGAAATGTTTAACATTTTTTATGAAAAGTTTCATATTTTTTATCAAACCTTTCATAATTTTTACCAAATGTTTCATATTTTATAAACATTTTCATTTTTACTTATCATAAAATGTTTCACATTTTTATGAAATGTTTCACATTTTTATGATTTGTATGACATTTTTATGAAATGTTTTACATTTTTTTGAAATGTTTTACATTTTTATGAAATGTCTCAAATTTTTATGAAATGTTTCACATTTTTATGAAATGTTTCACATTTTTATGAAATGTTTCACATTTTTGTGAACTGTTTCACATTTTTATGAACTGCTTCACATTTTTATGAAATGTTTTACATTTTTATGAAATGTTTTACATTTTTATGAAATGCTTTACATTTTTATGAAATGTTTCACATTTTTGTGAAATGTTTCACATTTTTGTAAACTGTTCCACATTTTTATGAACTGTTTCACATTTTTATGAAATGTTTTTCATTTTTATGAAATGTTTTACATTTTTATGAAATGTGGGACATTTTTGTGAAATGTCTCATATTTTTATTATTTTAATAAATTATTTCATATGTTTAGGAAATGTTTCATATTTTTTTTAAGAAATATTATATCTTTATGTGGAAATATTCAATTTGGTGTTATTGTGAAATATATCATATCGATGGCTTATTTTAGAAAGGGCGTAACTCAATTTTTGTCAAAATCGTGCTTTTTATATATTTTAGGTTCAGGCTTTGTGATCAAAAATACTGGATTTATTGCCCTTTTGCAAACGAGAGTAACAAAAATCCGAAAAAAGTAATAGTTTCAGAATTAAATTTGTTGCGCATTTTTATTTAAAATTGCATTTAAAATGTTTGTATGTCTGTAGTTTTTCAAATGTAATAAAGTTTTTTACCTTCTCCTGTACAGTTACGAACATGCGAGTTACGCCCTTTCTAAATTAAGACATCGATAGTTATTCTGACTTTTTTCATATGTATTACAAAAAGTAAAATAATCAGGGATGCAAACCGATCCCGAACCATTTCACATTTTGTTTGTAAAGAAAAATGTGTTTGAGTTTTGGGGAAACATCACAATTATGAATTATAAAAAATTGGTAAGTTTTTTTGCTGATCCTTCGATTACATTTTTGGTTTTTTATAAAAATTAATAACACCAAAAATAGTTCAAAATTTGTTTGATTTGTGAAAAAATTGTGTAGCACTAAACTGAACAGCACGATTCTAGAATACCTCAAAACCCTTTCAAAGCCCGAACCTTTGGTTCAGACCTGCTCCGAACCACTGAACCGAACCAACTCGAATTCTGAAATATAAAATCATTCATGTTCTTAATCATTTCATGTTTATTGCGAATTATTTAACATTCATTAGGAATTATTTAATATTTATTGTGAATTATTTAATATTTATTGGGAATCATTTAATTTGTATAAGCCCATGTCTATTAGGGAGTCGGTTTCATTTCCACCAGAGGCTTTGATCTGTCGCTGCAAAGATCTAACCATTTGGTCTGTCTCACCAGGTTTATCCTTTAATTAATAAATACATTTCATTTGTATTGTGATTTTTTTAGTGTTATTGTGAATTAGATCATATTTATGGTTATTTTCTTTTTTTGAACTACCTCGAATTTATTGTGAATTATTTCATATATATATAGTGAATTGTTTCGAATTTATTTTGAATTATTTTCTTTTAATTATGGATCATTTCGTATTAATTCTGAATTGTTTGATAATAATTGTGAATTATTTAATTTTTATTGTGAAACATTACATTTTCATATGAAATATTTTCTTATTGAGAATCACTTTATGTTTGTTGTGAAAAAAAAACATATGCGGTGAATCATTTCATATTTATTATCTGGAATTGATTTTCTGTTATTTATTGTGAATTATATAATTTTTATTTTCAATTATTTGAAAATGTTTCAGCAATATTTCGAATTTATTGTGAATTATTTTTTAAATATGTGAAATATTGAATTTTTATTTGAACTTTTATTGTGAATTATTTCATAGTTACTGTTATTTTTAATATTTATTGTGCATTGTTGAATATTTACTATGAAAACGTTCATATTTGTCAGAAAACGTTGCAGAAAACGTTGCACTTGTTCTTATAAAATATTTAATTTCAAAAATAACAAATAATTTTTTCCTCACTGTACATGCAAGTCTGTATTTCTCGTCGAGGAGGCTTCGGGATAGAGGGCCGAAATATTCGAGTATCTGTATATAAATTTCTCTGTCTGTCTCTCTGTATACCGAATATACATATACCGCATAAATCAATTTAATTGAAATTAATGATCAACAATCTGGTATGTGTGTGTTCTTTTTGCCTAAAATGTATATCTTTCTTTACTTTATCCGACATACGCTGGATGTAGTTACCAGTCTTTTAGCCTATATAACAGACAACTGGTGCCAAGGATACACACATACACACTGAGTAGTTGTTGTTAGATTGGAAAATTGAATTCAATTATTTGAACATATTTTTCGATTAGTTTTACAAATGTATGATAACCAGAAAATTTGGAAATGTTAAATAGATCTGTTGAGAAGAGTTTATTTACACACTAATTTCTCAGCGTTGGCACAGTAGCTTAGGGAAAGCAACTATTTCGGATTCATCACTGTTATTATGGATTATTATCCCAGTAACTGATGCATTGCCTGTAGGCAAAACAACTTAATTGCCAAGTCTAAAGGCACATTTGTTAACGCAACCCACAATACCCTTTGCCGATTAACCCAAAATTAAAAAGGGAGATTTTTTTCAATATTGGAATCTATGCAGATGTACTTTGATGTGTTCGGGAAGGGTATCGAAATTAGGGATGAATGAAACCTATTTTGTTGTTATTTATTTTCGAAAAGATTAAAAATTTCATAAAATAATGTTTATTTATTTTTATTATCCTGGAAAGTTGTGGTATCTTACTGTTTTTTGGGTAGAGGAATGAATTTTTGATATTTGTGTTTATCCAAACCTTACGTTAGATGGCGCTGTCACACAAATGGTGCTATTTCTTGTAGATTTCCATAGAATAACAGCGAAACCTTCACTTCTATGACATTTTAACTATTATCCAACTAGTAAGTTGTAATGCGCCTATGGCGCCCGTTGAAATATGGAAAAAAAAAAAAAATTTTGTTGAAAAAAAAATTTTGTTGAAAAAAAAAATTTTGTTGAAAAAAAAAAATTTTGTAAAAAAAAAAATTTTTGTTGAAAAAAAAAATTTGTAAAAAAAAATTTTTGTAAAAAAAAAATTTGGAAAAAAAAAAACTTGGTAAAAAAAAATTTGGGGAAAACACAATTTCTGTACAAAAAAAATATTATTTTTTTTATTATTATTATTTATAGAAAATTATAGAATGTGCGTGACAGAGTCAGTGAATCAGTGTCGAGGGTAAATATATTTTAACTATTATCCAATGGAAATATTGTCTGTGGCTTTTTTGTAGTTATGAAGTCAATGGATCGTAACTGCATTCCAATTCGAAAACAAAGAATGAACTCTGTCCTATGAGGGGATTCGACTGTATTTACTTTGCCTTCTTTTCTGTTATCCACAATCATAAAAATATACTCAAATCCCTGTTCAGTCTAAATCCGTCCCTGGATGATGTTGTGTCGACTAGCGATAGATAGTGTAAATATTGACGTCTCCTTTCTGCTCTCGAATCACACACGTGTTCAGGATGAGATAGGGAAAGAGAGTGAGAGTGGAGATAGAGAAGGATTGGTGAGAGATAAGGCTAAACACAGTGCATTGGCTGAGTGACAGTGGAAAGAGAAAGAGAGAGTGGAAAGAGAGAATGATTGGTGAGAGATAAGACTAAGCGCGATACCTTGGCTGAGAAGCGATATGATTAGAAAAGACCTTATCAGGAGATGATCCTTTTGTATTTAAATTCCAATTTAACGCAGGAAAAATCTAAGTCAGTATATAAAAATTCTTCTTGCAGTTCGCATTAATGGTGGGATATAAAAATTCGTCATTTATGAAAAAAGTCACTTAACGAAAAATTATGTGAGTGAGTGATAGTGGACTAAGACCCTTACAAAACAGTCTTTTAAGGAAAAATAAATAAAAACACTTACAAGATTAGTTACCCCAATTAAAAATTAAGACATTACTGAAAATTTAATTATGTGAGTGAGTGATACCATAGACAGATTTTTACTAATGGACGGCAAAATAGCGGAACCAGCCTATGAAAAATGTTTGATTGTCTTACCAGTTTTTGATCCTCGGTTCTGCTGTTTGGTAGACGCACAACTAACCAACCACAGTTAAAAATATACTAATGTTTTAACTGGCTGGATATACAAAAAATCTTAATTTATTCAATTGAAGTTTTAAGTCATTCTATTAATATTTTAGTTAAATTAAACGAAAGCGCCCCGGTAGGCGAGTTGGTAGCGTGCTTGCTTGCCTATCAGATTCGATTCCCACCAAAGGCTTTGGTCTGTCGTTGCCCGGTTCATCCTTGGTCCCAAAATTAGAATATAAATTTACTTTGTATTGTAATTTATAAATAAAATAAATACAAAAATTAAACGAACCCATTTGCCTTCCAGTTATGTATTCATATTCATAAAATAAAGTCAGAGCCAGATGTTTATTTTCATTTACTAGTTATAGATTGCAAGTGATGTTACAAAAACTTTGATTGGTTAAATTAAAAAAAAAATATTAAATTAATAAAATAAATTTTTTTTCTTTATTTCAGTTATTCATGTTCGGAAATGTAATTGGATTGTCGTGTTTTCTTCAAGGTGAGTAAACATTTTGATTATTTTTTTAGACACCATTTTTATGAATATTCAAAAATTCGGCTGGGAAATATCAGCAATATATCTTTCATTTCTTAGCTGAAAATTTAATATTAAATGTCTTATATGAAATCTTTATTTAAATTTATAAGCATTATGAGTAAAATTTATCAGTAGGGATTGCATTTTTTCCTGCTAATATGATGCACTGTGGCTCTCGAACTATACAAATTGTTGAAATTTTTTTCCCTATGGTCAGATTCCAGAAGATCTAGTAAGAACTTGTCAAATCTTTGCAACAAATGCTCAGTTAGATTGAGAACATAAGAAACGCATTGTTTAGGCCAACAGAGACATTTAGTTTGGAACTCTTAAATCTACGAGTTCAAAAGCCATGGCCATCTATTGAGGATTTAACCCTTGCAGTGGATTTATATGATTTTTTGCAAAATTATTTGTACGGAAAGGGTTAAGGCGACTATGACCACGAATTACATTGGGAAACATTTTTGTAAATGTTGCCCTTATAACCAAAACATTGAACTGGTATAAATTGTGATCGAAATAGATGTTTCATTATTCGTCTTAAGGGCTTGGATTGTTCGCATAACACCGGTCCGCCCAGGCAGCTGATACAGCGAACTTACGAACTTGGCTCGCAAAATATCGATTGTGGCGTGTAAGATGACTGTTTGGCTTAGGGCGCCATTCTACTGAAACTAAAGATCGTCCAAGTCCATGTCTTCAATGGCCGCATTTATTGTTTGTTATAATCTGATCGTTAACCGAAATGGTAACGAGTAAGATTAGTCATCACTTAGATTACGTTTAAAAATAAGTCTTTTAAGTATAAAATCCTCCATTGAACAATTTGTGATAAATAATTGATTATAATTACAAATAATCCGAAAGTAATCAAGATTACTTCAAATTACTGTAAATGCATGATCTCACGTCAGTAATTGTTCGCTTTTGTCACGGGTGTGTGAACGTGAGCAAAAAGTTACCCAGGATTTCATCTCGAATAAAGATAAAAAAATCAATGAATTCTACAAGCAATTTTTTACAACAACATATGCAAGAAATCACGTAAAATGCTTCAGCTTATGAATATTATCAAAAAAAAAAAAATATTAAAAATCATATACAATTTATACCGCTTAAGAAAAATATAACTCAAACCATATTCTGGTTGAATTTGATGTGGACAAAAATTTGCATCACCCTATTTTTTAATGATAGTAATGAGGATTACTTCCGATTACTATAAATAATCAGAAAGAATCCAAAGAAATCTCGGAAAGCAGTCGGTTTGTTTTCTAATTACATTTGATTCTTCTTGATTATTTATAGTAATCGGAAGTAATCCTGATTACTTTTAGATTATTTGAAATTTAATCATTACTTCACCTCTGCAAAAAAATTTAATATAATTATTAACTATTACGATTATTAATCAGCTTTGATTTTAGGGATTTTAAACACAAAAATTTCATTTCCTTACTTCCACAATTTGTAAGATTTTTTTCCAATCAAGTATATTATTTCAAAACTCCACCACTTTGTACCTCGTCTAAATGTTCCATCATGGGCTTTCCGACAATATAAAAGTATCCTGGCTTACAGTTGTTTTTTTTAATAAATGTAATTCAGCCTGCTATTGATATACACTCCTACCGACTCTTTTTCTATTCCAAAGTCATCTGGAGTGTTTGTGTTGGGGTACCTTATTGTCCGTACGGTTTTCGGTTATTTTCCTGTATAAACAGATTGTTGCCATTTCATTTGATTATGGGTCTCTTTTTGTTTTTCCAACCACTACTAATTGTTGTTTGTTCATTTCAATTGCTCTCTCAGGCCTCCCCCCACCATACAAAATACACAAAAATAGAAAAACAAATAATGAACTTAAAATTGATTTTATGTTCAGACGACAATTATGTTTACACAAGTTGTGAACTTTGTGATCCCAACTTTACAATTACAGCTCTGTGATGGCTGTTGCCCAAATTTGTTGCAATTACTCCTCAGATGCAGAATGATGCATTAACAAGACCAATTTGTTGTAGGCATTCATAGCAGTTGTAGTCGATAGACGGTACATCTTGTAGTAGGTGTCATACAAAGTGTTTTTAGCTTGGGAAACATCCGCATGCAATGCAGGGGGAGTTGGGATGTTACATGGGCTTGGGGAGAGAAATTGGGAAAATGCAGTTCACATTGGGAGTGAATGATATTTTGTAATAGAGTTAAGTTTGGTTTTATAAGTGATTGAAAAAAAATGGTATTATGCAATACGAAAAAAAGTTTAATTTCCTGCACACCTGAATAATTGTTTTCTTCTTTGTTATTTAACATATCCGCTGGATTTGAATAGCGGATGTTTAAAGGTTTTCCACAGTCCAAATCAATCTATATTCTCTTGTTGTATCCTTGGAATAAAATCCATACTTTTACAGATTTTCCTAGAAATGTTTGAAAGGGGCATCACCATTGGTTAGGACTACGTCCTTTTCTCAATCGTTGTTGCCAGAAATTCGGACTGTAAGAAGTTCCAGAGTCTGTGACATCGTCACACAGGTCTGAGACTTTAAAAATTCTAAATGAAGAAGTCTGTCGACATCAAAACATTGCAAAAAAATCCCAAAAATACTTCGTCGACATTATGTACACAATAAATTCGGTTTAGACAGTGGAACGGTTCGAATTAGTTTATGACTGAAAATGAGCTTTGGTTTAAAAATGTATCAACTGTGAAAAAGAAAGTTTAGAAATTATCCAATTATTATTTATTTCATAACTAAAAGTCTGCATGTGAGAAAAATCCAAATTATCTCAATACTCTAGAAAATAAACCTAAGTAAAAGTTAGGGGATATTTAAGGGGGGAATAAAGGTTCCTGAATATGAAACCTCACTGCTCTGCGGCTGGTTTATTCACTAAAGTGCCACCCGGTGAATCGGTGACATTTCATCTAGACCTCGGTAAAAGTTCTAAAAAATGAGCAAGGAAAATTAGACCCAAACCGGGTTGACAGTACCGGAATAAGATGAAACGTTTCACAATAGAGTTAGCAGGAAATAAATCGTGGATTAAATTCTCTAAATTGGACTGGAGAAAAATACTCTCAATACTCCTGCAAAAAAATTCAACTAATTTTATGTTTTCTTTTATGTTTTTCACTGCTCTTCGGCTGCATTATTCACTTGTAAACATAAAATCGAACACAATTCCCCTAGACCTCAATAAAAGTTTCAAAAAATACAGCTTGCAGAAAATAGATCGAGGTTTAGTGTTTAAATTGTCTCAATTGGAGTGGAGAAAAATACTCCTAAAACTAGGCAATACCAAATTAAATAAGTAGAATACAAAAGTAGGCAACACCAAACTGAATAAATCCAGTCAAAGATAAACACCTTAAAGTACATTCGAATTTTTACAACGGAAAGCTGCTATGTTCTTGTCAATGAAAGTAACATTGGCATCAGTAATATGTCAGCAAATAAACTTAGGACGCCTGACATCCACATTGTCTTTAGTCCAGTGAAAGCCAACGATCCGATTGGCTTGAATTCCGTCAAACTTGGCTGAATGTCATCAGAATTACCATTTTAAATGATCCCTCACAAGTTGCTGAACACGTCGGACAACTTTTTTACCAATTATTTTTATTTAGAATCCGTCGATTAAATTGTGACTTTTCTAGGAGTCAGTATGAGTATTACGTTTTAATAAGCATGAATAACTGTAGGTACTTAAAAACACAATTATTCTCTATTATGCAGTAGTGACACATTTGAAATAATCGTTCAATTCTATTTCGCCGATTTTTTTTTATTTAATTACAATACAAAGTAAATCTGTATTCAAATTTTGGGTCCAAAGTAAACCGGGTGACACAGACAGACCAAAGCCTCCTGGTGGGAATCGAACCCACAATCCCCAAGCACGCTACCATCTCGCTAAGTGGGTCGCTTTTCGGAGAGTAATTCTCTGTAGAACAGTGTTGTCAAGATAACTATTTTCGTAAGATCATTACTATGTGTCTCTGCAGTATATCATGTCATTCAATTAACAACAGTTCACTTTTCCACCACTCTCTTTCAAATGCCAACAAATTTCTACTTTTTGGATTTAAAATTCCAATGGGAGTTTGTCCCAAAAAATTATTTAACAGTCACTGCCCTAAAACAGCCATGTTTCTCTCTCTCGCTCGCTCTCTCTCTCTCCCATCATCATTGTATTCATTATTCAGTTCAACATCCGTTTGCATGTGGCGCAACAAACAAACCTGTTGACATTGTAATCAGATTTTAAGATGAAAACTGACGTCTCTTCCCATGGAAGCTGTACAGTATAATGACCAAATGTAACCGGAGTACTCGGGGAGTGTAAATACCTTCGCGTGTACCACTGTAAGTAAACCCTTGCAGGCGGACAACAAACAAAACGAACGCTGCTACTTTCACATAATTTCACTGCTGCCAACTGAACAGCATCCAAGCGTCAACTTCAGACCAAACACAATGACAATTGCAATAGTACTAATAATAGTGCAAGACAGTACGAACACAAACAAGAAAAAAAAAAACAAAACAAAAACACATACAAATGCCGGGGAAAGTAGCAACGACGAGAAATTTGCAATTTAAGTAAGACAGACCAAAACCAAATAGCATTACAAGTCAACCAACAAACAATTAAACAACAGGAACCTAACAATCAGACGGGGAGTTAATGGAAAACGGGGGCTTAAGTAGTGAGGGGCAGGAGTAAGAGAACTACTGCCGGTTGGGAAGGACTATCGCCGGATGACATTAAGACCTTTGGGCAATGAATGGTTATGTGATAGAACGTTACTATCACATAAATTCTTCATATCATACGTATCAATTTAGGAATTAACAGGGCTCTGTTAACTAACAGAATAATACTTACAGTTAGACTTCATTACAAAAGTTTCACAAATCGAATTGAGACTTAGAGACTTTTAAACAGATTTGCATATTTTCAGATTTTATCATTGGCCGATTTGTGACCTATGGTTTCGAAAAATAAGTTTAAAAAAATAATAAAATATAAGCGCACCGGTAGGCGAGTTGGTAGCGTGCTTGTCTATTAACGGTGGGGTTGTGGGTTCGATTCCCACCAGAGGCTTTGGCCTGTCGCTGCAAAAATCTAAACATTATTAGAATATAAATTTACTTTGTATTGTAATTAATAAATAAATAAATAAAATAATAAAATTTTAATAATAATTGTTTACGAGGAAAACGGATTTGTCCTGTATTGACTTCAAAATAATTGTGAATTACTTTCAAACAACAAAAAAGCATATGATTGCGTTGAATACATTTGTTATGTACCTTACCGTAGTGATTTCCTGCAATCATTTGTTGTTTATCATATGAGGAGCTGCAGAACAAAACGTGACATTTTGAATTTTTTTTTATTTTTGAATTTTGTACATGAATTTTATTAACAGCCGGTTTTTATAACACGAATGGGTTTTTCGTTTCGTTAAAGTAAATAAAAATAGAAATCACAGAAATTCTGTTTGACATGTTCTAATTCTAATTGAAATTTTTTTCTTATGTATTCTTGTGTTTATTGTCTAATTGGATTCGTTGGAGTTATAGAAACACAATTCAGTTTCGTTTCGGCAACAGACGTTTCTGTTCGTCTCAGACGTATACGTTTTATAGTTCAATTTGAAAAAAAATTAATTTGAATAATTTTTCCAAACATTTCATAGAAAAATTTGCTATTAAAAAAAATTGATTTAGAACAAAACGTGTTTTTTTCGTGTACTTTAACAAAACTTTGGTTTTTCATAAAAAAATATTTGTGATCGTGAGGCAAAAAAAAAATCTCATGCACATATCTATAATTTATTTATTTATTATATTTACAATAGAGACACAGTGTTCTCTCTCAAAAGCGGACACCTTGTGAGAGGTGTCCACTTAGGAGAGAAGTACACAAGAAGACTGAAGCGGATTGGTACTGAAAAAAGTGCCCGCTTAAGAGAGGTGCCCGCAAGAGTACACTGTAATGTTATATTATAATTTTGGATCCAAGGGAAACCGGATGACACAGGTCATAAGCTAGATTTTGTTTTGCAAAGCTTCTGGTGGAAATCATACCCACAACCTTCACGCTAATAGGCAAGCACGCTACCAACTCGTCTACCGGATGACTTCTGGAATTACAAGAGAACTTTCTGTGGAATTTCTCATTTCATACATTTCTTTTTAAACAAAACTTACTTTTTTCTTTTATTATAACAAAACGTGTATTTTTCACATTAAAAGTCCTTTAATTTCATAAATCCTTAACATGTATTGTTGCGACTTATTTTGGTCTTGTTATATTTTCTGGGTTTGTGGTATAAAATAAACGGGGGAAAAAAAATAATCTTTGATTTTCCAAAATTTTAAAATCATCAAGAAGGCACGTTTTGTTCTGCGATTCAGCATATACACAGGAAATGCAAGTATTTTACTGTAACAGAAATTTTGGAAACAAATGTACAACCGTATAATGAACATAAAGGTTAAGTGAGTCCCCTTAATTTTTGAAGAAAAAAATAACACCGTCTCCTAATAAGTCTGTGACTTTTACTTAAATGCCCATTTTGTATTTATATATATTTTTTTTTTTTAAAGTGTCCTGGGCTTACTATAGGGTACTCAAATTAACCTAAAATCAACATCAAGTGAAAAACAATCTCAACAACAACAATCAAAAAAAATAACTAACAATGCTGCAATTGCAACGACGGCAACAACAGCAATAACAAACAACTGAATGAAAACGGAAATGCATGGGAATATTTCATCTCAACTTTTGTTTGTATTTGTCTGCTGAAATTGTGCAAAAAAAAACAAAAATGGAAACACAACTAAACTACGGTTGAAGTAACTTCCAATTCAAACAAATAAAGAAGAATAAGCAGAAGAAAAAAGTCAAACTTAAAATTAGATGAAAAATGTACATAGAAAAGTTGTGGGAAAAGTGTAATGGTCGACAGGGGGTGGTTGTGGGCGGTGGGCTCTTGAAACGGCGGGAGGCCAGAAATTGTTAAAGGCAAAGGTACATATGAATGTAAGCAAACTTAGTGTAAACGTCAAAACGACACAGTAACGACAAAAACCAACAATGGCAACACAACAGCCAACTACAAATGACATTTTGAAGTTAGAGAAACAATGAGACTTTTATGTTGTAATGCACACTGGCTCAAACACACGCAAGCAGCTGCGGCAGCCGGCCAGCAACAAACTATACCAAAGAAACATCGACCATTTGCAACATCAGCAGCAGCCGCAGCAGCATCTGCATCATATCGTAGTTGCTGCTGGCACTGGTCGCATTAGCATCATAAGCTCTATCACAGTGTTTGGGAAAGTGTGTCTCCCGTGTGCAAGTGTGTGTGTGTGTAGGATGTGTACTCGTGTGTACATGGATTTGTCATGAAAATGCTAGAAATGTTTCCCAACAACCCAAAGTAAACAATGACGATGACGACAATATTGGACAACTGAAATGGCAAGAGGAAAAGGATAAAAGACAAAGATAGAAAAACGAAGCCATGTGTCAGCTACGCAAAAAAAAAACACATCGAATAAAGTAGACTGGAAAAAAAACTCTCAGCGACGTCGCACAGTGGTACACACCATTAGATTTTGGTGATATTGCTCTGGACATTTTATTTATAATCAGGAAATGAATAAAATATTCGTAGGCAGACTTCGCTCAAATATGGAACGCTTGTGGGATATAACATTGAATATTCAACGACTGGAACCCAATGTTGCCGCAAGGAAAGCCCGTAAAGTGACCCGCATATGTGAGTTGGACGTAGGAATTTAAATAGGCATTCTATAATAAATAATAATAATTTTTTTTTTACAGAAATTGTGATTTCCCCAAATTTTTTTTACCAAAATTTTTTTTTTCCAAAATTTTTTTTTTACAATTTTTTTTTTTTACAAAATTTTTTTTTCAACAAAATTTTTTTTTCCACAAAATTTTTTTTGCAACAAAGATTTTTTTTCCACAAAATTTTTTTTTCCACAAAAATTTTTTTTTTCCACAAAATTTTTTTTTTTCAACAAAATTTTTTTTGTTTCAAGAAAAATTTTTTTTTTCAACAAAATTTGTCTTTTTCACAATTTTTTTTTTTCAACAAATTTTTTTTTTCCACAAAATTTTTCTTTTTTACAATTTTTTTTTTCAACAAATTTTTTTTTCCACAAAAATTTTTTTTTTCAACAAAATTTTTTTTCCATATTTCAACTGGCGCCATAGGCGCATTACAACTTACTAGTTAAATATATTTACACTGTTCAAAAAACGACAGCTCATAATTGATGATATGGTACAATTTGTATTCTTTTTAGTTGACTCTACCATTTTTTATTAAGATACTTTTCAAAAAATTCTCCGGACTCTACAAATTGTATAGAAATTAGCCATGATCAATTTAATATAACTTATCCAAAAATATTAAAAAAAATAACCACATATTTTTATGTTTTCTCCGTTGTGTGACAAAAACACTGTGTCACTTGCTTCCCCACAGTGCGTCCGCACAATGGAAACAATTTTCCGTTCAAAGCCGAAATCATACATAACGTAATGGGAAATCTGAAAACAAAGAAACACCGAGAAATGTTTCATATTTTTTTTTCCACAACGACATGACATGCATGTACCAACCAGCATTCCTCATGACTTCTACGTGCGTCTCTTCAAATACAAAAAAAAAAAATCGCCTGAGTTTCACACACCGACACTTTTTCATATTCCCAATACGGCGTCCGTGGGAGAAGACACGGTCTTCTAGCTGCCTCATTTGCTTTATTGAATTGTGGTAATCGTAGCTGGCGACAACATGCTGGGACATGTCATCACTCCGTAGGATGTAAACCCTTAATCATAATCTTCTCGAAAGTGTAGGGAATATGTATTACTCTAGCAAAATGTATGGTTTATGTTTTTCGAATAAGTGTTTGGTGAGAAGTATGATGTGCCCAGAATTAAACATTTCAGTGTTTATAAATGGTGGGCAGTTTAATGCAGTTTGTTTTTTTACATTTACTGGCATCTACAGCTGGCAGACCCAACTAATACGTGCATTGTGAAGCAGTCGGGGAACTTCTCTGAAATCAGTGAAGCTCCACATTTTGAAATTCCATTGTGGAGAACAGGAGTCAACTTGGGATATTTTTAAAAAGTTATCCTTCAGTCCTTACTATTATCTTGAAAATAAGAAATGTGTGTGCATTTTAATTAAATGTATGCAATACCTCAGAATAATCACCCAAATTGGCGTTATAGTAGGCGACTTTACGAGTAAAAACTTCTCCGATCAGTGGGTAAACAAATTATGTCGAGAACAGCTCACTGATTCGAGAGAAGTTTACAGTCTGCAATAGTGATAGAAACAAAAATCATTAATCATCTCTCGAGTAAGTATAAACTACACAAAACAAAAGTAAACGTAAATAACCGAATTACAGTTTTGTCTTGAGCAAAACAATAAAAAGTGATTTTTGAATTATGACAATATTGAAGTAAATGGGCGATATGTTCTGATTGATTCCAAATAGTCTGTTAGCTTTGTCTAACTTTGCAGATAAGTTCATTAGACTTGAAGATCGATTGTGATGCTTTAGGTAGCGATTTTCTTTTTTAAATATCCGTGCCATATACAATTTGAGAGTAATAAAAGAAGAATATTTTCTCATACATCGAAAAATACGTTTCCTTCAATGTAATGACAACAAAAGTGGGAGTCAAATTCTTGGCTATTTCAATGGATTGTTTGAAATCACACCACATTCATCTAACCCAAAAACTTTCCATGGTGTAACATTTAGAAATATGGAATTTGAATTGCTCACTAATTAGTTTTTTTCTGTTCCTTCTTCATTCATTGAAATGGGGTCTGAAATTCTCTATATTCGGGCATATATTTGTGTATTTATTATAAATTAAAAAATTGTTTTCATTTTCACTCTCGTTCCATAAAAATTCACTTAACAGGCCCTTGGGTGATTTTTAACTGCAACTTTTTTAAATTTTAAAGCGAACCCAGTGAAAATGTTCGAACTACATTTGTTGCAGTTTTTTCTATAATTTTGTTGTTGTTGTTTTGGCTTTGTTTTAAAAGTAAACCCCTTTGGCCAATATCGTACCTAGACCCAGACAGACATTCCGCCAACCAAGCGAGAAAAAAAAATTATGATTTTTTTTTGTGCTCACAAGTAAAAACGTAAATTAATGCCATAAAATCAAACTGCAATGTTGTCGTTGTTGTTGTTGCTGCTACTGGCTGACGTTCCGGTGAGCACTACGTGATTATTTTCAATTTGAAAATAGCCTGCAGTGCAGTGAGCTGCAACTATTCTGCTGCTGCTGGGATTGGTTTGTTTTGCTGTTGCATTCTGCGTTTTGAGCATCAATGTTGTAAGTTATGGCCGCACTGGTCGGCCAATAGAGTTAAGGGGTTTTGCGGAGCTATAACCCTCTACCCGGTTATAGGTAATTTTGTTTGTCGTTTATGCAATGCAGTATGAAGGAGTTGAGAAATAGTTTTATCTAATGTCGGCGGTATAAAAGGGATTTTGCTCAACATTTACTTGTGCAGCGAGGTCAGACAAAATGTTATTATTTCGAGAAATTGCTCTTATGCATAGCTGAACGTTTTAAATCAATAGAATGTTACAGAAAATTATAGAAGGATAATCAATTGAAGAGGCTTTTATATTTTGTTGATGTTAAGTTTTCTATATTAGTTCCCATACACTGGAATCGTGGTCATTCCTTGTGTTGACAAAAGTGCAGCATTAAACCTGTGTACTTTGTAGTTCCTTACAGATTTCTGAACGTGGATAACCAAGAACAAGCCTGGGTTTACTCCTGCCTACAGGTTCAATCTTTTCCCGAGAAAATGCATTCCCCAATGTCATTATGTATTACTAGTAAGTTGTAATGCGCCTATGGCGCCCGTTGAAATATGGAAAAAAAATTTTGTTGAAAAAAAAAAATTTTGTTGAAAAAAAAAATTTTTGTTCAAAACAAAATTTTTGTTCAACAAAAAAATTTTTTTTCAAAAAAAAAATTTTGTTCAAAAAAAAATTTTTGTAAAAAAAAAATTTAGTTGAAAAAAAAAAATTTGAAAAAAAAAATTTTTTGAAAAAAAATTTTTTTAAAAAAAAAATTTGGGGAAAACACAATTTCTGTACAAAAAAAAATATTATTTTTTTTATTATTATTATTTATAGAATTATAGAATGCCTATTTAAATTCCTACGTACTGCGTGACAGAGTCAGTGAATCAGTGTCGAGGGTAAATATATTTATTTTTTATTTATTTATTATTAATTACAATACAAAGTAAATTTATATTCTAATTTTGGGTCCAAGGGTAAACCGGGTGACAAAGACCATATGTTTAGATTTGAGGAGCAGTCTGAAATTAGTTATGGTTGGCCACTATGAATTCATCAGCTTAGCGGTTACCAACAACTTTCAAAAGCAAAAACCATGGATTAGTGTACCACCTATATAGTTGTTCCCATAACGACTTTGGCCATGACCATTAGTTTCTCTCACACGCTTTTCATTTGGCGGCATAATGAAAACAGAAACATACGCAGAATCGTTAGCCATGAACATTTTGTTGGAGCAGTCGAACACCATAAAAACAAAACTCAAACGAAATGGAAATGGAAATGAAATGGAAATGGAAATCAGCCCATTTGTTGCAGTTATGTGTTTGGCATGGAATGATCAGGCATCCATTCGCATTCGCATGTTTGGACACAAGTGCTAATCCAACAAATGATAATTGTTTCTGTGTTTTACTGTGTTTACTACCGCGCAACCGGGTGGTGGTGGAACCTGAACAATGCGGCCATAAAAGCCAATGCAATAGCAATTGGTTTGTAATTAAGTATATCGCATCTCATAAACATTGAATTGCATCTTATGCAGCATTCGCGTTTGCCACCGACACCGCTACCGCTACCGTTGCTGGGCTCTTGGCTGGCGCATCATGAGCAATAGAGTCAATGTAACAATTTAATGGGCCAAGAAGCAGCGGCCAGTGCGACGGCATGACTTGGCTTAGCGGCACAGCACGTAGCCACGTTTTTTATGTAATCAAATTAAAGCGTTTGTTTTCATTGTTGCCTTGGTTATGGCTGTTGCTTGTTTTTTTCATCTCCTCCATCTCCTTCTTCGTATTGTCTGTTTTTTTTTTCTGTCTGAGTAATTTTGTTGTACAAAGTTATACTTAATGTAATCCGTATATTTGGGGCTTTAACGCTTTGCTTTGTAGCCAAAAAAAAAAAAAATGTATATCGCAGATTCGTGATTTACCGCAATTGCAGCAGCAGTCAATAACATCATCTGCATAGATATGCGGCAATATCTACGATAATTATTTATTATTCGTTGACTCCTAATAACAAGTGCTCCCAGCCAGATAAGCCCGAACATTAGTGGAGATTTTCGTATTCATAAGATTTTGAAATATATCCACTTGTGAAATGGCTGACACGACGACAACATGAACACAACGTTGTGGACATGTCAATGGTTACGGTCTACAGTTCTATGGGAAAAATAAGTTAAGCGTTGTCGCTGGACAAGACGGAGATGAGATTATTAACTTCAATGATCTCATAATTAGTGGCCAGAGGAAAAATCGTTTCATTACGAGTTTAATCACAAATTTGAAGTTTGATTTGTTTCTAAGTTCATAAATTTAATGAAATCTTTAGTAAGCAGTACAGTGCACTTTTCAGGTCCTGTAATGAAATGTTCGAATTTTCGTATTTCAAATGTGGAAATGAAATAAAAATGGGAAATAACTGAATTTATTAAATCTGATTTCGGTTTTCCACTATCTTTATTGGTTTGGGAGATAGTCTGATAGTCTGAAAACAAAAACAATTTCCAGAACAAACTGTTTTAGATGTGGGGTACATTTCTGTTTTTGTTGAAAAGATGACTTCCACTTTCACGTTACATTTTCAATTTGAATCACAGGCAATGTTTTTTTTTATTACGGATATGAAATGAAATTTATAATGGTAGATTGAAAAGTCTCAACCACTAGCCCGATTTAATTGAATTAAATTTTAAATTGAGTAAAGGTATGAATTTCAAAAATTTGCTCGACATATGCACAACTTTGTCTATGGTAAGGTTTTTTCTTTTTTATTACAAAAAAAATTAAAATTTGTTGGGTGACAAAAATATATGAAATTTGAATATATTTGAAATTCATACCTTTACTCAATTGCGAATAAAGCGAAACGCGTGCATCGATTTTCATGATCTTTGTCTCATTTTGCTCATAGGTTATGTGACTTTACGTAAAAGTAATAAGATTTGACATTTTTTTTAATTTTGAATTTTTTATGGATTTTTTAAAAAAAAAAAATTTAAATCTATAGGCAAAAAATAAGTTTTTTCCTTTATATATTCATTTTTAACTTGGAAACTGTTGCTTGTATAGGAAAACAATATATGAACAGATTAAGGGAATTGTAATTTTAAATTTTTTAAAATTTAATTCAATTAAATCGGGCTAGTGGCTCCCGAGTTTTTAATTTTAAATTTTTTAAAATTTAATTCAATTAAATCGGGCTAGTGGTTCCCGAGTTATGCCGGACGAAACAAATTAACCAAAAAATTTTTTTTAAAATTTAAAAAAAAAAAAAAAACAAAAACCAAACGAAAAAAAAAATTTTTATTGCGTTTTTCGAGCTCATGTCAAGGTTATCTACACAGAAAAAATTATCGCATCCCGAGTACATTTTGACTGTTGACTAGTGTAATTGTTTGAATTTTGCTTATGTCTTGGAATTTGAGAAATGTAAAGAAAATGATCAAGATTTTGAACCGATTGAGAAATATAAAAATCAACTCGAAAAAAATACCAAAAAAAAATTTAGGAAATTACACTCTCCTAAGCCATGACCGCACTTAACGCCAAACGGACATAACGCTTAAAACTAATGCAGACATTTATTTTACTTCTCCAAATTGATTAATTTTAATTAAAAAAAAAAAAAAATCTAAAATGGACATAACAACCATTGGTCCTTATGACAGTTTTCGGGGCGGTCGCAACACAGAAATGTCATTTAGGCGGACATAAGGCCCAACAAATTTTGTGGCCATTATGTCCGTGTGGCGTTAAGTCCGGGCCCCATTCTGAGCAGAGTTTCGGGTACAGAAATTACGGTTTTTGGGAGATGTTGCAAACACAGCATCCACAAATAAAATGGAATAATGACATTTTTAACTTTACAAAATTTCCGACTTTGATAAATTCTAGGCGAGTTATTGATGCTGACAAGTTTGGGGGGTGATACACTTACCTATTCACAAAAATTTATAACACCTTTGTTAAAAATTTTTTTTTTTATAATTTTTTATGAATACGTATGTTGAAATGTACAATTCGATGTTGACAGTTTTTAAGCAAATTTCGTCTTTGAAAAAGAAAAAATCTCAAATCGCAAACTAAAGTCATTCCAACAACTCCAGTTGGCTGTTTGATGGAGATCCTTCAATGCGTTGTACGCCCAAAAAGCACGCTACAAAACCTTGTCATAAAAATGTTCTCTTGTAATTTCAGCAGGAATCTTTTCGACCAGCCCGGACTATCCTTTAGGCTGAATAGCCTAGGGGCCCACTTGCCTGGGACTCCATTTTCTCCATTATCTTCTTGCACTTTTACAAAAAAATATTTCAATTCTTTTGAGCTAAAGTATTTTTCATTTTTAGCACTAACTGAATTTATGGTACCCTCTTATTTTATACCTACAATTTGAATAAATGCAATTTTAATTGATTACTTACCAAAACTTTAATTTAAAAGGCCCCACATATGTTTAGCTTAGAGCCTCCTCAAGGGTAAGTCCGGCCCTGACCCTGGGTATTTTGATTGTCAATTTGAATAAGCTATTCTTCCGTGTGGAGTTCAATGAATAGTTGATCATTCCCATGTATCTTGATCCCCGTTTCAAGTCCAAATGTTTTTCTGATGAAAGCGCTCGAAAATGTGCAAAGACAACTATAACTTTTTTAGGCGCCCCGGTAGGCGAGTTGGTAGCGTGTTTTGAAAGTCTCAAACTTTTTTTGTTTGCATTTTTGTAGTCTAATTCTTTGATTTAAATGTTTAATACGAAAATGTATTCAGAATTTGAAAAAAAAAAACTAAACCAACAATTGAATTGTAAAAATGTCAAAATGAGGAAATTGTAATCACCTGTTTGCATGACTCTACCTTTAGTTATTGTGCCATGGCCCTCGATTGTAATTGAAATGTATTTTTTAACAACTAAAGCTAATCTGTAATTTCTTTCTATTTTCAGGTAATTATCAGATTTGTTCTTAAATTTAGGTAAGTTCAACAAAATGAAATTTATCCACAATGTACGCCACTGTTCTGTCTTTCGCTTTTGAGTGAAAGTGAACATCTTTCCCGCCATAGGTGTGACAACTTTCACTTTCGCCGAAATTTTGGAGAATGTGTTTCACTTGCAAATACTCGGCGAAAGTAAAATGAAAATCCTTTTTTTATATTGAATGATAAGTTAGTCGAGGAAAAAGAAGTTGAGACACAAAGTTTGAAATGTTTTCTGTCTATTTGGATAGTTTAACATATTATTTAAAGTCATTTACTAGACAAATAATTGATTTAAAACAAGTTGATCATTTCAACCCCTATTTGTCACAGGTAACATTCACTTTGATGGAATGAAAGTGAAATGGAATGAAAATGAATGCTGGAACAGTGAGGGGACAAGTAATGTGATTACTTGTTGAACCGCAGAACGCCGCTTGTTTTAAGTGACAATCAAATACGAATGTCTCCCGCTGGTTGACATTTCAAAGAGATATGATTATATTGGAAGGAAATGCATATTAAGGCAAAAAATAACTTTTGAGCTCTCCTTTTGACAAATTCAAATTCATTTTTGCGTAAAATGGTCTCCTGAATCCGAATTGATTGAATCATTGATCAGACAATTTTTTGAGGCATAATAAAAAAATATGCCACGTTGAAAAAGTTACAGTACGTCCTTGATGATTTTGTGCAAAGGCGAGGGGGTGAGCTCCAGAATTGGGATAACATTGGCAGTTAAAAAAAAAACTTTTTAACAAAAAAAAACTAAATGTGGAATTTTTTTTGGCTGTAACTTTCACAATTTGTATTCGATTTTTATAAATTTTTATTTTTGTGTATACAAAAAAAAACTGCTATGACTCAGGCAATTTTCGTCCGATAATCAAAAAAATATACCACGTTGGAAATCGTAAAGTACGTTCTTTATGACTTTGTGCAAAAACGTGAGGTGGGGTAAAAAAATAAAAATTTTCAAAACAAAAAAATTAATTCTTTTGGCTGTAAATTTAACACTTTTATTCGATTTTTAAAAATTATGATTTATATGCATTCCATAGATGCATTTCAAATCAATTAAGACTGCCTATTTTCAAGTGATTCGGCTAAGAAGTGCAATTTTTGACAAACTAATGAAAAAATTCAGTAAAAGTCATTCTCACTATTTCTCACTATACGTAATGACACCAAACGGACACTTCTTTCGAATTCAGGAGATCATTTTACATAACGATCAGTAGATTTCATCAAAATGAGGATTTGTGTTATTCTGAATAAACAGCTTATTTACTAACAAGGAATTTGTAATTTCTTCAAAGCGATGAGTTTTTCTCCTACCAAAATAAGACCATCAAATATAATTTTAAAAGGAAAATCCCCTTACAAAAATTCGTTAGTTTTAAAAAGGGAAATCCCCTACACAAATTCTTTATCATACCACCATGTGAATATGATAAGGGAAGTTCTACCCACAATAGGGTAAATTAGGAAGTCAAAGTCTCTTTTTCCATTAGCACATGAGTTTTATTGAAGTCAGGAATATTAATTCATCATTTCTAGAAAATTTTATTAAATGAAATTTAAATTCACCCCATAAGAAAAACTATTTTTTTGGCTTTGTAAACCATTTTTTGTTTTTTTTTTTGCCATTACTAAAAACAAAAGGCAGCTACGGCGACTTGTAAACAGTTCACAAGTGCGTTTGTTTTTTTTCTCTCTCTCGCAATTGTTATAAAAAGCGAATTTTTAAATAAAAGCCATGTAATCGGCTTAACAATTTACCATATATTTACTGTCCACCATTCAGTCCACCAAACGTACATTTTACGGAATTTTTAAACATGAACCAAAGAAAAACAGGAGTAAAAAAAATATGAACAGAAGACCTTAAATATTCATTATGGTGCTGAACAATGCATTTCCGGTTTAACCAATATACGGGGACCGCGTCGCCGCCACCGTCTCTTCATATCATCCGGTCATGCTTTATTTTCCGGTTGCTTGCAGCATTTACCAAATGTATGGAAAAAGTTCGTAAACATATTATGTGAGTCCAGCATTCTGGTTGCGTTGTTTTTCGTTACCCGCACTGTGGTATGAGTGCGTGTATGTGTGTGTGTGTGTGTCTGGGGAAAAAGAGGAAAACAGTATTAAAAGTAACTGTTGACTGGAGTGGAGGGATGCTGATAAAAACAATGGTAGTCTGCCGCCCGCCCCGTCCTGCCTTACGTGGTGCAAAAGAGCTTGTCATTTCTGTGAATACAACAGGCAAGATTTTCCTTAAATCCTGTTAAGTTCCCCTTTTATTTTTGTGGAACCGTGGGGATTTCTCCAGAGAAATATTTTGATTTTTTTCATTGAATTTGTTTACCAAATTATGGTTAATATTCGTTGCGTCTGCGATTTTGTTTATAATGCAAACGACAAAATTGGAGGATTTTCCGATTATCTGGATCCTGATTTAGGGCGTATTGATTTAAAAACGTGAACAGAGTTTACCTCAACTTATGTGGAAGAGAAATCGTACAGAATCACAGACAAATTGAGTAATTGAGAAAATCGTTTGTCTACAGCAGAATTTTTCCTTTCGTTCGTCACATGGACCCTCATAGCGAAAGACTCTTGAGATTTAATAAATTGCTGTAGATCCATAAATTTTGTTTTCTGCCTGAAATTTCCAACGCTTTTTCCCTGTTATTTTTTGTCCAAAATGTTCCTAGTAAATTTGTTTTCTTTTATTCGTATGCGTACAGTTTGTCGATTACCAAGAGCAGTGAACTCCATCTAAAGCTCTCGGTACGGAACATGATCGTCAGTTAACACACAAAAACGTTCAATCTTTAGACATGTTCTCTTTGTGCCAACCACTAATCGTTTTTTACACATACACATCTGTAAAAATCCGTTAGAAGGAACCAAAAACTCCCATACAATCGGGGATTCAAATGGATATACCCAGAGTGTTGACTATCTAGAACGTCCTCCAGGTTGCTCTCTTTGTGTCGACCACAGATTCATAAGCCTTTATATATTAATGGCTCTAGACTACGACTGGGGGGGTGGGGTCAGACCTGTACGATAAAGTAAGTAAACTAACTTGTAGATGACGAAAATGTTATAATTTTATTACGATGTTTGCGTGTTGATACAAACCGATGGCTTTGGTTCAGTATTGTCCGTTTTAGAACAGTTGCAACTCAGTGACACCATCATCATGGGCCGTAGTGCACAATCGATTGAATTAATTGCAGACACCGGTTCATGGCCTTGGTTAAATATGATTTTCAGTGTCAAATAAGAATAATAGACAGGCAAGGAGTACATCCCACCTAAGCTGAGAACCTAAATTATAAAGGGTTATCCATTTTGCTTTTTAAAAGTAAACGTAAATGAAACACATATACATTATTTATTTTCATTATATTTATTTTTTATTATAAAGTTTGAACGTTGACATTAAGTGTGAAATACTACATCATTTAAAAATTGGTTTAACAACTCAGTTTGACAGATGTCGAATTCCAGCCCTATGCTTTTGAAACCACGAAATGGATAACCCTACACAACATTGAAATTTTAAAACCCAAACCAAATTGTTTCCTTTGTCATAGGATATGGGCATGCGAAAGCCATGGTATGGCTTGCAGCCACACAAGCAGTGGTTGAAACTGTAACTGAGGAGATCGACCAAATGCTTAAAATACACATTTTCCAATATTTCCACACAATTTAAAAAAAAAACATTCGTCATCTCACCATCCCCGCATAAAACCGTCGGATTTTTTTTTCCACATCTGTAATTTGCTCCACTGTACATTGCGGTGTATCTTTATTTCTTTTTGAAACATTTACTCTTTATATTAATTCAGTTACCACACTGTAGTGTCCGTGCATCCGTGCGTGTGTGTTTGCGTGAGTATACACACTTGTACATATATAATTTCGTAGAAATTGCTGACACACACAGACACACGATCGCACTAACACTTGAGCGGTGCATGAGGAAAGGGGAGCCGAATACAGAGAGATGGGTGTTTGTAGTCCGGCAAACGCATTTCTGTTGAATTTAAATAGCTGACTGGTTAATTCCTTTGACCGCCAGCACCGACGGACACATCCATTCACCCCAGAATTGGGAATTTAAATATTCTTTTTGTATTGCCTGGCACAAAGACCAAATGACTTAATTTAACACACATTGCATTGACCGCCTTACCACCGGACCGGTCCGCTTCTTGCTGGCACTTGCTTTATGCCAGCGATGTACGTTTTTCCAGCTTTGTGTTTGTTACCACGAATTGTCCTTTTTATGCTGCTGACATTTCGCTTTGGCTCCTGCCTCCCATCCAGTTGATCATTATAAACATGTGTATGTCATCGTTTCTGCTTTACTTTATAGGGATTTATTGCCTGATGAGTGGCGAGGGGGGGGGTCGACTTTCTTTGCTTTCGGCGAGCACATCGACGAGCATAAAAGGTAATTCAAGTTCGGTTAAATGGTATTTCTCTCGATGGTGGCGTGTGGTGTGGAGAATGGTGGAGGGAGCGTGTAAAATAAGCGCGCCTTGTATTGAAGTGAACGCTTGACGGTTCGGTTCATTCATTTTGTTGTCGCATGAAGAGGCAAATAATTGTCATATCATTTCATATCGCAGGGGCGGTTGTCATGTGCTTGGGTACACTGTGTGGGCCAAATAATATGAAAAGGAATCCATTTATCGCGGCGTTATTTAATTAGAGCTGTTGGCGATAAGTCAATTGACAACATTATTTTTAAGTGGCTCATATTACCGTCAGTTTTCTTTGGCGGTCGATGGGCGTAGGGGAGACTGTGAGTGGTGGTTGGCCGCTACGGCGTTGTTGATGTTGGACTGGTAATTGTGATGGTGATGGTCTTTTAACGTTGACATTTCCGCAATGTTTTGTTGTTAATCTGTTTTAAGATAATATCGTCGCTGTGGAAAGCGTGGAGGAGGGAGGGAGGGAGGGCTAAATGTAATTGTTAGGGGAATTGTTTACAGTAACATTTTTACTTAGGTTTGCGTGTTTCTCAGCGGCAAAAGGAATAAATTGCAATTAACACACATCGTTGGCATTTTAATTTTTTTCGGGGAATTATCATAGTCGGATGGGGTTTTTTTTTTTTAAAAAATGTCAAACATTTCATGGGGGATTTTTGAACAGTTCAAACGACTTTGTTATTCTAATTATTTAAACATTAATTGAGCGAGAGGACAGTTCGCCTAGTCCCAGTATTGTTTCTATGTTAAACTGCCACGGCCGTTCATCTGTGAGATCCTATGTAACAATATTGTCACGAGGTCTATGATCGACATGAAGAGAGCATGCCACAAGCTGAAGCTGTCTTTCATTTATAATTTTTGTTTATTTCAGAGCGTACGGAGTTGACAAGATGTTTAACGAGCACAGAAGAATAGGGATACAGTTTGGAAATTGTTGGTTTGCGATTGTAGAAATTGCTAGTGTTTCTTAAACTGGTCAACATCGAAAAAATATTGTGGAAACCCTAGATTTTATTTTCTATAAATTCTTCTTCTTTAAGAAACCTCTACTTTTAATATTCATGAGTAATGTTTTTTTTTTTAAATTGAATTCGTACTTTGTTAAAATCTAGATTGTTTCCGAGCACTGTCAACAGAGTCCTCCTTCTACAGGGTCCGCCAAATATTTTTTTTTTTTTTGAAAATTCTATAAAAAAAAAACTACTGGATATTTTCTCCTCCTTCTACAGGGTCCGCCAAATAACTTTTTTTTTTTTTTTGAAAATTCTATAAGAAAAAACTACTGGATATTTTCTCAAATTTCTTTTTTTATTTGAACGTACAATCCTTCCATTTAATAATGGAAAATAATTTCATTCAAATGGCTGCCTCGGCTGGTCATGCAGTAGCCTAACGACATCAGCTCTGCGGCTGATAATGCGATCTTCAAAAACAAGGCGCAAAACATCGAGCTGTGTGGCACGTAGCACCGTCCTGTTGAAACCAAATGTTGCAAATTTTGGAGGTTCCTGTTCAGTTTTTTGTAAACAAAAATTCGTTCAACCTGGCCTGATAACGAAAATAATGAAAAAGAAATAAGCACTAGTTGAAAAAAAACGTTAGGTGGCGGACCTTTTATTTGAAACCGCTTTATTCGAGCTATTCTGTCGATGTCTGAGAACTGACATATCCTGCACTTTTGTGCGAGCAGCATCTGGGTGGCCTGTGAAAGCAGAAATGTGGATCAAATATTCTCCTAGTTAATAAAATACAATTTATCTATAACGATTTCACTGGGAATTGTTCTTGGTATACCGGTGGCATACCGCCACTCCTTTGCTCTTTTCATTTGTATACATCATTTTTTTTTAACAATAGTCGAATATTCCTTTAAATTTTCTTTCTTACCAGTTCTGTTTTCCTTTCTTTTGTTGGAAGTCTTTTTTTTTATCGATATAACTCACTTTGTTCACATCTTTGTCCATTTGTGAAATTGAAGACGCGGGTGGCGTATAAGTAATGGGAAATTCCTCCACTAGGTATACGCACCGTACAACTTGAGAGCGCTACCAAATGTTTGTTATGTATTTGTTTTTGTTTCATTTTCTTTTTCGAGAGGAAAATCAACAGAGCAAAGTTGTTCGTTCTTGTTTACCCGCCAATGTCAGCACTAGCACTCACCGACGCCGTACTTGAAGTCATGAATATTTTAAAGAATCTCATAAAAAGAAAATTATTTCCGGTTGTCATTAAAGTAAAATTAACTTTTCTCTGTTTGCTAAGTACTCTGATACTCTTCCCTTTCGGCCCATTTCGCTGGCATACAAATATTTGCAGCACTTACGAAAATTACCTTAATTTTGTAACGCGGCGCAAGAGATGCAGAACTACGGCCATTAACTTTTGGAACTGGAAAGTAAAAACTACGAATAAGAAAAAAGCCAAACTAAGGCAAGTTGAATTGGAATTCGAGTGAAGTCGGTCCTCAGAGAGAACAATGGCAGCATGTCTGGGTGTCTGTCGGTTAGTCTGTTGGTTTTGTTGTTGTCTTCTTGTTTTCGGATAATTTTAACCTTAACCTGTAAACATGAAAAAGGCTGTCACTAGAATTTTGTCTATGGCCTCCCCCCAGAGGGAAGAACCAATTCCCTTAACCCCTTAAACAAACAATAAAACATTTGAGGTACATTTTGGGACAAGAGAAAGGGGAGCTGATGGAAATTTCTCAATTATTTGCTGTTTTCTTGTCCTAATTGTTTCCTGGTTAAGTCGTTTTCAAGCTATTGGTTCCGTGAATCTTGGCTCCTTCTCGTATATTCAATGATTTCCTTGGTTGGGGGTTGGTTTTTTGTTTCCTTTTGTTTGAGATTTTTTGTAGCGGAACTATAAATCTTATTCAGGTTACATCTTATTTGGTATTTATTGTTGTTGTTGTTGTCGTGGCTTGGCTGTTTGCTGTTATTTAGTCGAGTTCACTGTGTGACATTTAACCTCTACCCTCTCCTGTGATTTTATTTCTCTTATATTTTCGTCTTGTGCATACCATACTCGCTTTTGGTTGTGTGTGTGCTTTTTTTCAGCATTTCGCCGAATCGGAAGTTTCATGAGGTAAGAAAAGCATGAGCGAAGAGATAGAACAGAATAGGAAACATAAAAATGCTTAATGATTTCCTGGGTATAATGCAGCAATTGATGCAAACAGCAAGGTAACATTTCATATTATGGGGTCATACCGAGAAATTTAAATGAATCTTTTGTGAGGATTATTCAATTACTTGTTTCCTTCGAAATACTGCAACTGCTTGCAGAATCTCTTAGCCTTGTATTGAGGTGGAGTTTTCAAATGATGGATGAGTTTGTAAAATTGGTAATGCAAGAGAAGAGGGTGTGCAATATTCGTGAATGTAATCTTTAACATATCAAGCTCAAAATAATGTTATCGAATGGCATATGGGTAGGGCCGATTATCCGAAATGCACGAATCTTTTCTGAGATTTCTGGGAGAAGACAAAATTTGAATACGGAAGATTATTAGAAATGCACTCAGTATTAAGAATCTTTTCTGAGAGACGACAGAGTTTACTTCATGTAAGATTATCACCAATTCACTCAGTATTAAGAATCTTTTCTGAGATTTCTGAGAAAAGACAAACTCTTTACTTACTTATTTATTTATTTCCCATAACATTACATGAAGGAACAGGCGGGGAACTTCTCTCGAATCAGTGAGCTGTGTACGATATAATTTGTATACTCACTGACCGGGACCTACTGTTTAAAGCCGGCTCCGAACGGCTAATGCTTTTCTAGAGAAGTTTTACATGGCTTAGAGATTGCTCTCTTACTAGTAAAGTAGAAAAATTCACAAATCCCAAATTTGAGTTTTTTTTAAATTTCTTTTTGACTCCACACATTTTGAGGTTTCTTTCTAAATTTCTTTTTCATTTCACACATTTTCCTTTCGACATTGTTACGAATCATCAAGTTTTAAGTATAAACATGTGGATTTGCTTCCACAAGTCATATAAATTTACGCATAAATTTATGAGACTTGTGGAAGCAAATACAAAATAGAATTAAAAAAAGTCATCGTGTATATTAAAATTTCAATGGAAAAAATATTCCAATTGAACTGGGGGAAAATGCCTCAACTTTTTGTGTTGTTGTCCTCAATACATAGTCAAATTTGGGACACTTTTTCATTTTTCCCTTTGGGCCAGGGAGACTCCAATCAGGCGAGCCTAATATCTACGGTAATCTCCTGATATAGGCCCCTGTAGTAAGTAGTCTCCTTCTACAGGCCCACCTGTAGTTTCAGAGTCCTCTCTCGTCAGAAGTGTCCTGGGAAATGGCCTGTAGTGTCCTGCCGACGCACCTATGGTTAGACTTTGCCTCCTGTCAAAGGCCTAGGTGAAGGGAGTTTTCTCAGGTCCTACCATCGAAATGCATAATCCCAATTATAGGAATTTTTCAATTCAAACATTAATTTCTTTGAACTTTCTTTTTTGCTGTAAAGAGGGCATTTTATTGGATTGTAAAGAAGATTAATAAGGAATAAAATATCCATCCAGTGGCACCTACGGCTCTGATGACAGGTCACCATTCTTTGTCATTTACACCCTCCCAACCTGTTGTCCCATATCAATTAACCATCCCGCTGTAAATTAGCACGCCCCCACTATGTCAACTTAATTAACCAAATTTATCAATCAATGCAGACCAACGATAACCCGACACTCTGTTCGGTTCTATTAAACTTTAATTTATTATTGTTGATTTTGTTGTGACTTTGTGCCACAAAATAGCCTAAATTGCAAACATCAATAGCTCATTTATAATTTCCAGCATTTTGTAAAATATGCAATAACAAATTTCCCTACGTAATCCCACCGACCAGTCAGGCCGCCAACTTGTAGCGGGCGCAAATGTCTCATTGAAATGATCACAACAATTGCCATAAATAACGATTCCAATGAATCGGGATAATAAATGACAAAGCAAATGACTGATTTTAGTGATTTCGGTGAAATATAAACTATAATTAAATATACATATGTGCCATTGCTTGTGCATGTTTCAGCAAACACTTATGTGCCCACGTGTATGAGGATGGTAAGAGCAAAAAAATTATATCGACTAAACAAAAATTGGAAAATACCAAAATGTCTTTCGTTGTAAATTAACAAACATTTAGACGTGTGCCCTGTGTCTTATGTACCATAATCATAACTTCCCAGATCACTGAACCTTTTCTCTCCACCCTAGTGTATGTGCCACTCAAAATTTGTTTGTTTATGACATACTCGCCCATTTCACTTTCCATTGATTGCACACAATTGACTATTAAAGTCACAAAACAAAACAGAACGAAAAAAGAAAAACGCGAAAAATTAAACAACGCTAAATCTAACAATCTGAACAAATCAGCGAATTTGAAAATGAAACCATATAATTTTCCGCGTGGACAATAACAAAACAAATAATGTTTAGAGGGGACCAGTGGTTGGTGGTTGTGGTGCATGTGGAGTCGACTAAATATCAAACAAATGTCAAAACTAATCATTAAATTCTGCATGTAAAGTGAACTTTTAGTTGAGTTGAAATTATTGTGTGCCCCCCACCACCAGCACCGCCAACTAACTAATGATTATGTTGGTGCTTGTACGATTCTGCGGGCGTGAGGAAATTATTTAAATGGGGGAAAACGTTTTGACTTTGTTTAAAACGTGACAGGCGAATAAACAATTGATAAATGCAAACAGTTTTCCAGGTTGAGTTGACACTGCAGCCATTAGCCTTCAACGTGACATACAATATAAACCAGTGGGGAAAGTTTAATGATAGGCGGGGCCGACATTACCTACACCCTACTGTGTGTGGTGAGGAACATTTTACAAAAAGTCAGTATTGAAATTTTGACAGAAAGTCGAAGTCAGTATCATAGGCAAATAGGAACAGAAATCGTCACGAAGGTCTTGAAAAATTGTGTTGTTAGTATGTGCCAGGCGAATAAATTCGTTTTTCTCTTTAAAAAATAGTTAAGCTATTATTTGTACTGGAGTTTTCATGTCTGATTTTTTATTTCAACTTCAAATGAAACACACATTTTGAATGGCTACACACGTCGACTCATTTCGTGATAACTTTTGATGACAGTTCGGCATAATTTCAGCTGTTGAAGTCAAAATCACTTTTTGCCAAGGTCGACATAAATTCCATACCAATTTGGTATTTCTTATAAGTCTGCGATGACATTATCCAAAATTTTGAATAAAAAAAAACGAACTCATCTCTAATATTTCATAAAATAATAAAATAATTAAATAATTAAATAATTAAATAATTAAATAATTAAATAATTAAATAATTAAATAATTAAATAATTAAATAATTAAATAATTAAATAATTAAATAATTAAATAATTAAATAATTAAATAATTAAATAATTAAATAATTAAATAATTAAATAATTAAATAATTAAATAATTAAATAATTAAATAATTAAATAATTAAATAATTAAATAATTAAATAATTAAATAATTAAATAATTAAATAATTAAATAATTAAATAATTAAATAATTAAATAATTAAATAATTAAATAATTAAATAATTAAATAATTAAATAATTAAATAATTAAATAATTAAATAATTAAATAATTAAATAATTAAATAATTAAATAATTAAATAATTAAATAATTAAATAATTAAATAATTAAATAATTAAATAATTAAATAATTAAATAATTAAATAATTAAATAATTAAATAATTAAATAATTAAATAATTAAATAATTAAATAATTAAATAATTAAATAATTAAATAATTAAATAATTAAATAATTAAATAATTAAATAATTAAATAATTAAATAATTAAATAATTAAATAATTAAATAATTAAATAATTAAATAATTAAATAATTAAATAATTAAATAATTAAATAATTAAATAATTAAATAATTAAATAATTAAATAATTAAATAATTAAATAATTAAATAATTAAATAATTAAATAATTAAATAATTAAATAATTAAATAATAAAATAATTAAATAATTAAATAATTAAATAATAAAATAATAAAATAATAAAATGATAAAATGATAAAATAATAAAATAATAAAATAATAAAATAATAAAATAATAAAATAATAAAATAATAAAATAATAAAATAATAAAATAATAAAATAATAAAATAATAAAATAATAAAATAATAAAATAATAAAATAATAAAATAATAAAATAATAAAATAATAAAATAATAAAATAATAAAATAATAATATAATAAAATATTATTTAAAATTTGTTATTTGCTAGTCTGTACACACAGAAAAAAAACAATGTAAAATCAACGTGATTAGCTATGATTTTCCCTATGATTTTGCATCATTACTGCTTCATGTTGATTCAACATGTTTTCATGTAGAAAAATTGCACCTTTAATTTGACATGAAAACATTTTAAATCTAAGTGATGTTCGTGTTGATTTAACATGATGATCCTGTTGAATCAATGTGACAACGATGTTAAAATAACATGAACATCATGTTAAATCAACATGGTGGCAATGTTGAATTAACATGAGGATCCTGTTGAATCAATGTGACCACGATGTTAAAATAACATGAACGTCATGTTAAATCAACATGGTGGCAATGTTAAATTAACATGAGGATCCTGTTGAATCAATGTTGAATGTTGAAATATGTTGGATACTAAAAATTAAATAATATACAATTTTTTGTTGATTTTTCAAAAACAATAATTTTTATTACATTTTTATTATTATACTAAAAATTAAATAATATACAATTTTTTGTTGATTTTTCAAAAACAATAATTTTTATTACAAATTTAGATTTATCGAAAAAACGCGCCGTTGGTACAATTACTGAATTTAAAAGTTGTGCATGTATATAATCCAAGGAACCTGCAATGACAAATAAAATGTTAAGTTATATTAAGTATTTCCAAATGATAATACAACTTACTTTTATCTTTTATTTTTCTTGAACTCACGAAAACATCTAAGGATTTTTTGTCTTTTATATAGGCGGCGTAATAATTTACAATTTTTTTGGTGAACTCATCCCATTTGCCGAACAGAAGATGACTTTTATTGGGAAACAAAAGTTCGAAGTCAATATTAATCTATAGAAAAACAGATATAAAAACAATCGATTTCGCTTTACAAATAAATTACGACTGGTACTTTTACTTGACTAACTTACAAGTTCGTGTGCTTTAGCATTAGAATAAAGTGGCCAGTTAGTGAGGAATTCATAGTTTGTTTCGGACGTATTTAATTCCTGTCGCCTCAACGCAAATGTGCGCTGCCATTTATCTTTAACATCTTCCCAGTTAGAGCAATCTCTCGAGAGAGAAACTTTCCAGGATTGTAAAAATTTTTCGTCAAATTCAGGGCTTACAACAATTTGCGAAGTGGAATTCGAAGCATCCAAGTTGTCCGTTAATTGAAGTGATGACCGTGAACGCTTCACTTTTTGGTTCAAATATTTATCCCAAAGCTTTCCACCAGGATTCTTTTCTTGCAACGTGGTATGAAATAATAATCCTAAAATTTTTAAGAACAGGCGAATAGACATTTAGATATATATCAATTGAATCAGGTGGCTATTCCGTGTCTATTAGTATATTACTTACCTTTATTTCGTTCGGAAAGTTTTCCAAGATTTCGTCTATTATTGTTGGAAAATCTTTGGGCGACAATTTTGCGTTGTGGTAGAAAATATCATCCAGAATAATATTTATTAAATGTGATCGAAATGTATCAATCAAATGAAAAAAAACCTGGTATATTAAAGACAATATTTCCATACTCGTCACTTTGCACATTTATGTTTTCATTTAATAATACGGGTTGTTGCACTAGTTCAGAAAAATTCACATTCGTATTGTTTTCGCCAGCCATTATCACTCAATATATTTTTAAAATCACACTTGATCGCTACAATGACTATACTTTACTAAGAAACGAATTAAGATTGTTTATCTTCTGAAATAACGGAATTTTATTCAAGATCCACTTTAATTCAACGTGATTCAATATTAAATCAACAACGATCAACTTTATTTCAATCTTACGCAATGTTAGTTTTAAATGCCCAATGTTATTTCAACATGATTCAATGTTGATTTAAATGGAACCAATGTTATTTTCACATGATACAACGTTGATTTAAAGGGAACCAATGTTATTTTCACATGATACAATGTTGAAATAATAGGAATGTCACAATTTTATTGTAACTGTACACCGATTTGTTTGGTATCTTTTAACATGATTCAATGTTGAAATGAAATGGAACAATGTTAAATATAAATGATTTTCAAACCATAGAGTGCAACATTTTATTTTAACATTTTACAAGGTTAATTTAAAATTGTCCAATTTTATTTTAACATGAAAATACAGGATTTTTTTTTCGCAATGTTGAACTAATCGTGAATCACTTTAATTCAACATTTAAAACTGTAAATTCAAAATGAAACCATATTGAATCAAAGTGAAAACAACTTAGCCTACATGAATTTTTAACAATTTAAAATCAACAATTTTTCACTTTGATTTTAAATTGCAATATTTTTCTGTGTGTAAGGACTTTGCTTGAATCATCCGCATTATATTCTGTTTTCTGGGCGACCATTTTCATTTTAACTTATTGAATATTTATCTTTATACATGTTGCGTTTTTATCCAGTGCTTCCACAAGTTTTTGATTTGTTACTTTTATTTTTTCCCCTTTTTTCTACTTTGAAACACTTACAAATTTTACAAGTTGTTACCAGTCAAAAACCAATATCAACGTCACATTTTCTAACACAATACCGAATGTATGCTAATATTTATCGATAACCGACAACGTTGCCCATTAGTTGAATAAATTTTAATTCTTGCACCAACTGAACCTTGTATGCCTGAAGATACAGATCCTTACATATAATTCCCCATTTTAGTGGTTGCAGTTATGTATCTGCTTTGCCTTACAGGGGAGATATTTCCAGTTGAAGAAGCGGGACAAATACGCACAGTTGTTGTGATATCTTGTACCACATCCGACCACTGAAATTCGATTAACTGTCTTTTTTCAGCCTACATTGGCCGATTATAATGACAAAAAATCATCCATAATTATTTTAATAGATTTGAATTATTTCTCTTCAGTTCTCAGTTGAAATTGAATACATTTCAGTAAAAACTAAGTCGAACAAAAGAAAGAGAAAACAGTACGTTATAAGAAACTCCGACTTGAAAGTCTCTGCATAAGCCTACAAAACCACGGGTCAACGTATTCTCATATATTGGGTCTCCTTTTATCATTTTAAGGGGTTAGTACTTTGTCTGACATCCATCGCATTGTATCTTCATATTATACTGGCCACCTACGCACAATCGAAACTCATATTTTAAAGCGACCCTTACCATTTATCGTTTATTCGATTTACACCGTAAATCAAATTACATTCATTTTTGTTGAAGTATTGATTTTCCATTAAATAAATATTGCGTTCGCTTGTTGTTGATTTTTTTTTTTTTTTTATTTTGCAGTAAATCATGTTAACTGATAAATTGCATGTTGGAGTGTCGTTCAAAAAAAATGAAAATAAAAGTGCCTGCAATTTCATAATTCAAATTTCGCCAAAAGATAGAGAGGAAGGAGGGGCGATAGACGGAAAACGTGCTACATTCAATCAAAAGTAATCATTTCATCATTTTCATTTTTTTTCCCGATTTGTTGTTATTTGTGTGCACTACTCGTATATGATGCTGCTGCTGCATTGCAATTTATTATTTCCCGCAATATTGCCCGGCCGGGTGAGAGCACGCAAACTGGGTGGCAGACCAACTCAGCGATTGTAGATGGACAGACGGGCAGCCATGAAGCCACCGCTGCTGACAGAATCCAAGCCCACAAAATTCAAACGTACAATGCCACAGACGTTATACGGATTACAGCAATACATACATTACATGGTATCGCCTCAGCAAAAAAAAAATGTGTTTTTTTTTGTAACTGCAATACATTCTCCACGCTTAACTGGACACAACGTATTAGTGGCAAAGTTAACAAAATTATAGGGCGGGTGGAGGCCAGCGCATCTGACATGTGCAGTAATAACAGATATGCTCGTAGTGTGGAAGCGATTTGCTTGCGAGAAATCAATTTTTCATAATAAAAGTGAACACGACTCAAACGATGTGAACTCATACGACACAGGCAGTGGCTTAAGTCTCCACACAAGACTTGCCGGTATCGCAGAATTACAAAAAAAAACAACAACAACAAAAAATGCCAACAATGAAATTGTATTGTTTTTTTTTTTTTTTGTATTTGTTCACAAGTTTATCTCTTAAGTTATTGTACTTAGCAAGCTTTTCTGATAAATTGGATGAAATTGCATTTTGCTGCTGGTTGCAATAATGCACTTTTCCCCATAATTTTGTTATGAATGCAAAATTTTCAGTTGGCTGGATAATGGCGGTTATGAAATCTTGACTGCAATTTACTGTATAATTTTACATTCAATGCGGCTAGCTGACGGGATGGTGTGTTTGTGGACTTAAGTGGGTAGGGGAAATATAATTTCCTACAAAACAAAAAATGTTCGTTACAATCGTATACAAATTGTATATTTTTAAAGACTGTACACATTTATGACAACAAGATGTTGAGTCGCATCGGGCACGATTGGAAGTAATTAATTTAGTACGGATGTTGTTCAATAAAACAAATAATAATATTTAGAAAATGCGAAAGGAATCCTTTCATTTGCCGCATGATTACTTGTGTTGTAGATGGTTGGAATCAAATACACTGTGCCAGCTTAACTAAAATCTAAATATGCATGCAAAAATATATTCTAGAATATTGCAATACTTACATTTTTAAATATTTAGTATGTATTTGAATTATGTTTTTGCAAAAAAAAAAAAAACACCCGCATTTCCTCCCACATAATAACTCAATTTTCTTTGAAAACACATAGGCTGTAATGAAAATTAACTCTTGTGGAAAATTAAAGCAAAACGAACAACATAAGGGGGCGTTACAAAGTCAACTCACACAAGAAAACTGTTACATGTGTTTTAGTCAACCAAAAATTAAAACACCAACAATTTCCAGCACGCACTTTGCTACTCATTCCACTTTAAGTCGCTGCTGAACAGAAAAAAAAATTATGAGTTAATTATTATTAAATTGAAATACAAAACATTTTCTCACACCAGCAAGGTGTGAACAACAAACCATTTCAGACCATGAAGAAAATGAACAAGACATAAGAAAGCTGACTACTTTCCCGCAAACGCCTCAAGTTTCATGCATCATTCATTCATTTCTTATGTCGCCCCGTCGCCTCCGCTTTTCTGACATTCTATATTTACCGTCTGTTCGTTTTTGCGATTAAAGTAAAAGTGTAATAAGACATTGCCACACGTCTCTTATGTCATGTCTACAGGAAAAATTGCATTTATTGTCCATTTGCTTTAGACAAGTTGTTCTTGTTCTCGTTCTCGTTTCGTTCTTTTTCTTTTGTGACATATACGCTTTTAATTTCAATGAACTTGAACTGGAAAAGCAAATAAGATGTTTGTTTGCCACTTTGTTGCAAGAACACAAAGACACGCAAGTGCACCAAACAAAACAGAGATAGAGAGAGACAGCAAAATACTGCAAAACTAAGAATGTCATGTGAAACCAAGAAAAGTAAAGTTTTCCGGAGAAAAAATTAAAAAGGAAAATTTCCCCATTGTTGGCTTTCCATTTATTGGGGGAGATAGGGTTGGGCGGAAAAAACTTTATATATATTTTTTTTTTTTTTTTTGGCAAACTTTTGACGGAAGTCACTTTTATAAGTTTGTCGTCGTCATCGTCGATCATGTTCGACGGAAATGTCTTCATTTGTTTGTGTTCGGTGAAAAATATTATTGAGTTTGGAAAATAAATGAAAGTTTGAAAATGTATTTCAAGGCAACCACTATGGTATGGGTTGAGAAGACTTGGAGAAATTATTGTCAGGGTCGTAACAAACAAAATGTCAAATCAATCAGGACCATGTTTTTGGAAAATATCCAATAAAGGAAGAAAATTAAGAAAAATAATTTCAATGTTTAAAATTTTATTTAAAAAAATATTTGTCCAGTACGCCTTTACAGAATGACACCCCAGATCTCAGTAAGAATGCACACTCAGGGGATGCCCCCTATAAATGCAATGCACTGTGTTAGCTATATGAAGAAAGGGTATTGGAGGGACGAAAGATGGTTGAGTGAGTCGTTTTGTCCACGACCTCCAGGGGACTAGGCCGCTGATCAAATGAGTACCAATGACAGAGGTTGCTATCATCTGCAATGGAGTAGATTGAGTTCATAGTCTGCCCCAACAGGTGGTCAATGAAAATAAGATATAGAGAAAGTGAGAGGACAGAGCCTTGTGGCACTTCTTCTGCGGTCATCCTATACTCGTTGGATGAGACCCCATCTATAACAACTCGTATAGTGAGAGGACAGAGCCTCGTGGCACTCCTGCGGTCATCCTATGCTCTTTGCATGAGACCCCATCTATAACGACTCGTATAGATCGGTCTCTGAAAAAACTCGATATAAATCGAGAGAAGGTATTACTGACACCAAATAAAATATCCGTCAAATGACCCCCACTGCTCTTTTCATGAAACTTCCCATGACTTTTCCACAGAGATGTGGCTGTATCTCACTGATGACGCTTTGGGTTTCGGATTTGTTTCTGGTTTATTTGCATAAATCCGACATCACAAAAGAAGGAAATCGCACTGTGTAAAATCTCATGAAAATCCAATTGATGTCAGAATTTCTTGAGATAATTTCTTCTGGAAATCGCTGATGCAATAAATTGATTGTTTCGGGCGTGATGTGGCAGTTGGCGCCGTCTTGTCGTCCAATTCCATGCCTTCCTGTTGAAGCCACATGAACTCCCTTATCATGTTCCTGTAACGATGTCGGCCTCAACTTTATTGCCTGACCAAAATCCGCTGGTTGTTGCTCTTGGATTGCTTGAGGATTTTCTGCGCCCCCCAAATTTGTCAATTTGGTGTATTCTAAATGCCAAACCTTTATTGTTCTAAAATTAAGCCAAACAATTGCAAATTTCAAAAACACCAATAATATTATGTTTGTCGTTGTCACTCTGCCGGAAGAAGTGAAACAGAACAAAAGTCAAGCCAAAATGAATGCATTCTCATACACTCAGTTCTCGGCACTTGAGTTCGAATTCAAATTCCAATGAAACCAATTGAATTGAATGTTGTTTGCTCAGCAGAGTAAAAGAACCACGAAAAAGTTTCCTCTCGAAATATTCATCAAATTAATTGGCAATATTGAGTAATTGTACAAGGATGTAAAAGTGTTCACAGCACTCATTTCCAATCACATGCATACACAGATCCACACACAGAAACAGAGCCAGAGTGTCTATGTGTGTGTGTGTGTGTGCGTTGATAATGTTCGAAATTGGAAAATCCTTTTTATGTTTGTTTCAAAATGCTTGTAATTTCGCACTTAGCAATTTCCATTAAATCCTTTTTTAGTTGCCTTCTTCGTGCACTTCTCTTGTGTCTGTGTGTATGTGTGTGTGAGAGGGTGTGCGTGCGATTGTGAATTAGTCCTTGTTAGGAATACAAACAAAGCAGTTTTAGTCTGGAATACGTCTAAACTAGTAGGTTCAGCTCTGTGTACGTGTGCGTGTAGGTTTTAATCAGTCGAAGTGTTGCATTAGTATTGGTAATAGCCATAGCATTAGTCGTAATACTTGTGGCGGCAATCGAACTGTTTGTGGCACTACTAGAACTTGCAGCGTACACCATTTTCTGCTCTCTGTTTCTGGTTCTGGTACTGATTCGGTTTTGTGTTTTTTTTCCTTCTTCGTTGCCGTACTTTATTTTGGTAATTATTGGAAGTAATTGCGTTTTTAACAGCGTAATTAGAAAATTGGAAAATAAGCATTTCGTCGACAATCGTTTTGTAAAATCGTTTGCATGTAATTGCTGGCGTTTGTGGTGATGGTGCTGGAGCGGGAGCGGGAGCTGCGTGGGTTGTGCCGAATATTTTGCCACGAAAAATGTGTCCAAACATTTGCAATTTCCAAAAGTGGCATTAGAACATATTGGTCAGTGGCATATTAACCATTTGGTTGGCTGGCTGATTGTGGTTTTCTCAACGCATTTATTGGTTTATTAGTGTGTGCGTTTGGTGTTAATGGTAAATCGCCATGAGTTTTTCCCGATTCTGGAACCTAAACAAAATCCTGTTATTTATTAGTTAAATGGCGATTTATTTTAGCATGACAGGAGTGTTAAGTAGGATATAAAAAATCGTCATATATATGTGAATAGACGGACGGAGACATATAGAGACACAGACAAATTTTGTCAGTCAGATAATTTTATTGTTAATTCAAATAAAAAATCAATTGAATTAATTAAAGGAGCATCTTTATTTAGACAATTAATATTTTAATTGAGATTATTAATATTTTTATTGAGACAATTAATACTTTTATTGAGACAATTAATATTTTTATTGAGACAATTAGTATTTTAATTGAAACAATTAATATTTTTATTGAAACAATTAGTATTTGAATTCATACAACTAATATTTTTATTGAGACAATTAGTATTTTAATTAAGACAATTAATATTTTAATTGAGACAATTAATATTTTTATTGAGAAAATTAATATTTTTATTGAGACAATTAATACTTTTATTGAGACAATTAATATTTTTATTTAGACAATTAATATTTTAATTGAGATTATTAGTATTTGAATTGAGACAATTAATATTTTTATTGAGACAAGTAGTATTTAAATTGAGAAAATTAATATTTTTATTGAGACAATTAATACTTTTATTGAGACAATTCATTTTTTAATTTAGACAATTAATATTTTTATTGAGACAATTAGTATTTTAATTGAGACAATTAGTATTTTAATTGAGACAATTACGATTTTTATTGAGACAATTAATATTTTTATTGAGGCAATTAATACTTTTATTGAGACAATTAATATTTTTATTTAGACAATTAATATTTTAATTGAGATTATTACTATTTGAATTGAGACAATTAATATTTTTATTGAGACAATATTTTTATTGAGACAATTATTATTTTTATTGAGACAATTAATACTTTTATTGAGACAATTCATTTTTTAATTTAGACAATTAATATTTTTATTGAGACAATATTTTAATTGAGACAATTAGTATTTTAATTGAGACAATTAATTTTTTTATTGAGACAATTAATATTTTTATTGAGACAATTAATATTTTTATTGAGACAATTAATATTTTTAGTGAGACAATTAATATTTTTATTAAGACAATTCATATTTTAATTTAGACAATTAATATTTTAATTGAGATTATTAGTATTTGAATTGAGGCAATTAATATCTTAATTGAGGCAATTTATACTTTAATTGAGGCAATTAATATTCGAATTGAGACAATTCATATTTTAATTGAGACAATTCATATTTTAATTGAGACAATTCATATTTTAATTGAGACTATTAGGATTTGAATTGTGACAATTAATATTTTAATTAAGACCATTAACATTCTAACTGTCGAGAATTATATTTTTGTTAATTCAATTAATATTTTAATATATTCTAATTGTTGATTTAATAAAAAAATAATTGAATGCGTCTTTTTGCTCAAAAAATCTAAAAAAAAAACTCCGTAAAAGGAGGACAGATTGGATTAATGTATAGAAACGTAGCATGTTAGAGTCCAGAGCCGTTCTACAATATGGACACATTAATAGTTACTTGAGCTATCCGCCATACATTGAACCTGTACATTGAGCGAACATATCTAGTGCATTCATTCCAAGCACACAATACATTTTGATGTATCTAAAACCTTAAATACTTTTTCCACAGTGTCTGATGTTACACTTTCTGAATCAGATTCCACCGACTCCCTCTCAAATATTTTACCGTATGGTTCACAATCCATACAAACATTATTTTTTCAAAAAACCATATGGTAAAATTTCCTCTGCATGTCAAGGCTTCTGTCAATTTTTTGGTTTTTGATCAAATTGAGACCTCTTCTTCTTGAATCGTAGAATAGTTGTAAGTAGAAATAAAGCAATCAGTTTCTTTTAATTAAGTCTCGCCCGGTTTCATCGTTTCGGCCCAAAATGTTTGCAATATTGTCAGTATCATATATCTGTGAAATGATATAAATCGTTTTACGCTTAAACATCGTTGACAAATAATGCAAACTTATTTCAAACTTATTAGCACAAACAATGTTTTTATTGAAAACTACGATATGACGAACAATCTATTTGCGTAAACGGCATAATTGAAGTTCTAATTCGTCAATTTCACTCTGCATGTTGAATGTTCAAAACTTTAGGTGTTGCTGTTTTATTTGAGATATCTACCTTGGCTAGTTTTTGTTTTTAAACAAAAAAAAACTTTGCTTTGTATCGTATATCAAAAATACAGATTTTGCTTACAAGTGAGAACATAATTCAAGATTTCCAAATATGGCCAAATCTCATTTACTACTTTATTATGATATGGCTGCTTATTGCATACCATCAACAATGTAATAAACACATTGAATCTCTTTCGGCCAAGAAAGATTATTAAAAATGTATCAAATTTTGCCCCACTTATGGGTTTTCTACAAAAAAAAAAATAATATAATATATCGACCACATCAACTGGCCACCATCAGCATCATCTTCTGCGGCAGCATTACCCCACATCATATCATACAAAATAGTAGAATAGTATACGTAGAATCGCTCCGATTTGTTTTGCCACATAATCTAGAGAATAACATTTTCTCCATCATCGCACAAATACAAAATAATCTCTAACAAATAAGATTACCAAAACGTGATGTTAATAGAAATACTTTTTCCCAGTTGTTTGTGGAAATTTTAAAGGAAATCTGAAGATCTCACAAAGGCACACAACACACATTTGTACCAAATTTATTTTCTTCAATCATTCATCCTTCCAGCCAACGATAGACAATAACCCGGTCGAATGTGATATAATCAACATTAGATAACAATTCAATATTTTCTGTTGCCGGTTTTCTTCTGTGTGTGTGTGTGTGTGTTTCATTGGAAACAGATTATTTATTTATTTAGTTATTTAATGACAGCAAGCTGTGCTGAATTCGGAAGTTTCTTTAATCCTTGGGCTGTGGGATGTGTTTGTGAAAATTGAACGGAATGCAAAATGTGCCGATTAATTAATGGCGTATAATAAATTGCGAAGATTAAATTGAAATTTGTTTTGAGGGAGTGGGGAAGAAAGTGTTTCAATATGTACGAAATGTACGAAACGAATATTGAAAGTAGGTTTAAAATTGAAACAAGCGAGTTGATATTTGACGAATTGGTCTCTAAAATATACAAAGTGTAATCCAAATTGGCATAAAAGTTACCAATTCTGTAATTGAAAGTTGAGAAAATCGGGGAAAAAAATTAATTCTTCCCAAGCTCAGCAGCGGGAGTTCTAAAAGGCGATATGACAATGATTTGTTAAAATGTTCAGCCTGTAAGTCGAAAATAACATATCAACCCCTTCGTGTCAGTATTTAATTAATTTAATTCATATTCAATTCATTTTCGATTTATAACAATTTATGTCCAGAAAACGTGAACAGTCAAACTTCCATAACTCGAACCATCAACGTTCTCATAAAAAGTTCGAAGTACGAAAACTTTTGGAAAGAGTGAATTTATTAATTTTGATTTTGGGTTCTGAATACAAAGTAAGTCCAACTTGTTATAAAAGTCTCAATATAAAGGTTGTATGTCTGGAAGGTTGTATAACTAACCTCCTCATTTATTGCGCTTTGGAGAAGTAATAGTTGACAATTTGTATGCTCCGTACATCAGAATTGAAAACGCAAAATTGTTTCTTGCATTGTGTAATTTTTAAGACATATTATTAATTTTATTCTGTTTTTCTTTCTATCTTTCCAGGATATTCGTGCGCAACGATTCCAATACATCTATACATGTTTGAAGGTATGTAGACATTGTTTTCTTATGTCAATTTGTAGTTGATCCAATTTTTTGTGTTCATTTGTTATTTCGACTATACTTTTGACAAAGAAAAAACGTCGAAAAAGGCCCCAATTTTGTAGTTTCTATTTGTTTTTGTGAGCTCTTACTAATTTTCGTTTTGTTTTTGTTAAATAGTTTTGTTGGTTTTCTTAAATTGATTTAACTCCATTCATACTTCAAATGTCGAGACAAAAGAAAAGTTAAATTGAAACAATTTTAGCGCCCAATGACGTTTCTCAAAATTCTGCTTTTTTTTCTTGATTTTATTAGTTGTAATACTTTGTTTTCTATTTTTGCATTTAATATTGTCTCAACTGAAAAATGAGTGAATGCACATAATTTTTAAATTTTGTTATCATTATTATTACAAATTTGAATCTGTTTTTTTTGTGGCATTTTTTTGATAATGTCATAGCAGGCAGGAAAAACTCTTGTAGGAAGATTATTCCATACTAGTAAGTTGTAATGCGCCTATGGCGCCCGTTGAAATATGGAAAAAAATTTATAGAAAAAAAAAATTTTTGTGGAAAAAAAAAATTTTGGTTGAAAAAAAAAATTTTTCTTACAAAAAAAAAAAATTTTTCTTACAAAAAAAAAAAATTTTGTGGAAAAAAAAAATTTGTTGAAAAAAAAAAATGTTTGCTGAAAAAAAAATTTTTCTAAAAAAAAAAATTGTAAAAAAAAAATTTTGGAAAAAAAAATTTTGGTAAAATAAAAATTTGGGGAAAACACAATTTCTGTAAAAAAAAAATATTATTTTTTTTATTATTATTATTTATAGAAAATTATAGAATGCCTATTTAAATTCCTACGTACTGCGTGACAGAGTCAGTGAATCAGTGAATCAGTGTCGAGGGTAAATATATATTAAGATACGAAAAGTCGGGCTGAAGAACGAATTTTCTCTATAGTTAACGTTCACAGACAAAATCCAAATGCATTTAGTTATTTCAGCATGGCAACACAGTCTCAATCAAAGGCTGTACTCACAATCAACGTCTGTTGTCAAATCGTTTGCTTTTGTGTCGAAATTTAACGGATTTTAAGGAAAGATGAGTTACTTTAATTGTTTTAGCAATTTTTACTTTCAAATAAGTATTGATTTTTCACCAATGCATAGTTGCTAATCGTACGTTTTTCCTTCTATCTGTTGTATGTCATCCATAAAAAATATTTGACAAACAGTTGTTTACAAACAAACAGCGGTTTACTAAATGCAGAAATTGTCGTCTGTCAGTGCAAAATGTTAATATACATTAGTGGGGTTTTAATGCAAATTACCGCTGTCATCTGTCTACGCTCTTATGGAGCAATTTTCAATAAATTTTGATATTTATTGATGAACTTTTTTTTTTTTCTTCAACTTTCCCAGTTTTCATTCTCTTGCAATATGTTTTTTTCAATATATTACTGACCATTGAAATCGCTCTGTTTGTTTTGTTCTTCAACTAATTAATTCAATCAAATGTATATTACATTTTTTTAAATCAATTGGTTTTCAATTTAATATACCAATTTTAACAAATGCCTCAATTTACAAATTAAATTATAATTTAATATAATTTAATCATAAATCTAACTATTATAAATATGTTAAATAAATATATATATATATATGTATATATATACATTTTATTTGATAGGCCGAGAGGATCAAGCGGGCGCATCCTTAAATGGGCGAGGATTTATTGGCATTTCCTCAATATTCTGTTCGATTGTTTCACGCTGCATGCAATGTAATGGAAAAATTCTACATATTACTCGCATGCTATGGTAATTTCAATTACCATAATTGTGAAATCGTAAATTATGTCATAAATCACAGAGCATTACACGAACAGATTTAATTTATTCCGTTCGTGTGAACACCCTATCGGTGGCATTTGCTCATGGCGGTAAAACTGTAAAGATTTCACTTGGATGGCGATGGAGTAGAATTTTTAAAGAGCAGAAGTTTTCGTTCAGTTTTGCAGAATGAAGAATATAGATCGACAAAACTTAAACAAAATTAAGTAGAAGTTTTCTTTTAAATCAAGATAGAATTTATTTATATACACATTTTTTTGTTATAGTAATAATTAAAACTGCTTAGAGATTTCATATTTATATTGGGTTATGGCCAGCTGATTTTGGAATTTTATAAAAAAAAATAATAGGAAATGTTCTCCGTAGAAGAAGAACATAAATTTTCAAATTAGCCGGTAAGGTTTGTGGTTTTTGAAAAAAATAAATCTGAATGAATTTTTGTTTCCAAACGTTATTTGGTTCCAACAAGACGGCGCAACATGCGTTACATCGCGCTTATCAATCGATTTATTTCTAAATCAATTTGGACATTTTTTCCAGAGGTGTTCCTGTTCATTGGCCCCATCGTTCGCCGCTGGATTACTTTTCATGGGGCAATTTTAGGTCATTGGCTTATGCCGACCAACCAGCAACTCTTGCAAGCCGCCATTGACGTCATACGTCTAGTGGTACGGTAAAACGTAGTCCAAAATTGGACTGACAGAATGGACGATGTAACTCGTTGCCAGTGCGCACATATGCCAGAAATAATCTTTTTAAAAAAAATCCCATAAAATTATTTACCAGATTGTAATAAAAAAAAATTGCATTCCAACAATATTTTGTTCGCAAGCTCTTAACACACCCTCGTTGGGCTTCATCCACCCTATTCTAATGTACTGAAGCAGAGGGCGATGTACGACTGTCATATAGTCGGCTTCGCTCGCCCTTATCGTCCCTTTTAACGTCCAAACCTCATATTGAAAAATATTTTTCACATTTGAATTATAAAACTTTAAAATATAATCATCAATTTAGTGCATCTTTAAATCAATGGAATATTTTTTAAATTGATTTGCATGCACTCGCCTTCATACCAGTCCTGATATTCAGAGTCCCGTTTGCTGGTCACTTTTGAACAGACATTCGGTCTGGCAGACTCTCACAGCAGGTCCATCTAATTGTCTATATAAATATCGCCAGCATAGTGACGACAATGTTTATGACATTGCCCTACAGCTTGCAGTCTGTCCAAATGTACAAGCGAATTGTTAACAGTTGTTGCTGATAGATTTTGACATTTTTTTCACCACAAATTGTATACATTTTAAGCGCAATAATGCTAATTTAATTATATTGTATTATAATATGACCTTAGGTGAAGTCGATAAAAGCACAATGAAATAAAAATAACTGTTGTTTTTTTTTTGTATACGGCTTTGTCTGTTTTTCTGACGTTCTTCATACGCGACAAATAAAGGATTTTAACAATTACATATAAATAGATTATAAAATGCTTTTTATGCGTTGTTCTTTTTTTTTTCTGTGCATACTTAAATAATTAACGTGAAAATATTTATAATATAATTATAATAAACGTCAGACATATAATTTTATGTAGGCTTGCATATAATGCGTTGTGGTTTTGCACAGGACGAACTACTTATTGATTGTTGTTCGCATAACTGTGAAGTATTTGTGAGGACTTGTGTGAGTGGCAAATTCAATTTTTTTTATTTTATTATATTAGAATGGAGTGGTCGGATGAATGTTTATGGCATTTTGTTTACTCATTTCGAATCAAATAGGATGAGCAAACAATGGAGACGAATTCCTAAAAGTAGATGAAAAATTTCCCAAAAAGGCCATGAAATGTTACCTACAAATTCTGAAAAAAATCTGAAAATAAAATTTAAAAAATCCCCAAAAAAAAACCGGTGCTAAGACAAAGGCAACGGTGCAGCTATTCGTGGGCCAGTTCCTACCTAATCTTTACATTCCGATTGTGCCCAAGTTTACCAGGTTTGTGTGTCTGCACTCAAAGTATAATTACTGGAATTAATTAATGAAGTAATTAAAGTATACTTCACTTTTAAATTCAGTTATTTTATTTTATCCTATTAGGTAAAATTGTCATAAATGCCATCATAAGAATATTTTATTCTTCGTAATTGATTTAGAAATTTTAGTGCTCCAATGAAGGACATTGCAAAATGTTATTGGTAATACTGAGAGGGTTCATTTCATTAGAGGAATCGTTTTATTGTCAATGTTTTGTTGGGCATTGCTTTTTGCTCATGTGGCACAAACCATTTCCTATTCACATTTAAATTTAAAATATTATCCGAACAGTGAAATTGTAGTTGCTGGGAATTTCAATGTCCATAACACCGTGTTACAAAAAATAGATTTTTTTCTGTCCTATGAACCAAATTCACATATTCGGAAAGAAGGAAAAAAATAAAAAATACACGTGTATCGGCGATTTTCATGTACACGTCAGAATTTTTTTTTTTTAAGTTTGAAGTATGAAGCTCGTAGTGGCCTGTGTGAAAGCCTTTTCTACCGATTTTTAACTCTTTTTCAGTGTATCACGTAAAATTTTTTAAAAAATAGATTTTTATCAATTCTCAGATTTTCCTTTTTTTTTTTTTAAATGGTTCTCGTTTTTTTTTTGGGTTTTAATTAAAAAAAAACATTTTTTTTTTCGTAACGCTTAAGTAGTTTAAAAATTTGGAGTCTCTTCAAGTTATGCTAAGAAAAGTGAAAAAAATATTTTTTTTTTTCAAAAATAATAAAAATTGGGGAAAATCAGAAAATTGATGAAAATTGTTTTTAAACAATTTGACGTGATACAGACATTTCCACGAGTCTGCCTGCCAAAAATCAGCTCGATTGGATAACTGAAAAAGGGTTAAAAATCGGTCGAAAGGCTTTCACACAGGCCACTTCGAGCTTCAAACTTAAAAAAAAAAAATTCTGATACACGTGTATTTTTATTTTTTATCCCCTTTCCGAAAAAGTAAATTTGGTTCATAGGACAGATAATAATAATAATTCTTGGCTTTACCATTCAAGCCATACAACTCCAGAGGACCAGTATTCTTGACCTTTTCTTAGCCTCACATCCTGAAAAGTATGAGGTTAACAGCCTTGCACCTCTTGGAAACTCAGATCATTGCACCATTTCAGCATCCTTTTTGTTCTCCGATATTCGAGGCTCTTATATACCAGTCACGAAGAGAACAATATACATATACGAAAAAACACGTTGGACCGAGCTCAACAGTTTTTACCAGCAATTTAACTGGAAACTATGTTTCCTAGACAATAATGTCGATGCTGCTGCTGAATTGGTCGAGAAAATAATTCGAAGACTACTTCGATTAAACCGTCAAAGAACTGTTGGTTTAATCAGACATATAGGGAAGCTGTAAGATCCGAAGAGGCAGCGTTTAAATAGAAATGCCACTACTGAGCAAGCAGTCAAGATTAAATTGTGCCAGAGTACTTAGGCGCAAATAACTTCTTCACGAACAGCGTCTTCGTGCCAAAGTTCTTTCTTCTCCCAGGGAAAGTAAGAGCTTTTGGTCATTCGTTAAAATGATTAAGGATCAAGTCTTCATCTTCTATGAAGACCAGATATTCACTGACCCGGTTGACAAAGCTAACCATATGGCTGCAATTTTTGCAAACAATTCATCTTTGCCAGAAAGCAGTCAGCAAATCGGATGACATCAGTCTCTGTCATTCGTACTCAGTTGAACATTGGCCAAGTCACTCGGAGGTCGAGGACAAATGGGACTATTTTTGAGTGAGGCCAAATGAACAGAGTCGATTTTAATGCCCAAAGACTCAGTGCTGTTTGTTGTCACACAAACGGTCCACTGATCCGGCATCGTCGTCACTTTCTGTGGGTGGACGAATCGGATACTCTTGTTGTTCTGGGCATGATGCTCGCTGAGCTGGCCATATATTCGAAATGTCGAAAGAAGCATTCAAGTGTTTAGGCTTTTTAAAGCGGTGTAAGAAATACTTCAGCCCTCTGATCACTTAAATATTTACACCGCCTACATCCGGCCTACAATGGAATATAACTCCCATATATGGGCAAGGGCTCCAAATACAGATAGAATCCAAATAGAATTAAGAAATAGAGCAAGAGAATAAATTTAGTACATATATAAACTCAAAACAAAGCAAATGTTGAATTTGGCCCCACAAGTATTAAGTTATAGTAAATCAGTAAAGATAATAAATAAATAAATACAAGTATAGAAAGTGGTGCTATGCCGATTGAATGTGGTTAGTGGAGCCCACTATTTGCCATTGCTTACAATTGTGCGAATTATTGACAGTCCAATCCCAATATGGGTCTCGCTGCCACACAATTCCCACTTCATCTCGTTGTGTCCCATTTAACAATTTATGTTATTCTTACTATTCCATATATATATTATTTTCCTTCTACAAACAATATTTTAAAACATTTTTGTTAACTTGTACGCCATTTATTTGCTTACATCTCATTGACTTAACAACAGCAACTGATTTGGCTCCACATTTGTCTGCAAATTTATGTAAACAACAGAACATTCTCGTATTTGATTTAATGATCTTTACCCATGCCGATGAGCTATCGCTCCTGATGCGGAACACAATATTCGAGCAGCAGCTAATCCTTCAATCAACACACTTCTAAATGCACGAACTCGTGCGTGTATGTATGCGTGAGCTTAGTTATATACATACGTACATATGTACATACGGATGTCTGCCCACCACTACTGCCTATCTCATTATCATTACAGACTTTTAATTCAATTATGTATCGGTTGATAATGGCAATTTTAAAATTCCAAATACACTTCATCTCATGCACATGCGTTGTCTTGCATATTAAATGCGACGACTGTACTGTACGAGTGTTGTAGAGGATTCTCAGTTAAAGTAGGCGCAGTCTTATTGTCCATCATGCGGAAATATTGCAAATACTTGTACGAGCACGAGTAGTCGGTTAGAGAAATTCCATCATTAAAATCGCAGATGCCCCGGCTAGGTGGTGTGGATTGGTCGAGGTAGAAGATGAAGGGAAGCGGAGAAATTACAAATTACAATTTCATGGAAATTGTTGAGTTTTGAATGGCACAAAGTGTTGTATCCGATGACTGTTAAAACGATTTTTTTTTGAAATATTCATAAATGTCGTTCAGACCTGAACTTAGCCCATAAAATAAAAACCCACAAACACGAAAGAAAAAAAAATTGCTAGGCGTTGAAGTGTTAAGCAAGATTTTCTTACAAAGCACTGGTGATCAACATTTGTATTAAATAATCGTTTACAATTGTTTTAATTTATCCAATAAATATAGAATTTTATAACTTCTATCATGGGATATGAGCCTATTCTAAATTTTTACGTTCCGTTTCTAATATATGGACATGTTGATTTGGCGCACCATTCTGCCAAGTGTCTTCAATCTTCGGCCACAAAAAATGGTTAATGTCTCTGCGTGCTCATTTTCGAGCAAAATCGTTATCCATTACGAGCTGCACTGAGGACCAAATTGGTGATAACGAAGCGATTATCTTCAATTGCCGAGTCAATTGGTTCTTTGTGTAAATTTGCATTTGTCTGGCACGTGAAATGTTGAGATCGATGGCGGTGGCGTTGCTGAACTCGATTTCTTGATGTTACAAGACTGAGTCTTACACTCTCGGGTACGGCAGCCACATTAGTTCGAACCCTACGACGACGTGGAGCGCGACAGCGTAACGTCTCACAAACATATCTACAGAAGACTCGGGTGTGTCTTATTTCGAGCAAAACTTCTTTTCAGTGGACGCACCGTTTGACCTTGGACATACGTTCACATTATTTCCCTTACGTTCTTTAAGCGAAAGGTGATTCATTTCATTCCATTGAGATTGAGGAAAAAACATGCTCTCATCTTGCATTTATTTATTTATTTATTTATTATTAATTACAATACAAAGTAAATTTATATTCTAATTTTGGGTCCAAGGGTAAACCGGGTGACAAAGACCATATGTTTAGATTTTAGCAGCGACAGACCAAAGCCTCTGGTGGGAATCGAACCCACAACCCTCACGCTGATAGGCAAGCACGCTACCAACTCGCCTACCGGGGCGCCTATCTCATCCTGCATTTTTTTTGTGATTTTCGTAGTGTGAACACAAGAGGTCATTTCAAAAGAGAATCATGAAAATTGTCGCAAATAAAACCGCCGAGTTTGAATCGGGACTATATCTCAAGATTTCGAGCGGAACGGAGCTGTCACTCTCAAACTAAAATATGATTCAAGAAGAAAACTTTTGCTGTACCCACCCGGTCGATTCCCATCTAAACGAAATGACTGTTTCTACCCACACATAAATCATTTGCTGTAGAGCGTTTATCAGTGAATATGGATAATTTCTGTGGTTTTCACGAATAATCTCTTATGTACATTTTAGAGGATTTTGATGTACTGATGTAAAAGTGCTAAATTTTCAAAGGGCTTTCCATTAAAATAAACTTTTATTAATACAAATTATTTGTTACTCTGTTTTCTTTGTCAATAACAACTTAAGTTAATATTTTTACAGAAGCCGAAACTTGAAAAAATCGTTGTTTTCACTCTCCTGAGATGATTTACATTGTTATTCGTGAAAACTACAGAATTATGACTGTTATACGTTTAATTATGTCGACGCTGCCATGTCAAGGTACAAATCCATAAATTTCCTATCCACTTTGGGTACTCAAACTGAAGAACAACAAAGTTCGCACTCTCCATCTTGGGGAGGACAGCAATGAATCCGGTATAAACATTGTGACTATTTTATGAGTGCCTTTTTTCAACAATCGCCTCTACAACAACGACCCTGGTTATTTGTCTATTAAAATACATCAAACACGAATTTTAAAATGTGAGATTAATTAAAAGAATTTGAAGATGTGTCTTATACCATACAATACTCCCTATGGTCATTTCTCCATTTAAAACAATAACGAAAACTTTCGTCAAGCCCTACTCAGTACTCAGTCGAGAGATATTCAGAGATCTCTGCTTATCCTTGGCCGCATAATCTAACACAGATGCGCTGGTTTATTTCAATCATGGAATACATGCAAATTTCCCAGATGGGTTTCGCCAGCTACCAATGATACTTGGAAGGCACTAAAGTGCTTAAATGCATTTATGCTACAATGCCAGGCATCGGGCAATCCTTAACACCCGGATCTAACTAGTTTCACATATCCTGGAAATTCTGGCACACACACACACACACACACATATTAATATGTACAAACATGTAGTATATAGTTATGCATGGCTGTGTTTGGTAAATAAAATGTCCTTATGGTGTATTAAGCAAAATGCAATGTAAAGGAAATTGCATAAAATGCATTTTTGCATACTTCTCCAAGGATGTTATACACACGTTCATATCACAATATGAACGACAACAGTCGTCGTCGTCGTCGTCGTCATCATCATCAACATGCCAAACAGCCAAATGATGGTTCTCGTCCTTCTCGTCATCGTCATCATCGTTAGCATGCTCATAATCGTCGTCAACACTATTGTCAGCATTAAAAGGAAAACTTTTGGGAAACACATTTGCAGACATAACTACGACGAAAAGAACTTCAACTAAACAATACATGACGATTTGTTTCATTTTATTTAAATTGTACGGGATTGTTGTGCAAATACTTGCGTAGTTCTAAGCATAAGCATAAGAGGCAAAATGCATCTCCTTGCAGAGAAAAAGAACCGAAAGAAAAAAAGAAAACTCTATAGGACGATTGCAGTGCTGGCAAGGATTCCTTTTTGGGTTTTTCTTTTTCTTTTGGTTTTTTTTCTTTTTTTTTTTGGTAAAATGAAAGTATGTCATGAGCATGTTTGCATGAGTGTGAGAATGACCTTACACATACATAAATAAGTACATTCGTACTTACATTTACATTTGTATTTGTTTAAGTGTTTGGCTAATGTACTTCCGTTTCCGATATGATTGTTCTGTGCCTCACTCACTACTTAGTGTGTGTTTGTTTGATAAGTTTTCTCTTTATTTTTTTTGTTGTTTTTGTTTATTTCTTACACACTTCTTTTAACTGATGCTCTTTCTTTTTCTTTTTTATTCTTTTTCTTTATTGTTTGATTTGTGTTTTTTCTTTTCTTTTATAGTTCCCACCACATTCACACCCACTCCTCAGTGTATAGCTTCTGATATCTTGTGTTTGCTTTTGAAATCCTTGATATAAAAACTCTAAACCTACTTACTGCCCAACAAGAATCGCCTTCCATTCCACATACGTAGCACTGGTCAAGCCAACGATTCCAGAAAAAAAAGCAGCAAATTGAACCGTATCCAAAAAAAAAAGGCAAACACCAGCTCAACTGTTAGATCTTAAGCGTTATTGAACAGTTTTTTTTGTTGCTCTCTCTCCTCCTGTCTGTCTCTCTCAACGTAATCTCTTAAATGTCTTTTGCTGCACGGCTGTTGAGCCAGAGCAGTGGTCCTGATGTAAGTAGTTTGTACTTCCGCTTCGGGCTTTAAAAGAATTATTTTTGGCAAGTTGTTTGCGTTATTGTTTGTTTTTTTGTTGCTCTTGTTTTTTGTTGCTATTGTCGCTGCTGTTGTTCATGTTTCTCCCATACCGACCTCCCGCTTGGTTTTGCTTTCGTTTTGCTATCACTTTCTTAGGTATTAACTTAACTGCAATCGGACATGGATATGACCGAAGTTGGAGTGCTTTATTTCAGTACATGAAAATCACTTTATCATGCTCCTAGGTGGTTAACTAATATCGCCGAGAAGACAAAAGTACAAAAGATCGAATGAAAACACATTAATTATAATGGCAGAAGATTGTCTTTCGACTAAAGTACATGATAGGTCAATTTAAAAAAATCATCTTTGGTTTATTCCATTTCTAATAAAAAAAACCGTTTACATGAAAAATGAGCAAAAAATCTGCCAAAAAGACACCATTTAAGTATATTTCCATACAAGTTTCGAAGTCATTCATTCTCCCGATCATAATTATAATCTCTTTGCTACCGAATCCCATGTCATCCAAGCGGTAGGTAGGGTACCCAATAACAACATCATCACACCCATTGAATGGAAACCTGATTTGATGTGGCATATTCAACTTTTATTATGTCTCATGTAATTTCTCCTGAAACATGAATGTTATTGCTGGCAACCCTTAAGGAAAAGCCTCTGCTAAATGGTTGAATTGGGAGAAGAGAAGGGTGTGTGGTCGTAATGCATGTGGGGGCAAACATCAAATATATTGTTCCGTTTCGGTCTTCTTTTATTCTGTTGCTCTGCCGTTCAACTCGATCATATTCGAGTAATTCGTTTAAAGTTTTACTTGGCAAAGTGCTTAAGAGGATTGTAATCTATTGAACAAAAGTTGCAGCAGCAGCTGCTACTGCGACTGCTCCACAAAATGCTGCCACTCACAACCAACCCAAATAGCCTTCTAAGCATTTTTCAGTGATAACTTTTGTGTGTGTGTGTGTGCCTTCACCGTAAAAGTTTGATTTGAAGAAAGTAGTCGGTGCTTCTATTGTTAAATGCATTTCAAATATTTTCTTTTTAAGATTGTAGTTTCGTTTTTTTTATGGTTTGCTGTGCTTCTATTTTTTTAAGTGCCATTTCTCATGAATTTTATTCGTTTTGATGTGTTTGCCTGTGCTTCCATTTCTTTTATTGCAGTGCGGCGAAGCAGTTGTTGCTGTTGTTAATATGTTCTATTGCATTTCAATCCGATTTGAGTTATTGCTGTTTTTTTTTTGGTGCTTTTTGTTCACTTCATTTTCAAATTTGATTGATTTTACTAATCCATTAACATGAGTTTTGTGCTTCCTCTTCCCCCCCGTCCTCCTTTTCATTTTCGTTATTGTTTATATTTTTTTACTATTTTTGGGGAGTTTAGCTTTTATTGTAGGCGAATGTCATAGCACTTGTAGGTTGATCCATGTCCAATTCTATTGGCCTTTGATTTTGTTTAACTTACTTTGTAATTGTTTCAAAGTGCCTAAAAAAAGACATCCTTAACATCCCAGAAAAATTAAAGACTTCACATCAGATTAGAGTGGTTTTGACAAAACATGTTTAAATACATGTATAGTTTTTGGCATTTGCTAACTCAAAAAAAATTTGATCAAATCTATTTTGAAAAAATGGTGTTTTGCAAAAAAATCGCCTTATGTCGGCCTGAAGAGGGCGTTATGTCCGCGTGGCTTTAAGACCGTACACCTTCTGACACACACTGCAACCCTAGTTTTAGCTTCATTTTGTGCTGGTGAATCGTGTGAATGTTGATCTCAGTATTGCAGGTTTATCAGCAACCGAACGCCCACTAGCTTTATGTCCCTTCATTTTTTTCGTATGTTGAATCCTTCGGTCTCTAGCGATTTTATCGACAATCTTATGCATACAAATTTCATTTTTTTTCTCGCCAGTTACTGGTCTGTCCTTCACATATGTTAAAGAAATTGCAATTGAAGTTGCTTAAATCGGGGAATAATCATAAACAATAATTAATTTCAATTCAAGGGACCGATACCAGGAATACCTGTGTGCAAATATACGAGTAACATTAGTCAGAATTGCATTTTGTATATGCAATAAAGAAAGCTTTAATCATTCAGACAAACAACAAATAATTGCAACTTTGTTAAGTGAAATGTATGAAAATACGAAAAACGAAAAATTAAGGAATAATTATTTTTTTTTTTATGAAGCTTTTCGTAGATTCTATGAAAAAGTTGCATACGGGGGTAATTCTTTGAATACATAAAATTTTTCATAAAAGTAAAAGTATGTTTTTTAAATTCTATTTCACGTCTGCCGAATACATTTTTTGTAGTCTTAAAATGTTTATGAAACTTTTTCATAATATCAATGAAATCTATGTAAAACTTCGTTATGACGAATTTAAAGAGTATTTCATTGTTATTGTGATGCAATTTCTGTTCAAAGTGGCTCTGTTGAGTTCATAACACATTCCGTACCGTGTTTGGTTTTCAGTGTAGCGCGCCTTTGGTAACAAATCAAAATTAAAAAACACATACATTTTCACTGTAATTGGCGTCCACAAAGCAAAATAATTAGTATTTTTTTTTTTTTGCATTTGGAATAATTGAAAAAAAAACTTAAAGGTTTTTGCTGCAACCCCCCACTAACAAATGTGTTTGTTGGACTTTTGGCGAATTTTTTTTGAAAACCAAAACTCCCCTTAACGCATGATTGCATTTTGTGTGTTTGAAAACAATTGGTTGCTTAACAAACGTCAATTGAACAAAAAAAAAAACAACAGACAAAGCAAAATCAAACGTTGTGAAATTAACAAAATTTTGACAGAGAAAAAAAAATACACTAACAACATTTTAAATGAAATTCAAAACCAAAAAAACGACGGAAAGAAGATAAAAAAAATCATCAAAGAATCTTTGTAAAAAAAAAAAAACATTAAACTATTTAGGTCGACCGTAATGGCGTACAGAAGAAGCACGGAAATGACGCAAATTGTTCCAACAGGCACCAGCAACAACAACGCAATGAAAATATACGAAAATTATTTGAATCGTCCAAAAAGTCAAATTCAACAAAAACGAATGCTGACGACATACCAAGCAAAAGCATTTCCCATACAAATCTACAGGATGCCAGATTATCCGGAACGCAATCTCTAACAGCAACTGATGAACATGAGCCATTGCAACGTGCATGGGCTTTAAGCCAAAGTAACCGCTATATGGCCAACTACGACAGTGCAAAACAAGGAGACGGCTATCAGCAGCACGGTCAGAAGGATGACGATGCCGATGATGGCAGGTGGGGGGTTGTCGGTGGTGATGGTTATCGTGTTCACGAAAACAATATGTCTGATTCCCCTGGACGAACAATGTCCGTTGGCAGACGCAATAGTTCGTCGCAAATACGGCGCTGGCATGTACGCCGCACAGGGACAGGAAATGAAACGAAAGATTCCGAATTGGCCAGCAGCCTGTTGGGAGGAAATCAATTGGCAATGGCAACTCAAAAACAACACAATCAATCCTACGGCTCCGACATATACTTAAACACTTCAATGCAACACCAGTCGCTCCGACACCGTCATCAGTCGCAGCACAACATCGCCGACGAGGACAACAACTGCATTGTTGCAACTGCTGGATTAAACCATAATTATGGAGAATCATGTCCCGGGGTGTTTTCAATTACAACACCGAAATCACGTAGGCCATCTTTGCAATGGTACACAAGGAAAAATTGGTTATCACAGGAGACTGACACTGACGAAGTGGATGCTGGCGGTACTGCGGGCTCCTGGAACACGGAGGCCCACAATCAATTGCAAATGAAATCTGTCGAAGGCCGTTCCCCCGATGGCCGATGGTCCGATGACTACGGTGGCGGATGGGTTAATACGCCAACAAATATTGAGGCTAGTGAACGGGAAAATTATATTAGAGACTATGGGAACACGACGGTCCCTGAACGTGGTGACCCAAACTATGAGCACGCATTGCCATGGCATGGCAACGAATTGTTAAATGTTGGCGACTACCGTGGCAATGGTGGCTACTACGGCAGCCTTAATATTGACGAAGGCAAGACAATGACAACCGCACAACAAGGCAGCAGCAGCAGCGCCCGAAATAATAATGAAGTATTTGATGTCAAAGCGAGCTGGAATGATGTCGATGATTATGACGACACTGATGGCTACAACGATGAAGATGGTGCTGCCACTCTGGTTAATGACGCCGATGTTGACAGTGAGTTTGAGGTTGTTGGCGACGATGGCGATATCGTTCATGTTGACGTTGTACATTCTCATAATGTGGCAGACGGCAGCAGTGACGTTCCGTGCAAAGAAAATAATGAAAACCTCAACAGAAGCCAACAACCCCAATTTTACTTTCAACAGAAACATCCGCAGCAGTCACCGCAACAGCTGCAGCCACGACAACAGACCAAACCGCCCACACTGGCCGAACTCATGAAAATACGTTTAAAACCCAAAATGTCAGCAGAGCATGCACAAGCATCGCCAGCAATCATATCCAATTTTATGTCATCGCCACCACCACCACCACCGACAGCAGCACCATCAACAGTTCGCCTCGCCGATTACCACCAAACAAATGACCCCCAATGTTGTCGACAACAACAGTCAGATCTTATTAAAAATTCTTGCGTTGAAAATAATTTCGGTTATCAGCACCAGCAAATGTCCTCCTCTCACTTGCAACAACAATTATCTGCTGGTTTTGTTATGGAAGAAATTGCCGCCAATTCATCTGCGACCAGCCAGCCATTGCCCGACGCTGATATGGATGACGATGACGATGATGATGAGGATGAGTATGAGGACAGTGACGAACTCTACAATGGCAATGCTAGACTAGCGACGCACCGCAACCATTTGCATTTGCATTCGCATTCTCAGCATCACCGGTCCCAGGACATACAATCGCCTCATCACCAGCATTTGCCTTTGTCGTCGCCTGCTATGGCTGCGGTTGTGGCTGATAATGAATACAACACTACCACCGCCAACAACAAGAACAGCTTTCGTAGCAGCAGCAACAACAACAATTCTTGGTCGACTGAAAGGTAAATGTTTGACTTTAAATTATTTTGGGGTTATTTATTTTTCTTTGAGTGACACTTGCGACAAGTTGCAAAGTATGTATTATTATTCCGAGGATTTATATCTCTGGCATAGTATTTTTGAGCAGATGGGGGCAGGCAGCAGGTTGGCAGTTTGGGTTATGGCATTTTTAATTGCCCTCAAAATGTGTAGGACGGGATCGCTGAACGCTATTGCCAAAGAAGCGCTGCTGCCACGGAACGATGAACGGTTTAAGTGTACACTTAAAATGTTTTATGATTTAAAGATGCGGTGGACATAAACTGTGAATTGCGTTTAAGGGCGTTGTTTTTATGCCTTCTCCGACTCGAACAGGCGGACCAGTATGAGAAAAATTGATATTGTTGATATTTCTGGATTTCAAAATTGTTTATCCAATATCTTGAATTTTGGGCTTCGAATGGAATGGACACTTTAAAGCACATGCAATTGTTGTTGTTTTTTGGAATAATTCAATGGACACTTTAAAGCACATGCAATTGCAATGCCACAATTCCCGGCGCTACTAGATACCTTGGCAGAAAACCTAATATTTTTGTTGGACAAAACAGAAAAGGTCATTTCTTCGTAACATCAGCTACTTTTAGTTCGATAAATTGGATATCTTTTGCCATTTTTCTGATTCCTCCCAACCATAGGTTTTCTCAACGTCCTCAAAATGTATGTTCTTCTTTTACCGCCAATTTCAACTGGACCTAATTGACATGAGTATTCAAATGAACACTACACCAAACTCTTTCCCAAAAAAATTTCTCGAGGGACCGCACGAAGAACTTCGCTCAGAGAGATGTGTACTCCGAAAGTCTCATGCATTTCCCACAGAAATTCTACATGACTTAGGTGAATTCGTTTCTTAAATAAATTGTTAAATTTTAAAAGGAAATGTTACACTACAAACTAACAAATTTATGTCCCCATCTTAACAATCGCTACTCCTTTTGTTTTCACATTTGGAATTTACTCGTTTAGTTTGGTTGGGGCATTTTGGAAATGATTATATGTTAACGATGTAACATTCTACACCATGGACTGATGTGAGTGCAGAAAGTGCGATATTTTTGCACTCATTGGAGACAACACTTTGACAAACGAACTCGTCTGTTAGTAGGGTTACACTTTTTTAACAAAGGAACCCATACGTATGAATTCAGAGAACAAAAAAAAACTTTTGGGTACATACGAAATAACCCGTAAAAAAATTATAGTGCAAAGTATTTTTTTAAGATTTTTTGGAAACCGTTTAAATTTTTTTGCGAAAAATTGGGCTTTTCCGAGTTTTTCGTATTTCAAGCACAAGTTGGTCGAAAGTCGTTGAGTCATCATTTCAGAAGAAAAATGTTCGAGCTTTAATTTGAGGTATACAAGTCATAAGTTTGTATTTTTTTAAATGGACAAAATTCTAAGTAATTTGAAAAAAAATTGCGAGGTGGAAAACGTACGCTGAAAAATGTCTTTGATTTTTTACCTGGATATGAGCCAAACTTTGCCACGTGATAGTAGTAAACACGACCTATAATTAACTTTAACTTAACGTTTAAAATATCGAGAAATTTAGTAAAGATTTAATTCTCGTAATTAATCGTAATTTAATTTCAAAAATCGAATGTATCTCCCATATATGAGCCTGAGCTCAAATACGCCTTTGCACGTGTTCAGATGAGAACGGATAGTGCTGATAAGGTAGGATATCCAAGTAGATTGTATCCCTTCAGCATCGCCGGAACGTGGATTGAATACTACAGACATTTCAATGGTATCAGCTCTTCAGATACCCCTGGTCATGTTCCTGTTGTTTGAACGTTCAGCCGACATACCCGGCTTTCCAGGAACTCTCATCCGAGTACTGTCAAATGACCCGTTGGTCGGACTAGAAAATTCGTTCTCCAGACCATCTAATCATATGTGGAATACTCTTCCATCAAGTGTCCTTTCTGCCTGTTGTGAAATTCTTAAATTTATTCTGTAACTCTATTGTTTTTCTTCTGGTATTGTCGGGCACATTTTGAGTTTGATTGTTCAGAGTTATGAACATTGACAAGACGATTACGGTTTAGTTGTAATTACTTATTCCTCATCAATTAAGGAATGGGCCATAACAAAAGCTCAGAATGTTTTCCCATTTTCCCAGCAGAATTATTCTTACAATTCGTTGTGTGCTTGACATTTTTTTTTTTTTTGAAATTTCTGACATATCCCCTTAAGGGATATTTCACAAATGCTGGGTTGTAATACAAAAAACAAATATTATGCCCGCATTCACTATTTGTCGCGCTACTCCACTGATTTACCCCGCGCACCAACTGCTAACGAATCTCATGGTCTTTTATCTCAATACAAGCCAATTTCAGTTGCTGTGACATTTGCATGTGTGTGTGTGTGTGTGTGAAAAGCGTATTCAGCATGTCAATTGACTGTCATATTGTATTGACAGCTGTCTGTGACTTGACCACGCTCTTCTCCTGCCATGGCAATCAATGAAAATAAATCAATAATTTGTGAAAACAAGACAAAAAACCAAAATCCCCCGGCATAATAAAAATGCAAACGATTTTCATTCACAGAAGTGCACTTAACATTTTAGTTAAAACAATCGAAAAGACAATGAGAGCAATTAACACCTGTCGTCATTGTTAAGCCAAAAGCTGACAAACAGACCAACAACAAAAAAAAAAAAAATGAAAACAACTACAATGGGAATTAATTGTTTTATGTGGCGAATGAATGAAACAGTCAATTCGACCAGAATTGTATGTATGTGTGTGTGTGTTTGACTTTATGTATGGGCATTCCAGTTGAAATGTGATGCTGTCAATGTGTTTAGCGCCACTTGAAAATAATATTCAATTTGTCCGTCCGTGAATAGACTCACTTGATTGGCTACTTAGAATTTCACAGTAGGTGGGGAAGGTAGAGCTGTGACCACAAATTTGTTGACAGATAATGCAGATCGGTGCGATTAAGTTAACAGGTCTCAATTGTTTCGTCAGCTACATGACAGCGGTTGTCATCAATAAGTGTCCCGTGCATCAATTGCCATAACGCATATCGACTGCTGGTGCAATCATGGCTGGACAAGGGACTGAAGTAGATTTGTTATAACAAAATTTAGCGAATGCTATTGATTGTACATCACAAAGATCGCTTTCAAAATCGTCATTTCGTATTAAGTACAAATTGGTGTAATATAATAATTTTTTCACATAAACTGTATGAAATAGTTGAAAATATTAATTTTTATGATAAAGTAAAAGGAAATCTCCTGAAGATAGTAGCGATGTTCAAACACAAGTCGCAGTAGTTTTTTTTTTGTCGATGATTTATCGATCCACACCAAGGAGTGGTCTGTCCTTTCATTCACATCGTTTACCTTGAAAAGAATCGTGGAATATTATTCAGAACTGTTGGAAATATTCGATGGCCATGGTATGATATGTATTTACACTGAAAACATTTTTTTTTGTCGATTCAATAAAAAAAAAATCAAACAAAAATTATTTGGGAAGTGATACAGACATTCACATATTTACAAAGAAATTCATTGATGTGACGAAAAAACGTTTCTACGTGTGATCCGTTTCCTTATTTCTTCTATGTATTCTTGTATGTATCTATGTTGTTACAGGTGTTCCTTTTTAGTTCAAGTAGTAATGTCAGTTTAATGTTCTTATGCATAAATGAATGATGAGTTGATTTTGTTGTTAGTTAGAAATGAACAACTTAAAATATATTTCTACTAGTAAGTTGTAATGCGCCTATGGCGCCGGTTAATTTGCTTGAGAAAGTATTTGTTACTTAATTTTAAAAATTTTGTAAAAAATATTTTGAGAAAACTATTTTGTAAACAAAAATTTCGAAAAAAAATAAAACTGGAAAAAAAAATTGTGGAAAAAAAAATTTTGTTGAAAAAAAATTTTTATTAAAAAAAAAATTTTTGTTGAAAAAAAAAATTTTGTTATAAAAAAAGAGTTTTGTGGAAAAAAAAAATTTTGATGAAAAAAAAAAATTTGTGGAAAAAAAAATGTTGTAACAAAAAAAAAATTTTTTTGAAAAAAAAATTTTGTAAAAAAAAATTTTTTGTAAAAAAAATATTTGGGGAAAACTCAATATCTGTACAAAAAAAAAATATTATTTTTTTTATTATTATTATTTATAGAATTATAGAATGCCTATTTAAATTCCTACGTACTGCGTGACAGAGTCAGTGAATCAGTGAATCAGTGTCGAGGGTAAATATATATTAAGATAATCCAAACATGAAAACATCTTTTACAAATAATTCTTAAATTGATGGAGCATGACTTCTTTCTAACCAGTTATGTTGTCCAGATAAGGGAATACAATGTTTTTTTTTCAAACTTTGAGATATTTCTTATGAAATTTTTGGTTGTTTTCATTCATTAAATTTTATTCCAACATTTAATGCATTTTTTTTTTTTTGTAGCATATTTACGAATAGTTTAATTGAGTGTTGATAACTTTTGCATACCAACAGATTTATTGAAATTGAAGGGTTGCCTTACTTTTCTGTGTAGCGTGCGACTAACTCAAATCACAGTTTCATATCCTGGTAAGAACATCGAGAAAAGTAGTGGTCTCTAAGCCATATAAAACTAGAAAAAACAGTCGCCGTTCGTACCTCATCACTAAAAAGTAGTTATCTGTCAGTGAGATTACAAATTATATCGGGCTTAACTCACCGGTATGAGAGAAGTTCGCCGTGCTTTTCTTTATGGGATATTACGGGAAATGCGTACGTAGGTTGGACTGATTCGACATTGACCACCACATTTGCGGCAGTAAAACTGAAGATCCTTCATGACAAAGCTGCGGGGCACAAGTTTACAGTCGCCATCTCAATACTCCAATACTCCATTTTCTACGAATTAAATAAATATTGAAGATATATCGTGGCGGCAAAAAAAATCTCTAAAACTTACGCCTATTTTGAGGACATTGAGAAAACCGAAGATTTATAGGGAATCAACAAAAAGCCGAATTCCATGGATCGAGCTAAGAAGGGAAATAGGAAATAAAAAAAAACTTTTTTCACTGCCAAAAATTATAACATTTATTCACATCTTCAAAACGCCACTACACAAGAAGAAATCGTCTGGGGCCTATAAGGGCAAAAGTTAAAACAACAAATTTGATTTAAAAAATGTTAAAAAAATCCAATGCGGTGTATAAAGTTCTTAGGTTAGGTTAGGTTGAGAAGAGGAGGCGGTTTTTCTCCGCCTCATGTCCTTAGACATACACCTAAGCCAGTATTCGGCTTGTTGTGCGCTCTAAACTGTGCATGGAAAGGTCTTGAGAAGTTATTTTAAGAACTCTGTACTATTGACATAATCTTTAATTGTTTTCCAGTCTGCGCCCCTGAGATGGGTCAAGTCTGTTAAAGTGTCATTTCCCAAGAAACGGGATCTATTGTTTGCGAACGCTGGGCAGTGACAGAGGAAATGCTCCAAAGTTTCGTCATCCTCCCCGCATGCCCTACATACGCTATTGTCTACAACTCCTATTTTGTGTAGATGCGATTGTAAGCCTATGTGCCCTGTTAGAATGCCCATGATCTTACTAGTTTCTGTTTTGCTCAGTTTCAGCAATGTTTTGGTTTTATCCTCGTTTGGTTCACCCCACAAGATTCTTGTCGTTTTCCCAATAGTTTCACTATTCCATAGTGTGATATGGGCGTCTGCCGCCCATCTTTTTAGCTCAGAACGCGTAGCTCCAAATGGTTTCGCGTTCTCTAAATTTATTGTTTGCAACTCCCTGGCTCGTTGAGCCAAGGTATTGGCTTTCTCGTTTCCTCTTACCCCGTGATGACCAGGCACCCATATGATGCGTATTGTGCCATGTCTGGAGTAAGAGTTAATAGCCATTTTACAATCTAAAACTGTTCTTGATTTAACCGTTTTAGTCGTTATTGCCTTGATAGCCAATTGGCTATCTGTAAAGATATTTACGTTTGTTGGTCTTGTGTTAGCGCTAAACCAGATCACACACTCTGTAATTGCTCGGATTTCCGCCTGTAGGACCGTGTTATGGTCTGGTAGGCGGAATAAAAGTTCGGTTTCCGGTTCTTCGATATAAAGTCCCAGCCCCGTCCTTTCCCCTAGTTTCGAACCATCTGTATAACCGCAGTTTCCAGTTGGTGTCTGCGCTAGGGTTCCATCAATCCAAGATTGTCTGTCTGGTATTAGGGTCTCACACTCAACAACTATTGACGTTTCGGGTATTCTATCGGGTACTGATGTTATGTCAGTTAAATTCCCTTCCACTACCTCAACTATTTTTTGATGATATGACCTGTGATCAGTTTCGATCCATTCGCCCATTGCTTTGAGTCTCATTGCTGTGAGGGCGGCTTCATATTTAATCTGTATTTCTATTGGTGGGACATTTAAGATAGTCTCTAAAGCCCTATTAGATGTGGTCCTCATTGCTCCGCTTATGCCGAGGCAACACATACGTTGGACCTTTTGTAATATTTTTATGTTGCACTTCTTTTCCATCGATGTCCACCATACTACCGATGCATAACTTAGAACAGGTCTAATTACGCTTTTGTAAAGCCAGTGTGTCATCGTTGGATTGAGGCCCCATTTTGAGCCTATAGCTCTTCTACATAGAGACCAGCATCTGTGAGCTTTGTTTGCTCGTTCTTCCATGTGGTACTTCCAATTTAGTTTTCTGTCCAAGATTACACCTAAGTATTTAACCTTGTCTGATATTGAAATTGTTTTGTTAAGGAAAGGTGGGTCTATATATGGACCAATCTTTGTTTTCCTTGTAAACAGACATATTTCAGTTTTGTCTGGGTTTACATTTAGACCTCTTGGTCGAGCCCAGTCATATGCAAGTTTTAGGGCAGTTTCGGCCCTTCTGCAAAGTTGGTTTGGATTCTGGCCCCTCAGAAGTATTATAACGTCGTCTGCATAGCAGACTGGTTTAAGTCCTTCGTCAGTTAGGATCCTCAGGAGACTGTTAATAGTGGTAACCCATAGGAGTGGTGATAAAATACCTCCTTGTGGTGTTCCCTGTGATACTTTGTCTCTTATTTGTATTTCGTGAGACCCACAGTTAATCCATCTATTCCTTAGCATGTGGCTTATCCAGTCTCGGAGAGCCCGGTCCACCTCGAACTGGTCTAAGGATTGAATTAGTGTGTTGGTCTGTACATTATTGAACGCTCCTTCAATGTCAATGCATACCGCAAGTGTGTACATTTTCCCATTGAAGGATTCTTCTATGTTTTGCACTACCTCGTGTAGGGCGGTGTCCACTGACCGTCCTTTAACGTATGCATGTTGTTTAAATTTTAGCATTTCGCTTGGAATCTTACTTTTGATCATAGTATCCACTATGCGCTCCATGGTTTTGAGTAAGAAAGATGTTAGGCTTATTGGTCGATAAGCCTTAGGTGTTGCATAACTTGCCTTGCCTGGTTTGGGTATGAAAACAACTCTTGCCTCCTGCCAGGCTTTCGGCGTGTATGAGAATTTTAGGCATGCTGTGAAAATAACGGCTAGATGAGTTGACATGTAGTGAGCCTCCATCTGTAGTAGTGCCGGAAAGATTCCATCAGGTCCTGATGCCTTAAATGGTGAGAAGCTCTTTAAGGCCTCTTTGACCATATGGTCTGTAATGATAAAACTTTGTTGAACTTCATTATCCCTATGAATCGGTATCTCTGTGTGTCCCGCCATCCCTTGGGGAAAATGAGTGTTCATCAAAAGTCTTACCATTTCTTCAGTTGATTCTATTCGTCTACCCACATCATCTACCATTGTTTCGGTTTGGGTGTGGGTTTTTGAAAGGAACTTTTTTATTTTTGAAACATCGTTAACGCTATCCACCTGTTCGCAGAATAGCCTCCAGGAGTTTCGTTTTGCAGTTCTTGTAATTTTGTTGTATTCTCTGAGTCTTCTATGGTAGTCGTCCCAGTATACCGGAGATTTTTTACGGCGTGCCCTATTGAAAAGTCTTCGGACCCTTTCCCAATGTTGCGAATCTCCCCGGTCATCCAGGGTTTTTCTTGGGCTGATTTCCTTTCTCGAAGTGGACAGCTATCTTCGAATGACTTCACTAGAATCTCCGTAATGTTATCAACCTTGTCGTCGATGTCTTCAACACTTAGGCACTCATACTCTTCATGCCCTAGTCTTTGTCTAATTAACTTCGCGAATTTTGCCCATTTCGTTTTGGCCTTATTTCGAAAGTTTATTGGGTTTGGCGGTGGCCTTGCTATCTTAAATCTTATGTAACGATGGTCAGAAAAGGAATGTTCTCTAAAGTTCTTAAAAAAATAAATTTTTTTTTTTTTTTTTTAAATAAAATTTTAATTAAAAAATGCTTAAAAAAAAAATAACTAAAAAATGCTACAAAAAACATTTTTTTGGGGTTTCATTATTTATTCGAAAGAGCAAATGCGGTGGTACAATTCTTAAAAAAAAAAATTAAAAAGAATTAAAAAAAAACATTTTTTTAGCATTTCGTTGATTTAATCGAACGAGCCAGTTCTTAAAAACATAAAAAGAAGAATATGAATTAAAAAATGCTCAAAAAATCATTTTTTTTTGGCATTTCATTGATTTAAATTAAAAAAAAAATATTAAAAAAATGCTCAAAAATCCATTTTTTTGGAGTTTCATTTTATTAAAAAAAAAATTTTTAATTAAAAAAAAATTAATTAAAAAGTGCTCAAAAATCCATTCGATTTAATCGAAAGAGCCAATGCGGTGTAGAAATTTTTTAAAAACATCTTCAGAGCAATGTTAATTAAAAAAAATAATAAAAACCCATTTTTCGATTATATTCTGGCTCTGCCTCAAGAACGCTTGTTTCATATTTGCCATAAGGGCCTGAATTTTTAATGAATTGTTGCCATAGACCCTTCACGGTTGTTGAATAGGACAGAAATTTGTGTATTTTAAAAAATTTGCATTTTGGCACTGAGAGAAGTAAATTGATAAATGGTATAAATCGTAAACATGACTGAAAGACATTTTCTTTATGCTTCTGCCCAATAATACTTAGCATGATGCAGTACTTTCTTTACTAAGTATTTTAAGTATTTCCTAATTATGTAGACAACATGTATTTCCCAACAATGACTCAATAAATCTGAATTGAAATGGAAATTGTGCTTTGACGAGTTACAAATGTCTTATCTTTAAGTAGACATATTTACTAAGAATATTTTCTTCTCAATATTCCGAGGTACACAAAGTATTTATCATATTTTCTGTTACTATGCAACCAATTTTCCTTTGGGTAGCCTCCCCCTGGAGAAAAGTAGCCATCGCGATGGCAACATCTTGTGGAGTAATTGTAAATAACTTCGAATCGCGAGATATCTTGCGGTGGAAATGAAATCGATTTCATATTTTGCCATTGTGTTCGGCTTCATTGGCAATTGAGAATTTGTTTTATGCTTGTTGGTGTTGTTGTTGTATTTTTATAGTAACTTGTTTACTGCACAAACACTTCTTATTGACTTGTGTTGGAAATAAATAAAACTAGGAACATAAATACATGTACGACGACAAGACCAACAGTCAGCGTATCAGCATAACCAAGTCAGTTTGAAAGTTCGGAAATATAACACTTTTTAATATTTATTGCAACTGTGGCGACGGCAGCAATGCAATAATGCGCTTTAAGGCCTTTCACACTTTTTTTTCTGCTTTTATTTTTTGGTATCAACGCAAAGTTTATGGCTGGTAAGCTGAGAATGGCAGACAATCCACGAGTTGCCTTGCCTTGGTCGTCTCCATCCGTCCATCGGTCTGTCTGTCTGTCCGGTGGATGAATGGCGCTTAACTGGCTGACTGGCTGTGATACTGCGTTTTCATTACTGCCCACTAACCTTGCAGTTGATGGCGTTATAAATGTTTATGTTCTTACCAGAACTGGTTATTTTTCCATGAACGCTTGAGATGCTTATCTACGAAACATTGAGATTACCGGGGAAAGAACAAAAAAAAAAAGTTATGTTGTTTCTTGTATTATCTGTTGTGGTGTCAAGGTTAATGCAACATTTTGCAGCTCAGCAAGTTATTAAATTGAAAAGGTGCGGATGGAATTCCGGGGCTTATTGAACACAAAAAAACACATTTCCTTAACATTTTAACAGCGAAATCAAAGACGATGCATTGTATTTGTAAGTGCTAATCTATAATCTATTGAGTTTTCCAATATCTGTTTAAGTAATCTGCATGTTGCCACCATTTCTTAACATTGACATTGTTAATGGCTTCATTCCCATCGCAATTAAATTTCAATTTCGTTCTTTCTGTCGTAATGAGATATTATGACATTGACTAAATCCCTCTCCCCCTCCAACCACATCACAACCTTGTAATTGAATTAAAATATTCTTGCAAGTTTCAATATCAAATCGAAAAAAAACCGCAAAAATTCTAATGTGTATTGACAAATACTCGTAGCTATGACTTTGACAACACAGTTCAGTTTCACAAATCCATGCGCACCACCTTTTTGGGGCAAATTGTCAGATCGTCCACTAACCATAATCAATAATGGCAAACAAATAACCGACAACATAAACGATGATTATAATTGACACTTTTGTCAGCTGTTGTAAAAATACACCGGCTGGCAGACTGACTGACTGACTGACTGACTGTCACATAAGTAGTCATAACAATAACCGCCAATGACAATAACAATAATAACAATAAATAAAGACGATGAAGCAAAAGAACGAAGATGACAATGGCACCTTTTAAGAATCAAACACTGGCATTAGTGAATCTCAGGCGGACAGACAGACCATACACTAAATTGTAGTGGTGGCATGATTGTTGTTCAGTTGTCAATTGCACTGGGATGGGAGTCAAATTGACATTTATGTGATATTGATATCCTGCTGTCAAATGACAGACATTACACTGCCAATGACCCAGTGTTCATTCTAGTTACGACTCGAAAGCAAAACATGCCAAAGCAAAATCACTACCAAAAAAAAAAAAAAACTCAACAAAAAAGCGTAAATGGCGCGTAACCAACAGTTTACAAGTATGTTAGACTGGTAGAGTTGTACATTATTAGGATGGCTCGAGAATGTATTGGCTTGCTTTGAGGTGAACATTGAGGTGACCGTAATTTCGAATTTTCAATGACAACTCAGACAAATAAAAATGTTTTGAAAATTTAAAAGGACCATTTACTTTCCACAGATCATTAATTGACTTCTGTTGGTAACAATTCAATATGCAACGGATTGGAGCTGGTCATAAGATTTCTCCATATACCATTGGATTTTGTACAACTCTCTTCCACCTTCAAACGTTTTTGGCTCCAGAACTGGAAATGTTCCTTCCAATCAGAGTTCATTTGCCGGAATTATGGACAAAAATTTCCTCATTGTTGAGTTTAAGAAAAGAATACTCGTAAAGGGTGTTTTTTATTGGGGTATAGAACTTTAAGTTGGCATCACTTTTTTAACTGGCGGCCATTTTGTCAGCTGTCAAGTGATTAATATTTAGTTTGGTTTGCCATTTCATCATGAACAGGTTGACAAAAGAACAACGCTTGCAAATCGTGCAAATTTATTTCGAAAGTAATGGTTCAGTTCGCGAAGTTCACCGCAAGCTCCGTCCGAATGAATCGATTCGCCACCGTGCACAGCAATTGGAGCTTTGTCCATCAACTTTATGGAAGATTTTGCGCAAAGATCTTGGCTTGCGACCTTACAAGATCCAGCTTGTGCAAGAATTAAAGCCGCGAGACCATGCAATGCGTCGTGATTTTGGTGTATGGGCCGAAAATGAGATTCATCTCGATGCTGATTTTCATCACAAAATTTTGTTCAGTGAAATTGGACCTGAAATTGGCTTTATTCGAGCAAGCCGCGGCGGCCACATGCCCGAAATCATATTTAAACATTAATGGCATAAAATTATCCTTCCAATAAAGCCAAATTGATGGACATTAAAACGATTTTCTTGTGTTTTATTTCAATTCGAAGTTCTATACCTCAATAAAAAACACCCTTTATATCTATTAATCCCAAAGTTGTTGAACTACTTTGTTTAATAACATTAGGTGAAAAAACAAGGTAGAGAAGAATTTGAGGAAATTTTCTTGCTCATGGCAATCGGTGACCATTTGCCGGTACTATGACCAACAACTATCTCAGTCCTAGAGACAGGATGGGCCATTTAAAATTTGAATCTGCTACAACAAAAAGTACTGATAATTTTTTCAAATTTCTGGTAGTATGTGAATCATTTTGTGTTCCATTGTTAAATGAAAATAAAACCAGAAATTTGAAAAAAAAATTAGCAGTTATTTTTGTATAGCCTATTCAAATTTAAAAAATTGACAGGAGAGTGTTTTTTTAATTTTGGGATTAAGAGCTTTTGAACAAAATGATTTTCGAAAAAATTACGCTTGCGACTTCTTCGCGGTAAGAGCCGATATGTTCCGAAATTTAAATAACGTAATACATCGAACATAATTTAATTTTTCACCGAAACACCCTAATGTATTTGCACATACTTGCACACACACACAAGTGGATAATGCTACTATTATACGTGAGAGTAAAAAGGATATCATCCCCATCGACATTATCATTAACAATGACGATAATGTTCTCTGGGGGTGTGTGTGTGTGTGTTCATGTGTGTCGGTTGGCTAAGTGGTGGTTGTGTGGGGTGTGAGAGTAGAGTTGAAAATCATTACATCGATAATAATAATAATGATAGGCTAACGACAACAATGATGACAACATCCAGACCAGACTGCCAACCAGTCCGCCATTCAAACACTCATCATCCATCTGTATGACAGGCAGTGTGACACAAAGCTGTTGTGTGATGATGCAAATGGAGAACATGTCTGGCACCAACACTGTTCATTCCACTCGCAAAGTGAACCACATCAGTGTGGAATCTTATGGATGGGATATAATTGACATATCCTGGAATATGATGACATTTGCCTAATGCTCGCTGGGCTACATTGAAAATCATGGGCTGGCGGTGTCATGGTGTAGAGGACGACAAGAGCTTCTACCAACAGAGATAAATGGAAGAAGGAATGTACGGTTGGCAACCAAAAGAATGCGTACGTGTGTTCCTGCAAATGAATTTGTTTATTTCTCACATTAAGTATACGCAATGTACAATTCAGCACACACATCCACTCAAACACATTCATATTCATTTCCAAATATTTGTGTGTGTGTGTGTGTACGCATATATATGCGTACACCGCACTATATGTCATGTGTTCAGAATTTCTGCTGATTTAGCCTTCTGCGAAAAGTCAATGATTGACAAATGCTTTTGACACAGACTTAAAATTGTCCACTCAACACCCGTACCACGCATATGCATCCATACATCCAATGACCTCTTAACAACTACCACTACAAGCACCCCGACACACACACACACACATACCATTGTGAGTGTGTAGTGCTGCATAGTTTCACAAAGTAAACCACAAAATATTGGCTTTGCAACCGGGCATAATTGGAATCTTTCGACATGCACGAGCAGTCAGTCGTTTAGTCCATTTTCAGGCTCTATTGACATGTCGTTAAAAAAGCACACACACATACATGCACCAGATTGATGATGGCAAGAATGTGAATAATCTCACTTGAAGGAAGCATATGATAGCCACGTACAGATGGCGTGCCTGTACATTTGTGAATATTTAATTTAATTGAATTGGCGTCTGTACAATTGTCAATTGGTGGCTTTTGCTTCATAGCACCCCAAAAACAAAACAAAAAACGAATGAGGGGTATCACATATGAATCGCCTCACAATGAGGTGGTTGTCAACCGCATCCTCCAAATGTTGAAAACCACAAAACGAAGGAGATTTTGTGAAGCAATTGACAGAGAGTCGCCACACTTCGAGATGACTCTCATAAATGGCACTGACCTAAAAAGGCATATCCGCAGGGAATTTCCAGTAATGGCTTTCGATTACTGTGCGAATTTGCAGATATTCGTGATTGATAATTGGAAACCGAAAGCAATTTTGAGCGTATTTAATGGGTATTGTCCTGAGTCGGGTCGAGATTACACAGAACCGAACTCGACCCATTTGTGAAGATATGCCGTGTCATAGACCACGAGAAAACACTTAAGGAGTAATATGTATGTGAGGTGCTAGAAGAATTGGGGCAACCATTCATGTATGAAAAAAAAAATCAATTGTGACGCATTTGGCTGGTAGTGGCATGATGCTGAAGAAACTCTAGAGGATAATTGGAACCGAAGGGAGATAATAATCCACTCGGAGCTGCACAAATCTGTCATATATTAAAGTCTTTATTCATTGTGGTGATTTTCAGGCAGAATTCACGGCCAACCAGGGCAAAGTGTCATAACCGCTGCAGGTATCAACGTTTACTCTGATAGTCTGCGAAACAAATCTGTGAAATCTGTATTCCAAAATTTAAGAACCGCCCACAACTGTCACGCATGCCTTAACGAAATGACCGAGCACATTTACAGGGTTTTCCAACAAGAGGTGTTATTTTGGAATTCAAAGAAAAATGAAATTTTTTGAGATAAATGATCGGATGTTTATTTCATAACTAGTAAGTTGTAATGCGCCTATGGCGCCCGTTAATTTGCTTGAGAAAGTATTTGTTACTTAATTTAAAAAATTTTGTAAAAAATATTTTGAGAAAACTATTTTGTAAAAAAAAATTTCGAAAAAAAATAAAATTTGTGGAATTTTCCCTGAAAAAAAAATTTTGTTGAAAAAAAAATTTTTGTTGAAAAAAAATGTTTGCTGAAAAAAAAAATTTTGTTGAAAAAAAAAAAAAATTTCTGGAAAAAAAAATTGTTTTTGAAAAAAAAAATTTTGTGGAAAAAAAAATTTTGTGGAAAAAAAAATTTCTTGAAAAAAAAAATTTGGAAAAAAAAATTTCTAAAAAAAAAAATTTGGAAAAAAAAAATTTTTGTAAAAAAAAAAAATTATGGAAAAAAAAAATTTTTGGTAAAAAAAACATTTGGGGAAAACACAATTTCTGTACAAAAAAAATATTATTTTTTTTTATTATTATTATTTATAGAATTATTATAGAATGCCTATTTAAATTCCTACGTACTGCGTGACAGAGTCAGTGAATCAGTGAATCAGGGAATCAGTGTATCAGTGAATCAGTGTCGAGGGTAAATATATATTAAGATAAAGAGGAATTTATGGCGTTAATAATAAAAAACAACATCAGCCAAATGGCCAACACGACCACGCTTACAGGACAATATGCTTTCGCTGAAGTTTCCCTAAATCCAATCGAAAAATGGCTGCCCTATGTTCTCGATATTCTCACGAATTCTATCTTTGAGGTCTTGAACCGATGCTGGGCTCTTGGCGTAGACCTTAACTTTCACGTGGCCCCAAAGGAAGAAATCGCAAGGTGTTAAATCACATGATCTTGATGGTCAATTGTGATCAGCTCTTGGAGAGATAACACGGTCCGGAAACTTTTCCCGTAAAAGAGCAATGGTTTCGTTGCTTGTGTGGCACGAAGGGCCGTCTCGTTAAAAGTAAAAGTTGTCCAGATCAACATCAGCCAACTCGGACCATAAACAATCATTAATCATCTCACGGTAGCGCAATTCATTTACCGTAACTGTTGATCCAACCTTATTTTCGAAAAAGTAAGGTCCAATGACACCGCCGGACCACCAACCGCAGCAAACAGTCACTCGTTGAGGATGGAGAGGCTTCAATAACTCTTGGGTTTTCCGAGCCCCAGATGCGAAAATTTTGCTTGTTGACGTAGCTACCGAGGTGGAAATGGGCCTCATCAGTCAAGATGATTTTTCAATGGAATTCCGGATCATTTTCATGCATTTCAAGGACCTAATTAGCAAAGACACGACGTTTTTGATCGGCCGGCTAGAGTTCTTATGTTAACTGAACATTATAAGCCTTAAGATCCATGTCTTTGTGCAAAACAGGGTGTAATGACGTTTGTGGAATGTCCAATTCAAAAGAACGACGGAGAATGGACAAACCTGGCTTTTCTTCAACACTTTGGGCTACAGCAGACATATTGTTGGTTGTTCGTGAGCGACGTGCACGGGTTTTATTCTTCACATCACTAACTTGTCCCAACAGCTCGAATTTTGTCCATCAATTTCTGTATAGCCGTCCGACAAGGTGCTTCACGATGACCCAAAAATGCTGTAGTTTTGCGAACTGTGACTGCATTTTTGTAGTGAATTTTAATAATTTCAATGCTTTGTTGAAGCGTGTTTCGTTCCATTTTTAGTAACGGCGTAGTTTCAAATGTCAATGAATAAAAGTTTCAAAAGTGACAGCTACCGAAATACCGGGTGATTCAAAATAACACTTCTTGTTGGAAAATCCTTTATATGCAACTATTTTAGGTACAAGGACTGATGAATATTTCAGGAAATGATGGAGCGGATAATGAAGCATCATACACGTTCCATTGGTTTTTGAACTTGTATGTAATTACTCCAGACCTTAATTGTAATGAAATTCTTCTTTCAACAACTTCTGTTGTTAATTACCAACAAAAAAGGCATACATGGTGCCGCCAGCATTGTCATTGTATTGTGATGACATAGACATCTCTGCCTTTTTCCAACTGCTAAATATTAAGGGCACTATAAGGTCAGCTGTTTGGAATTCAATAGCCTGGAAACTTTGAAAATGACTGAGCATTCCTTTCAAACCAAAATGTGGCTCAAATGAATTTTTAAACTGTTTTTTTTTCTAAAACTCTTAGAACTCGTTCGATGCCTTAAACTTTTTGCCTCCACTTTATGCCCTTACTGGGTGGACGATATAATAAATTGATTTAACAATACCCGTTTAAATTACCTACGCTATAGCTATGTGGACGCTGTTAATCAGGATCATGCATAACTTTTAAATTTCTCAAATAACTTTGTAATTTGCTTGTTCCAACATAACTAGTGCAACTGCTTACACGCTGTACCCTGGGTGTACATAGTCATATATCAACGTCTAAATTAGGACTACATTACACTGTAGTCACCCACTTAACATAAGCCTATTATAGCCGGAGCATAGATAATGATGGCGGCTGACATTGTGTGCTCGCCCACTTTGCATTACCGTACACACATACATACACACATACATACATATATGACATTAATTTCTCTATACGACATTTTGCGTTACGTTTTATTAACTTCGATTCTAATTAAGTTTCGAGCAGCAAACATTATCTTACTCGGCGGCGGCAACAACAACAGCAGCAATAGCAAAATTAACACAGCTGTAGCCACCACAAGCCGCAAAAAAGATTTTACGGGCATATGTTGAACGAGGACAATGGGACCATTCAACCCACATACAGAGCAGACATGGCGTCGCAGGGCAACTACAACTTACAAAAAAAAAAAAACACACACACACACTAACCCGAAAATAGCTCATTGCAATGAGGAGGGTCACATGCAAAAATCCCACTATATATGTATGCCTCCCTGTGTGTGTGTGCTTGTTGTCCTGTATAGAACTTGTCCACATGCCTTGTGTGGGAGAGGGGGTGCTCTCCCTCTGGAGAAATTTGCCAAACTATAAATTTTACTTAAAAGTATTTTGTTCAGCTGAAAATTGTCTTTTTTGTGGTGTTGTCCTTTTTGAAGGCGAGGCAGGGAAAGTATTTTACATGCACGTGCATGTCAAGAATCCAAAAAAAAGAAAACCTACCATAAACCGGAGTTTTCTCCACAAAAGTTTCAGTCATTTCATTTATGAAGTATGCAGGCCCACAGTTCCATATCAGCAGTAGTTTTTTTTTTCCGTTTTGTTTTGGAAACAAATTCTTTAATTTGTTTCTTTCTGTTGGACATTTTTAATGTGTTTTCAATTGAAGTACAACAGAGAAGAAAAGCGATTAAGGGAGTGGTGCGTGCGTGCGGGCAGATTGCAGGAGGAAGAGTAATTATTTTGTATTTAGAAACAAAGCTCTAAGCGATTTCTAAAGAATTCTTTTGTGCGATTTTCATTATGCTCTAATGGAAAAGTTCGCTAAAGCCTCTCTGTTGATACCTCCGGGTTGGTATTGCAATTTGATAATTGTGTTTGCAACATGTATCGTGGCATGATTGACGAAAGTCACCTGTGGTGTTGTAAATTCACCACAAATTACCGTAATGACTGATAAGTGACTGAAAGTGTCAATTATAATTGGACTATGGCATTTTTGAGTGATTTATAATGATATTTAAGTGATTTTGAAGAAGTTCGAACTGTTTTCCAATTTTTCATTTTATTCAAAATCCGATATCGTTGACATTTCGAATGGTTAATTTCAATGAGGTTCATAAAACCTTAAAAAAGCTTTGTTAAGAGAAATGTATGAAATTACAAAAACAATATAAATGATCTTGAAAATGATTTTTTTTTACATTTTTGGATTTTCAGTGTGGTATAAGTCACCAACACCCACCGATATCGATTTCAGTCGACTGTTTCTATAAATATTTTCAAACTTGGAAACTTTACGTATTTTTCGATTTAAGGAGCAACATCTTAATATATCGAGCCCTATCCGCGAAAATAGTGTAAGCGACAAAAACAAAATTTTACAGGAGAAGGTTTTTTCTAATTATGTCTGCTTTTGGTCTAAGTATTACCGTGAAATTTGATATATAAGCATTATTTTGTCCAATATTTATGATAAAATTGGTTTTATTTACATATCCACAACATAACGGGTATTTTTGTCGTTTACATTATTTTTGCTGTCATGCTGGCAAGATACGGGCTAATGTTGCGTCGGCTACGTTAAAACAATTTAAAAAAAAAACTAGTTTTCTGTTTTAAAATTTTTTTATTTTAATTATTTGTTTGTGTACACAAATAAAAATTAAAGTTTTTAACCTTAAATTCAATGGTTGTTACAAAAATAATATAAAAAAAAAAGTTAGAAAAATTACTTCAGAGAAACTAAACTAAAATTTTAATTTTAGTACGAATTATTCTTATATACATAAATAAAAATTAAAGCATTTAGGTAATGATTTTGGTTTTTTGTAAGCTCTTTTACCCACACACGTTTCTTCTTCAATATCTTCTGATGGATCTTCAGATACTAATTCAGTAGTCTTCGAAGAAAAACTTGTTTCTGAATTTATTATTTCCACAGAATCAGAATCGCTGTCGCTGTATGGAACAAGCGATTTTTTTGTTGAAAACTGAAACAGAAATTTCTTTATAACAACCAAAAAAATATAATACTACTTATATTTTATTTTAAATATTGTGTATAAATTAAAAAACACACACTTACCTCAAGTTGATTGAACGACATTACAAAAAAAATAGTCAAATCGCGAATATATTGTAATTTATCACCAACTTTGTTGCAGAAAATTTTAATGTAAGCGCCACTTCGCAGTCACAAAAATGTAAACAAACTAAGAATGTTCACTTACCTTAAAATTGCTTTGGCTGCAAATTCGTAACGGAGCTTTTTACAGTTATGAAATTTTTAGAGATGATGCAAATAATAGTAAATAATCGATTTTCATCAAAAAACGAAAATCGATAACAGTGTCGCTTACACTATTTTCGCGGATAGGGCTCGATATGTATGTATATTTACCCTCGACACTGATACACTGATTCCCTGATTCACTGACTCTATAAATAATAATAATAAAAAAAATAATATTTTTTTTTTGTACAGAAATTGTGTTTTCCCCAAATTTTTTTTTTACCAAAATTTTTTTTTTCCAAAATTTTTTTTTTTACATATTTTTTTTTTTTACAAATATTTTTTTTTTCAACAAAAATTTTTTTTTTCCACAAAAATTTTTTTTTTCAACCAAAATTTTGTTTCACCAAATTTTTTTTTTTCCACAAAAAATTTTTTTTTTCAACAAAATTTTTTTTTTCAAAAAAAATTTTTTTTTTCAAAAAAAATTTGTTTTCGTAAATTTTTTTTTTCACAAATTTTTTTTTTCCAATTTTATTTTTTTTCGAAAGTTTTTTTACCTAATAGTTTTCTCATTAACAAATTAAGTAACAAATACTTTCTCAAGCAAATTAACGGGCGCCATAGGCGCATTACAACTTACTAGTTTTTATATATTTGTTGTTGTTATTTTTTTTTGCTTATTTTGACGACAGTTTTTTTCATATTAAAATTTTTAAAACTTTTGGGTCAAAAAAATTTGATTCTGCCAATAATTTATTTGTCACTGGAGACCATTACCAAGTAAATTTTCTTAACTTGATGTGTACTTTTGTATTTTTCTAGTCAGGGATATTTAACGAATATTTTAGAAACTAGTAAGTTGTAATGCGCCTATGGCGCCCGTTGAAATAGGGAAAAAAAAAAGTTGTTTAAAAAAAAAAAATTTTTGTGGAAAAAAAAAATTTTGCTGAAAAAAAAAAATTTTCTTGAAAAACAAATTTTGTTGAAAAAAAAAATTTTGTTGAAAAAAAAATTTTTCTTGAAAACAAATTTTTGTTAAAAAAAATTTGGGGAAAACACAATTTCTGTACAAAAAAAAATATTATTTTTTTTATTATTATTATTTATAGAAAATTATAGAATGCCTATTTAAATTCCTACGTACTGCGTGACAGAGTCAGTGAATCAGTGTCGAGGGTAAATATATATTAAGATAGTCGATTAATTTCAATCGTTTATTGAAATAAAATAACCGGCTATTTCTAACATTTCTGTTAATCGTGCCATCACTAGTCACATCTACATATTTGGTGGCCAGTCAATGTCACCTTGGTTTATAGCACCGCACGAATTGTCACTGCAGACTCTGCATTGTTTGATTTTCAGTGTGGTTTCAGTCACCAACAACCACCGATATCCATTTCAATCGACTGTTTCTATAAATATTTTCATATACCTGAAACCTTTACGTATTTTTCGATTTAAGGAGCAACATTTTTATATATTTGTTGTTATTTTTAGTGTTGTTTATTTTGACGACAGTGTTTATATTGCAAACTAAAAAATTTACTTTTTTTCATATTCAAATAAAAGTTTGATTTTTCGACATTGTTGAACTGTATCTCATGGACTCATGTATTGCACTCATTATTTTTTTTTATTATACAGTATTTTTTTTTTTTTTTTATAAGATTATTTATTTAGTTCATTCATTTTTCAAACGGGGCTTATACATTTTATTACAATAGTTCCAAGTAGGGACACATTGTGTCGACTTTAGTTGGTCATACACCACAAACGTCCATCGCTCCTTTTATCGGCCAGTATCACTATCAAACTTGTTCACATGTATGTGCGTATGTGTTGGTGGGCAAAGTTCAGTTAAAAAGGGTTTAAATCACTCTCATGTCAACATTAACTTGTTACTTGTTTACTTGGTCCATTGTTGCCTCCTCTTCGTTTCGTTCATTGTTTTATCTTGTCCCTTTCTCTTTCACGCTCTGTCCCACTTTAGGTTTTTTGTGTTAACAATTTAATGTTCTGTTTTGAAGGGAGACAACTGGCCTCGCCGTCTCTATGTAGTGTTAGTCCAAAGAAGATTATGTTTGGGTGGGCACATGTATGTTATCAGAGAAATTGCACATGTGTTAGAGGTGTGTTGGTGTGTGTCTGAGTATGTGTGTGCATGACTGTTATGAACAAAAGTTTTAATTGGCTTTCAGGAAGTTTGCGGTTTTTCTGCGTAATCCTTAAAGCTTTTTAACTGTGTTTATTTAAAGAAATCCTTGTTGATACGCTCGGCTTTAATCTACCAAACACAGATTCACATACACATAGAAAAGGAACACAATGATTAGCTTCATTTGTGAAATTCTGTGAATCGTTAACCACTGTGTGTATACAGAATCTCATTTTGTTGCTAGAGTTACGTACAGAAGTAAACAAATGTTTAAAATACTTGCCAACTGAAATTCCTACTATAAAACAGTCGAAGGCTGTGCATACTCCATTTTTAAAAACTCTACAACATTTGTTCTTTTGTTTTTTTCTGTATTTTTTTTTTTTTTTTTTTTGTAGAAAAAAGTGATATGGGAAAAATCTCTGAAATGGAACCTGCTATCATCACTTAAATACAGAAAATATTCTGTTTGTTAGGCTAACAAATGTTTTGACAGCGGTAAAGAACTGACAAAAATGAACATTCTAAAAAGTGTGCATACACTCGGAATAAAAAAAAAATACTAAATTGTTCTATGTTTACCTGAGTACAAGCAAGATAAATTTATTATACGAATATTTGAAAAATTAATATATTCAATGTATTAATATTAAAATACTAATTACGACAGTTGGTAAATTCAAAACGAAATTAACACAACAATAAAAAATTATATAATTTTCCAAAATTACATGGTCCGACTTATACATTAACCGTGTTACAAAAAATAGATTTTTTTCTGTCCTATGAACCAAATGCATATATTCGGAAAGAGGGGAACAAATAAAAATACACGTGTATCGGCGATTTTTATGTACACGTGAGCATTTTTTTTTTTAAGTTTGAAGTATAAAGCTCGTAGTGGCCTGTGTGAAAGCCTTTCGACCGATTTGTAACCCTTTTTCAGTGATCCAATTGAGCTGGCAGGCAGACTCGTGGAAATGTCTGTATCACGTCAAATTTTTTAAAAACAATTTTTATCAATTCTCAGATTTTCCCCAATTTTTATTATTTTTGAAAAAAAATAATTTTTTCACTTTTCTTAGCATAACTTGAAGAGACTCCAAATTTTTAAACTACTTAAGCGTTACGAAAAAAAATGTTTTTTGAACTGAAACCTTAAAAAAAACGATAACCATTTAAAAAAAAAAATTTAGGAAAATCTGAGAATTGATAAAAATCTATTTTTTAAAAAATTGCCTGCAAAAAATCAGCTCGATTGGATAACTGAAAAAGGGTTAAAAATCGGTCGAAAGGCTTTCACACAGGCCACTAAGAGCTTCATACTTCAAACTTAAAAAAAAAAAATTCTGACGTGTACATGAAAATCGCCGATACACGTGTATTTTTATTTTTTATCCTCTTTCCGAAAAAGTAAATTTGGTTCATAGGACAGAATGTGTGTAACACGGTGTTATGATAGGGATGTCTAAGAAAAAAAGAAAGATTACGTCTGTTTTCCCCAAATGCAAAACTGTACACAGAAAAAGCATTAGCCGTTCGGAATAGGCTTTAAACATCAGGTCCCGGTCAGTGAACATACATTAGGGTGGGAGGCAAAAAATTAACAAAGCTTATAGTAAAAACGAAAACTATGGGAAATTCTAAGAATATTTCAACAGGAAACCATGGGTCTAAAACCAATCCCAAGCTCGCCCAAATCGATTTTGTTTTTGTCGATATTTTTTAAAATATGTGCTACAACCATTTGGTAAAAATAATATGTTGACGTTGTAATAAAGCTAAGAAACTTAATTTATAATAAAAATAAAATTAAGTAACATTAAATATACATTTAAATATATCAGATATAGTTCGACAAAGTGGAGAAATCAAAGTAGATTTTTTCAAATATACTATAAAAATAAGCAATTTTTTTATGTGCAATATGAACAATGACATCAAACAAACAAAAATGGAATTCCGCTTCATTTTCTGCATTTCAAGTATCCAATCAGCGGCCGGCTAGAGTTCTTAAGACCCAAGTCATTATGCAAAATACGGTGTAATGACGTTTGTGGAATGTCTAATTCCAAAGAACGACGAGGAATTCTAGATTCTATTCTTGGTCAAGAAATTTATTAACCAACCTGTTGACGAAATGATTTATTATTTTTACCAAACCAAGGAAATACTCATAATTTATAAAAATAACATTTCGTAAAATAAATGAATAATTTATAAAAAAAATTAAGAAAAATAAAATCAAGAATATATTTGTTCTCTAGCCTATGGAAACTTTGTAACTTAGCAGCACTCACACTTTCCTATATTTGAGAATTTTTATTGTTCATACTGATTTCGGCATGGAGGAGATTAATCCTGTCCTTACTTTTGACTTTCCATGATCCAGAATTTATAATCCCTATTTTTTTGCGTTTATAAAAACTAAATGCCATTTTCTACTGTTTCTCTAGCGCTTGCGGCAAAGTTTCTCATGTTTCTTTCAGTGCATGCAATAGGATATGAACATACATAGATTGTTGTCTGCTGTGGAATAAATAAAAACAAAAGGGAAACATTGGTTACTGTCACATTTCCGACACTTTTTTTCCTCAAGAACAATAACAATAGCAACAAGACGACATGAACATCAATGTGTTTTTTTGTTTGTTAGCCGTATACAAAGCCGTAAAGCCTTTTCTCAACTAGCCATTGTCGTTTTCATGTTGAATCTCTTGTTGTTATTGTTTTTATTTTTTGGACTTTCTCATACCCTCTTCAGAACTCACACGCACACACACATATATTGATACTCTTGAATATTCATATAAAAAACAATGGACGACCGGAAAAGCGTTTTTGTGTGTGTGTGTCTTTTTCAACATTTCAACTTTTTGCAGTTGCTCTGGTGGCGATGTTTCTGTTGTTGCTGTTGGTGTTTCTGTAGTACAACAACAGCAAACATTTTCTAACTAGCCTAGTGGGTCGAAGTGTCTGTCAAATACAATGGTCACATCTATGAATGCATATGTGAGTGTGTTTTTGTATTTGTATGTTGGCGGATTGCTGTGTGTGATGCTTTCTCGCTTATAGCCATGTTGTGTTGTAGTAGATATATGGGGATATATATGAGAGTGGGTCGTGTTAAGAAGCTGCTGCGAGTTAATTTAAAGAATGTAAAACAAAAATGAAAAACTTGAGAAGAGACTTTTATGTAGAACATTTTAAAGTGGACAACCTTTTGAAAAAGTAAAGCAGTTGTCCTTCATTCAGACTCCTAGGTCTTAATGCCAAAACTGAAGGCGCAATAAAATGGATTTCAATCGGTAGTGAGAGCTTATTCTTTTGAGATTGTTTTCCATATGCCGATATCTATCATATATCTGAACACCAGAATTAAATAAAGTCTGACATCCATTTTGTACTTATTTCCCTTAACATTCCATGAAGGAACAGACGGGGAACTTCTCTCGAATCAGAAACTGTGTACGATAATAATTTGTGTACTCACTGACCGGGACCTAGTGTTTAAAGCCGGCTCCGAATGGCTAATGCTTTCTAGAGAAGTTTTACATGGCTTTGAGATTGCTCTCTTACTCGTAAAGTCGCCAAAATTTACGAGGTGGAAACAGCCACTGAAAAATATTGGATGGTCTTTGTAACGCTTCGAATATTTACTATTTGTAACGAACAAACTATTTCGTTTTATGGATACATGCAGTTAAGGTGTTTACATTTTAAAACCAGCTTTTTGACACAGCCTTCTTCTTGTTTCCTGTGCGCCTTTCAAAAAGTAGACCATAGTTCACTTTCATTTATTTTGTCCTCTTGCACCGTAACCCTTCTAATGTATATTTTGTTTATCCTATAGATACATGTTTAAAGCAGTGATATATCACATAATGGTTTGTTAGGGACATGTGTCAACCTAGACTATTGTTGTTTGTATACATGTGTGTGTGTGTGTGTGTCGGTTTGTTCTTTTAGTATATCTCGTTCCCGTTTCCGTTTTCCCGTTTATCCCCCCACCCCCCATCTCCATCATTTTTATCGTTGTTTTTATGCCAGATTTTGAATACATAGGTCGAATCTTTTGTTTTGAAAGGGGAGTCTTTTTATTTATAGGCGTTCACAGTGATTTCTTTCTTCATACCATTTAAAGTGGGCTTATTGATTTTGGATTGGTTAACGTGTAAACAGAATGTGAAGAGTGTTTTTTTTTTTTCAAAAATAAAACCATCGTTAGAAATGTCATCATATATGAATAAATGTAGTTGATTTTTTATGTGTGGCACGTAGCGCGTCTTGTTAAACGCAAACGTTGTCCAGATTAATATCATCGTTCCATTTTTAGTAATGGCGAAGTTTCTACTTGTCAAATGTAAATGAATAAAAGCTTCAAAAGTATGTATTACTTGCTTTTGTTTGGTGCTACGTCTTAACTTTGTAGAACTTCACATTGTGCTCCACTCAAATGCGAATTAATATGGAGAGGCCGTGATTGATTTCTAGTCAGCAGTCCCATGAAAACCACCCCTTAGCTACATTCCTTCCTATACTTTTGTTGTTGTTATTGTTTTGCAATTTATATCAATAAAATTTAAACAAACATTCAACTTTTTTCATTCCTTTTTTTATAGCACTGGCAATAAATCGACGATAACCGATTTTACGGCACATAATCAATTCGATTGTAAAAAACTAAATGCAAATGCATTGCCAGCAACATCGCAGTCATCCACATTAGCCCAACGTTTGGAAAATTTCCGCATCAAACGGCAACAGCAGCAGCAACAACAACACATCGATGAAAGCTTATCATCAAATTCAGCGTCATCGTCGGTTTATTGCTGCAATAAAAATACATGCAAAGAAAATTCAGTGCCGTCTCCAGCGCCACAGCCATCACCACTACAATCCGATCAGCACCAGGGTTCATTTGCACCCGGGCATTTATCAGCTGAACAAATATTCAAATTAAATAAGAACATCAGCCCCCAACAAGAGCGCGAAACTACACGAGATATTGCACAGAAGCAGCAAGCATTACAACAGCGACAACAACACCATGCAAATTTGAATGGCAGTCCGTCGTTACGTTCGACCCACAATTCGATAAGCCAGCAACAACAAACATTATACCCAGAGTTCCTAAATAGCGACAGTGAATTTATTGAACGACAAGCGAATGTGCCAAAGTGGGAAGAGAGCGGCGTCAAAGTTAAACGTGTTATAGTGCGACGACGACATTTGGTCAAGTCCACAACGAAATTCCGACACAGCAGTGAGTCAGCAGACGATTTGGGCCCAGAGGAGATAGAGTTGGGACGCTCATCAGCATTGAAATCCGAACGACGTATTTGGTGGACATCGTATTTGGGCTTCGCCGACCGTGCTTCCAGCAATAAAAATGCAGAGTTAGCCAACAGCAAATCGAACAGTTTGAAGACTTTAAACATTCCTAAACCAAATAGAGATAATCAACAGAACGACAATTTCATTATGGCCATGTTAAGGACAATGAAATTGAAAGAGCGCCTGGCGATAAGTCTGGGCGCCACACTGATACTGCTCACACTGCTGCTGGTGGTGGACGTGCAAATGGATTTCGGTGTCACAAATCGTCATCTCCTGCCGGCCCCACAGACGATACATCAGCGTGTACGTTATGCGGACGATGGTGATATTCTGAGAGAATTCAAACGAAAGTTCCTTCAAAAGAGGTGAGTCCTTATGAGTTGAGATACATTATTTTAAATATAAGAATAAGTGGAGGTCCGCCAACTATAAAACTCTTATGTATAGTTTGTAAACTTAAGAATATCTGAACAAGTTTTATGACATATCCTCAATATATATGGTGAGGGCATATCCTTTTGTTGTACGACTGTGGTATGCGAGGCCTGTGGATGAGTTACTTAGTTTCGGTATTTGAGAAACCAGACTGCCGGTCATCTTGTATGCAATTGTGCTTGGAATGAAATATGAAAAGGCCTAAGGGTGTCTAAGTATTTTTGCAGAGGTATTAGAGAATGCCGTAAAACTCTAGACGTCACTATATTTTAAATAGATCATAAGTCATATTGATTGGAAAAAGGATAGGAAATAAATACCAGATTCAGCATAGCTACACAAACCTAAACGGTTACCCACCACCGCCTCGTGTGTGTTTCTCGAAAACAACGAGTTTTTTTATTCAAAATCTACTCATCAAACAAACATAATATCCTAAGCTATGATTATTAAGACAGAGATTACCCAACATGATCCCAAAGCTCGTAAGAACTTCTCTGGAATCAGTAAGCTTTGTACGATATTATCGGGTCATACGGCTTAAAGGCGTCTGCGAACGGCTAATGATTTTTCTAGCGAATTTTAACATGGCTTAAAGATTTCTCCATTACTCGTAAATCAGCCTTCATTTACCGTCGCTAATGATTGTTTCTAAAACTCAGAGAAAGTTTCACAGCCAAGTTTTGCAGCCACTAAGTCCTAAGTCATGTTACCTGTGTCAAATGTCTTATATCGAAAATTTTTTCGTTTTCTGTAGAAGGATAAAACGAAATTGATTTCACTTTGGAACGAAATTGTGCTCTGTGACAGTGCTGAATATTTTTACATTTTGAAGGTCTATTTTTTTCTGAGTACACACCTAGGTGGCGTATACTTTACCATTTGTCTCTCTGATTTACCAAATATCATCTTCTTAATATATATTTACCCTCGACACTGATTCACTGATGCACTGATACACTGATTCCCTGATTCACTGACTCTGTCACGCAGTACGTACGAATTTAAATAGGCATTCTATAATAATTCTATAAATAATAATAATAAAAAAAATTATAATTTTTTTTTACAATTTTTTTTTTTTTACAATAATTTTTTTTTCCACAAAATTTTTTTTTCAACAAAATTTTTTTTTTTCCACAAAAATTTTTTTTTCAACAAAAATTTTTTTTTTCAGCAAACATTTTTTTTTTTTTCAACAAAAAAATTTTTTTTAACAAACATTTTTTTTTTCAACAAAATATTTTTTTTTTCCACAAATATTTTTTTTTTCAACAAAAATTTTTTTTTCAGCAAAAATTTTTTTTCCACAATTTTTTTTTTCCAATTTTATTTTTTTCCGAAATTTTTTTTTTACAAAATAGTTTTCTCAAAATATTTTTTACAAAATTTTTAAAATTAAGTAACAAATACTTTCTCAAGCAAATTAACGGGCGCCATAGGCGCATTACAACTTACTAGTCATACATAACAACGTACCATTAAGTGTGCCACTATCTAGTGATTGAAGTCTCCAAATCACTTATGATGACTGTCTAATATTGTTCATGGTCTTCCCTTTTAGACTAAGCTTACTTCTTGTGCAGATGAATGACCTCATCTGCATGATCTAGCTGTAACTACATAAATTGTCTATGTCGCACACAAAATTATTCTGTTTGTATTATTTGAAATGTGGTACAAATCACAGATTTCGATATGTTTGAGGAAATCATTTATTTTCTACACGAGCTAAAAAAAAATATTCGGTCAAGGCAAGAAATCACTACTAGAATGTGATTTCTCTCCAGTCGCTTTCTCGCTGTCTGAGTGAACCGGTATAATAATTTTGGTGGTTGTTGAATAGATAATCCAAAATATTGCAGACATGCAACCTATTTATACCACATTATGATATTTAACAATGTTTCCAATTGATTGAAGGCGATTGAATCATACGAATCCTCACAGTTTTCGCCTGAACTGAGGCGTGGGGTATTAATGTCTCCCTTTCAGCTTAAGTATCCTACTTTGAAGATCCTCTTCTCATCGACAGCGACAAATAAACAAAGTCTTAAAGAGGCTCTTTTGTTATTCCCAGCGAAATGTTTATTTTTGTTTTTTATTTTATATGTCAGCCAATCATTGCGTTTACATGGCTTCTTTCCAGGCCAGACCGGGCCACAAGAGTCAATCATTATTCAAGTGCATTTAGTCGTAAAACAGCCGTTGCATAAAACATCAAAAGAACAGCAATTACTGGCACTTGAATTAATTAAATGTTGACTCCTTAAACAAAGTGACGGAATTCTCGAAGGCATTCTGCCCTCACTGAGCCCTTTTGAATTATAGCTGGGCAAAGTGTTATGTAGGACTCGTGGTTGCTGTGCTTGCATCAGTGGCATTGTTTGCAATGCTGTGAGCAATTTACTTGCCCCACCGGACGAGGCTCCTATATTTATACCACCGACCACTTAAAGTGTCAGTCAGTCCGTCCGCTCGTATTTGAGCAATTTACATAGCTTCCCTTTTCTCTGTGCCTGTTTTTTTTTTGCCCGCTTGATGCAAGTCTTCCGCTGTTTACGCCATTTTGATGTTTTATAACACAACTTCCGTAACCGCATTAAAGACACAAGAGCTAAGTTTTCATAAAGCATTTTCATTTAGCTCTTCACTTTTGCCCCGAAACTTAACGTATGAGCGCAAGGAATAACAGCTACACAGGCACGACCCATCAGCAGCAAGGAGGTGCGAGCTGCTAAGGAAAATATGTTGTGCTTCATTCGCATCGTGCCACCAATCTTACGTGTGGCTTGGTGGCAACATATAATAACGTGATGCCAATACAAATTTCCTGGCCTTTGTCGTTATTGTTGTTGACTGTAACAAGGTTGTGTTGCTCGTGCTTCTCTATCTTTGTGTGTGTGTTTGTTTTTTGTTGGTTTTAATTTTTCTCTGGGTGTTTAAGTAACGTTGCGTACCGACATAAGCCCAAGTAGCTGCTTTACGGATGAGTAGTATGTTATTGCGGCAGGAGTGTATTGGAGGCAGCTGTTGGGAAAGGCACTGCGATAATGGAAACAGCCATCCAGCTCATGATTCTGAATGAATACTTACTTAGAATGTCATTAAGATGGAGATTAACTTTAAGACGGCCAGGCGGGCGAATTTGTAACGAACGACATCATAATTGGAAATCTCGCATGACAATTGTCCCATTCGGTACATTATGCGTGCCAGTTTTTGTGGGCACGACTTTTCGTGAAGATTTGTGCCCATACTGTTCATTCGGGATATTGTCATTTAATATTAATTAAAATCACAATGTTGTGGTTACGGCAGCTACATTATAAAGATGAGCTGAACTGAAGGTAATAATGAAATAATTATAGCACGTGGGCATATAATTGTATCCAACATCAAACAGGAATAGTCCTGAAATATAAGATCCTGAAATATATTTTTTCACAAATTTACTCTTGAATATAATTTCTGAAACGTGTCATTGGCTGATAAAATATGAAACATTAAAGATGAACTTTCTTTTAACCTTTGCGAAATAAATGTAATTAAAACCAAATAATTGAAACCAACCACCATCAATAAGTTTCCTTTGTTGGCTATTCCATGAAAAGTTTGTTATTTTAAAAATTAAATCAAACAAACGATCTTCTAGCATTAATTCTAACTACACTTTTAGCTAATTTCGAGCAATTACAGTATACAGATTGTCTTCGAAACAGACGCAAAATATCGAAAATCAGCTGCAAGTACCTTGCGGTGACAAATGTGCACGTACAGGATTATTTTAAAATTCCGTCAAAAAAAAACTAGTGGCACCAATTTAAGAATCTGAAAAATAAAGAACAAGTAACAAAAAAAAATCACAGAAGATACTCGGAGAACCAACGTCTTATGAAAAGTTGTTAGTATTCGTTATATTGAGGCTAATTTATTGAATGACCTATTGTCTTATTTTCCTTAATATTCCATGAAGGATCTGGCGGGAAACTTCTTTCGAATCTGTGAGCTGTAAACGATATAATTTGTATAGCTTAGATATTACTGTCTTCCTCGTAAAGTCGCCAGCATTTACCAGGTGGAAACAGCCGTTGAAGTAATGTTTGATGGACTTCATTTCAAACTTTGGATCTGCAGTGTGGTACGGCCCAACAATGACCTACTTTGGAAAGATCTTCTCGTTATTTTTCCAGGTTAATCGTAGTGGTTTTTTCTCCACTAATTCAGCCGGTAACCTCATTTCAAACGGAGTTCTCCGATCAAAGAAATTAGAGAACATCTTCTTTTGAAACCCACATGCCGTTCAAATTCTCTGTATTCAGTTGACACAGATCATTGATGTGCTACTCCAGAGAAGGAGCTTCGTTTCTTTGATAATGTTTCGATGTCGTTATCTGAAACCCTTCTCCTTGTCCGAGCTAGTGCTAGGCGGTGAGGTCTTCCATAATAGTATTCATTTAATTTTATTAATTTAATTTACTTAATTTTACTTTAATTTTCAAAGAGGAACGGTCCAATAACACTTCGAGTCCAAAAAGTACCAAACTGTGGCTGTGTCCTAAACCCCAAGGCTTCAATTTAATTAATAAACCCATCCTGCTAAGGGTTTTTTTTTTTAAAAAAAATTCATTATTTTCAAAATATTTATTTTTATTATATTTTTTAAAAAAAAAAACATTATTTTCAAAATATATATTATTATATTTATTATATATTTTATTATATTATGTTTATTTTATTTATATTTTATTTTATTTTATTTTATTTTATTTTATTTTATTTTATTTTATTTTATTTATTTTCTTTTATTTTATTTTATTTTATTTTATTGTATTTTATTATATTTTATTGTATTTTATTTTATTTATATTATTTTTTACCGGGTGACATAGAGCATGTGGCTAGATTTTTGCAGCGGCAGACCGAAGCCTTTGGTGGGGATCGAACTCACAACCCTCACGCAGATAGGTGACTACGCTACCAACTCACACACCTCACCTCATTTCCAGACAAATTTCGTAATATTGAACTACGTTCAAGTTCTTGTAATTTCACTTTATTATGATTTTGCACTCATTTTTTAGTAAGGGGGAAAATGGTTACCACAGTTTTCTCTGATTCGCCAAGTGGTCTTGTTATTAATTATTATTTAAATTCAAGCTTCGAGTCGAGTAACTATAATTTAAATGCAGTCACTTGTTAACAATAACTTCGTATTCATCTGTAATCGATTCCGCAGCCAAGAAGAAGGCAAAGGCCCTAACAAATCAATGTCTGCCTATGTTTTGCCTGCAACTCTGTACTGGGGACGGGCGCATTCAATAGGTATCTCCTGCATGCAACAACGGATAAGGGATAAACATAATTCATATGTTTTATGTAACAACAAAGTGTACAAACAAACAACAGCCTTCATTGCTTTCTAGCTCTCTCTCTCTCTCTCTCTCGTCCTCCATCTTGGTGCCAGGACACGTCCATACGTTCAGAATACGGAAAAGACCCTGTTTGTGCGCCTTTATGTCTGCTCTACGTTCTAAAGTATTTAGTAAACTGTGCTCTATGCTCTACTCTACATGCACAAACACACACACACACATGCATACACCACTACTAGCAAACAAACTAGTACTAATATATGTACCCTGTAAATAGATTTTCAATTGTATACTGACTGCTGTACCCTGTCGATGCGCAACAAACAACAACAGCAACAGCAACGACGACAACCATAGGAAAGGCGGCAAATGAAAAAAGAAAAAGGCGGTTGTTTATCGTACACCTTTTAATAAACAAAAAAAAACGGCAACACAAGGAAAGAGAACAGAGTCGAACAACATCAACGACAACAGTAGCATGAACCTCATGGGTTTGATCCTTTGGCATTTGTGCAAACAACAAACAACGCACACACACACACACACTCACTCATTCAGTGCAATTAGGGTCTGCTATAATTTAGCCGATTCTCTGCGTACCGCAGCAGCACAAACACATTCTTCGGCCAATTTTTTTTCAATAACACTCTTTCTGTTTGTTTCTTTTTTTCGATAGGGAATTCTTTCTCAAAATTGAATTACTGCAATGGTGCACACAGTGGTACAGGTCGCCATTTAAGGCGGGAATATGTTCAAGTTATCGGGAATTTTGAACAGTCGTTTGTGGTGTTATAGATAGGGTGCTCTATTAGCTCACCCAGATATTTTTCATTGGCTGTTTCATGATGAAGAGTTTGTTGCAAAGTCGTGGTGTGATAGCCAGTGTCTTTGAATATTAGAAATCATGCTGGGAACAACATAATTACATTTTCAGTTGTCAGTCTTTTTCCATTTCATAAATTTCCGAGATGAATCTCAGTCATGTAAATCTTCTCTAGAAAATCGTAAGCCGGTGGGACCCGCCTTGAAAGTAGATCCCGGTCAGTGAGTATGTAAATTAATCGTGCATAATAGTTTCCGTCTTGTGCTTCATTAAATGTTAAGGGAACTACTTGTAAGTGGTTAAAATCCGGGTAAGATCAGCAGACAGACCTCGTAAATCATGGATACTTTGCGAGTAAGAGACTGAGTCAGATATAACTTTTAAAGAATGAAACAAAACATTAGCTTATCGGAGCAGACTTATATCGTGCACAGATGTTTCCTTAGTGATTTGTTGAGGGAAATGCACTTTTAAATGGTTGTGGCAACTAAAAAGGCCTAGATAAAATGTAGCCATTCAGGGCGGACTATGAACTAGAAATCTCTTTCAGTTAGTGAATGTGACACTTACTGAAAAAGTATCCCGTCTGTTCCTCAAAGCGTTATTGGTGGAAGAAACACACTTCTAAGGCACAGAACATGAATTTGAAAACCTTTTCGAAATACTTTCGTGTCACTTTACTAAGCGGCTGGTGCGATTTGAACGATATTCTACAAAACTCTAGTCGGAGTGTTTTCGAATATAATTCAAACAGGAGCGGAGGTGTAAATGGCCAAAGTAGCTTTATCACCAATTTATTAAAACAGGAACATCAGAACAAACAACGAATTTTTTTATGGATTTTCTCGAACCTTACTTTTCCCAGCTAAATTTGTTGAACTCATACCACTGTCTGCCTGCCGTATATTGAGTTAAGAACAAAATAACAGCAGCAGCTGAAACAGAGACCGGGAACAAACAACAGCACAAAATCGCCATGAATTTCCGCTGCAACTTCTATACGTATCGAGTCTGATAAGCCGGCCTTTTCATTTTTTTATGGACGTGAATATTTGTCTGGTTCGTTCGTTCATTCCTTAGAGGCAGTTTTTAGTTTTACTCGGGGGATTTTGATAGAAATTTATTTTATTGACCGTCAACAGCCAACGGAGAACCGCCACCAGCCAACTGACCGACAGACAGACACTCACTGTTCCCGGCTACTGCCAATGAACGTTAAAGAAAACTGCTGCAGTTGCTACGGTGTTGATATTGAATGAATAAATTCAACAACAACACAGTTTTAAGCTATTTTGCGCTGCAGCTAATAAAGTTATTTATTTGCCAGTTTGTTGCCCCCCAACCTTCTTTTCTGCAACTTTGTTTGTTAATAGTTCTATTAAAAGAAAAATCGGTTCACAAAAAAAATATCGTCACCAAAGTGCTGATACTCTGACATACAACGATTGGTAAGTTGGCCAAAAGCATGCTTGCCAACTTCTTGGAATGTTGAGAGCGCCATAAACCATACAAATATGGCACAAAGTAATAATGCGAAATATCGTCAAGAAACGACGACAACAACCACCACACCCCACCACCACCGCCACGACTTTATAGGTATGAATATTTATGTCCGAAGGCATTGCTGCCAGAAGAATGTCCATTAAATATAAGGGACACGAACCGACCAGGAAAATTAACACACACACACACGCAAAAAGAGGTTTAATATTTGTACAGGGAAGAAGTGCCTGCAAGAAGTGGTATATGAAATATGCACTGAAAGGTCGAGAATACGTTGTTGTTTTTTCTTTGCCCATAAAAAAAAAACTGGCAATAACTGAGAAATGGTCAACTAAGTACATAATAAATGCATACTTAATTGCGGCATATAAATGTTGGGAAAGCAACGACGTTGACATTTGAACGGAAGAGCTGGTTGACAATGTTGACTTTTAAGACTTAAGTTGAATTCACAATTCAGTATTTTCCGATGAGTTCTATGGGTAAAACCCGCAGCATTGGGATAGACCAGGACCTACTATTTAAAGATATTACTCTCTTACTCGAAAAGGTGGAAAATGGCTGCCGACAAATTATTTCTGATGTTCCTACCAGGATATGAACCGGTGTTGCTGTGTGCTAGTGGCACAAACTGCCTACAACACCACGGCCGACTAACACATAAACCAAATTCCGGACAAGATCCAATTGAATCAAATCGATAGATATCTTTCCTTCCGTGCTGAACAGTGAGACATGAGATCCCTGCCAGTACGCCTTTGTAAAATGTGTTACACGAAATTCTCAATTAAAATTGGATCCTCGCTTTTACAAGAGATCTCTCTCCGGGTGACAGATTGTCTTGCAACTTCTGCAACATTCTAGGGGAGAACATTTTGGAAAAAATGATGTCAGCAAACGAAGGTTCCAGCAGGCAAATGATGCCATATCGGGAAACAGGAATTCATCAACAAAAAAAAAAAATAGTTGTCGAAAAAATTTCGCGAGAACGGCTCTAAGAAAAATTCCCCAAAACAAATGAAGAATTCCCCCAAATAAAGGGTTATTCATTTTGCGTTTTAAAAGTAAACGTAGATAAGACACATGTAAAATATTTTTTTTCATGATATTTCTTTTTTATTATAAAGTTTGAACGTTGACATTATGTGTGAAACACTACATCATTTAAATGACCACCACGCGAAGTGTTGCAAGCATTGATTCTTTTGAGGTAATTTTGGACCACTTTTAGGCACATTTTGGGCGGTATCTGAGCCATAACTCGGCGATTGTTGGTTCTTAAGTGCTCAAGAGTTAAAGGTTTATCTGCATAAACACGGTATTTCAAGTAGCCCCCCACAAAAAAAGTCTAATGGTGTCGAATCGCATGATCTTGGTGGCCAGTTGATGTCGCCACGGCGAGAAATTACGTGGCCAGGAAATGTCTCTTGCAATAAAGCCATATTCGCTCGAGTTGTGTGGCATGTGGCACCGTCTTGTTGAAACCACATTTTCTCCAAATCGTATTCTTCAATAGCATGCAAAAAAAAGTCGGTTAGCATGCGACCATAACGCTCCGAATTGACGGTGACAGTCGTTCCCTCGTCGTTTTCGAAGAAGTAAGGTCCATTCACTCTCTTCAATTACTTGAAGATTCTCAGAACCCCAAATACGACAATTTTGTTTATTAACATACCCACCGAGTGAGAAATGTGCTTCATAACCATAAACTGTGCCAAAATCACCATTTTTGTAGTAGGTTTTAATAATTTTTACGCGTTGTATGATAGTTACAGCGATCTATTTTCGTCAATGCCAGACTTCCAATTGGAAAGAAAAAAAATGGGTTTAACAACTTAGTTTGACAGATGTAGAAACAGGCAGTATATCATCGGACGAGCGAGATATATTATTGATTTCTGTTATGAAAATATCACCAAAGAAAATTCCCCAAAAATAAAATTTTTTCGAATTTTTCATTGTCCATTTTCCTCATAAAAACAAAAACAAAAAATTGTACCTGAAAATTATGAAAAACTCTCTAGTTTTTTTTAAGGAATTCTTAATTTTTTTGTTCATTTTTCAAAAGCATCAATTAATGATCTTGTGGAAAAGGGCACAAACTAAATTTCAAAAGAAAATAGTTTATAAAGTTTATATAAAAAGATGGTTTTTTTTACATTTTTTACAAAATGACTTTTGTGCGATTTTTTTTTTAGAAAACTACTTTTTGTTCTACTTTCTTAAAATTCTCAGCGATTACACTGGCCCCATCCCAAACGGTCAACTAATATGAGCCCTGTAGCGCATTCTGTTTTGTAGAAGCTTAGACATCAAGCGATTTTTATAAAACCCAACCTTCTCGGTTCTACTTTGTACGGCAGGTGTTTACTTTTAAAGATCTACTCTATTTTTCACAATTCATTATTTCTATTCCGACACCATAACAGTCCAAGAAACAGCGTATACCCATCAAACTCCACTCTTTTTAAATGTTCATTTATTAGGAAGTCATTAGTGTTGTCATATTGTGTTAATTAACTTCAGCACTTTTTCATAAAACCGTGGCCAAAACAATACATGAAATTGCACACTTGTACTTTTCCACAGCTTCGATTAAATCCCAAACTTCAGATATTAGGTCATGTTGAAAAAGAACACCATCTTGCTAGAACTACATATGTACATTAGGGTGGATCAATAAAATACAGTCATTCAGATTATAAATACTGGTAAGGTTTTCTTTATAGTTTACTGGCGACATATCCGCGTCCCACCATCATGAGAAATACATGAACTATGATAACTGCTTCCGGGTTACTGATGAAAGTCCTTCATCTTCTCTGGAGTCGTCCCGGGTGCCCTGATGTTTATACATTGTGTGTTTTTAAGGGACCACCCTCATATGTATTAGACGTTTTCCCCCGAACGAAACGTATTTTATAGTTTTTCATTCACGTACTTGCTTAATGTGATTCGCTTGCGGGGAAAAACCAAATGCAATTAAAAAACAAAATTAGTTAATTACTAAGTGGTTTGTTGCGAATTGCTGGAGAATGGCAACGAACAATGCAATACTACAGAGTCATTAATGAATTAGCCAACTAACAAAATAAGAACTCCTACACCTTCCGCGCCGAACTTACGTGCCGCACTGGCACATATCCCATATCACAGCCAGCTTCTCCGACCCATTTAAAACAATATGAAATCTCGTACAAGTGAAGAACAAACCGAAGAAAAAAAAACAACAACAACAAGAATAACGCCGAAGCCATCACCAACAACAACGACAGCCTCAAACTCCTGCCACCAAATGTTTAAACAATTAACTAACAATTCCACCGAAGGAAGGGAAGCAAAAGAAAAGTAAACTGCATTCGTGTACGGGTAACTTTTCTCACAGTGAAAGGTGTGCAACAAAAAAATGGAGGCGAAGAAAAGTGAAAATCACATACTTACTTGCTTACATACACACATATGTATGTACGTACGTACATAGGGATACCCAAGCACTCCTGCAGTGTGCGAGTACAGGCGAAGGAGGAAAGCATCTCAAAAGTTTATAAGCTTGAGATTATTAGACTTATAGATGCACTTCACTCTCAGTTCAGTGTTTGTGCGGTTGGTTGGTTGGTTGGGTTGGCTGCCTGGATACTACCGGCTTGACTTCAATGAAGACGCTGCTGATGAGGCGTCTGCTGTCGACGACGAAGAAGAAGTAGCAGAACGCGCTTGTTGTAGATGGAAGTTATGAAAAGTTTCTCTTAGTCGGCGGAATGAAAGGTATTGTGTAAATCATTCAAATCAACGTAATCAGTGTGGCAGATGCACAATTTTGTGGAAAATGAACTTTATTAAAGTTTTGCATTTCCACAGCCCAAATAGGGTGTTGCATTGTCAGAGCGATCCGAGATTTGTGCAATGACAGTGTGAATCGTCAGCATTAAATTGGTTTCAACTGTGCTCTCAACAAAGTTATTGTTCTTTTAAGGCTGCTGTTAAATTTTCAGGTATTTTTGAACTTCGACTTTTTATCTCATGACAGCTAACATTTTTTAAAAAAATGGAATACACAATTTAAGATCATCGGCAATTTTTAAAGTGTTTTTATAAAAAAAAAAATATCGGCTGGGTTTTTTTTAAAATTTGTTTTTGATAAAAGCGTTATGTGGTTTAGTTCATCTGCACGTTTTGTCCTTTAAATGTTATCCAATTATCAAAATATTTTGAAATGTAGAACTTTACCGATGACACAACGCAAAGTTTCTCCCACCGTGTTACAAAAAATAGACTTTTTTCTGTCCTATGAACATAATGCACATATTCGGAAAAAGGGGAAAAAATAAAAATACACGTGTATCGGCGATTTTCATGTACACGTCAAATTTTTTAAAAACAATTTTTATCAATTCTCAGATTTTCCTAAATTTTTTTTTTAAATGTTTATCGTTTTGTTTAAGGTTTCAGTTCAAAAAACACTTTTTTTCGTAACTTCAAACTTAAAAAAAAAAATTCAGACGTGTACTTCATCGCCGATATTTCCATTTTTTATCCCCTTTCCGAAAAAGTAAATTTGGTTCATAGGACAGAATGTGTGTAACACGGTGTTATCCGACATACAATTCTTAAATATTTCACTATATTAACTCAATTTGAAAACCTTAAATTTTAACTGGAAACTTAGAGGAAAATCATCTCAAATAAAGGGGAAAAAAATCAAAGATCCTTAAAAAAATGTAATACGTTTCTTTTTCAGGTGTTCACATTTTCGATGTGTACTTTGATTAGACCCGCATGCGTAAATGGGGCGTTCTCGCATCTGCATGAACCGGTTGCTACGACTCAAACACTAGCAATAGGTCATATTAATCTCACTACAATCTGTACTTTGATTTCAACAATGTATGTGCCTTATTGTTATAACGGTTCAGGATCCGATAGCGTTCGTTTCGGATCGATGTAGTCGAGCTATTTGCCGGCTTGGGGAAAGCAAAGCCGTGGCTCTGGATATTTCTATGGCGTTCGATAAGGTCTTGCACGGTGCATTCGTATCGAAACTTATTTAGTATTGGTAAAGACTTTCCTCGATTTATATAGAGTTTTCTCAGAGATCTTTCTATACGAGTGGCTATTAGAGCGTACCAGGTTACAAGTAAAAAAAAAAAAAGTTCGCGGTACACCTTCGAATATGAAGTATTATTGAAAGGTAGTTTCAAAAAATTTTTTTTTATTTTTTTATGCCGAACGTAGGGGTCGCGCTTATACATTTTTCTATATAACTTCTGCATTTATAAACGGAAAATCGACATACTTCCTTAGGAAGAGTTTCATGATTTTATGCGAGCTTTAATTTTCTGATATTAGAGTGGTACATTAGGGTAGTAGCAACTGAGATATGATGGGTAAGTACCAGAAGGGGGTGCTTGAGCTCAATGACTTCAAAGACAAAAAATCGGCCTCGTCGAGACAAAAACATCGATGTATCACACTTTAAAATCCGTTTATAAATGCAGAAGTTATATAGAAAAATGTAAAAGCGCGACCCCTACGTTCGGCATAAAAAAATAAAAAAAAAAATTTTTGAAACTACCTTTCAATAATACTTCATATTCGAAGGTGTACGGCGAACTTTTTTTTTTGAGGTACGCCCTAGTGGATATAGATGGGACTTCATCCAACGAGCATAGGTTGACCGCAGAAGTGCCACAAGGTTCCGTCCTCTCTCCGTATCTTTTTTCTTATTCTCATTGACGACCTGTTGGGTCAGACTGTAGACCTTTTCTACTCTTTTGTGGATGGCAGCCACCTCTGTCATTTGTATTCAGTTTATCAAATTTTGCAATTTTAGAAATATTTCCAAAGTTGACCCGATTTATCTACCAAATAGTCCTTAGGTTTAAGTCAAAAACTTAACTATGAATGAGTGGCACGATTTATGAACGGAAGACCCAGTGTTGTTTGTTGTGTCACAAACGTTCTACTGATTGAGCATTGTCGTCATTCTATATGGACTTGAATATGATTCTCTCTGGGCTAGCCCTATCTGATCCCATAGAAAATTACACCACCTAATCAAAGCAAAAATAAAACACAACTCCAAGGGGCTTCAAATGCATCTTTCCAGGTTCTGCACCGTGTATATAGGAGAGCGACGGTGATGATAGGGGATAGAATGTTGTCCAACTCTAATGTCTCCCTCACCGGTCAGCATCATCGAACAAATGTCAATCAACACTACTACCTCCTTCCGATACCCTAATTTCCTAACGTAGTGCATTGCATTCATGGAGGGTTGGTAAAAAAAAAAGATAATGTTGGACCCTGCAATGTATCGAGCTAATAACTAATAGTCTTAAACTCTGAAGAAGTCTAAAAGAAGCCCCTACAACTTAAATGATTAACTTTCAATCTGTTGTTCCACTTGGACGGCTCATTAAATGATTTCCCAGGACATAGGTGTGGTGCTAGCTTTCTTCATTTCGTTATTCTAAGAACTGCCGCGTATTCTTCCTTCCACTGGTCGGCGCCTTCATTGGTAATTCTAGTCTTACGTCATTCTGACTAGGGCTAAGTAATTTGTAAAATGCCATTGAAATTTACAATTCCCATCAAATCACCCCAATGCTGTCACACCTTTTCACATTCAATGTAAAAGTTTCAACCTCTTTCTCTCTCTCTCTCTCTTTCTCGCAATCTCACTCGTCTTAGCCTAGTTTACTGCTCCAATTTTCATCATTCTGGTTGTAATTAAATTTTGGTATGCATGCATTTATTTCATTTCCATTTCAAGTTTTACATAATTTCCACAAATGAAACTAATTTAATTTCAGTTCATAAAACTTTATATTCCACAGAAATTATATTGAATAGCATTTTCCTGTATTCACATGATTAAACCTCCCCCATTCGTCTGTCTGTCTGTCTTTATTTTGCAGTAATTATTCTGGTTCTAAAGAAACATCAACGCCTCAAACAACACAAGCGCGTCCGGGCAGTGCGGCCGGCGGCAGTGCGGGCAGTCAGAGTGCTGGCATGGCGGCCACCGGCTTTCAAGATCCAAATGCAGCGGCGGAAGTAAGACAACCGTTGCTGACGACCAAGAAACCTGTGCCACATGATCGCTTTAATGATTTGATGAAAATTGTCAACGATTATGCGGGAACACTGCAGTATGGTCATGTTTTGGTCGACAGTAACGGCGATGAGGATGGCAACAATCCCTCGCTGAGTGAAGTTATGAAAGTAAAGCCAAGGTAAGTCAAATGTAAATTTGTTTCTCATTCTATCTATAAAAATATATATTTTGAACTAAAGAAATATTGGTAATAGGTTATAAAGATATTCACACAAATTTATTCGAACTCTAAAATCCCAATTTATTTCACCAACTTGCGACAGAAAATTGTTATGTCCGGCACACCGATTGGGGAGTATACACAATTTTTTGAAAATCATAATCTGTTCGGAGCAGGATTTAAACAGCAAGTCCCTGTCAGTGAGCATACAAATTATATTGTACATAGCTCACTGATTTGAGAATGAAAACTGTGTGGTATCACAAAGGCAGTTTGATTACTTGGCTATCTAAGTCTCGAAATATTTTCAAATTTCCAACATACATTCCCGGTTCATTTTCCCTTTCTTTATGGCATAAATAATGATTATCTAAATTGTCAACGCCGTCATATGATCCATTGTAACCTGGTAATGCACTTCCACTTGCATTTTCCTTCCTCATTTTCATGCGAAACATGTTTAGCATTTCGTATTCTAAAGATTTGTTAAATCTTGAAAGAATTCAGTTTCCTTTTTTCTCAGAAGCGTTACAACCGTGTGCCAGTGCAAATACATTGACGTGAACAAGATTTACAATGTGATATTCCAAAAATATATTTTAAGAAATGTCATTTGGTTCAACACTCCTCTCTACTATTCATGCAAATTGAAATGCAAACATAATCTTTCTGGTTACGATACAATCTCGTTTCATCGGAAAACGAACAAAAAAAAAAGATGGTGAAAAAAATAACAAAAATGATTTCGTACGAAAGAAAAATGTAAATCTCTGAAAAGGCAAATTGAGCACCAGCCAAGTCGTTGTGTTGGATTGGTAAAAGTAAGAAGTGGAAGGAAAAACTGCAAAAACTCTCACACATGTGTGCGACGACATATCCTTCTGTGTATGTGTGTATGTGAACAACATTTATGCAACTATGCATTGCACTTAGCAACGACATATTTAGTGTACTTTACAAAGACAGATAAAGATACACTTGAAGTAGACAATAAAGCAGACAAAAGTAATGCTATACAAATACCAACTATCTCTGACTGTGATACCATCGCATACATGCACACACACACACACACACACAGAGGCAAGAAATCTTTTCGATACATATGCTTACGATTTTACAGGATCGAAAAACCCATACAAACACGTGTATAATTGAAATGATATCGGGCCATAGCCCAGTCAGTTTTGCCCGCATCCTTCGACATGTTCATGTGACATGTGTGTATCTCTGTGTGTGATTGTGTGGGTTGTTGCATACAAATGCAGTGCATATTTGCTCATGCAATGCATTTTCCAAAAGTGTTTTTTTCCCCCCTTTGCAATGTGTCTGCAAATTCCTTTTCAACAGTCTAAAATGAGGGAGGTCGAGTTTTTTCCTAGTGTATTTGGATGTCTCAGCAAATTTGAATGCGTGTCACGTCAATTGAGCGTAAATTGCAATAAATTGGAAAAAATATATATATATCAGCAAAGCAAAGGCAACAAGGCTTCAATTTAAAATAAATATATTTTTTTCGCCTGCAGATATTTACAGGCGTTTTGGTATTCGCTATATAAACATTAAGGTGTGCTGAAACTGCATTTATAAAATTTATATTTTTAAACAAAGAATGTGGAAAATTCTCAAAAACAGGATGAGCAAAAAAAAGTTTTATAATGTCTCTCAAGCACAATTTTTGTAAACGAAATATTAATACCGTTAAAGAAAGTAACGAATTGCCCGATACACAATACTAACAAATGAGTACAATGTTTTGACGGACATAACTTTGAAACGCCAAGAGGGAAATCAATTTATTTCACTACTACTTAAAACTAATTAAAATATTATCGTCTTTCAAACAGCATCATTAGTTTTTTACACTTTCATGGAATTTTTAAAAGCTTTAAAACTATTTTTTACGCTTTTTATGGCATTCTGTGTTTCCGCGAGAATGTTAAAAGTCGATATTCAGTATTCGGGTAATTCCAAAAAAATGACCCCTTACAGCTCAAAAATAAAATTATTATTTGTTATGTATTTTTCCGCTAATATTACACAAAACAAATGTATCTGTCATTTTCAGAAGGATGAACTTAAATTTTCTTTATACTAACAAAAATATATGTTTTTTTTTGTTACCCACAATAAATGAATTCAAACACAAAAATCGTATATTTTTTATATTGTAACGACCGTTACTTTTTAAAAACATTTTTTTTTTTGGGAACTAATTTTCTTTGATTTGAAAATAAACCTATTACTTAAAGAAAACACTACAAAGAATTTAATGAGATTTTTTACTTGACACATCCTGTGCAAAATTTTACAATACATGATATTTGTTTCCGAAATTTGAAAACAGCACATTTATAAAGTAACGACCGTTACTTTTTTAATGGTCAAAAATAGTATTGAAATTAGATTTTTTATGAATTCTTTTGGCTGCTACCGATGCTTGAACTTTCGAAGGTCCAAAATTAAGCAATCCTCCTGACATATTTTCTTAGGTTGGAATTTTATTTCAAAAATCACCGAAAATCGGTAACGACCGTTACTTTGGAAACACCCATTCAGAGAAATTTGTTAGCGACATAATGTCATGCAATTTTGCACGCATGTTTGGTTTGGGCTTGGTTTTCGAAATCAAAACCATTGCATCAAAACCATCCCACAATTAAATTTTCTGCAGTTTTCATCAATTCCGAAGCGACGTTGAGCTGATAAGTGAAAAATTGTTAAGAAGACAACAAAATCGGGTTACACATTGGAAAGTTTTGTTTTGCGATTCGAGAATTTGTGGTCCAAAATAAAAGTGAATAAACAGAAGGATAAGATGGGGAACTTCTCTCGAATCAGTGATCTGTGCACGATATAACGGCTAATGATTTTCTGGACAAGTTTTTCATGGTTGAGAAATTACTCTCTTACTCGGAAATTTTCAAGTTTCGTCGACTATAATTTATATTAGCTATATTCGACTATAAATTAAAATGTTGGCCGAAGTTTAACTTATTTTAAGATTTTAGGACGACCGAATTGTTTCCAAAAAGTTTTCGAATTTACCTAAAAAAGTTATTATATCGTTTGCGTACTCCAATAAGCCAGAAAAACTCTGTATCACTCTTCGACCAAACAGAATATTTTTCGGTATACCCTAATTAACATGCTGCCAAAAGTGTACAATAAGGCATATCTATTATCTATTTTCATTGGAATAGCGAAAACTAATTGGAGACACATTTAAAAAAAAACTTGCTGTAGCAAAGGAAAAGTGAAAAATTCTCCTCAGATGTCAACGACCACATAAACTTATTAGGTGAAAATCACCATTCTGTATGGACAACACTGCATTACTTACGTACTGATTTACCTAAACATTATTTGAATTAATTGGTGCGGAACTTTTCTGAGCACGATATAATTTGTATACTCACTGATAACACCGTCAGCATCTTTGCATTTTACCACAGTGGCGTATGGGTGTTATTACGATATCATTAAATAGTAAGTATACGCCACAGTATTCAGTTGAAAATATCAGATTAATAACAGATTAATAATAATCTAAATAACATGGAGCAGTACAAATGTTTGCGACTATCGCATAATAGACCCAGGTTCGCATCCCGACGGACCATCGAACATTTTTTTAGCTGCAGTTTTCGCAACGTAATTGCAGGCGGATTTACGAGTAAAAACAAGTAAATCTTCTTTAGAAAATCATAAACCTTTCGGAGCCGGCTTTAAACAGTAGGCAGCACTAAATCTATAATTTGGAAAGGCCTTAAGGCCATGGACTGTAGCCTGCCTGTGTACAAATTGTATGCTTTGCCATTTATTCCGAACTCGGATTGAAGATAGTTCTTTTTATGTGTACTAAAGCTTTTACATTTCTTTCGCATACTTCGAGTGTAGACTTTAAAACAAACGCCTTAATTATAGAATACATATAGAACAATCATTTTAAAAAACAAAAAATAGGAAATCGTATTCGAAAACAATATTCCAAACTAAAGAAATTCAGAATACACCATATGGAGGTATATACTGATTTGAGACAAGTTTTTTTTGTTTCTAGCTCTTCCTGTGCGTCTCCATTCCCACTCTTCTACTTGCCGTAAAATATAAATCTAGTTTAAACCTGAATTCAGTGCCCATAAACCCCAAATTCCGCACCCTATCACAAAGTTTATCACTCTCTGGCTATCAAACGACAATGGTCTAAAAGCCAAATTTGCATACACATGTAATATCCATGTCTGTACCCATGTTTGTTATGTCGTCGTATTACAACAAATAAAATTGTCCATGCATATTTCTATGGAATGTATAAAAAGGGAACACTGAACAAAATCCTCAACATACCATACGTAAATTCCTTTAAACACCTGTCGTCAAACTTTTGGCGCTGTATACGTCTGCAACATCAGCGAAGGATATACATCTTCCAGATCGCAATTCACATCCAAAACTTTACATACATACATATGTAATGTTGGTATGCGGATTCGTATACAAATCCATTAAAGTACATGCAAAAGTATGTTTGTATGTGTATTCCTCTGCACCGACATACATACTCCATATATTCATATCTATTTAAGTTATGCAAGCATCACATTACCCCTGTCCTGATGGCAGCACTGGAGGTGCTCCTGATGATGATCATCGTCATCATCATCGTCATCATGTTGATGGTGATGGCAATGACAATGATTCCCCTCTCACTTTTTATTTTGCCATTGCTAGTGGCAATCGCAGTTGTTTGTGTATGTAAATTTGGATATGTATATTAGGGTGGGTCAATCCCAAAGATTGCGAATGAGAACAGTATTTAGAAAATATTTATTCACCGCATTGAAATAGACTTTTATGAAACTGTTGTTGTTTATATGCAATTTATGTTGTATCATCACAAAATAAAGATGAACCTTCTCAACTATTTTTTGACCTCAAACATATGTCAAACAGTATTTGATAGATTTGATTTTCAAATTAATGTTAGCTTCAATCTTGATAGAGCAACTCCTTAGGATCTAGGGAATATAAGATGGAGATTCCTTTTCAGTTCTAAGGTGATCTGGCTCTGTTGAGTGCATATTGGCTAAATAAATTCCATGCTTCGATAGCCAAAGTTTTTTTCTTATCAGCAGTTATTGAAAACGACCCAAGGCGGAACAATGACTTCAAGCAACAAAAACTACCTCTAAATTCATTTATTTTAATTCAACACACAAATTTACTTTTATGCCATGTCCTCATCCAACAAGAATGCTATATAAATAGGCGTCCCTATTGAATCCTACTGGTTCTACTGAACCAAACATCCAGGTTCTGACAAACATCAACAGTCCAGAGTTAGGGAAAGAAATTTAAAAGATTGAATCCAAATAAATTTGAAATACAGATCACAACCCATTGTTTAAACCCCGTTCCGAATTATTTTTTCGTAAGGTCAACGATATTTACGTCATAAAATCCCTGCTAAAACATATCAGACAGATGCTCCCTCAATAAATAAACATTTCCTGTTTTCAAGTCGACGCAAAACGTCTAAAGCTTTTGTACAAGGCTTTTTTTAGAGATAGATTCATTCTCGAGATGAGGTCGGTATTGGAAAATGTATTGCTAATTTCAGATATAATTTGTCTACCAAAGGACTAAAGTAGAGACCAAGGGGCTCAAAAATAGGTCACCGTTATATGTGGTTACTCAAATGGCAGACAATATCCTTTTAAGACTTTTTTCATGCAAAATTAAAAGTTTGCATTTTCTTAAACACAACACAGCGTAGATAAATATAACAGGAAAAAATCTGGGAATTCCCCTATATATTTTTTCTCCCATTTCCTACCAATGTTGACCATTTTTATAGTGTAGCCCGACTGGGTTGTTGGTATGTCTTCTTAACAATTTGCACTTATAGAATTGTGGAAACTTCAGCAAATTTATGACAACAAAATTCCAATTTTGGGGATTGTCCTTGACATTTTAGGAATTCTTGGGATGTCGAAAGGAGAAAGGTGATTAGGTCAAACGAAAATACAAAAGGAAATAAGGCCCCCAGGAATTTATACCCCAAAATGATAACATCGTAAATTGCAAATCGGCCCAAAAATCTTCAGTGGTGCTTAATTTTATTAATGTTTATTTAAGGTAAAATAAATGCACCCCAAAAACAGGAAACTGACCCCAAGGTTTTGCTTGTGCAGAATTGGAACCTATTTTGATTTTAATGTTTATTGGTTAGGATGCCAGAAACTCTTAATGCTAGCGGGACTCGTGGCGGTCGGTGAAACGCCCCTATTAACCACGTCCCTATTCGTATTCGTACTGCTAAACGTTAAAGCGTGGTGGAGAAATGGTGGAGGGTTAATCGAAAATGTGTTCGATTTGCAAATCTTAAAAATGAGGGCATATTGTAGCCGGTATGAGAAACCAGTGTCATACGAGAATTTAGAAATAAAGCCTGTTAAATATAAAAATAATACCTTTTAGAAGCTCCTTTAAGAGAACCCAATCATCATTAATTTATTAAATTAAAATTTCATATACTTGCTGCGGCCCAATAATCTGCCACCCAATCTAATGTACATACTAAAAACACACACACAAAAATATATATCAATTGTTACTTTACACACATACATGTATACATCAACACCATCAGGCGACAAAACATCCTTTACGTTTGTTGTGTATAAAAAAAACCGCTGCACACCAGTTAAGGAACGTTCGGAATAGCTCCTCTTGTTGAACACATTTCCTTTATGGACTCATTACAGTTATTTCTGCATACATTCACGATCACAGCAAATTAAACCTGACGGTGTTTATGTTTCTCGGCAAAACTAGCATGGTTGAAAAAGTTGGCCTGAGCAGTTAAAGCGATTGGAATAAGTAAAATATCTAAATGGTATTCAAAGGTTTAACAGGTCTTCCAGAACTCCATCTTTCCATTGTATTTGGGGTCATTAACATCTTCACGTTTTCGCAAAATCATTGGGAGTTCTACAGTTACAAGATTTCAATAAGAATCGAAAAAAATTTTGACAATTTTATTTAAAGTCAAAAAAAGCGAATTCTCAAAATTTCTTAACTGATGAAGACATTCTTGTATCATAAGAACTTTTTAAATCTCTCCTTTTCAAGTGTTTAGGGTCTCAAATATTTTATTAATGATTTTTCTCAAATATTTGTTTTGTAAAACATTTTCATATCCGAATTTAGCATTCCGGACGTCCGGAGTTCGGTATAGTTTAATCTTTTTTTTTTCTCTCTTACCCCCTAAGTATGTAATCATTACAAACTATACAATTTGTTGATTATATTCCATAACTGCATTTTAGTAGATGTAAACTTGCAGACTTTATTGTATGAGTGTGTATGTGAGCTTATTTATTTATAAGTATTTGGCATGACTTTATCCGGTTGCCAGATTTTGATTCAGTTCCTGTAAGAGCTGTACAAACGCACGAATCCACACAAATGTCATAATCCACGGGCGGATTTTATTAGGCCTTCCTGAATCAGGTATCACAGTCAACAAATACTCGGATAATTGATCCAACTAATAGAGATTTCTTTTCCTGTTTGCTATTGCTTGCCTTCTAAAGTCTAATGTTAGGTTTTTTTTTTTGTTTTTTTTCTTTTAATCTAAAAGCAAGGGCCTATGCAATTTCCCTGCTCGATAATAATTCGTATAAATGCTCATACATAACTAGTTTGCTGACATGGATTGCTGTTGTTTTTCCTGCCAATATTATTATTGTGCGAGTAATTGTATTGATTTTGATAATACACTTTCGTACATTGATAAATATATTGAATACCACATATACAAATACATACGTAAGTAAATTCACTCTCATTGGATTCATATTAAAGCAATGAAATAATATACATTTGTTGTCGACACTTCATGTACTTTCCCGGAGACACAACTGAATACACTCAGATATTGGATGGGATTGTTACATTTTGATTGTTTAACCAACACACGCAAACATTTACTTCTCCTTGGAGAGTGGTTTAAAAAGTTAGGGAAATTGAGATGCCTTGGGAGTTAAGAAGAACTTTTATAGGAAATATATTTCAATTACAGTAATTCATCAGACCGACAGATCTCTACATCTATGCAAAAGTCCTAATCGGCCGGTATTAGTTTATGTGGGCCCATTGGAGTCCACAAACATCAGCCACAGCGTTATATACTCCCTTAAAGACAAATAATCGTCAATAGCTTTACAAAATAACAGCTTTATTTGGCTCAACAACCTGTTGTTGGTCTTACTTACTTACTAATTTCCCTTAACATCTTATGAAGGAACAGACGGGGAACTTCTCTCGAATCATTGAGATGTGTACGATATAATTTGTAAACTGACTGACCGGGACCTATTGTTTAAAGCCGGCTCCGTACGGCTAATGCTTTTTAGAGCGGTTTTACATGGCTTAGAGATTACTCTCTTACTCGTAAAGTCGCCAACATTTACGAAGTGGAAACAGCCGCTGAAAAATGTTTGATGTTCTTACCCGGTTTCTAACTTGGATTCTTCTGTGTGAACCTACCTACAACACCACGGCCGTCTTGGTCTTGGCTTGCTTAATAAACGATTTTCACAAAATTGGACTACTCTGTGCTATCTCCAAGGCGTTACACCAAGGATTTGCATGTCTTATACCACTAGATCCTCCCACCGGATTCTTGTTCTTTCCAGTCTTGCCTTCCGTGGTAATTGTAGTCCAATGTCCAATGACAGGCTGGAGTGTTCGGATTCAAAGTTTCAACCCACCATCGTGAATTCGATACATGGAATAACAACACCAACATTGTATGAACCTGTTAAGCCAAAACAATTAACAAAACAATTTGATTTCGTCAGATAGCTTTCAGATCTGCCCTCGTACTATAGTCCAACATTGTCTAATAGATATATTCTGATATTTTATTGGATTGTATCTCTGCGTTAATATGATTTCGCAAATTCCATTTCAATTATGTATGCATACACACAAACCACACACATACATACACACACACACCCACGCAGCGATAATATCCCTCCCTTCCTTGGCAAATTAAAATTGCGCAAAAGGTATCAAATCAAAACGAAATGTGCCAATTGAATGGATGCTGTTATTGGTATTCGTATATTGGCAAAATCTGTTATTACAGTGTGTGTGTGTGATTCGTTGAACGAAAATGAATTGCTATGCAATGTTCGATAGTGTTTTTGTGTTCTTAGGCAGGTGGATTTTAATTAGACCTTTGTAGGCGAATTGATTGGAAACTTCGTGTTCCAAATATGAAAACATCATATCGTGTTGAACACACCAAACCCACACAAAGATAGATTTCGTTACAAGCGTACTTCGGGGCTTTAAATGTTTCTGCTTTGACAATGTCAGCATTTTCACTGTGATTGTGGATATGACGGTAGGAGGTGCTTCCACGGGCATTTCGCCAATATTGATGAATGAAACGCAGCACAGTGGAAATGGTGTGCCAAACATAAAATGTATGACGAGACTTTCAGATAACTTACACTACGGTCGATTTTGATATTATTTTAACAAGCATCATAAAAACACAGTCATCACCCTTTTTTTGATTTTAACTATATTCGTGATCGAAGCTGTAATTTTTTTCCATAATTGTAATAATATAGAAAATGAGAAAATAATCCCATTGATGGCCATAACTTTGAAACGCCAAGTGTAAAGTCAATTAGTTTTTTACACATCCATACATTGTTTAAAAATAATGATATTTTTTTAAACATTACGTAAAATTTAAATTTTTTGGGCATTACATTTTTTGCTTTAATGTCAATTTGCCATAGTGGCGTATGCTTGTAATTACGGTATACATCTCTCCATAGTGAGTACAACTACACTTTATTGTTTTTTCGAATTAATATGTGCAGATGTGGTGTGATAGGTAGTGGCCACAAAAATTAATGAGAACATGTCAGTGCGAATATTCATTTGCCGGGTTTTCCTCTACTAACGCCCTTGGATCCCAATTTTAGATGAATCTCAGAAAAAGTTTTTTTTTTTAATTTATTTATGCTGGAGATTTCATCCCACATATAGCCAGGGTAAATATCTTAAAGTTATTAAAGCTGTTACTTTAAACACTACACAAAAAAAACGAGCATTAATATATAAAACAAAAACTGTACATTAACAGATAACAGAGTAAACTTAAATAACTCCGCCATGACGACTGTCAATGTACACGACCGCACACTCTACTCCTTGGAAACGAAACAAAGAAAGAGCTAAATATTTCGATTTGGAAATTTCTGTTAATTTTCGTTTTCATGAATTCATGTTAATAGAGCTGTGTTTTGAGCCGTGGAGTTCCACATAAAAGTAGTGAAATCTCCGATTCTAAAAATCCCGAGGAAATTCTCTTTCAGTACCCAGGAGATCCATATATCGGCCAATAAATTCCATGGTCTTGTAGCGTACACAAATTTAGCAGAATTCGCACGCTTGTTCGTCAGTAGGATGTTGGAAGAAACAAAAGCATCTCAGCTTTGTCTGCTAGGGTTTTATCTCTCGGGTTTTATGCCGTTGATTTGCCAGTAAACAAAATTCACTTACAAACAATTCAGAACTGCGGTTACAAAAAATTATACCCATCTGTCCATTATTCCGAATGTGTATTAAAAACGAAATTTTTATTTGGAAATTCTCTATTCCTTTAATAAAAAACGTCCTACCTACCAGTTCTCCGTTTGCTTCCTAATGCGATATTGAGGGAACTATTTCTATCATATCATTACTTCCCGATCTTCCCTTGGCCACGCTAGTGTTTACAGTATATTTTTTACCACATTCGACTATTTGTGTATCATTCGTAAGGATATGAACAATATTGTCGCCACATATCTCATACCAAAGACCATACAAAGGGCAGACGTCACAAAACGTTTGCTGAACATTTCCAAGAGGTTTAAATATCCAGTATTTGTTAAAAAAAACACACACACATTTGCTTTGAAAACCTTTTAAATATTGTCATTCCAATTACTGACATCTAGAGTGTGTAACCGAACTAATGTGCCAAAAAATAACTTGAGTCGTCTGCCCTGTGTACAGTCTTGGCTCATACGTCGATCCATATTCTGAATATAACTCTCAATACTGAACAACTAGATTAACTAGATTATGAACTAGATAAAGTATAAGAAGTGCTGCCAACCATATGATTAACAAAAATTCAATTAAAATATCAGACTTTTCAAATAGCACATTTAAAAATAAATGTTCTGTTCACTGCTTCGCCATTTACAGAATCTTCATCCTAATATGGGCAGTGACCTTGCCATTTTTCCACTCCCGTTAAAGCTGTTCGACTGTGTTAATATTCTCCACTAGCTCCCTTTCGTTACACTCCCAGCTGCCCAGACCACATTGTATCCATCCTATACAAATGGCGTGTGACTTTTTGTTAATTTATTTCTTATATCGCAATGCAGTCATAATAAAACGCTCATAAATTTTAATGTCAACAATTCATTATTTTCAAATTTCATTAGAACTTCAAAGAGAAATCGCCGTCGCAGCCAACATCGTTTGGCATGGCAACACAAGAAAAACAACAACATAAAATTATCACGTATTTCATTGAATTTTCTTTGGGTTTTGGTGTCGAAATGAAACAAGAATGAACAAAATCCTATTAAAGCTAATGATGATATTTAAAAGAGCTAATGTTCTTATTATTTGCCATTACGCGACTCTGGTGAAAAATGCCAAGCAATAGGAAATGAGTCAGCAGGGAGATGGGAGAAAGACAGAGCAAGTGAAGGACATTAAAATCAATTTAATTTCCTGCTTTATAAGCGGTCTAATGAACGAACAACATCAACAGCACCAAATAATACAAATTTTGTGTTGTTGCCAACAAATGACGCCGAGTGAAATAACGTAAGGGTGGAATGACAAAGAGGAGCAACAACATAAAACCAATTTCCTTCTCGAGCAAATGAACGAATCCTTGTTGTTCGGTCTAAGGATAAAAACATTGTTTGTTATTTTTTCTTAAATCATTTTTCATACGATTCAGTTTTTTTTCGTCTTTCCGGCTTATGAGTCTGCCTGCTTGCCATGGTGTGTGCCGAGTGTCTTCTATGAATCGCTAAGCAGTTGTAGCATTTAGCATGTTCATGTTTATTGACTGTTGTACCGATGTTGTCGGCATTGCAAAATGTTTATTTATGAAATTTTTGTTATTTATCCTATGAACAGTGGTTTCAAACAAATGCGCAAAGTCCTAATGGCAGAATAATTCAACGAAAAAGAAAATCAAATTAAAAACGATAGTCTCATTTAAAATTGGTCTCCATTCTTTCTCGTGGGTTTAATTTGGAATTTGATATTCCCAGTCATGAGTTTTATAAGTCGAACATATAAGAAGTGGAGGGCCGTGGTGTCAACCCAGGTTCGAATCCTGGTAAGACCATAAAATGTAAAATCTGTATTCGTATCCATATACAGGGTTTTCCAACAAGAGGAAAAGGACTCACCCGGTATTTCGATATCTGTCACTTTTGAAGCTTTTATTCTTGGACATTTGACAAGTAGAAACTACGCCATTACTAAAAATGGAAATTATTAAAATTCACTACAAAAATGGGGAAAATCTTGCAGACACAATCGCAAATTTAAAAAGTTCCCAGACCGATGTTGTTCTTCATTATTAACATACCTTCTTCTTTATTATGAAATAAACATCCGAACATTTATCTGAAAAAATTTCATTTTTCTTTGAATATCAAAATAACACCTATCGTTGGAGAACCCTGTATATCCATATCATCCGCAGTAGGCCCGACAAAGTTTGGAATTTCAAAAGAAAATGGTCCCATAACACAACCAGACCAAAAAACGGCCCAGACGTTAATAACGACCAAAAGGTGTCCACAACTTTGCAAAAATGTGGTTTTTACATAACCACCACTCTTGTAAAGGGTGTTTTTTATTGAGGTATAGAACTTCGAATTGAAATAAAACACAAGAAAATCGTTTTAATGTCCATCAATTTGGTTTTATTGGAAGGATAATTTTATGCCATTAATGTTTAAATATGATTTCGGGCATGTAGCCGCCGCGGCTGGCTCGAATAAAGCCAATTCTACAGGTCCAATTTTCAACCACTTGTTGGAACCACAACTCATCCACATTCATGCCATCCAATTCGGGAACAAAATAGTCGGTTATCATGGCTCTATACCGGTCTCCATTAACATTAACTGACTCTCCAGCATTATTTCGGAAGAAGTATGGCCCAATGACTTCACCAGCCCATAGAGCACACCAAACAGTCAGTTTTTGTGGATGTAATGGCATAAAATGGACGGAGCTTGCGGTGAACTTCGCGAACTGAACCATTACTTTCGAAATAAATTTGCACGATTTGCAAGCGTTGTTCTTTTGTCAACCTGTTCATGATGAAATGGCAAACCAAACTAAATATTAATCACATGACAGCTGACAAAATGGCCGCCAGTTAAAAAAGTGATGCCAACTTAAAGTTCTATACCCCAATAAAAAACACCCTTTAGTAAATTTTAATTATTGTTAAACGGCAAAATTGATTTTTTTTTTCTTTAGCAAATTGACATCTGACATAAAACACAATTGGAAAGGAAACACGAACTTAAAAGGACCTGCATATCCGACTCTTACCTTACTACTCCCTTTCAAAAGTTGAATATTAACCCATATATTGAATAAAAAAATACTATAATGACTTCCTAATAACCCTGCGGAGAACCAGACATCCCAAATCTCATAAAAAAAATCGTTGACAAGACATGTTGTTCTCGTCAACAACACTCAACATGGAAATACTGCCCGTAGTAAAATTCATTAATGGACTATTGATTAGCTTAATGTATATTTAAATGCCAACAAATTGTGATTATGTGTAAATAAAAAACGCTTAAATATTAGAGAAATTAATGAAGCATGAGAGTCATATGGCAGTTGATAACTTAATTTCAATATAATTGCTTGTGATGGTCGGGCGGATGTGTGATGGTCATGTGATAACAGCCAATAGACTTAAAGCCTAAATCAGTTGATGAAAATAAAAACAAAGTGGTGGACACAGTATTCATGGATGTCATCATGGATTTAAGGCTCATATACCCACATGGAAGCCAGAACTGTCTGAAAACAAAAAAGTATGAATTAACTTAGCTAACCAAGTAATGCTTGCATTACTTTTTTCCCTCGTTTTTTTTTACCGTTTTTCCCAACATTTTCTATCTATCTTAATATGGTTTGACTGTCACAGTGCTGAAGGAAACGTCGAGTGTTTTTCTATCCTTCTTAAACGAATTTAAAGTATCCAACCACAGAGCGGTGCTGTGCTCACATCTTAATTTACGTGACTCAATTACAAAAGGATTTTGCGATTTTATGTTTTTATGTTATCTTCAACGTTCTCCTTGTTTAGAGCAGCCATCTATTTCTGCTGTACCAAAGAAATTAGAAATAGAAGCCCCACCCGCCCTCCGCTCCACACTCTAGTCATGCATGTATAGAGTAGATTTAGAAAAAAAAGAGACATGCATACAATTTGGAAAAAAAAAGGAAACGCATAAATGTTTGGAAAATGAAGTAAGTCAACGTAAGATTTGTGTTAGTAGGTGAGTTGATTTTCTTTTTTTTTAATATGCTTTTAAATGAATTTTATTATATTCTGCACGCGTTTTCCGTTTTCTTTTTAATGGAGGTAAAATGCGACTTTACATGATTTAAAATAATTGGTGAGGCGGCTCCTCCATTCTCCCATTTCATAGGAGATAGTAACACGATTTTAGGCCTACGGCGGTGGGGCTGTCTCACAACAAATCCATGTTGTGAAGTTTCAGAACGTCGGTTGTCGTTCGATATCATTACAAGTTTAACCTTTTCAGTAAACGTATCAATTGGTTGTCTCTAAAAGGTTAGGTTGGGATTCAAGGGGGAGGAATGTGGAGTATTAAGCTTATAGCTGGAACCATTTTGAGTTTCCGATAAATTTCGCTAGGGAGGTCAGTGGTGCACTGCACATCTGATAGGAAGCTGAGAAACCTGCTCTCGGGGTGAGTGAGTCGATGTTTCTATTGATCTGGACAATGGCATAACAAATGTTCCACTGGTTCTTCCTGTTGTGGAAGCTCTTTAGTAATCATCCCGAGATATACAAACACGATTTGCTATCTTGCATATTGTACTGTACCCAATGATGACTCCTGGGGACTCCGGTAATGTTCCTATTTTCCATTCATTCCTGTTGATTAAAATTTTATTCGCACATTTTTGTTTATCCTCCTTTGTTCCTTTTCTATAACCCCACCACCCTTTTTATCCCGCTTGGCCCATTTATGGTCACACATCTAAGTCATTTCCCTTTTGTTGCCAATAATTTGCCTAACTCTTTCATATTTTCCCCCATTTGCATTCCGTTTTGAAACTCATATCCACCTGTTGTTGCCAAGCGTACTTATGAATCACAAATCACAATATTTGATTAGTGTGTATTGGTGGGTATTTCGAAGGTTTTTGCGGACTTCCGATCCAAATTTCAAAAAACCGTTTATAGCTCATTTCATGATTTTAGCTTCAGCCATTGTCGAGGACAGGATGAATCAGTCAGTCAGTCACACAACTATTTTACATATTTGTATGTAGATTATTTCTCATTTTTATTTTACCAGTTTTGGGCCCGTTTTGGACCCTTGTAGTCTCCTTTGCCATTACTTCAAACTGTTGGCTCATTCCTGCCGATTACAATGTTTTCACACACATTTTTTTTGTTTTTCCCCTTTTGTACCTTTTTTATCCCGTTTTGGTACGTTTTGTCCACTTTTTCGTCCATTATCTAACAATTATCCACATGTTTTTGCCAACCATTTTTTTATTTTTTCTCCATTTTGTATCCCGTCTTGGCCGCTTTTTCGACAATCGTAGCCGTGGACCAATTTTCCAACAAAAATCACAATATTTGATTATTTCGTATTTTTTGTGTATTTCGAAGGATTTTTGTATCCCCTTCCAATCCGATTTCCAAAATTTCATGATTCTAGCTTCAGCCGTTTGGTCAGGACAGTGATGAATCAGTCACTCAGTCACGCAAGAGTTATCTTCTTTTTTAATATATATTTACCCTCGGCACTGATTCACTGATACACTGATTCACTGACTCTGTCACGCAGTACGTAGGAATTTAAATAGGCATTCTATAATTTTCTATAAATAATAATAATAAAAAAAAAAATATTTTTTTTTTGTACAGAAATTGTGTTTTCCCCAAATTTTTTTTTTACCAAAAATTTTTTTTCCCAAAATTTTTTTTTTACAAATTTTTTTTTTTACAAAATTTTTTTTTAAACAAAAATTTTTTTTTTACAAAAATTTTTTTTTTCAACAAAATTTTTTTTTTCAACAAAATTTTTTTTTTTTCAAGAAAAAATTTTGTTTTCAAACAAATTTTTTTTTTCAACGAATTTTTTTTTTCCGCAAAATTTATTTTTTTTCAACAAATTTTTTTTCCATATTTCAACGGGCGCCAGAGGCGCATTACAACTTACTAGTATATATACATATATATAGATTATCGCTACAATTCTAAAACTACGTCGGTATATAGGTATGTATGTAATTACGTTTGTGCGTCCGTTTGTTTAAATCACGATAGCGGTTAAACGAATAATCCTTCTACTGATATGGGAACTTCACTCTTCCGGCTGATGCCGTATACTCAATATGTGCTAGGCAGCAGCATTACCTGGAACATATCGCTCATTTACTTCAATAGTGTCACAACTCAAAACAAGATTTTTTCAGCCGAGCCGTTTAAAGTTTTCGATTGTATCTTATGAACATAAATCATAGGTTTCCCGAATAAACTGGAGCCATGACAAATTTTGTGTATTATACACTTAGAACAAACGGCAACTCAAATAAGAGATTTATAACTTTTCCTTGAGCAAAAAAATAAAAAGTAAATTTCGAACTGTGACACTATTGAAGTAAATGAACGATATGTTGCAGGTAACGCTAGTACAAGGCGTCTGCTAAAACAAATGTAGATCATGCACTTCATTTTATGAACATATTTCTACAACATAAAAACGCATACGCATACTACAATTGTTCCCGGTTTGTTCAAAAAGAAATATGATAGATGCTTTAACTAAAAAAAAGTTTCTATACATGTCGCTATCTCTCTTTGTTTCTGAAAGTTGTGCACATATTTCAGCTTGTTTTTGGCAGTTTCGTTGTCTTAACGACAACACAAAATGCTGTTTATGTCCATTTCTTGCTTAACAAAAACAGATGATGTCCTCAAGTGAACATAAGTCCAGCAACTGAAACCACAAACAGCAGCCGCAGCAGTAGCAGCAGTAATAAGATGAAAATGCACACCAGAAAGGAAACCAACGAAAGTGAGCTCTTGTTTAATTTTTCATGCTCTGCGATGTTAGTAAAATTAATTAAAATTGCATATACTCCTCGTACTAATAACAATTTCGGAAATTGCTTGCATGCATTATGCTGAAGGACCAACTGCCACAACTCCCCCAATCCTTTTTATCCAATGTCTTGTATGCAGTTGCTAATGGAAGATGTGTAGCAGCTCCTTAAAAAAAAATATCGCGTTTATGCAGATGTGCAACATAAAACCCCACCCTAAAAATATGCAAAGTTTAACAGTCGTGAAAACCCTTCAGTCTCGCTCACGCTCGCTCTGTCTCTTGGCGAAAACATAAAAGACATGACAACGTTATTATCGCTTTTATTAGTAATCGTCAGCCATCGTTGTTGTAATATGCAGCATGTCAGCGTGACTGCAGTTGTGGTAGTGTTGTGAGTCCTTGTACCCAGCATGATGGCTCCTTGTGGCCGTTAGTGAGTATATGTGCCGCGGCACCTCAGTGCATTCTCTATATGACAGTCTGCGCGTTTCGTTAGGAATTTGGCAGGTTAATGTAGAAGTAAATACCGACTAGGCGACACCATATCAGTGTTCATCGACAATCTGGAGAACATACACTTAAAAATGTGATATCTCGATGTCGGTTCCCAAAAATGGAGCGAGGATTAAAACTACTCTAGGACCAGACTTTGGTATAACAGTGAATGACACTGAGTCAGAAGTGCAGTATTATTTTATAGGATATGTGTAATATTGTATTAAAAAGAAGCGAGAAAGGACTAAAATTGGATGACACCACCGCCTTGATGATATCCGATATTATACTCTCCTAAGTACTAGAAGACATCACAGTTAACAAGGGGAATTAGGGACATTTTCTAAGCCAAACCGAGTTTCAATTGAAGAACAGTGAGTAAGCCCAAATACTGATCCTGTCGAAGTAAGAAAAGTAGGAACCACACAAAGTTGTCGCCAAAATATTTTAGACTGTAACCAGCAATGACAGCGAAGAATAGGCCGTCCAAGAAACACCCGAAGCTGCTGTACTAAATGAGAATTAACATCAGCACAAATATCCTGAAGAGACCTTGTAGTTTCGACAACACTATGCAGAAATATTCACAAAGGACCAAACCGTACGAAATCAACACAACGGTATTAAAATAAAAATATTACAAAATCAATTATTAACAACAACAAAATTTAAATTGTAAAAATATGGAAAAAGCGACACCGATGGACTAAGTTGAGAAAAACATAAAATTTTTATTAAAATTATTTAAAATTAATAACAAAGGAAAGCAGAAAGGGGGTATGGGTTATCTGCAAGATGGATCAAAATGTTTCAATATTGATCCATGATTGACAACAGCTGGTAAATATTTTATTAAAAGTGAGTAACAAGATTCAAACGTAAAATAGAGGAAAAAATGTCAAACTTTGAAATGGGGAAATTGTGGCCGAAGGAAACGACAGGGAACTTCTAACAAACAGCTGGTAAATATTTTTTTAAAAGTGAGTAACAAGATTCAAACGTAAAATAAAAGAAAAAAATTTCAAAATTTGAAATGGGGGAAATTGTGGCAGGGAACTTCTAATAAATAAGTGAGTTGTGCACAATATAACTAACATACTATTAAGATTTTTTATAGAAACTTCTTAACAACGCTTAGAGTTTACCTCTTATTCGTGAAGCTATCAGCATTAACAAGGTGGAACCGGCCAGTTAAAAATATTTTTTCGATGTTCTTAGGCAAATATGAATCTTATTTGATCGGTAGAAAAGCAGTAACAAGGCAATTCGAAAATTTTTGAGTTATAGTCTAGAGGAGAAAATTGAAGTCGATGAAATTGACGGATACAAGGTTTAAAACGCTTAAAAACTACTAACTACGCATATAATTTAAAAGTATTTAAATTAAATTAAAAGTGTTGTTACATGGAAAATCGTAAAGCCAATTTTTGGGGCAACGATGAGAATTATCCAAAACGTTGAAGGGAAAATTCTTCTCCTTCAACTGTCAATCTGAACTCTACAATTTTATAAAGTTGTTCATACAACAACTGAAATTTAAAAAAAAAACAAATTGAGTTTCAATTAAAACATTGTTTACTTCAATTAAAAATTTATTAATTTCCAGAAATTTCTTAAGAACTATGGCAGAGATTATGTTTCGAATGAACCGTAGCGAACCAACACTAGCTAATTTATTACTAGTTGCCGTAAGTGAAAAAAGTTCCGAAACATTTTTCTCGTCCGCTGTCTTATCACCGCCAACAAATTAATCGAAGTGTATGTGAACATCGTCTATAGGGTAAAACCACTGTATGATGCAGAAATTTAATCATGATCCTATACGAGCACTTCGATTGCAACAGAGTGTGTGTGTGCACTTTTGTTTTGCGCACCGAACCCCTTTATAGATATTTTCAGTGTTTTTCACTGTTGTTGTTGTTTTCCATTTCCTTAACTCCGACAATGTCGGTGTAAAAGTATGAGAAAGCAAAGTGACTCACTATAAAGCCATTGTAAGTGTACGCCGCCTGTAGCGGCATGTAATTTAATTCATACCACCCTTGGCTCTCATCGTCTTTCCATTTCCATTTTTTTTTTGTGTTAAATTTTTTTTCCCTTTTGAGCTATTCTTACCTACAAAGTTGTGACAGGCTTATTAAAAATTGCTGATTACTCTGTTTTCAAACATCTCCTTTTTTTGCGCAACAAAAAAAAAAGATGAAATTTTCACATCCACCTCAGGTGTTTTTGTCCTTTTAGTATGGCGGTGCAATGAATTAAAACGAGGTGCTGCGGCGGTCCTTTTTAAGTCGTGGCGTATGTCATTTAGAAAGACGCCATTAAGATGAGTTGACATGGGATAACATAAAGGTTGGGCTAATGAGGATTTAATTTTTAGTAAAGTTAAATGCAGAACATTCAAGAGATTTTGTTTTTAATTTGATTTTTTTTAGTTGAAACGAATGAGGATAGCTGGCGATGAAGGAAATCGTCTACGGCTAACTATGGTGAGCAATTACTGTAGGTCGGCAGGAAATATTGGATAACTAAATGGAAAGTGATCCATTGTAGAGAACATACCGCATCACCTATACGAATATGATTATTTATCCATTTAGTTTTTGTCACAAAAATAATTTCTAAGTTATATGAAACCTCTCACAAGCCATATGTAACATTTCTGAATACAAATATTCTAAAAATATTCAATTTTAATTGCTGTAATTCTCAGTAGGAGTAGGAGAGAGAGAGAGAGGTACGGGGAATGTTAAGGGGGGAAAACTTGCTCGTACTGGCAATTACTTTTTTGTTTTTGGTACTGTGAAGGTGGCTGCAGATTATTTTGACATTGTGAAAGTCATTTGAAAAAAATGTAATGAAAATAAAATTGCTGAAACCAAAGGGAATGATAAAAATTGCCGCAAGTAAACGTGCCTTTTGTGAATCGGGACAAACTGTCCAAATCTATCCTAACCTTTGTGAAAACCCTGTATAAAATTCAGTGATTTGATAAAGTGCTTCAGGGTTTAGTACGTTTAACGACTTAGAGAACCTGGTCTGAGTGATCCTCTACGGTAGCTTTATTACCATTAGAAATAAATCATACGTCAATGCATCTTAATATATATTTACCCTCGACACTGATTCACTGACTCTGTCACGCAGTACGTAGGAATTTAAATAGGCATTCTATAATTTTCTATAAAAAATAATAAAAAAAATAATATTTTTTTTTTGTACAGATATTGTGTTTTCCCCAAATTTTTTTTTTACCAAAAAATTTTTTTTTACAAAATTTTTTTTACAAATTTTTTTTTTTACAAAATTTTTTTTCAACAAAAATTTTTTTTTACAAAAAATTTTTTTTTACAAATTTTTTTTTCAACAAAAATTTTTTTTTTTCAACAAAATTTTTTTTTTCAGCAAAATTTTTTCTTACCACAAAATGTTTTTTTTTCAACAAAATTTTTTTTTTCACAAAATTTTTTTTTTTCAACAAAATTTTTTTTCCATATTTCAACGGGCGCCATAGGCGCATTACAACTTACTAGTTATCTAATAATTATATCTTATAATTTTAGCAACTCGTTCTCTTTAGGTTTTCTCGTTCCATCTCAACCAATTATTAGTAGTAAAATCCCTTCGATTGCGTATATGAGTCGTAACCATGGGGGACGGTATATACGATTTGTCATGGCCCAACTTGACGACTTTTTCACCGGCGACTTGTCTACTTGTTAAACTGTTGTCCAATAGTGAATTGTTGCGTATGCCATCTGTTGTCAATTTAACATTTATGAAACAAATACAGAAATGATATCCCACAATATTCGTGGCTTTTTGAACTCACGTATAATTCTTGAAGAGCCGTTTAATGCACTCAAAGGCCCAATAAATGAGTCAAGGTTGATCTTTGTTTTTCGTTTAAACTGAAGTTAAACTTCAAATTCGTTTTTTTGCAATCAAAGTTTATACGTCAAATATTGAACGATTAAAATGCGTTTAAACTTTGACTGAAAAAACGAATTGGAAGTTTTACTTCAGTTTAAACGAAAAACATAGATCAACCTTGACTCACAGTTTAATAGCCATATGATTGTGAAATCACTCAACGAAAGAAGAAGAAGAATACAAATTATGTTGGTTCACCAAATTCCACAAATAAAATAAATTACATAAATAAAGCTGCTGTGTAATTTTGTTTGGTTTCCGATCACCACCAGTTCCAAACATGTGTCTTTTGTCCATGCCAATGTTCATTTATGCCTGTTTTTTTTTATTCTAATATTTTGTCTAAAAATCTGGTGTGAAAAAATCCACCACAAAAGTTTAATATTATTTTAATTATTCACCAGAAACACATGCTTTCTAATGAAAGTGTGAGTGTTGCCACATCAACAGTCGAAAATGTGGACTATTTTGTCTGGCCACTCAAAAACGTATTTGTAGTTTAAACTCAGTTTTATTGGAAACTGAGTTTTACATAATCGTAGTTTAACTACGATGTTATTTATTGGCCCTAAGAAAGTGTCGATGTTTTTAATAATGCGCTCAGACTTGAATCCGGCATCCATGTCTAGAAACAATTTATTTAGGCATTAGTAAACTCCCAGGTTCTCCTCTCACTCTATGGAACTATGACCTAATAACAGCAGTATCTATGATACGAAATTATTGCTAAAAACATATTTAGTTAAAATGACCCAAATGGCCACTTCAGAACTTTTCGCTTGAATTTACACAACATTAGGCGACTTTTAGCAGACTGAAATCATTATCACCACAAAAAAAACACAACCTGCAACACGATTTTTCATTTTTGTTCCCTTTTTTTCATAAGTCGTACTTTATTTACATAAAGTCGTACTTTATATTTTTTTTATAGGGCCATGATTTGTTTTCATTTTCAGTCTAATTGGAACAAATCCCACATCCTACTTTTATTTTCCTTGTAATGCCGTGAATACAAATGCGTGGTAAATATTCTACTTTAATCCTTTAGCGTGTTTTTTTTTTCTACATTTACTTGTGTAATTATAAAATGTGGTTTTATGATGAGTGACAGAGGAAAAACCGCAAAAGACCGAATGATGTTGAGAGGGAAATGTGGTAAATGTAAGGAATTATGCCATTTTTAAATCACCGTAAAAACGCCCGTCTGAAACAAATATAATATTGACAAATGCAGACTCTTAGCTAGATGACTGAATGGGAATGGAAGGCTACTCCTTTACAAAAAACATTAACACATAAGAACTATTACAAATAGGCTTTGTCAAAAAAAAAAGAACAGACAGACAGACAGACAAACCAAAACCTTGCTACTAAAGGGGGAAGACAATACCGAATCGGGAAAAGTGAGGGAGCTGATGGAAGTGTTATGACAATGGCCCCCCCAAACGGCAACGACAATGCCATTCACACCACCCCCAACTAAGCGTGGCTGCAAGTAAATCCCTTTTAAGAGGAGACACAGGCAACGATGACAACGAATAAATGACAGACAGCAAAAAAAGAAGGAACCGAACGATGGGGGAAAAAGTCACCATGGCCGACATTGCCATTCAAAAGGATTCACTCAGAAACAGGCATCCTTTATGGCCCAAAGTAATGTTGGTAACATTTCTAGGCAATAGCGACACACACGCACACATGCAGCCAGTGCTGACGGCCGCAACATTGACTGTGCAAAAATACATTAAAGCTGAAAGCAAGAAGGCAGCCGGAGCGGGCAGCCAGAAGGCAAGCGGCAGCTGCACTACAAACTTTTGTGGCATGTTAAGACATGGCCTTGAGGCGATTTTCTACATGAAAAATAGGTCGTTAAAAACATTTAAAATGGTAAACACTATAATTTATAATGTAGTTTTTTGTTTAGCTTAACCACTAGGTCTGTATGTGTGAGACAGTTTTCATACACACACACTGTAGTAGAATATGCAGTTGTTGTTTTTTTGTATGCGAACGCTTGAAACTTAATAGTTTTGTTATCCTTGGCCACCGAATGTAGGTGTTGTGGTTGGGGGTGCGACACAACGTACTTTCGGCACTCATGTTATACCGGAAGTTGCAAAATCAAAACAAAAACAACAGCCACGCAGCATTGAAGTATGTTTCCGGCCAAACAATTTATGTTAATAGTCTGGCCTATGAGGAGCTTTATTTTGCCGTCTGTGTGTGTGTGTATGAGTGTCAGGGCTGATGTCGATGCTGAGAACTTTAGTTTAAAAATGTGAAGTGCGGTTTGAATTGTGTCAATATTAACTTGACTACTCCTTCGTCGACCGAAATATGTTAAGCGCACGTTACGGATGACTAAACAAGCCGAACAAATATTTATCGTCTGCGGCTGATGGCAGACTGAAGGTAAACCCATGCTATTTATGTACTAATGCCATATAAAAATGGCTCCTTAGATAACTCACACTGTCAACCACTTGAGGGAAATCAATCTCAACCTAAGGGCAAATGTCTGCGACTGGTATTCGATTTTATTATGATCATTTTAATATAAAAAAAATATAGGGAAATAAATAGCTAAAGTTCGGTGCGACTTACCGAGTAATATTTTCACCACACTCTTATACAGAGTCTCTTAACTTGAACATGATTATCGTCGTGAAGACCTGAACTACTGTCCAACGATTCCCAGTATAACCAGTAAACTAACCAAGCAAGCCTGGACAGCAATTTCGAGAATTTGGTATTTGAGCGTAACTTCACTTTGTTATGGGTTGAGGCCTACAAAACACCTCTGTCATAGTTGGGTTGCAGCACACGATTGAAATCGCAATCGTAGCAGATTACAGACTCGGTGCAGTACAACTGCTTCGTGCCCAGCATACTCTGATGGCGTTTACGAGACCATCTCGTATTTATTACGAAGGACTAGGGATATGATTTCCATGCAAATGCATGTTTTGTTTTTTTTTTGGAAAGTTTTAAAACTACTCTAATAGAAAAAGTATGACCAAACGTACATGAACTGACAGCATACGGTCTATCGTTAGACGTATGTGGCCAAATCGTCAACGATGTTCCAATTTTGTCAACACCGTTTTATCAACGATTTGTGTAAAAATTTGCAACAAACTGTTCTCAATTCAAGGCTGAGCGTAAATGAAAATATGTTTTAATTTTGTTTTTTTTTCCTGTATGAAAATTTTGCATACATTTAGGCATTTTCCCTTAATTTATGGGAAAAAGTCAGTTTTGGGAAATTTTGAGTTGACCATTATGTATTTAGGGTGCGATATGGTATATACAATGCCGGCAAAAAAAATAGCACCGAGATGCATTTTTGGATTGTTCTTTGTGCATAGTTTTTATTATCGATTTATTTGTCCTGTTTGTGTTCCTCAAACTTTCTTTTGATTGTGCCTTCTTCAAGAGAAAATTTGGTATTTTCTAAATGACAACTGTTGTTGTTGTATTGGACAACTATGAGAGGAAAGTGGAAAATCTAACGTTAGAAAAAAATAGCACCGATCTTCTTTTTGCTTTGTTTGCTTTATTTTTAACAAAGAAATGTCATTGGTTGGCGTCTTTTGAAGTATAACTAGTTTAAGAAGGCAATGTAAAGTGAATTACAAAACAAAAATAAATAAATTATTAGTAGAAATGGGTCGCGGAAAACATTGTTCGTTGGGAACAAGAGGAATTTTTAAAAATATGATTTCAGAAGGCAAATCTTACGCTGAAATAGGGCAATTGCTACATTGTTCCAACAAAACGATACGCAATGCTATAATCTATGAAAAAAAAAGTAGAAAACCGCGGACGAAAACCATCAATCTCGAATTTAATGGTGAAACGGTTGATTCGGGAATGCAAGAAAGACCCAATTAAGCCTGCCTCGTAACTAAAAAAAGGAACTCAAAATCGAGGCTTGCTTAGAAACTGTTCGAGCGCGATTATGAGAACATAATATTAATGCCTGCAGTCCGCGAAAAGTTCCACTGTTAACTTCAAGGCAGTAAGTTGAGAAATATTTTGTGGACAGATGAGTCTAAATTTTTTTATATGGTGGTAAAGATTCTCGATCCTATGGGCGAAGACAACCCAATACCGAATAGAACCGAAAATTCACTTACAAGACAATCCAGCACGGGAGTTCTAGCATCATGGTGTGGGGATGTTTCTCGTACTATGAAGTGGACCCAATACATTTAATAAAAACAATGATGGATCAACATGTTCATGTAGAAATTTTACAAAACGTAATGTTACCTTACGCGGAAGAGGAAATGCCATTGTTGTGGGTCTTTCAACAGGATAATGACCCCAAAAATACAAGCAGAAGAGCACGACAATGGGATTAACGTCACGGAGTGGCCCGCACAGTCGCCAGGCCTTAACCCAATGGAAAATCTTTGGGCTGACGTTAAGAAATACGTGTCTGATGGAAAACCAACAAACAATAAACAACTTTGGGCTGTTGTTAAAGAGTCCAAAAAATGTCCAAAAAACGATGTGAAGACCTGGTCAACTCATTGCCGAGATGTTGCGCCGCCGTTATTGCCAATAATGGATATCCAACAAAATATAAAAAAAAAACTAAACTTGTTTGCACTAATTTCTTTTACCTAGTACCATTTTTTGATCATAGTGATATTTTACTTACCGGCTAAATTTTGAATATTTAGAACTAGTAAATTGTAATGCGCCTATGGCGGCCGTTGAAATATGGAAAAAAAATTTTCTTGAAAAAAAAAAAAAAAAAAAAAAAAAATGTTGAAAAAAAAAATTTTGTTGAAAAAAAAAAATTTGGGAAAAAAAAAATTTTTGTTGAAAAAAAAATTTTGTAAAAAAAAAATTTGTAAACAAAAATTTTGGTAAAACACAATTTCTGTACAAAAAAAATATTAGTGAACAGGGTCAGTGAATCAGTGTCGAGGGTAAATATATATTAAGATACTTTAGGTATATTTTGTTATAAACTCAATAAATGTATAAACTTACTTAAATGTATATTACAAGTTCAATTTGCTAATTATATAACATAGAAAATTCCGCAGCTGTAGAATAACTTAGACGATGTAGTAGTGTATGCTGTAATAAGTAGACTTTGGTTTATGTTTGTGATCGAGACTCGATCAATTACAAAATTACATTATTTTTGTGATTAGTTCATGAATGTTTTCGCCTAAACCCATTTGCAACTAGCCGGATATTTTGTACTTCCCCTTTCGCACAATTTCTAAGTCTATGCAAATATAGTCAAATGAAATCTGTAAAAACAGTTTCAGCATAATGTTTGCACAGATTTAACTTTCGACAATGATGGTGTTGTTGTTGTTGCTGCTGCTGTTTTGTTTCGACGAAACTTCATGTTTTCGTACACAAAACGAATATTTAATTATTTCGTAGCACACAATACCGGATAATAAGGACATGACTTATTACTATGCACGAGACTTTCGACATCATCGTCACTCCACTTCCATCTCTCTCTCTGTCTGTCTGTTGCTGTATTTGTCTCTCACTCCATTTTATTCTCTGCTCCCCTTCAAATTTGCCCATTGTTGATGATATTACTTAGCATTTTCGCATGTATGTTCTTTAACATTGTCTTTTCATAATTTTTCATAGAAAAGCGCTTGGAAACAAAAAGAACAAAAAAAAAGAGAAAATAAAAAAGTAAAAATGCAAGCAACGTAGATCGTCGTTTCCTGAACATAAAGCATAAACTGTCACGCTTGTAAAGTAGAAAAATCTTTGAAGGAGAAAGAAGGAAACGTTCCAACTATCGCTGCACTCAGAAAAAGGTGAATCGTAAATACGTGGAAGTATGCAAAATGATACTAAGTCAACATGGAGGAGCAATGCACACATGTTTGTGCATTCTGCAATGGTCCAGGTCATTTCAATCCATGTTCTGATAAAAACATTTTTAATTTGATGAGCAATTGTACTTTTGTATTTTTTCAATTGATATCAACATATTTCCAGCGAATACATCGATTTAAAAAAAATTCACTTTCAACCAGCACATAATATTACAGTTAAGAGCGGTTATGGAAAGGAATGCTGATTTGGAGAGGTTTGATAGATGGAACGGTTCCCCTTTTTGTCCGCCTGAAACTGCCACTTCGAAGATAGGGTGTATTTACTTCAAAAAGTCTAATTTTTAAGTTTTAAAAAAGCGAATTAATATTTTTTTTTTCTTCAACTTTTGAATAATTGGTACATTCGATCAGCAAATTTTCTTTCTTTTAATACCAATCGAAATTTATTTGTCGGTGCTGCGACCAAAATATTTCATATCGTTGACTTTAACCCAATCATGACCAAGACATTTTTTAAAAAAAAAAATATATTTTATAAAAAGGGGTCCTGAAATCCTTTTCCCTGTGAATGGGTTAAGAACACTATTATATACTAGTAAGTTGTAATGCGCCTATGGCGCCCGTTAATTTGCTTGAGAAAGTATTTGTTACTTAATTTTAAAAATTTTGTAAAAAATATTTAGAGAAAACTATTTTGTAAAAAAAAATTTCGAAAAAAAATAAAATTGGAAAAAAAAAATTTGTGGAAAAAAAATTAGCTGAAAAAAAAATTTTTGTGGAAAAAAAAAATGTTTGTTGAAAAAAAAATTTTTGTTGAAAAAAAAATGTTTGCTGAAAAAAAAAATTTTTGTAGAAAAAAAAAAAATTTTTGTGAAAAAAAAATTTTGTTGAAAAAAAAAATTTTGTGGAAAAAAAAAATTTTGTTGAAAAAAAAAATTTTTGGAAAAAAAAAAAAAATTGAAAAAAAAAAAATTTTTGAAAAAAAAATTTGGGGAAAACACAATTTCTGTACAAAAAAAAAAAATATTATTTTTTTTATTATTATTATTTATAGAATTATTATAGAATGCCTATTTAAATTCCTACGTATTGCGTGACAGAGTCAGTGAATCAGGGAATCAGTGTATCAGTGAATCAGTGTCGAGGCTAAATATATATTAAGATAACAAAATAATTTGTAGGGTACTGAGTTATCACTATTAGGACAATACTCTTCTGAAATCATGATTTATTTATGTACATATTTAAGTTGGAAATATTTGTTTTACATACTCGATTAGTAGTAATCCATTCGCTATGGAATTTTTGTCTTAATAATCCGAATTATTCGCCTCTTTTGCTTAGCACAATATTTTCTACGTTGCATTTTAAAATTATCAAATTCCATTATTTTATTCTTAATGCGAATATTTTTCCGCGATTTATAAGCCGTAATTAGAACAACATAAGAAGCACTAACCGTTTTCTGAGTGTAGAATCCCTTCGTGGAACACAGAGTACACGGGGTGCCATACACGGACGTGTTGTGACTGTCACTGCTACTGTTCTGGTTCTACTTCACTACACTGCAGGAAGTCGTAATCATTTATATAAAAAAATTTAAGTCAATGAAAATACCAAGACCCATTGTGTAGTCATAAATACACTGCTGATGATGTTTCCTCTTTGCCAGGATAAACATCGGGCACAAAAAAAAAACGACGAAGAAGAAGAAAAAAAAATCATTTCATTTGAATTCTTTCTTCCACTTTATTTCCATGCCATCCATTCATTTGTACTTACAAATGTTTGGCACTCAGTTACAACTACCTCGGATTAAGTCAGTCAGCGCGCCAGTCAGTCAGTCAGTCAGTCGGGCCACCAGTCAATGAATAAAATGACTATATCATCATCATTGTCAGCGCCAATGCCAAGCTTGCCCCCGGCTAGTCGTGTGCAGGGATACGAAGAAATTTGGTCTGGTACAGTACCACCAAGTTTATGGGAATATAAAACAAAAGGTTTGTCTTCACCAAGAACGCTTTTGGTTCAAAAAATATATATGCTGCTTACATGAGAAGGAGTTCTTCTCTTGTACTCTTTTTTTTCTTCTTTTTGTTGGTGCCTTTGTTTTTGTAGGAAGGCAACGCAAAAAAAGAAAAATGAAATATAAGTAACATAACAAAAAAAAACTCGACCTTCTTCTTTTTTACTGCATTATCGTGATGAAAAACTGTCATGTTAATGAAAAAAAAGTTATGTTGCGGATTTTGTAACCGAACATGGGGAGAATGTTATGTTATGAGTTTGGTGTCGGCTAGACACTCTCGACAATCACGCTCAAAATATTTAAACAACGGTGGAGTAATGTTGGAAAGTTGTAATGGCTTTAATTGATTTGTGGAAGCGTGTATCGTTCCATTTTTAATAATGGTGCAGTTTCTACTAGTCAAATGTCATAGAATAAAACCTTCAAAAGCGACAGCTACCGAAACACCGGGTGATTCAAAATAACACCTCTTGTTGGATATCCCTTTAGACCAGTATAGAATGCACAAAAAAATGTGCGTTCTTCCTCTAAGTTGACTTAGCATTATCTGATATACATACATATATGTATATCTTCCTCTTCAGTCTGTTTGCACAAGTAGTAGTACCGCAGCAAACTCTAGACGTCAATTATTATTTTATGGCGAATCAGTGATTCGTTCGTAGAATAAAATAAATGTTGTTGACCTTTAATGGAAAGACTCGCATCTGACTCTTATTGTTTTATTAATTGGGTTGTGATCATAAGATTCATCTGTATCGATGAATAGACGTAATTATTATTAGTCCGTAGAACTTTTCCTAAATGCAATGATTAAAATATTTTTTGTATCTTCTATACCTTCGAATGGTGTCTTCGTATTACAAACTTACAACCATCCGTTGTATTACAATTAAGTTAATAAAACACTATTGAAATATGTGACAGTCCGGAAAATTCCCTGGGTTTTCCTTTCAATTACAGCTAACAAAAGCTATTGGGAAATAAAAATGTCAATTCGGATGTTGGACATTTTAAATGTCCATAGAACTTTATAGAAATGTTCAGTTTCACTTGTTGTTCGTATACAATGAATGAATGCATCATTTCGTTCCATATGAAATGCAATTCTAATTCCTCGTCCTGAATTCTGCATTTATTTTACACAATTCCCAATTGGTGCATGTTCGCATTGTTCATGTCATCATTGTCGACATCAAAGTGTTTGTATGTAATTCAAATTCAATTGTTTCCGATTTTTCTCCTCTTTATTTTTTTTTTTGTTTTGTTTCAGTTGGTTGACATTTGCAAGGGAGTGTGTGCGTGTGTGACTTTCATTTGCAATTCAAAAAATTATTTCATTTTTTTTTTGTTTTAAAAATTTGTACAAAATTTGTATTGATTGCTTGACGCAATCAATATGCAAACATTTTACAAATAACAATGATAATACTAATCTGTTGTCGTCTCTTTCTATGTTTACAGTAAAAATGCAACAAATTTGGAAAAATTTCAACTGAGAATCACCAAACATGAATTGTATAGCGCAAATGATACACTGGTTGATGCTTTGATAAAGGATATGATCAGATTACCCATAAAACATGTTGGTAAGTATTGAAATGTTAACCTAATACAAGTACATATCGCACCCTAAGAACAAAAAGGGTATCCACTCAAAATTCCAAAGCATTAACGCAACTAAAGATAATTCTCTTTAGTTCATCGTGCTGAATCAACGCAACTAACATACAAATAAACTTAATAAAAGAAAACACATTTTGCAGTAGTTAGAGTTGTGTACTCTGAATTAATTTATGGAAACAAGTCAGTTTTGGAAATTTTGAATTGTGGTCCTTTTGTATTTAGGTGCGATATATATAAAAAAAATCGTATCTGTCTGTGATTTAGTTCAACACTGCTTCTGTGTTAGAAACAAAATACACATGCTGTATTCCGGATCATATTTTGACCCCACATTTTTTTATTGTTCAAATTCAAAATTTTTAATTATTTAATTCCATTCAATGTATTTCAATGAGTTGAACGAACTTTCCAATATATTCCACCAGTTAGAAATACGGTAATGTTAAATAAGATTTGGTTCATCAATTAAATTAAAACCAATTAAACAGGAAAGGAGGAGAAATTATTATTAAGTTTATCGTACTTTTAGAATTTTTTATTTTAGCCAATACCGACAATTTCCAGCACATTGTAAAATTCCCAGATAGCCATATGACCACTTACTGACTTTGCAAACTCTTGTTTCATTTCGAATGCGTGTTTTGCTTTACTGACTACTCTGTTATCCTGTTCGTTACGTAACTTTTCATTGTTTTATTAGATTTAATTAAATTCCTAAACAAACATTTGTTTGTTTATATTCTGCAAATAATTCAAATTTAAAAACACAATTAGAATCCCAGCAAATATTGTGATTACACACTTTACGGAAAGTTTCCCAGGAAATTGAATATATGGCAGCTAAGCAAGCAAAAAAAAAGTAGCCAAACGAAATTCGCGAATTTCTCTTTCCTTGCCTTTAATATTTTTCGAAGAGCCTTCTACCTTATGTGAGACGCATCATCTTACAACATAGCCAATAAAATATTTCCTGAATGTGAGAAGAATGAATTTCTTTGTATGGATTTCAAAACAATGATTTTTAGATCTTCTCGTAAATACAAAGATCCTTTAACCATCTTTACAGGATGACTTTGTTTTGATATCAAACCTGGTTGGTGCGTAAACCCTCATGATGAACGTAGCTAGTTCCTTTAAGTTTTCTGTTGGCTGAGCTGTCCCAAAGTATAAACGGAGAATCCTGTTCGCGAAGTCAGCCATCGCAAATGCGCCAGTTTTTCTGGATCTCTGGAATTGGGAGAACTTCTCCCAGCAGAAACGGTGGAGCATATTAGATAAACATCTTATTGATCGGTGCTTAGCAAATGAGTATCATTTTTTGGCAATTCTATGGGAATGGCTTCAAAAGCTTTTGGATTCGAATCAAGACACTTATCAAGCTTTTTGCCTATAACGCAAGAAAAACTATTAGGACCTGTTGTAGTACCGTCTTGATTAAAGAACAACTGGCGGAGTGGTAGTTCATTGGCATGTAATAAGCACACAAACCATTGCAAAGGTCGTTTCAAATGTATTTCCAATGAACGTATGACTCCGTTTTTTCCCCCATGTTCAGAGCAGTTCCATCACATCCAATAGCTACAAGAGAAGAACGAAATACAAACGATTTTTCCAAAAACTCGAAAATATTTTTCTCAATTATAGTAGCTTTTTCCGAACTAATTGCTAGATGACCGATATACTCCGAGCCCGCTTCAGATGTTGTAGAGATATGTTCTTCAGTGATAGTTTTCCGAGACCATATGTCAAACAACTTTGTTACAGAGTCATCATAGAAAATCTGCTTTTTGGTATCACTGCGTACTTTCTTCATTCTTTTGTACTTGTTCTAATATAAAATTAATGTTGAGACAACTTGTTGATGACTAATCGTAGGCAACATTGCCGTTTTCCATATTTTTTCTATATCAGTAGCAATAGTTTCACAAATTTCATTAACTGCGGGGTCTTTTCCATTATTGAATTTATGCAGATCGATTCTTATCCAAAAATAATATTTAATAATGCTTAATGCTTAATTCCTGTAGAATAGATTATGCATGCATCGTTTTAGCCGGTCTTATACCTCGAAGCTGTTAATGCAGCCCACTGCAACATAATCCCCAAGTTCTCGGTACATCTACCGGCGCTCCTAAAACCATTCTTCTCATCGACCCCCTTAGTCGCATGAAGTCTGATTTCTATATTCATGGAAACTTTAGTTTGTTTTACTATTGACGGCGATGCATTCTTCGAATCCATCCACAAATTTAGCAGCGTATCGCGAATTCCAAACACTTTACAATAGAAAACCATTTGAGTGCAATAGCTCTTAAAATGTATTAGACAGAGTTCGACAATGTGAAAATTAAAAAATTTCGAAATCTAAAAACGGAAACAGTTTTTAATTGGAAAATATTAAATTTTTCTATGCGCAATATGCATTACTACGTCCAAATGTGAAAACAAAAATCTAAAACATACTAGTCGAATTAGGAAATACATCCAATATCTTTAATGTCTTTGCCTACAAACTATTGGTTACCGAAATCATAAATGTTTACTAGATCTTTAGTTATAGACTTTTGGCCGATGGAATTCTATTCTCGACCGGATTGACCTGTTTAACTGTTGTAATGATACCAAAAACTTTAACGGATACCAAAAAACATGCGTTGCACACGTGTTACCATGTGAATGAGTTCCTCGACCCCAAAAACAGAAAGATACCACAACTTTCCAGGAATCACTTCTTGCTAGACAGCATTCCAAAACCACCAACTTTAAATGCGTGTTAGAAAATTTCGCACTAAACTAAAAAAAAAACCCTTGAACATTTTGTTATTGAAACATCAACTTTCATTTGGAATTGATTTCATCCCATTCGCATGCGGATGTTTCTATTTTCTATCAATGTGTTATTATAGTGACAAAATTAAAAGAAAACAACTTATAAATTGCCTGTATTCCCCACTATTATTTCGAAACAAATAATAATGATCTTTCTAAGTAATGAAAAGCTTAATGAGTTATCATTTGTTGGTAATAAATGGATATTTTCAATAGAAAATATAGTTCCGCCCTCTAGTGTAACTGTCCAAATCAATTTTATGAGGTTAATCTGACGTTTCGCTCTCCAATGTTGGCATTTTCAAGAATTAATACAAAATATCCATCGAGACACTACATTGGTTTGGAGAACAAATGTGCTATGTCGTAGCAGAAATTTAAAAGTTTATAAAGTTTTCCACTTGCTAGCATTTTGACCATCGAATTATTTTTTTTCACTCCCCTCATTTTCGTTTCATGTCCAATTTGTTCAGTCTGAGGGCATTTAAGTTATTCACATTATTTTCGGGCAACATTCTACGGATTCTCGTTATTTATTCTTCATATTTTAAATGTATGTAAAGACCCTTGTTTGAAATGTAATTTTATTCTGAACGTTTCTCATGTGAGCTTTACAGGGAACTCGAAAGTTTGTATAAAAGTTTCAATTCCCTTTGCAGTATCTTGTGACTATTTTTAATGTATAACTTACTACAATCACACGTATGTATTTAACTTTTCAATAATACGAGGATCACACCAGACGATGACGGACTTACTTTGCCGTATATTAAAGCAAACATACATTTAGAGGTGTTTAAACCTGTGAGGAGTCTTTGGAAAAAGTTTTTTTGTACCTTTTTTCCAGTGTATTTTAGTCGTATCTCTTTCCCTTGCACTGTGCTATCATATATATATGTCAAAATTAACTAATTAACACAATTCTGCTTAAGCATTGGAATGGTAAAGCTGCCAGGTTAAGCAATTTTTTCCTGGAATTGTTTATTAAATTATAAATAATTCTTGGAAACTGCTATTTTTATTTACTTCGATGAATAACTATGCAGAACACTTTTTTGGTCTCTTTTTCTATTCTTTTCCTAGTAATATGGAATTCTCTTGGACATTATTAAATTATAAATAACTTTTGGAAACCTCTACTTTTATTTACTTCGATGAATAAATCTATGCAGAAAATTGTTTGGTCTCAATATCTCTTTTTTGCTATTCTATTTCTGGTTTGGTTTTTGACATCCACTGAATGTGTAATGATATTCAAGAAAACTAATTAATTCTGGGAAAAAGTAATCATTACTTTGGCTGAAAGTGAACTTCCGTCATTCGTATTTACCGCAAATGTCAACGGCAAAAGTAATAATCTTTTCCAAAGGTTTGTTTAAGGATTCTTAGAATGTTAAATAATCACCTTATAATAATGTTGGTTTCTAATTAAAAACACGAATTTCTCTCACCTCAGCGCGGTAATTCAGTGTACATCATTAAGATTGGATGTGATAAAATTCACGATAATTACACCTCATATAACCCTCGTCAATGGGTACAACACCCCCATCTCTTCTGCCAAGTATTTATTGCGTAAATTGCTCTCGTATAAAAAATGCTTCTCCTACACATGCTCCTATTAAGTACCATTCTACGTACCATACATTAGTAAATAATAACTTTTAAATGAAAAACTTTGAATGTAATATTATTGTTATTATAACTAGAATGAAAACAAACAGATGCATGTACACCGACACATAGATAACAATACAACCCATGTACATCATCGTAGTTATACAGTGAGTGATGAATGAAAAGTGCTGCATAGTTTAAGGCATATCACAGAGCATATATCATTTCACTGTATTCATATACAAATATTACAAATAATTTGAATAATCTCTGTTTATATGATTTAGTTTCATTTACTTTTCTAATAAAAAAAAGTCGTGGAAAATAAACACTACGAGGGCGTATTGATTTCATATGAGGGAGTATTTATTACTAAAGAAACATCCATTTGTACATGTCTATATTATAAGTTGGTCGTATACGGGATGAAATACACCCTTTTCTGCCTAAATCCCTCCAGAAATGTTCTTCGTAGCAAAAAAAATCATTTTGCAAAATTTTGGGCAGATTGAACTGGAATTTCCGTTTATACCTGACTTCGCTCTGTGAGGTAATGTCCGGAGTTCGAATGTAAGTTCGTTTAAAAGTAAATGATCGCTCTGATTAAGATATAATTTCATACAAAGAAATCCTTATTTTAGGTTTAGGTAGGTAGTCTTTTTACATATCCAAACGTGAATTTCTTATTTAAATTTAGTGACAACTGTAACTCTAAAGTAGGGTGTTTACATTATTTTATTCAATCACACGTTTAACGAAATTCTGTAGACTGTCAGTGACCCTGGCTGAGGGTCTCTAAGATTAGGTCGACAATTTAACCACTTACTGTCCTTGTATTAATTTCAATTGTAATTTCTAAATGTAAATTAGGTACACTTTCATTTGTCGCTCACCGTGGCTTTATATATTGCAATTGAACACTATGTGTAGGTGAATGCAGTTTGTGCTTTACGCTACTTTCAGTCACTTTTGTATTGTGGTGTTTGTTTGTAGTAGTAAATTGTTACTTCTACTAAAGGATTGTTTATGTTTCTTACCATTGTTGTTATCTCTTAGTATGTATCTGTGTATATACGAGTATGTGTATGTGTGTCCGTAAATGTATGAGCATTGGAATACATTTCTGTATGAGTTGGTGCATTCATCTACAATGTCTTGTAAGAAATAGGAACACGAACCCTTCTTTATTTATTGTTTAAATAATATTACTACGGGAATAGACGTAAACCACAAAAATTATATTGGATTTAATTTACAATGTTGTTGCTGTAACTCTTTTGTTCTTTTTCTTTGCTGTTGTCATTCTTCATTGTGGATTCTTCTTCATGGAATTCCTGTTCCAAAGTTAAACCCACAGTTTAAAGACTGAATGCAAGAGTTAGATTCGTTAGATGGGTGACGGGATTTTTGTATACCCTAAAATATACGGAGAAGCATGATCCTATCGATGTTTGTAACACCCAAGTTTCAAAATCGATTTGCTGATGTTAATCCATCGTACCATGTATTATTCTAGGCAAAGTCCAGCTAGCAAATATAAACTAATCTTAACAGAAATTGTACCAGCACTTAATATTATCCTATTTTTTTTTAATTGACTAACACTCAGGGGATGCCCCCTATAAATGCAATGCACTGAGTTAGCGTTGGGAAGGATAGTTATGGGAGGGGGGAAAGAGGGAGTAGTGTTTGGTGACGTTAGCCTTGAATTTGATAATGTCATAACAGGCAGGAAAAACACTTGCTGAAAGATTATTCCACATGCGAACAGTTCGGCTGAAGAACGAATTTTCTCTATAGTGTGTCGTCCGGTCAACCGGCCATTTGACAATGAACGGATGAGAGACATCAAGAGTATCTGATACGTCAATATCCACACCACCCACAGAGATTGACGACAGTGCTGGATCAGTGGAACGTTTGTGTGACAACAAACAGCACTGGATCTTTTGTGCATTAAAATATTCTGTGTTCATTTGGCACTACTCACAAATCGAAATTATATTTGACTGGATTGAGCAACAACAAAAAATGTTGTCTTGCAAACTTAAAAATCAACAATTTTTTTTTTTTTTTAAATTTTTTTTAAAATTGTAATTATCGATTTTATTTTTCTCAGCATATCTTTTCAAATTTTTGTAATAAGTCTTCACAATTCATTGTTCTTTCGCAAAACGCTCCATTTTCAATAATCGGATTAAACATATCGAGTCCTTACCGAGAGAATGACGCAAGGGCCATTTTTTCGAAATCAAATTCGATACAAAATTGTAAATATTAAAATTTAAAAAATTTGTATTTAAAAGGTATAACAAATTCAATTGTATCGAAAGCACCACACGCAAAAAAAAGTCTCTTCTGTAAAAGTTGTTTTTGGCCTGTACTTCTTTTTTGCTATTAGGGCTCGATATGTGACATGTGCGCTGTCTAATGTATCAATGAGTGCTGGAAAAGATCCGATCTTGACCGAATTATATTAATTTCATAAAATTAATTTTTTTGTCTGGTATTTTAAATAATATTTTGTTTCTATTTATTTTCAGTTCAAAAGGAAGGCGGGACACAGCTCAAACTGATGATTGAATATCCAAATGAGGTCAAAGCATTAATGAAACCAATGAGGTGAGTGCAAAATGAAGATTTATTTATTTTGTTTTAGTACTGAATGTAGAAAAGCCGGTCTGTATAAATTATCATAACACAAGTAGCACGTGAACTCTTTAGTAGTCCGATCTAAGCGGGAAATTTGTATACCTACTGGAAAAATTGCACTGCATTAAGTCTTGATATATTAATTAGTCAATATTAATTTCTTAACATTTTAAAAATGCGATTATTTGGCATTAAGATCATTATCAACATATAACAAAATGACCAACTCGCATCAGAATGTCACACACGTATGTATATTCTAAACTATTGTTCAAGTTCTGAAATTATAAGATATTGAAAATAGAACACCTGCTAATAACCTACAACGTTTCTTGTTTTCGAGTGACTTTTAATGCATTTTATTCATTAACGTTCGTTGTGAATGAATTACTAAAGTTACTTTGAATTCACTTATGTTTAGGTTAGGTTGAACTAATGAAGTCGGCTAATAACCAAAAAACCAACATCACTAATTCGGCCTAGTGCATTCTCCTGGTTACATTAGTTTTCTTTTTATCATCTAGCCAATATATCCAAGTCAGTAAATGTTCCATTGGGAATAGGCTGCACATTAGGGTGGAGTGAAAACATGTTTTTTTTTTAATTTGAAAAAGTTAACCTCGGAAAGAGATGTAGTCTGGGGTCCTAATGAGGGGAAAAATAAAGAAAAACATTTTTAGGTGTCGCGCCACTCCCTCGAAATTTGGAAATTATCGCTATTTTGGCGTTGATTTTAGAAAAATCCTAAAAATTAACGACTTAACTTATTCGAAATTTAAAAGTTTGAGCTTGTTCAGTGCCCAAACAAAAGTATTTGAGGCAAATATGAGGATAATCGACTAATATTTGTAGCTTTGGTGGCGATTTCATTGTTCAGTCAATTTTCTGAAGAAGGGACGATTTGACTTATTTTATTTTTTGAAATTTTTGAACAATGAGAAAATTTTTTGAAATTTTTTCATGACCTTATTTCATTATTTACGCTATTGCAAACATTTATTGACATAAAACTTTTTTAGGATTTTTCTAAAATCAACGCCAAAATAGCGATAATTTCCAAATTTCGAGGGAGTGGCGCGACACCTAAAATTTTTTTAAATTTTTTTTCTTTATTTTTCCCCTCATTAGGACCCCAGACTACATCTCTTTCCGAGGTTAACTTTTTTTTTTGATTTTCACTCCACCCTACTGCACATGCCTCACTCCTTCTGTTCGATTTGGTGCGTCCAATGCGAAATTGGCTTGTCTTTTGAGAAGTCTTAGTTCACGTTTGTCCAGTGCATCAGGTGAGAGTGACAATTTCCTCGGCTGAGGTTTTAATTTTTATCATCCTGTCGCGTTGCTGTTCCAGAGTTTTCGTCTCGGTTCAATTTTGTTGTTTTGTCCCAGACGGCCTTTTCTTTTGCGGAGATAGTTTTGCTATCCTCAGGTTAGAATCCAGAATTAGTGTGATGTTTGAAGTAGCTCAGAGCTTTATATGGGTTTAAAATCCTTCGATTCATTTACAACCAGAGAGTGAGACAACTGTGGACAATTCAGTAATTAGATGGCGACGGCAACATCGCCAGTACTGTGGTCTTTACAGGGAATTTTATCTTGGTCTTAAATTTCCATCTTTTTTTTATTTTCTTTCAATTTGACCAAAACTCAGGGAAGCCCTCTGTTAATGCAATTCACTGTGTCCGCAGTAGGACATAAGGGTATAGGGAAGAGGAAAAAATAAGCATAAAAGTAACCATGCTATATATACCTCACCCTTTCAATATGTGACCCCGGGACTCGGTCGATAGGAGATAGACAAAGCCCCACGGTCATTAATGTTTAAATGTTGTTTTTAATTTAAAAACGATTTTTTATATTAAATTGTATGACTGAAAACAGTATTATCTAGATTTCAGTTGAGTTCATTCCCAAACGTGAATCGCCCAATGGCGGGTCGCAACAATGAAATATAATTTATATTTATGGCGTCCATATAAACACATACACAGTAGAGTGGCGTATTTTTTGTTTTTAATTGAATTTTAAGATGCAGCGATACGAGTACTTGTGCGCTTAATATACGATCTTTATGTAGATGATTTGGGGGAAATTCAGAATTTCATAATAAATTCTTAAAATATTCTGAAAATTACTATAGTAGCGTTTACCTTTTCTAAAAAATATAAATAAAATGACATTTGACCTCGTAAGCCTCTTATTAGAATTGTCCATATTCCCCCTCCAACGTCATCCACAAATACACCACTCTAGTACACACAGACATACAACCATGTCCTCGATAAACACAATAATTAACAACAAGTTTCCGTAATGCCCAGCGAATATATGAATGCATATGTATACATACGCCTGTTCCGGATAAACTACAAACGTGGTAGTAATTAAATAATTGAAAAATGTGAATTATTTAAAAACCGAATGTGGTAAAACTTCGAACGAAAGACCGACCGAGGCCGATGGATGGATGGAGATGGGTGTAGAAAAGAGCAATCAGGTCGAGGAAAGTTTTAAAATGAAACACTAAAAGCCTAAATGGTATTTATGTACGTGCATATGTACACATGAATATATGTGTATACACTTATAGATATATGGAACATTATACACAGGCTGGCACAAAAGGAAATGTTAGGTGTTTGAGCACATCAAAAACATATTCGGTTTAATGATCTTGAAGTATACAAAAATAACGCTTCAGTTTAAATATTTAATTTTTTTTTTTTGGTTAATATTAAATGATTCTGAACACTTTTCAAAATTATTAAAAAAAAAAATCCTAAAAAAATATGAACTTTGAAAGAACGTTTTACTTCTGGGCCCCCCTATATGTGAGTCTGTTTGTGGATTATTGTTGGCTCACACTCGTACAGACGTGTCTGACAAACCGTTGTGCATGCGTGTGTGTTCAGTCGTAAAATAATAATAAAAATAATTGTTTAATTAAATTTAACACATATTCATATAATGAACATAATGAAATATAATTTAATATATACACATAATGTACACACGTATGTATCATCTGCGCAAACACATCATAATAGCTTTAACCGACATTTCATTGTTTTGAGTTTTAACAATTTGGCCGAGCACACTGTCCAAAATCACTTAAACTCAGTACAGATGGCTTTAAAAAGAATTAAAATCCTATACAACACAATTGTTGTACTTATTTCATACATTTTTCTTTACAAAGCTGTTGTAAATTTTTATGAATACGGGGGTGAATCTCTCGAAGCTAGAGGTAAGAAAAATGTGTGAAAATACAAAAAAAAATATCTCAAAACTAGAGAAATTTAATTTTTTTGTTAAGAAAAATGTATAAAAATACAAAAACAATTTTCACACATTTTTCTTAACAAAACTGTTTAAAATTTCTATGAATACGGGTGCCTGACTCTGTCGTGTACGTTCTATAGAGAGGCTTACTATCCAGTTGTGGACTACACATGTCAGGCGAGAAATCCCATCTGTTTCTTGGGCTTATTCTTAACTCGTCCTTACGAGCCGCTAAATAGTAAAGAAATTTGTTGTCCATTACCAAAAAAAATACCATGAGCTCTCTATGAAAACGTCCACTCCATGTATGTTTTCTTAAACAAATGAATTCATATAATAATGAAAAGTTATTTATTTATTTATTTATTTATTTATATCTATTACAATTAAAATTATAATAAACTTAAAGAAAATAAGCACTAGCAACTAAGGCTATCGGCTTACTATATACTAGTGTATAGGAGGTATGTTTGAGTTGAGAAGGTAAAATAATTAGAAATCATATTTTATTATGAATCTTTAAAGTTTTGAGGAAAATATAAATATTACTAATGTTATCTTTAGATGGATATCTAAGTATGTCGATTATATTGTGTGAGTTGAAAATTTTGTGGCGAGTTTGTTGGATGGCTGGACAATCTGACAGTAGGTGGGCTACTGATACATTACAGTTGTTGCAAAAATCACATATGGGATGAGGCTCCTTAGTCAAAAGGTGTTCATGAGTGAGTCGGGAGTGTGTAAGGCGTAATCGCACAAAACATTTATTTTGATGACATGTAGTAGTTAGGGGTAGTTCCAATGGAATTTTATTGGGATTAATATTTTTGTATGGATGGTTGTAAGACCTCCATTTATTTTCTACTTCCAGGTTAGCATGTGTTAGTGCCATTTTAATAGTATTATGCTTAGAGGATGGAATGAAGAGGAAAGTTGGATAGCGGTGTAAAACTTTTTTGGCTACCATGTCAGCTGTCTCATTCCCCGGGATCCCCACATGACTTGGAACCCACATGAGTTTGGTTTTGTTTTTCATGTTGATTAGCATTTGCTGAATTAAAGTTATGGTTTCGTTTTTATTTCCACTGTTCGAACATGCTACAAAAACGGAGTAGCTGTCGGAGCAAATGAGGTGTTTAGTGCGGCTATTATTACATACTTCCAACGATTTCAGTATTGCTTGGGCTTCGGCTTCAAATATAGATGCAGTCTCCAGAAGAAGACCTGTAGATTGAATTGTGCCGTTTTCGGACACTACTGCAAACGATGTATTAAATGCTGTTTTAGAGCCGTCGGTGAATAAGATTTCCCAGCCGCTATGTTTGTGTTCATCAAATATATTTTTGGATAACACTCTGTATATGTGAGGATTGGTCGTGTTTTTATTGTATTTGGTTAGTGTGTTTAAGAAGAGATTAGGGCTTAAATGCCAAGGGGGGTGTATTTGGTTTGGCTGCTTGTATGAGGTAATATTTAGTTTATCGGCGATTTTGAATATACTGCATAAAGTAGATGGATATTTGAAACTTGTCTTTCTCTTTTTAAGTAGGCAAATTTCCTTTGAGAGGAATGGATGGCGGCATAGTATTTTGTGCGTTAGCCGTGATTTCAGCTTGTACGAGTGTATCGGAATTGGATCAAATCCTCCTTCAGCCAGCAGGTTTTGTATAGGCGTTGTACGGTAGGCACGCAGGCTTAATCTCACAGCAGAGTGTAGTGTGGATTCAATTGGTTGTCTTACAGACTTGGCAGCTTTATCATAAAAAATTAAACCGTAGTCGATTTTAGACTGTATAATAGATTTAACTACTCTTAGTAGGGTGTTAGAGTGCATAAGGCTTTTAGATAGAGATAAGTACTTGACAATATTTAGTCTATTATGTAGATCTTTCTTAAGATAGGTACAATGATCCTTAAAGCTATACTTAGAGTCTATGAATATTCCTAAAATTTTACAAACTCTAGGATTTTCAATGATATGGTTATTGTATTCTAGATTTATTGTGTTACATGTTCTTTTATTGCAGATATGCAAGTGCTTCGTTTTATCAAACGAAACATTTGCACCTGATATTTTTGACCATTTATCTATTTCAGATAGAGACTTTGTAAGTTCTTGATTGATCTCATTGTTCTTTTGCTTCTTTGGAATGATATACAGATCATCAGCATAAATACAGTGTTCAATTTTATTATTCTGATGTAGTATGCGACTTAGGTCTTCAAAGGCTATAATAAATAATGTTACCGACAAGGGAGATCCCTGGGGAATGCCATTGTGTAGTGGTACTATGGAAGAACATGTGTTGTTAACTTTGACTGTAAATTTTCTGACAGTTAAAAATGACTTAATCAAGTTAAACATTTTGGGACTAATATCCCAATCCAATAGTTTTTGTAAAACTATATGAATTCCAACTCGATCAAAGGCTTTTATAAAATCAATTGACAAAATTGAAGTGTGGTTTCTTTTCGAACGATTTTTGTTAATTATATGGTCTATAAATAGTAATGCATCTGTAGTACTTACTCCAGATTGGAAACCAAGTTGATTTGGAGAAAGAAGTTTATGCCTTTTTAAATACCACATTAAACGCTTAGATATAATTTTCTCTAGAATTTTGCCAATGCAGGGAAGGAGGGAAATTGGTCTATATGAATCTATTTGATTTATAGGTTTATTCGGTTTAGGAATTGTGATAATGCATGCAGTTTTTAAATATTGGGGAATGGATCCTGTGTCGTATACATGGTTGTAATGGTTAAGAATACGTTTTTTGAAGGAAGTAGGTGTGTTTTGTAGCATGGGGAAAGATATTTTATCGAGACCAGGTGTTTTACCTTTAGACGAGTTAAGGCTTGAAATTAGTTCCTGTAGTGTGAGAGTGTCGTCTAAGCATATAGCTTTAGGTGAGCACTGAGTGGGAGATAGATGTGTCATCAATATTTGGTTTTTATTGTTACAAAATTCTTGAGAAAAATTGGAGTCGTCTGATTGGGCTGACAAATGTTCCGCGAAGGAGGCTGAGATTTGACGAGAGTTTGTTATGTTATTGCCATTGATTTCAATAGCACGAATGGTATGGGATGTGAAGTTTCCAGTCAATAAACGCAGTTTCCGCCATAATTGCGACGAAGACAAGGATGGATTAAGAGACTCAGTAAATGTATTAAAAGTCTTTAGTTTAGCTAATTTTTTTTCCCTATTAAAAATTGCGTTTTTGCGCTTATAACATATCAGATTATCGTTTGACATATTTCGACAAAAATTGTTCCAAGCCTTTTGTTTCTCCGCTCTTAGGTTCCGCAATAGGGAAGACCACCATGGGACATTTTTACGTTTGGATTGACTACTCGTTTGAGGGATGCTTTCGTTCGCCGAGGATCTAATGATTCTTCTAATTAATGCCGACTCTCTGTTAAGATTATCGGAAACTGGGAGCCTATTTGAGAAGTTTACAATATTTTTACTAAATTGGGTCCAATTGGCCCTATCCGTGTTGAATTTGGATGGATAATATTGAGGAAAGTCCGAACCAATGTACATTTCTGTAACAGTGGGGAAATGGTCGCTGTTGTAGAGGTCATTTATTACATGCCAATTACATTTTGGTAGAAGGGAGATTGATGCAATACCGATATCGATATGGGTGAGTGTATTGTGGGTACTTAAATGTGTTGGAGAGCCGTTGTTTAACACACCGAGGTTTAGAAGTGATATCAAATCTTCAATCGTCGTGCCTCTTTTATTGGATGTCGGGGATCCCCAAAGGGGACTCCAGGCATTTAGGTCACCAAGAATCAATATAGGGGTATTTATGTTCGAAACTAGGTTGTAAAGATCAGCGACCGTTATCGGGTCCAGGGGAGGAAGATATAATGAAAAAATCGTGAATTTTGTTGATAAATTAATTTCAAGGGCCACGCAGCCAAGGGTTGGGGTCGTGCTAATTATTTTGTGAGGTATATTCTTCTTAATAAGAATAGCAGTTCCCTGTTTGGAGGTATTGTTGGTATTAAAAAAATAACCGATATACCTTTTTGGTGTAAGGGGAGCAAGGTTTCGTTTACATTTTGTTTCTTGAAGGCATACTATATCTGGATCCTTATTAGAAAGGAGTAGCTGAAGGTTTGAGTAATTGTTGAAGTAACCACGAATATTCCATTGTATGATATTTAGTACCATGTGTAGAAATTGTATGTGCAAGGTTTACGAAAAGATACTTTACTTTATGTATGTATATATATATATTTGTGTACTTATTTTTAATCGGACACGGGATCTGTTTGCATTTGTTCAGAGTTCTTGTGGTCTGGCGAAGAAGACGTAATTTTTGTATCAGTAATTTTATTACTAGTGAGTAATGTAGAGATTTTTGCATCTGTTTTGAAAGTGAGAGGATTATGTTTTTGCATATTCTTTTCACTTTCGCTAGAAATATGTTTGTTGTTTGTATTAGATGTTGTTGGTGAATTATTGTTTTTCGAAACTGGAGTTGGGTTTATGTTAGTTGTTGTTGTGAGAGAGTGGTTGTTATTTTTCGAAACTGAAGAGAGATTTGGGTATTGTTTGACATTAGTTATTGACGTAGTTGAAGAGTTGTTGTTTTTTAGGTGTGAAGAAGTAGTAGAAAGTTTAGTGGTTGAAGAGGAACTTGAATTTAAAGAAATTGAAGATTTTGTAGTTGAGGAAGAGAATGAGATACCGCGAGAGGTAGAGGGTGTGGACTTAGTTTGTTGTGATTGTGTTACTGGTGACTTGTTATTAGTACTTGTGACAGTGGAGTTAAGAGTCTTCTGAGAAGTGGGACTAGTAGTGATGTGTTCGGGTTGTATTGTTGGGATTTGGGTTCTGTCAGAGGAAAGAGAATCAGAGTAAGAAGATGTATTATTGGATTTCGTTGTTTGATCTTTGTGGATTCTAACAGCTTCTCTCATGGTGCATTTTTGTTTCGTTTTAATTTTTAGTATTTCTTTTTGTTGTGCGTATTTCTTGCATTTATTGGAGGATGAGGGATGATCTTCGCTGCAGTTAGCGCAAAAAGTGCGGTTACAATCAGTAGGAGAATGAGGGGGGAGATTGCAATTAACGCAGGCAGGCAAGTTTTTGCAACGTTTGACTGTGTGGCCCAGCAACTGGCATTGTTTGCACCTCATTGGGTTTGGGTAATATTCTCGAACAAATGATGTATGATATGATACATTGAGCTTTTTAGGAACAGTATAAAGGTCGAAAGTTAGAAGAATAACTCCCGTGTTAACCTTCTTACCATCAATCATTTTTTCGTATTTGTAGACATCTACTACTCCTACGTGAGCAAGTTCCTCAATGATTTCAGATACAGGAAGTTTGTTTAAATATGGGGCATATATTGTACCTTTGGTAAAATTAAGATGCTCGTGTAACTTGCAGTTAATTTGGCAAATACCGAATAATTCTTTTGTTGATAAGAATTTTTTAGCAGTTTCCTTATCTTTTACCAATAAAAGTAAACTACCGTCTCTCAGAGGAGAGATTGACAGAATGTCTTTTGAGATGAGGTTTAGTGCTCTCTGAATGGCAAAGCAAGAGTACTCTTCTAGTGTTTTGTTGGGATCAGTTGCTGCGATAACTACATACCTTGGGTTGGGTGCGGAAATCTCGGGTAGCGGGGGGAATTCAAGCGGTATTCCTCTTTCTCGTTTTTTTCTTTTTCTACGGGGACTGTTGTCTGCCAATTCGGCAAACTGGTTGTCCCCTAAACGGGGGGGCCCAGGGGGCATTTTGCTTCACACAATTATCAAACTAAAGTTTTGTAATGTTACAGAATGCACAAGAAAAAGAGAGTTGGTAAATAATTTGATTATGTTTGGGTAAGAAATATATTGCGACTAGCAATGCGAGAGAACAAATCACACAGAGTAAAGATTGACTGCACACGTTGAGTGTTAGTCGAAGACTGATAATGAAAAGTTATTATTTTGTTCAAAATATTGCTCTTCCATTAACGTTATTATCATTTCCAAATGAATTTTTAATTGTTTATGTGTAGAATATTCATATATTATTAAAATACATTATGTGTAATGCATTTCAATGGAAAGTTTTAAAAACACTTTACGTAAATGAGTGAAAATGATAAAAGTTACATTAACGTTACTTGGAAACGTACAATTTATAGAACAACAAATGCAAAAGCTTTTACAACTTTATTGGCGTTAATTAAATTAAATACTTTTTTCAGCACAATTTGTATGTAGGTTTATTAAACTATAGTTAAGGACTGTCCCAGAGCACTTTTCCGGGTGGTGCCCATGGAAAGGTGAATGTTTTTTATTTGAAAAAGAAAAAATTAATAGCCTTGTTGGATATTGGTTTTGTGTTTTGTTTAATATTTGCTAAAAAGTTTTTGCTTGTGATGATGGAATCACACAAAACACTGTCCGACAAGATTAACTAAATACAATTTTTTGATTTTTCTAAAATCAACGCCAAAATAGCGATAATTTCCTAATTTCGAGGGAGTGGCGCGACCCATAAAAATTTTTTAAAATTTTTTTTCTTTATTTTTCCCCTCATTCGGACCCCAGACTACATCTCTTTCCGAGGTTAACTTTTTTTTTTTGAATTTCACTCCACCCTAATGTATATGGCGAAAAATGGGCCAATTCAAATCAATTATGAAATTAAACGGACCCTTAAAAGTTACTCCACCCATGGAGTACATCGAAAATATGTCTTCAATGAATTCATATACCTATACAATCGAATTCGGATAAGCGCTCGCCTATTAATGGAGAAAATCGCTTAGTTGAAATAAATATTAGTAACATCGCTTAAATAGAGGAGAATTGATAGATAATAGCGGAAATATAGAAAATGTTGTAGTTGTATAAAATTTGTTATGAGATCATCATAATCATATACCTACTGCGAAGGAGGCATTACAATAAATTTATCTTATGAAAATAGAATTTCTTTCTTTAAATTTGCGTAACGAATCTAAAGCACATAAAAAACTGAAATGAAATAGTGGCATACATTTATTTCCTTTCATTCTTCCAATATATAAAACAACACAATTGAGAGTGGGATATGCAATTCGGACAGCCCATCTCAATTAAGTTTTTTACCGACGAATTTTTCCCACGTTTCTCGGTAAATATATTCTGTATATTCAGTCGAATCATCGGTCGTAGTCGTAATTAGTCTTAAACGTGTAATTATATCTCATGCGATTAATGCTGAATCGAAAATTACATTAAAGTTTACATATAAAACCGGTATTTTGCGGACCTTTTTTTTTGTTAATGACATGCATTTTTATATGGAGTGCAAATAATTCGTACGATGTAAAACCACATTTGATGAGAAATCGTCTCTTCAAACGCCGTTGCCCATCAAATTTAATTATGTTAATTTTCTGTTCATCGACGAACGATTAATGTTTGCCGTGAGTGTTGATATTTGTTCAAGGTGCTTAATGACAATATGTAACAGTGTATGTCACCGACTGTATGCAAAAGTTTTCGATTCGATTTGTGTATAGGGAGAAATTAAATGAAACGCAATGTTGTGCAATTAACTGTTGTGCGAAATCGGTAGGGTTTTGGCTTCAGATGCGGGCGGGAATAAACCGAGTGTTCATGAACATGTTCCGATTAACATGTAGTAAACCACTCGGCCGAATGTCATTGAAATGATGTCAATTCTGATTCCCTGGAATTGAGTGTGTTTTTCCGAATCATATTCAACCTTCAGTGAGCTGAGAGTTAGAAAATATACTCGACTTTCCCAAATATTGGAATGATAATATTTCCAACACTATTATGAAAAGGCCAACAACTTTTTTAGTTCCATATGTAATGTTTTGTGTAATATTACAGTCCGATGTCACCAAGGTTTTGGAAAAAGGCACGCTAGATTAAGACCCTAAATTAGTCGGGGTCATTGTGACTGTAGCTATAAAGGAGCTTCAGAATTGTACAACCTATAATATCTTTAATCAAATTCAATCAGAAATCGTGTAGTCACCAGACACTGTGCCAACCAACTTGTCACCATAATCTGTGTTGCCCGTATCCATCGATTCCACGAAATGACGATGGCCACAGTAATGACAACCATTCAGTCGACCAGGCGTATCGCTCAATAAAGGGAATGCGCAATTGTTTGCCAGTAACACACACACACACACACATAGATCATCATGGATATACTAAAGACCATGGCCAGAAAGAAAAAGGACTCATTGATTGCCTTTATGTAATCGTTAAATTTATTTTGCGCATTATTGTTGTGCAATTCTTATGACAGATTATATGTCATTCCTTTGTTCGTATCTTCGGAATGTCATCGAAATGTGCAACTGTACGTCGGAGAATAAAATGTTTGTTGCAATTAACACTGTTCGTCCTTTTGACTATCTTCACCTACACATATAGAGGGTTATGGCATAAGTGTTCATGGTTTCATTTCACTCAACGTGTATAATGGTGTATAATAAATGGATTGAAAAGAAAATCGTTCAAATGAACTGCGCATCTTCGGGGAGAGGTCCCATAAATGGGAATGATGTTGGTCCACAGCTGTCCACATATCTACCTGTTTATGTCATTTGGTAATTCTCATTTCGAAACAATTATTATCCAATAAAGCCACCTGACAACTTTATTTCCCTCAACAACATGTATGGATTTTTTTTTAAATTCTATAAAATTGCCAAAATTGAAATATTATAACATATTATTATTGCATTATTTGATCGAACATCTCCTTCCAAATGCATGCTCTAAATAATAAAAATACATTTGCCAAAAAAGAAAATTTAAAAAAAAACTGCTGATTTCAGGAATTATCTCGAATTAAATTATCTCGAAAAGTAACGTAACGTAACACGGCCCCTCCACAATGCTTGATGTTGTTAGCAGATCAAACCCACAACGTAAACAGAGCGATGAGAGACATAGAAACACTTAGACATAGATGACCAAAATAAGGATATTCATATTATTGTCATACGATTAATGATGAACTCGTCAACAAATGTAATTTTTTTTGCTGACTACCTGGCAATCTTTTGTCTTTCGTTTTCATGGCTTGTCTTTGGAACAGTTTTCTTAAGGCGCCATCTACATGTGTCATGTTGCAATATTAATCAAATATGTCGGAATAACTAGAAGCTCATACAGAGGTTTTCTGCACACAAGTAGTGACATTAAGGTAACAGTGTTGCCCATTGAGTCGATAAACAAAATGTATTTTATGATACCGGTTGTGATAACCCTTTACGTATATTCCTGAAAGCGCATACAATGTGCAAATTACACATTAATACGCTATATGGTCATTTATTGTTACGTATTTACAGATACATATATGTCTATATACCAAATGACGGCATCTGCTCATTGCGTTATGACCATAGTCAGAACGTTACGAAATATATTTTGTCGTATTGTGGCTCAGGAAATCCTCAGCAGATAGTACAGGGTTCTCCAACAAGAGGGGTTATTTTGATATTCAAAGAAAAGTGGAATTTTTGAGAAAAATGATCGGATGTATATTTCACAAGAAATAATGAAAAACAACATCAGCCAAATGGCCGCACCACGACCAAGCTTACAGGACCATATCGTTTTCATGAAATTTGCCATAATCAAATTGCAAAGTAACTGCCCTATATCCTCGATAGCCTCACGAATTCTATCTTTGGGGTCTTGAATCAACGCTGAATTTATGACTTACACAACACATGCTTCTAAGCGGATGCTAAGTACATTAAGTTTCATCGTAAAAGTTATCGTATTTCTATTGACATTCGGTAAAGGAACGTATAGGTACCTTATACACCGAGCCAAAAGTACAACGATTTTTTAACCATGTGTCTGGTTAATTTTTTCATGGTAAATATTTGATTTAAAAGTCAAAATAACGTTATATAAGGTCAAATTTACATGAAAAATAGTTGAGTTAACATTATATAAGGTTGATTTTTTTCGAGAGAGAGGCTGAAAAATGTGCGAAATAAACAACAATTCAAAGATCATTCGGCTCTGTTGTGTCGAAGTTCTTGAACTGCTTTGTGTTAGACGAAGTTCAGTATTATGTTACACGAAGTTGCAACAAATGCGATTATCTCCCCCACTCTTTTTCCACTCTTCCTTTTCTCTCAAAATGTGAGCACTTAATCTCGCTCTTTCAAAAAAACCACCACCAAATGCTATTTTCACTGCTTGTTGAGCTGTTGCTTTGTAATGCACGTGTTTGCTTTACTGCTTGATTTTTTGGGGATATGCGCTACTAAACAGTAGTTCTCGTTCACTCGCATAGAGTTAGGACACTTATTATACCAAAAATTGCTGCAGAAATCATTGCAAATGGGTAACGATGAAGAACTGTAACAGCTTCCGAAACCTTGCCTGCAATCAAAGCAAACACAATTCGTGAAGCTTTTTTGGAAAATTTATATTTCTGCAGAAATAGAAATAAATCAACGATCTCGAACAACAGAAACAAACACTGTAGTATTTAATAATATTTTGTTGTTAAATTGAGCATGCATTGTTTCAATAAATTAACAATGAAATTTTTATATTAAAAAATTCTACAATGCATTGTTAAAACAACAATAATTATTTTTATATCAACCAGTTTCATGGTTAAAAAAATCAACCAGGGAGTAGTTAAATTAACTATTATTATCTTAATATATATTTACCCTCGACACTGATTCACTGATACACTGATTCACTGACTCTGTCACGCAGTACGTAGGAATTTAAATAGGCATTCTATAATTTTCTATAAATAATAATAATAAAAAAAATAATAATTTTTTTTTGTACAGAAATTGTGTTTTCCCCAAATTTTTTTTTTCCAAATTTTTTTTTACAATTTTTTTTTTTTTCAACAAAATTTTTTTTTTCAAAATTTTTTTTTAAAGAAAAAATTTTTTTTTCAACAAAATTTTTTTTTTCCACAAAATTTTTTTTTCCATATTTCAACGGGCGCCATAGGCGCATTACAACTTACTAGTTGTTAAATACCAGTCAACAAGAAGATGTTCAAATTAACCATATATAACGTAGACTCCAAATCATGTTTATTTATGGTTAAGTTAACCTTATATAAGGTTAATTTTTCTCTCTGTGTACTTGATAAGTGAGATACAACAATAAAATTTGTATACCCTTTGAGAGGAAACTACGCTTTAAAGCTGGCTCAGAACGGCTCAAACTGTTTTCTAGAGATGTTTCACTTGGATTCGACACAATTGTTTCGAGTCTTAGTGCGCACTATTGCTGCAGTTATCGGTAAGTCCAAAGTGACATTTATTTGGTACCTCAAGACTTCTGTATTTCTAGGCCAACATTGGTTTTATTGACGATGCTCCCCGAGTTTCAAATGTTTTACTACGAATTCGTTCTTTCCTTCCTTATTGGGTAAAAATTAAATAATTTTGGTTTCTTGATATGCGTTTGAGAAAACACTAACAAAATCTCATTTTGTAGTCATTTAAATTGTAACGAGTCGCACAGACTGAACAAATTAATTGTATGGAAACTGGTAAATTTATTGTTTATTCTGAACGAATGTATTGTTGTTCTGATATTCCCATTATAAGTTTATATTTGGAGACATTTTCTTCTTCTCTGAACTGATGTCTCCATTTTTAGTTGTAAATCACCTACATCTCGGAAACATGATTCTATCTTGAATCATGTATGATTCTCACGTCGTATCGTCTTCTATGTTGATTATTATAATGAACAAATTGCATACTCGTCCCCTATAGTTGGGCCAAATGCTGTACATTGCAAGTTTGCACAACAATTCTGTAACTGTAGAGTTCTTAGTTTAATATTCGCTTCTTCGTATTTCTTTTTCTGTATTTTTTATTTTGCATATCGACTGATTTTAATTCATTTTAATGGGATTTTTTTTTGTGGCTGGTTAATTGTAAATGAATGTATTTTTCACAACTACTGTGATGAAATAAATATCGCCGTAAGGATTAATGGTTTGCAATGTATCGGCGCTTCTTGTTTGCAAATTTGTTGTAATCGTTGTAGTGGTTGTAATATTTCCTTTCATTATTCATTTCATTGGATATATCGCAGATATGATTTTACCGGGAAATGATCATGACAGTTTCATTGGATTATTCTAACTAAATTTAGTTCTTAAGATGAAACTGTTTGTGGCCTGCCACTGGAAGTATGTTTATCTTCCACTATTTACTAGCGATTAACAGGATTAGGCAAAAACCGCATTGGCAGTTGTGTTCGTCTGACTACCATCATGTAATACAAATACATATCAAATAAACTTGACATTTGTTAAACTATTGGAGTTATGTGTCACACAACCACTTTATCGGTTTTCAGACCATCGACGAATGAAATCGCATGAGATATTAAGGGACTTCAACATCCCTCAACACCCCTGCAACGGGTGGGGAAATTCTCTGAAATATATGAGGTGTGAACGATATAATCTGTATACTCACTATTCGGGACCTTCTTTTTCCAAACGCCAATATCACGATTACTGACTTAATCACAAAGCAGCGTCACCTCACTGATGCGGAAATACTGCAAAAGTTGTACTTGTGCTGAAGTAATCATAATTGTTTCACTCATATTCAGGGTCCGCCAAATATTCTTTTTTTTTAAAAAATCATTATAAAAATCTACTGGATATTTTCACAAATTTCTTCTTTTATTTGAAAGTACAATCCTTCCGTTTAATTATGGAAAATAATTTGGAAAACTTCAATCAATTTGATATTGTCCTGTAAACGTGGTCGTGGTGGCCATTTGGCTGATGTTGTTTTTCATTATTAACGCCATAAATTCCTCTTTATTATGAAATAAACATCCGATCATTTATCTCAAAAAATTCTATTTTTCTTTGGATATCCAAATAACACCTCTTGTTGGAAATCCCTCTTAAACCTTAAATTACAGAATTTCCGTCAGTGTACACAAAAAAAAGTTTCAGTTAAATTTTGCAAATTGTTCACCAAAAAAAAATATTTTTTTTTTATGACAAAAAGATTTCTTAGTAATCATTCAGAAAAATCGACTTTTTGGGATATCAGTTTGCATTGAAACCAATTGTTTTCCAATTCGAATTAAAATATGCATTTGGTTCCTATTTTAGGAACTTTTAGTGAACCGCTGTAGTGAAATAACTTTCACATGACATAATCAACAAGTAATTTCGTAGTGAATTTTCTAATTAATAAAATTTAACCTCGTACATTTCCATGCCGCCACTGTCAATAATGAGGTATTATATTCATTGCATTGTCGATCTTTAATCGTCGTCTGTCAAATCGGCCTATGATTACACCGTGTTACAAAAAATAGATTTTTTTCTGTCCTATGAACCAAATTTACTTTTTCGGAAAGGGGATACAAAATAAAAATACACGTGTATCGGCGATTTTCATGTACACGTCACATTTTTTTTTTTTAATTCTGAAGTATGAAGCTCGTAGTTGCCTGTGTGAAAGCCTTTGGACCGATTTTTAACCCTTTTTCAGTGATCCAATCGAGCTGATTTTTGTCGTGGATGTCTGTATCACGTCAAATTTTTTAAAAACAATTTTTATCAATTCTCAGATTTTACCCAATTTTTATTATTTTTGAAAAAAAAATATTTTTTTCACTTTTCTTAGCATAACTTGAAGAGACTCCAAATTTTTAAACTACTTAAGCGTTACGAAAAAAAAATGTTTTTTGAACTGAAACCTTAAAAAAAAAAACGATAACCATTCAAAAAAAAAAAAAAAAATTAGGAAAATCTGAGAATTGATAAAATTTGACGTTATACAGACATTTCCACGAGTCTGCCTGCAAAAAATCAGCTCGATTGGATCACTGAAAAAGGGTTAAAAATCGGTCCAAAGGCTTTCACACAGGCAACTACGAGCTTCATACTTCAGAATTAAAAAAAAAAAACAGGCCACTACGAGCTTGATACTTCAAACTTAAAAAAAAAAAAATTCTGACGTGGACATGAAAATCGCCGATACACGTGTATTTTTATTTTGTATCCCCTTTCCGAAAATGTAAATTTGGTTCATAGGACAGAATGTGTGTAACACGGTGTTATACCAATTCCATGATAAAGTGAACGTGAAAAATTATGCACATGCAGGTGCGACTTGGAGATAAGTCGTTGTCATTTATGGTCTTTCAGCAAAAGATGAAACGCATCAGAGCGAATGGGAATAATACAAAAAAACAATAAAAAAAAACCGACAACAGTCTTTCATAATTAAAGAACTGAAAAATGTACATATATGTATAAACTACCTTAGTAACTTAAACGATATTTACCAGCACGTCGAGTTTGACTAGTTATAAAAGATCATACTCTAATTAATGGATACAATTTAACAAATGATAAAATAGTAACAACTGAACAATATGTGATTTCATTCGAGTGTTTCGTGTCGTGCCCACCATCCCCACTGTTATCACAATTCTCTTTATTTCTCGTATATTGAAATATAAGACCTCAAACTTGAAAAAGAATACAAAAGCAAACAACAATAAATGCGAAAGATATATATGAAGTTTTTCGGGTTGAACTCGAAGCAACAGCAAGGAATAAATACATGCATAAGAAAAATGGCATAAAAGTTTACCATTACTGACATAAATTTCCATTTAAGTCATTTTCACTTTGTCTTTATTAACACTCAACCAAACCAAGCAGAGAACAACAATTGAAGAACATAAATGGATTCTAGAGAAATGCAGAAGATTTTCGTTTTAAATTGCAATTGCATATATTTCTTCATCTGGTGATGATATCCGAGGAAAAAATAATGAACTTAAATTGTAGCTCACATAACTTTTTCCGTTGAGAACGAAATTTTCTCTAATTAAGCAAACTAAAGTATTTACAGTAGGTATTTTTCCATGTGATGGTGGTGGTTTTCCCATGCAAATTTAGTATTCCATCAACTTTATCAACCATCTGCCGGAATATCAGTTGTACAAGAAGCTTGCCTGCCAGACAATTTATTTCTGTGCAATATTGTTTCAGTAAACATTTGCAGTATCATTTACTGTATTCCGTTTTTTTTTTTGTAATGTCCAAATGGGAATATAACACTCCCATTTTATATTATAAGTATCCCTTTTTGAATAGGATTTGACAATGACCGTCATTTTGTAGCCTATATAAACTGATGCCAACCACCTGTGGTACACATATCGTAACCATACATTAACATAACCTCCAAGATCAATTCATGCTACCCTAAAAACCACATCTGCTATCCGATTTGTATCCTTTTCTACTGGATTAGCAAATTACATTCGAATTAAATCAGATAAGTTAATGATTTGTTGTAGCCTCCACGGAAAGATCCGTCGCGATTTCGTATCTAACCGACCGAAAACAGGAAAATCTTATCGAAGTTCTTCTACTAAAGCAGCTCTTCAGAATATTGTATCCATCACAATTTTGGTATAGCATACAACAAATATACCTCGATTAATTTAATCCGCATTGGAGGTAACACACATTTTTGTTGGAAATAATTTTGGAATTTGCTACTGGACATTTCAATTGGAGTCTTTGTCTTTGAGAAGATAGGCTCTATGGGGGATCGGAAACGGAATTCTGAGGTCTCGAGAAACCTAACTTCCACTACATTTTAAATCTCCCGCATATTTGCATCCATAGTCATAAATTTCATAAATTAATTAATTCAACAACTATTCGCATTACAAAATATTGGAAAATATCATGTAGGTCACATACATTAATAATTTAAAAAATTAGATGTACTGGGTTCTCCAACAAGAGGTGTTATTTTGATATTCAAAGAAAAAGAAAAATTGTAGAGATAAATGATCGGATGTTTATTTCATAATAAAGAGTAAGGTATGCCGTTAATAATGAAAAACAATATCAGCCAAATGGCCACCACGACCACGCTTACAGGACCATATATTTTTAATGAAATTTGCCATAACCAAATCGCGATAGCCTCACGAATTCTATCTTTGAGGTCTTAAATCGATTTTTCTTAACAATGGTTTTTGAATTTTTATGAATACCCTGGTCAACATTTTAAATTTTAATCGGCTAAAAAAAGAAGTACTGATAAAAAAAAAATTATTTTTAAAGCCGATTCAGATTTTAAATTTCATTTGGCCCACCCTATCCATACATTTTTATTATTATTATTTTTTTCAAAATGTGTAAATGAGCAATGTTTTTTTAAATACAAGTGAAGTATTATACATTTTGTCATAGAAAACCTAAAGGGTGGTTTAAATAAATAATTTTGAAATTTAATTCCCATTATTTGTTGGATACGATTCCATCTAATGTCTCTAAAGCTCCAGTCTAATTCATTTGCGTGTCCTGTTTACATCTTTGACGTATGATATTCGTTTTTGTGATGACATACCCGAACTTCTTACCTCACACTCTCATTCACATTCTGATCTATGAAGCTCAAACTACGTGTATGCATATTTATGTAGAGAAGTTGATTTTGTTTTACTCTTCATCCACATTTTTATGCGCTGCTATTTAATTTTATGGTTTTTTTTTATTCCATTACATTACATTGTTATTTGTTTTTATTTTATTTGAATATAGAAAAAATTGTTTATGTTGTATCCGGTTGTATATTACAGATTCCCCAGGGACCAGCAAACTTTGCCCAATCATTTTTACTTTACCGACTATGAGAGACACAACGCTGAGATTGCTGCATTTCATTTGGACAGGTAAGTGGAATTACAACAATGGTCCGGAGAAAATGAATGGGAAAAATGCCATAAGTGGACAGCAAAATGAAAACTTTTCAAGTTGTTAGTGTTGGTTTTTTCCTGTTTTTTTTTTGTTTGACACACATACCCACATATGTGAGTATGTGTGTGCTGGCATGTTACATTTCGCATCGGGCAGGATTGTGTTGATAACCCATCACAGTGTCGAGGGTGAAACTGAAAAAAAAAACAGAAAATATAACGAATTGCAAAACTCTCTTAAACTTTTTTAATTGCGTATGATTTTTATAACATGAATTCATACTCGAGCGTGCACAGATTCACAGTCCGGCAATTGGGTCTCATGTCAAGTTTTTGTGGTACTTGATGTACTGCAATCCATTTGTTTTGGTTACAACAACTTTACCCGTTTTAATCTTTATTTCGTTTCCAAAAAGTGGGTGAGCCCCTGTACAGACTTTTGATGGATGATGTTTATGTGTTGTATTTATATGCATGTAGACGTTTTTGTTGTGTCCGCGAGATGTCAGTGAAATTACGAATATTTGGGCAACATTGGTTTTGGCACATAATTACGAGCATGGATGTGTCCAAATAAAGAACACTGACGAACATAGCATCATACTAGTTTGAATCTATTGTTCAGTTCTATACAAAAATCCCCCAAGGATTTTATTTCAACTCTGGGCGTTGTTCATTTAAGCGGATTTCTTCTTCTGAATTTTGGATTATTTTTAATATCAATTAGGCGATTCTTCAGTTAAAAGAACTTTTGAATCTAACTGAAATATTGGCAGGATTTCACGAACTTACTGTATCAAATGTGGTGTTTTATTTAAACGGCTTTGTAATAATCCATATGGGAATGTACTCAATTTAGCAGGCCTGCAGCCATTTATAAATATTTTGATCGAATTGGATTCTAATTTCTTGCGTTGTTATACCGTAGCTTTAGGCAAATTCCCAGCAATATAGTTTCGGGAATGATCCGATCAGTTTTGTCAAACAATATTGTGTATAAAGGGGAACTTCTAAAGACAAGGACAATATTTATTGAAATTGAAGACTATCGTGCTACGTTCTGATGTATGATTTATCTGACATCCGATTTATGTTACAAAAGTAATCGAGAACTAATGCCCTCATTTTATAAAACTATAACGTAAATTTCGTTTCTGTTCAAAACGAAAGTCATCATATTTTATACATCCATTTACTTTCACTATGAGCAAAGCCATTGCCACTACAGACATCCGCCACCTTCTCAATGCATTCCATACATTAAGTGCAATGCAAATACACCCTCCCTCCCACAGAAAGTCCTATCTTATTTTGTAACCGCGCTTTTATTTATTCTCTTAAATCTGGCATTTAATCCACTCATTGAATTTGAAGCTGCTTGCTCGGTAGATTCGTGCCCTTCAGCACAGCGCTTCCATGGAAATATTTATTGCAGCCTTGACAAATTCAAATATTGCTGCTTATATTTGTACACAGCGCCGACTAGTCATTGTGGCATTGAAATTTAGTACTGCAAGATTAAAAGTTATTACAGCAGTTTCCGTTAAGCGGTTTTTAACTACGCAGAAAAAATACGATTAAATCAAAAATTTAAAACAAAATTGTAACTGTGAATTGTGTATGAACCTTCTTAGCAATCGAGTTAGTACGAAGAAAAATCATTTTGTCTTTTGCATGTATGTGGGATTGCTGTAAAATTGTGGCCATTGAATTAAATAAGATGCGTACCTTACTATTTTTATTAAGAAACATTAATAATAAAATGACTCAATAAAATGCATTTTTGTCCATACTGAGAACTTATTCTTTTATGATTGTAACCCATATGACCATATCTATTATATACGGTGGAATTTCATAAAATACTTTGCACGTTGCAAATGAATCGCATTGGTTCTCTATAATGGTATCTCATTGCTTGCGGTCAGAAGGCCAGTAAAAGCTGTCTTAAAATAATATTTTACTTTGCTGCCATTTGACTAAAACTGCAAGAATTTCTCCCACTTCTAATGTGATAGTTCCATTTGTTTTCATACAACTTAGACAAGAAATTATTTCATTTTTAAAATTGATTGAGAATTAAAAAAAATATCCCTCTTATATGACTAACATCACTGCCAATAACTTGGGCTTACTTCGGTCACATAATGGACAGAATATTCAAGTGGTTTATAAAACAAACACATACTTAACTACATTGTTAGCATCGTATTCATAAAAAAATATAACAGCTTTGTCAACCTTTGTTAGGAAATATGTGAAAATACAAAAACATTGTTCACACATTTAACAAATGTTCATAAAACTGTTATAAATTTGCATGAATACGTGGATTAATCTGTTCATTCTCCTTAAGTCCACGTGATCCCATTCAAGAAACATTTCAATCAATGTCGTTAATTCATTTCCTTTCGGAACTATTTTAAATCTATTAAACAAATTTGTTTAATTTCTATTCCTCTTACGATTCATGTACCAATTGGAATATGTGCTTAACTTAATATTCACAGCATTTAAACTTGTTACATTTGCCTGAGACGAAATGCCACATAACACGAAGAACCAAAAAAACAGTCTAAAATATACTTTCTGAGATAACAACTAAAAATGATGCAGGCAGCAATGTAGTAGCCAACAAAAACGAAAATGAAACGTGAACCGAAAAAAAAAGACACCGTAAGAATAAAGTTTATTTTTACTATACGTGACACTACCACCACAACAACTGCTGCAACAACAACAAAGAACTGCAAGCCTGAAAACTTCAAGACAAAGTTTTGTGCGAGCAACCCAACACGACGGCTACGTATGAGTATTATATTTTATTATTGTACAACAGTATGAGTGTGTAAATATTTGTGCATATGAGTGAGTGTATGTCGGTCGGGTGCTGTGTTCAAGTGTAGGATAACTTGTGGGTACTTATACGTATTATAACTTAAACTTTGTTATAAACTCATCCCACACTCTTTGGCAGCTGAAAACAAAGCATAAACAATAATAAATACACAAACACACACACACACACATATGTACATGCAGTCGGATAATAAGATAAGAAAAACATCTCAAACCCTCGTTCCAATATTACCAAAAGAATAACAAAACCTCAACACAATATAGAAAATAGCAAGAAAAACACAACACAGTGATTTAAAAAAAAAAACAATCGATAAATTGATATCATCTATTCTATTAAAAGCCATTCTGGACAGCGCCTCAAATTTGCAGTATTATGAGTCTAGGTTCGATGCACATCATATGTTTGTAACGAACTGATTGTTGGCGAGGTTGTTTTGTATTATTTTTACGTAAATTATACAATTTAATTTAATTAAACGGAATTGCTCAGACTACGCATACGAAGTATTATTTTTGTTTTGTTTCAATAATATTCACTTTGTATGATTCTGAATTTGTCCAAATGACACCGTCGAGACGGCTAATTACACGATTACCGAGGTGAGTTCCAGTAGGCGTGGGATGTGTGTCGCCATCCTGCTGAAACCAAATATATCCGCTCAAAAACCTATCCGAACTGTCACCCTCTGAGGATGCGGCTATTTTGGTTCTTCACATAGACATCGAGATGAAAATGCGCTCCGTTTTATGCCCAAACTTGCAAAAATTGCAAGTTTTTTTTTGCATAAATTCGTAAAGCACACGTTGGTTAATAAAAAGCATTTTCAAAGTCGTTGCTGTATCGATCGTTACTTTGTGTATCGATTACGAAATTTCTGCAATACTTTAAAAGCCAACCAATGAATCATTTGTTACAATGGATTGAACCCATAACTTTGAAACCACAAGAGTACAATTAACAATTTTATTTTTTAAATAATTTTGAATTTTACCGCGGTTCAAGAGGCATCATTCGTTTTTTACACTTTCATTTCGCAAAAAAAAACCTCTAAACCTTTTCCAAAAAAATCTGAAATAATTCTCAAAAATACGTTAGACCATATTTTTTGTTTTTTGGGCACCCTAATGGTCTTGAAGCGGCCTTACGATCATTAAAGGAAATAATATATAATGGTCGTGTTCCGTAAATTTCTGATTCAATTGTACCTTGCAAGGGAATAAAGCCAGGTCTTTGACAACAATTCGTCTGAGGTTGGTGCGAAAATCTTGAGTTGAGATTGATGGCGAGCCGATGTTCTAGGACTGAGTCGCACACTATCGACTAAGGCAGTTACATTCAACGGGGTTCCACAGACATTTCGTCTAATTCTTCTTTTCACAGACTTAACTTTGTAAAAAAAAAGTTGGATATATTTCCCAACATTCTTCAGGCGTTAACCGATCTAATTCGTTATGTCAATACTTCGATCATGAAAATGCTGTCGCTGTCAACATAATATATGATTAAACGGAAACCACTAGATGGACCACCCGGTAGTAATAATATCATTGCCATCAATGATGTACTGCAGAAGAGGCCCTTTAATCACAGTTGTGCTACTAGGAATTCCGATAATACAACAGAGTTAAATACTGTCTCTAAACGGATCCTCAGTAAACAGTCTCGTACCGCTTACTTACAGTAACAACTTTTCTATCACATTATCCGGAGTGGGTGTCACACAAAATGCTTCACTCATTGAAATATTTCCAAAGCTTCGATTGACTGTTTTATTCTCTGAGGATATCCAAAAGCTAAAACACTAATACTTCTTTAGTAGTTTACATTCAGTTGTTACTGCTCTTTTGTGGTTTGGAACCACTTTGCGCATAAATTCCTAAACACATCTCTTCCTTACAAGACATATATACGTATGTATGTGTATAACAATAGGAATAAAGTAATGAAACAGTAAATAAAAAATTAAGACATTTACTTTATTGCATTATCATCACCATCTGAAAATCGCAAGTATTCCACGTCGCTGCCACTTGAACCAGCAACACCCGGCAGCACCTCAACCACAACCACGGTCACTATTACTAATGCTCTCCCTATTGCTACATTGCAAGGGCGAGAAACCGGTGGCGGAATGTAAGAAATATGATTCTTTTGTCTAACGCCCTTATAATCGCCATTTCTCATATTTTTTCTAAATGTTTATTTTATTTGTGTTTCCTTGTTTGTTTAAAGTTCAGTATTGCATCTCCAGGCGGAGCAGGGAGTTTTCATGATGAGGATTCTGCTGTTGTTGGGGCATTTCCTGTGTTGTTTTCGCTTTATTTCAACCTCTAAAAATATGTCTCCTGTTCGCTGTGTAGACACCAAACATATTTCTTTTGTTTTCGTCCATTTCTTCTTGTTGATGCTGTTTTTTGTTTTCTGTTTTATTTTTTTTGTTTTTCTTGCCAACATTTGAGTGAATACCCTTGATGGTCGTAAAGCAATTTTCTACCATAAAAACATTTCCTTCGATGTTTTTTGGCTTTTAATTTTTGAAAGGTTGTGTGGCATTTGTTTTTTCTCTTCTCTATGTTTGTGTGTGTGTCGTGAAAACATGACCGACTTTTTGGAAGAACACGGACAACAAAATCGTTAAGCAGCAGAATCCCAATGAGGTTGCTGCATATGTAACACAAACGTAACTGTCAGCTCGAAATGAATATTTATGAACTGGGACAGAATCAGGTGTGTAATGTCAACAGGAATTTGCTTCTCGTCTGACATGATCTCAACCTTGGATTACATTTTCTTCGGATCGATTTTTAAGTTTGGTGTGGGTAGGACTTTTGAAACATGATATTTTCAAGCACTTTCAGTGTATAAGTTTAAAATATTTGACTCGATGACTAAGAATTCTAATTGCGATTTGAACTCTTCTTCCATTTTTAGAAATTACAAATTATATTTATTCTGGATACCTGTCGGTTTAATTGACTTTTATTACACCTTTACTAAATTTCTGCCACACAATCGAGAAATATATCTAAAGTCCACAAAGTTTTTATTATCCCTCGAACACAAAACCTTTGCCCACCTCTGCGATATACTGCGAAAAGAATGCCAAGAACAACGAAAAGTGTAATCTTTTACATTCATTTTCTCGCCATAGTTTTTATGTTTTACACCATCTGACATGGACTAACTGGAGTAACTTTCATTTCGTTCATTTCGTTTTATGTCTTGTCTGCTGCCAACAACAACAGAATTTTAGGTTTTCGTCGGGCCATGCCAGTGACGGGTCGTTTGTTAAACATAACCACGGAAATTTATCAAGTTGCCGATGAGAATCTATTGAAGACGTTCTTTGTTTCGCCCTCTTCAAATTTATGCTTTCATGGCAAATGTTCGTACTACTGTGACACCTCTCATGCCATTTGCGGTAATCCGGATATGTTGGAGGGATCCTTTGCTGCATTTTTACCAGCCTACGAACAGGCTGGCCGTAAGGTATGTATACAAAACCCCCACACACACCCCCACACAATACTCTACACTTCACAAACTGTTATCGTCTGTCTGTCAGTATGTGTATGTGATATAGAATGATTACAACGACAACCCACAATACACATACACTGGCAGACGTTTGTATTTAGCTTTTTTTTTTGTTCTTTTGACCCATAAACAATAACATAGCATTTACTTTGTCTATGTGGTACAGCCGCTGGCTATTGAATAATAACAGATGACAAGATGTTTAGATGTAAAAATAAATGTATTAACAACAACTAAATAAAGCCATAGAACAATAGACCCATCGAAACGTATTTTAAGCCGTATTCTGTTATTATAACATGTTCTTATATTGTCATTATTTTAACACTCCACAACACTTTTTACTTCTGTTAAAATTGGTTCAGATGATGCATGCAGGTACACCTATCTCCTAGACTCCCATCTTAAAATAGGTCCACTCCAGGCAACCTAAAAATTACATTGAATTGGAACTTTATGGAAATAATCGTTTATGACAAAGACCTTTTGTCAGGTCTGTTCCTTTAAATTATAGTGTACAAATAATCGCTTGCGTCCCCGTATCAGTCAGAATTCAGTAACCGCGTGCTGTATGTTGCCTTGCCAGTTTGTTTGATCTTGTTCGGTATTGACTCAGTATGTTGTCCGACTATGGACACTACAGATTAGTTTAGATTTTCGGATATTTTATGATTAATGATGGCAGTTGCTGTGTGTATCTGTTTTTTTTTTCTTCTCATTCATACTTGTACTTTTGCATTAAACATGAGTTTCCTTTTTAGTTGTTTATAGTTTGGCTTTAAAATGAAAAATGTTTCATGTGTCCGTATTCTGTTTATTTAGCAAAAGGTTTTTTGTTTATTGGTTTACCTAATAATAATAGTTCTTAAGGGATTTCTGGGCAAATACGAAACATTGAGTTATGATTTGTGGGCACAATGGTTCAGATTTTCCACAGTTCTTGTGGTGTTCTAAACAAATACAACACAGAACGTGTACGGGATAATCTGTGTATACCCTAATATGTCATGAAATCATTTGGGATTTGTAGCATCCCCTCGGATAGAAAGTGGGAGAGATAGGTTGAAGTAGTAACAGACATCATGCTAAGTGGTAAGACAAGCTTAAAAAGATTTGTTACTTTGATCAATATTAGGCAACGTTTATTAAGATCGCTTTAATTGAATATAAATGACTGAATGGTTTCCAAAAACATTTCATTCTCCTACTGAACTGGTGGACTTTAATAAAATCCTCAACTGTTTTCTAACTATGACTCCAAAGGTAACCTAATTAAATTTCAGTTTTAACATCTTCGAAATAGTGAAAACAAAATTGCAGATATTTCATTTAATTTTACAGAATGAAAATTGTTTTAATTCTTTTTCAAATGGGGCCAGAGTTGAAAATGCAAAAAAAAAATCGCACAAGGACTTTAATAAAATCCTCAACTATTTGAAAACTTAATTAACATTCAGTTTCAACAACTCTGAAATAGTGAAAACAAAATTGCAGAAATTTTACAAATTAAAAATGCAAAAACAAAACGCACAAGTAAAGATGTTGAGGAATTTTGTTTGAAAAATTAGGAAAAGTCCTTTAAAAAGGCAAGCAGAAAAAAATAGATTTCTTCATAAAATGTTATGCACACAGCACTTTTTTTTATCTATATAACACCTCTGAAAAAGTCTACAGTGTAAGAGTATACTTATCCATGTTTGAACAAACATAAATGAAATTTGATGTACCAAATTTCAATTACATATACATGAGTATAATTGCTGAGTTCTGTTATTCTACATCTGAACATTTTGAACAAAGAAAATAACAATGCAATTACACCTAAACTCCGATTTCGTGATTAATATGTCTCTGTAGCACAAAAACAGTAAACAAAAAAAATAGCAGCGCAAATAGGAGTCTAAGGGTACATGGGCTATCACAAAGCGTGTGTGTGAACATGTATCTAAGGATGTACTTACAGATTTCATGTACAGTGAGGGAAAATTACTTAAGTGTAATAAAGAAACAATATGAGTTTTCATAGATGGTAATTTTTAAGAATTTAATTCTAAAAGGAACAGTATCGTATTTTCGCCTGACCAACTATGAACGGCTGTTCGATTTTAACATTTAAATCACAATGAGAGTTCGACCTGGCGTGCAGTTGCGATCTTAACCGGGTGTCACTATCCAAAGGGTAGCAGAGATGATAGGTAAGCCCCAACACAGAGAGTTTTTGAAGTGGTTCCTCAGGCTTACCGGGTTTATTTGAAGTGCTTGGGTGGCGACACCACAGTTAAAGCTTCACGTTGATATTCGTGTAGAACTCATGATAGTCTGTACTCACTACTAACATGTCGCTCTCGTGCATAACATGGTAGACAACATTTATTATATTCGGGCGTCGTGGGGATGTTATGTAATCGTAGTGCCCTTAGGTGTACAATTAGACTATGTATTGTCTTGGACCTGTCAACTGTTTTTATTTGAAATGAATTTATACAGCGTAAATTTTCATCCCATCAAGTTTGCCATTAACTTGTGCTTCCTAACATTTCATTGGTTCTCGTTTCTCTTCCCTTTCAAACATTTGTCAGGCTTTGTCAGATTGTTACGGACATCATGCCAGCTATGGCAACCAGAAGGTAAACGAAAGCCCAGATCAACTTTTTTACACAGCAAATCAATCAGAATGTATTTTTTGTATAATATCCCAGTAAGCGATTTGAACTTCTCTCAAACCAGTGACCTGTGAACAATTCAATTTGTATTGTCCTGACCAGGACTTACTGTTTAGTGTATTCACAGGATCAGTGGAAAATTTAAAAATGTTCTAGTAAGTGATATTAAGATTTCAACGACTCTCAAATCATTGAGTTGTTAACAATTTAATTTACTGTCAACAGCTAATTTCGATCGGCAAATATATTTACGGTGAAGTCTTACTTTTGTTCTAACCCGGATTTGCATCTTCTCCTCCATATGCTATCACCCACTTAACACATTTGGGGAATTTTGGTAAAGTTATTGACAATCCTTCTAATTTTTTATGTAAAAATATACATTTATAAGTACAAGACACAGTCTCCCGAACAGAAGGCCATACGTAACGAAATGTTCCAAAATGTTAATGATTCCCCCTCTTTCCACAAGACGTCCGACACGTGCTTGTATTCAAATACGAACTAAGCATAAAATTACACAAGAATCCCCTGCGCATATTTTCACACCCAAAAAAGGAGACAATGGCAACAACAAATGAAACCATTATATTTTGGTTCCTAACAATACGTTGAGTCCAAATGGAAATGGATACTTGAGTGTCTTTTTTATTCATACATTTTTGTTCAGTCTTTTTCCCTGGCTAGAACTTATTATGACACTAGCAAATTCAAAGAACAACCATTTTTTTTTTTTTTTTTTGGTTTCAATTCTCTGTCGGCTGACGAAAAAAGAAAATAAATATGCGGACCGAAAAGCAACAACTTTTACACTTAGGACAAGTTATTATGATATACTTGAGATTTCAAAGAACACAGAGAGGAAGTAAGTAGTTGACAAAGAAAGAGACGATGATGATGATGATGTTGATGGAGGAGGCACAGAAAGGGTAAAATGAGCTTACTGCGAACCAAGCACGGACTAGAGTGCCAGCCAGCCAGCCGGCCAGGAGCACAGAAAAAACATTATACACAAGTGTATATTTTACATAAGATTATTTTGTTTTAGTTATAATGTTCTTTATTATTTAAATAAAACCGAAAAGGAAAAACTAGAAAACACACTCAAAGTTTTGGGATGCGGTCAATGGAGGCGAATACAATGAAGAGTGTGGTGTGGAAGAGCAATCGGGCGGCATATTATGCTTAGTCATAGGGATTTATTATCTATATTTGGCATATTCAATCGTATGAGGAATACTTTTAAAGTAGTCTTTATTGTGAGCAGATTCACTTGCACTTAGTAGTCCATTGTCTAGTCCCCACCGCTAAACCATCCAGCGGCCAAAGAAAAACCACTGCATAATACCCATACTAGTTTCATCATAGAGTTTCCTAAAGAAAACAAGTGGACAAATAGTAAGTTCGGCCGGGCCGAATCTTATATACCCTCCATCATGGATCCTTAAAAAGTCAATAAATAAGAAAACTAACTGAGTTTTTGGGCCGCTCGTGACCCGATAGTCCCAGGAACCCGATCACAAATTTTATCCAAATCATGAAAATAAATGCATATTTGGGTTCGCGAGAAAATTTCGTTGCATTTCGATACCCATATGTCCATGTTTGTCAAGGGACGGTTTTTGGGCCGCTGGTGACCCGATAGTCCCAGAAACCGGATCAAAAAATTTAGGCAAATCATGAAAATAAAGGCATATTCGGGTTCGTGAGTAAATTTCGTTGCACTTCGATACCCATATGCGCATGTTTATCATGGGCCCTTTTTTGGGCCCCAAGGGTCCACGGAACCCATGAGCACGCCCATTTTTGGGATTTTTTTCCCATCTATAAATTATATAAACTTAGAACTTAGATGTAGTGAAAAAAAATATTTGAAAAATTTGATTATGGCCGGAATATATTTAGTCCCGTAAAGGGGAACTTTGTCCCCTTTGGTCCGATATGGCCCATTCTCGAACTTAACCTGCTTATGGGCAAAAAACATCTTCCTACTAAATTTCAGCTTTTTAGCGTTGGTCGTTCGCGCTCTATCGTGATTTCAACAGACAACAGACGGACGGACGGACAGACAGACGGACATCGCTAGAATGTCTTAGAATGTTACACTGACCAATAATATATATACTTTATAGGGTCGCAGATCACTCTTTCGAGGTGTTGCAAACGGAATGACAAACTTAGTATATACTCCATCCTATGATGGAGTGTATAAAAAGAACGCCACGGCAGGGCATGGGCAGAGTAGGTGTTTTATGGAGCTCTCCTTCTCTTTATTCCAAATGTTTCTGCAGTAGTCGGTAGTCGCAACCTTCAGACTAATTGCATGCCTTCCAATCAATTAGACACTTTGTCGTGAAAGCTTTTCAGTCTCAGAATCAGGGTGTCTGGAATCAGGGTGAGACTTTCTATTGCACTGGTTGTTTATTTCATACCAAACATAATTATGAGGTTACTATCTCACTGCGTCATTTTCACAATAATTATTAACATTTGGAAAATTATTCCAGCCCATGTTTAAGAGTTTAACAAAAAGTAGTCCAAACTTTTTTTTGTAATCGATTTTAATGAATCTATTGTTGAAAATTACTTTTCAGAGATATATGTGTAGTTTTAAGTAAAAATTTGATCATTAGTCCCAATTTACAAGACGACTTTCTGACTTTTCTCTAAATTCGCTTTTGGATTTGCTCCCAAAAGTCATAAGAATTAATATGGTGACTTTTTGCCTGCGACTCCGTTTGTTATTTTTGTTTTACATTTATACTTGAATCTTGTTGATTCGTAAATTTGTCGAAAAGCTAAATGTTTGAAGTGAAAAAGAAATTTACAAAAAATTTAACTGGCTGTTTCCATAAAACAAATTTGTTCATTCGTTACAAATTGTCAAAATTGAAGGCGCAATAAATTGCATTCTTATCAGTAATGAGAGCTTATTTTTTGGAATTGTGTTCCATTTGCCGATATCTAACATATATCTGAAATCCAGAATTGAATAATGTCTGAAATCCATTTTATAACGCTTTGAATATTGACGATTTGTAACGAACGAACAAATTCGTTTTATGGAAACAGGCAGTAAATGTACTCAAGTAAAAAGAAATTTAAAAAAAAAAACCCCTCATATTTGTGACTTTTTTCTACCTCGCAATTTTCTCTACGCCTTTCGCCTTGAAAATCATGATTTTAAAATCAAAAGTCATCGTGTAAATCGGGTCTTACTTATCATCACTTTTAACCGAATTGACAATCGTACTGGCGATAAATATGTCACTCTTGTCGGATATTCTCAAATTAAAGAGTTTCGCGTTTAAAACGCCCAAATAATGAAGTTTGGAGAGCTCAAAAGGCACGAGCCGTATTTGCAGTTTCACTATCGGTTAGAAACAAATTTCCCGGCTGTTCGAATTCATGGCTTTGTAGAGCTCACCTTAACCATTGTTACTCATGGTGTCTACGAAATGTTTATCACCATTGCCATTGGTCACATATATCGCTAGAGTCTTAAAACCGGCCCCTACTCAACATGTTTTCCGACGAATCCAAATAAGCATTCCTTAAGGTTTGCGGTTTGTTTCATACACTGCATCCAGTTTGAAATCAGGTCCATCCACATTTCCTCGAATCATCTTACAATGTTGCCAAATCATGTTCGAACCAAGTATACTCCTTCACCAGTGCATTAAAGGTTATGTAAATTTCTTTCCTCACCATAAACATTTCAAATAGCAGACAAAGCGTATACGATAGACTGACTGGTTGTGTACATTCGCCTTTAACATAAACTTGAGCACACACAAAAAAGACGAAGAAAAACTAACTCAGCATGCTTAAAATCTCGGATTAATTTTCAGTATCCACATTTGAGTTAACTTGACCACACACACACACACATACAGGAGAGAACAACAAGTTTGTCCTGCTTCCGTTTTGGGACATGGTGGAGATGAAGCGCAGGGAAAGAAACAAAACGGAATTCTACGCCAGTGTGTTTTGTTTTTTCTTTTTGTTTCATGTATTCTTTCACTATTTTGAGTTATATCACCCCTCCACCCTTGTCTTTGTGGTGTTTACCACGGCATGTTCTCTGTCACTGTATTAGTTCATCCGTTTTCCCTTTAGTACCTATTGCATGCATTCGTAGTAGTTTTACAACGCCGTTTGCATTATCATAAGCTGCTTAGCAGCATTATTTAACATATCAAAAAAGGTTAACCAGACCAACAACAGTCACTGCCACTGTGCACCAACGGTGGTGTAAACCTTTGCTTTCCCGTTCTTTGTCTGTTTGCATGTTACCCTCTACCCGCCCCCCGGTCCGCGACCATTCCATCGACTCATGTTAATGTTGTATGATGTGATAAATGTAGTTCGGCTTTAACCTTTCACCGGGTGACTGTTGCCTTGCCGGCAACACACACTTAAGTCGACAACCAAGAATCTATTTGAATTGCAGATGTGTTCATATTGCTAAACAGAAAACGGAACGGCTACCTTTCAAAAAGGTTCTGATGTTGTGTCCCAACCGAATGGGACACTTCATCTGATGGTGGAGAGAACGGAAGGAACTGACATCAATTCTCTGCATATAATGTTCACGATATTTCTCATATTTTCTATCGAAATGAAGTGGCAAAGCTTTGAATGAAGATGTCATAAAAATCGTTGAACCTTTGGTAATCATCAGCAGAAGATGACGATGGTATTGAATGCGGAGATGCCTTTGCAAAGTCATGGGTTATACTGAGACGACGTTTGCTACAGTTCGCATTTTATTATGCATGAAACCAGAGACCAAAAATAAAATACCAAAAATAATTCTACCTGGAAACATGTTTCTGGGAACTATCTCTCATAGACAGAATAATCGCACTTGCAAATATAAGGAAATTTGGATAGTCGACCTGTAGTCAATGTGTACCATAAATAAATTACACTTGAATGTTGTTGTGAGGACATCTCTCTCTCTCTCATAGGCAGAAAAATCGTTAACCGAAATTCATTTTAAAAATATATACCTCATTGAATTAATTTTGAGCTAATAAACATGCTTAACCAATATATTATGTAATTAAATTATTATTTTAATTCATTTACGGTTTAATTGAATTTAAAGAAATTATTAGCTGGCTGGTTATAGATGCTGATTAGTTTTTTTTAACTGACTAACACTCAGGGAATGCGCCCTAACAGACTAACACTTTCCTCCGAACGCCACCGTCGACATAACGCCGATTTTCATGGGGAATTTTTCATAAATTATTTGGGGGATTTTTCATCTATTTTTGGAAATTCTTTATTTGTTTTTTTTTTTAACTGACTAACACTCTGTGGATGTTCCCTAAAACTACAATGCACTGTGTTAGCTTCCTATCGCTAAGGATATTGGAGGGAGGAAAGAGGGAGTAGTGTTTGTTAACGTTTGACTTCAATTTGATTATGTCATAGATGGCTGGAAGATTGTTGGACATTCGAGCAGTTCGGCTATAGAACAATTATGTAAGCCAAGTTAGTCACATAATTGAGCTTACTCTCATTATAAGAAAAACATATGATCATAAAAAACAAGCTAAAAACTACTTCAAAAATATATTACTCAAAAAAAAATATGTGAAAAAAACTGTTCCTATTTCAAATTAGTTCCTACTTGATCTAGATGCAATATTTAGCCTGTGTAATAGCTGGCCAGATCTGTAAACGAAATCCAAAGTTTAATATGTCCATTAGGGCGTTGCAAAAAAAAAAAATTTCCAACTCTTGAAGCGGAATATTAAAGTTTGTGATTTAAGAGAATTTCGAAATTTTTTTTGGATTTTTTGAAGATGGGTACGTGGTCGCTGAAATCGATTTTATCAAAAAAATGAGGTTATGGAGAAAAAATTTTAATATTAATTTTTGCTGGTGCTTTTTCTTCATAAAACTAAACAATTCTCTTCTTAATGATCCGATCCCACGACAAAAAAATGATTGATGTGAAAAATTATTATATTAAGGACCACTTTGATAGTCTTAAAAGTACAAAATTATGTTTTTATAGATTTCAAACCTCAATAACTTTAAAAGTTTTCAACATTTTTTCAAGCAGCTGAAATGAAAACAATGTATATTAAATGTTTTTTTTTTTACTTAACCAAGAACGAAACTTAATGAAATTCTTTTAATTTTTATAAAATTTGAAAAATAAAAAAAAAATTTCTCAAACTAAAATTTTTTTCTTATATTTCTCCCGCAAGTGAAAAGAAACCTGTATACCGAATGAAAGGTAATTTAAAGACCTTTCTAACGCATTTTTCATCTTGAAAAAATGTTGAAAACTTTTAAAGTTATTGAGGTTTGAAATCTATAAAAACATAATTTTGTACTTTTAAGACTATCAAAGTGGTCCTTAATATAATAATTTTTCACACCAATCATTTTTTTGTCGTGGGATCGGATCATTAAGAAGAGAATTGTTTAGTTTTATGAAGAAAAAGCACCAGCAAAAATTAATATTAAAAATTTTTCTCCATAACCTCATTTTTTTGATAAAATCGATTTCAGCGACCCCGTACCCATCTTCAAAAAATCCAAAAAAAATTTCAAAATTCTCTTAAATCACAACCTTTAATATTCCGCTTCAAGAGTTGGAAAAATCAGAAAAAACGTCTTTTGTGAAACGCCCTAATGTCCATATGACATGCAAATTCACTGTTTTAATTTCGATTTCATCTTCATTCTTGTATAAGGGGGATTCCTTGAGATGGTAAGAGGATTACTTTTTTCTGTAGCTTCGGAAATTGTTCTGGTTTGACATTTAGGTGCAGCTTAATAAAGTTTTCAAGAATTTTCTCGTTTGTGCGTTGTCTGGTACGTCGTAATATACGACTGAGAATCCCTGGCTAGCCGCGTATCCCGGCTAAATGTCCTATCCCCAGGAACTAGGCGATGGATACCATCAAAAGATCTATAGAACCTCGATACACAACACACGTTTCGGCAAAGTATGAGGGATACAATACAGCTGGATACCCTATCAACGCCTGTTATCACCACCGCTCTCTTCTGTACAAGGTTCAGGAGCTGCAAAAGTCAAGTTGAAGCCCCTGCCCATACATGTTACAGTTATATTTCATTTTAGGCCTGATGTTGGTGGTTTACATATTTCCCAAATCAGATAGGTTGATGTGTTTCTTGAACCGCTTCTGCAAGCCTAAGCACTTGAATACTTCTTTGGACATTTCCAGAATATGATGAGCCCAACCTACATCACCCTGTGTCCTCTTGCTCAGATCATCAAGAGTGCCTAAACACTTGCATTCTTCTTTGGACACTTCGAGAATATGATGAGCCAAACGTGCGTCACCCTGTGTCCTCTTGCTCATATCATCAAGAGGGTCTGATTCGTCGATATCCATGTCACTCATAGAGACTGACGACCGTGGTGAATCACTGGAACGTTTGTGGGACAACAAGAAGCACTGGGTCAACTCTACTCTGTTAATTTATATTAATGGAAAATAATTTCATTCAAATGGCTGCCTGGGCTGGCCATGCAATAGCCTAACGACATCAGCTCTGCGGCTGATAATGCGACCTTCAAAAACAGGGCGCAAAACATCAAGTGTAGCTTCGGCTGTGTGGCACGTAGCGCCGTCCTGTTGAAACCAAATGTTGGCACTATCCTCCTCTTACATTTTTTTAAACAAAAATTCGTTCAACATGACCCGATAACGAAAGTAATGAATACGAATTAAGCACTAGTTGAAAAAAAACGTTAGATGGCGGACCCTTTAGATAGGCCAGAATGAGTTCCAAATTTAAAAATCAACCAATTAGAGAACTGCTGCAACTAACACATTGAAACTACTTATTTATATAGTTATACGAGAGTTGCTATTTAAATTTCGAGTCCAGCAATAAAAATAAACAATCGTTTATCGTTGGGAATGGTTTTATTGATTTTTAAAACATTAATCCAATTTTCGAACACTTTTTCCACTCCCATTGAGACACAGCAAAATCTTGGGTTGTGAACGCTTCAACAGCTGCTTCGCGCTTCGACTCCGCCTTTTTTTTTTCGTTATGTAAGGGAATAATACATTATGATGTGCCAAATAAGTGCGGTATCATCTTCAGTTCGACATCTTGAGTACTTAAATAGCCTATTGTTTCAGCTGTTTTGTGAGAGCTCGCATTGTCGTGATGCCAAATAATTTGTATTCTCTTAACGTGTTTCCTTGTTTCTTCGAACACTGTTCGCAAACGGATGGTTGTGTACAAAATCAGAATTGACCATCCTACGTTCCACTAAAGACACTGTTGAAATATTCCAATGTAAATTTTCTATTCATCCTCGAAGAAATACAAATATGTCTCTGTCATAAAACCGAATGTTCAAAATGATTTGAATATTTCTCATTCGCATACACGGTCTTATTCATACCTTTTCTTTAATGAACTATATTCACAGTAATCATCTCTTCAAAATTAAAATTGAAGTTAAATATAATATCTGTAACAACAATTTCATCAACAACATATATATACTTCTTTACACCAATCTTAATCAAGTCGTAAGGGTCTGCCAGGTTAAGGGTTACTTTGTATCTTTCTTTGTGCCTTTCTATAAAAATACAGCTCTGATTAAGGTTTGCAAGGGAGTTTCATCTTTTAAAAATATTAAACCGTAAAACAGTAAATGGGCTTTAAACATTTAAAGCTTTTCAAACCTATTAAGAGTCCTCCAAAATGGTTGAGCCAATTTTGGTTTAATCGACAAATACTTAAATACCTAAAATCTACACCAACCGGCAACCACCACAGTCACACTCTCATAGTTACACGTTTACAGTTGTAATCCGTGAAAAGTGTGCCTCTCAAACGATAAGCCGCTCACAACCACTCCTACTAAGGTTTAATGCCATTTTCATTGGAAATGTTGCCTTTAATTATCAATGACTGGAATGGGACTCGGAGAAGAACTTCACAAACACCCTACCAATTTTGTACACGACGGACATAGCCTAAGGGAAATGTTCGATATATTCTGACTTTAATTCGAATACTTTAAATTTCTTTATGCATATATTCTCGGACAAATTCGACTCTTAACTTTGTGGCAATACACCCGTCTAAGGTGTTCTGTTCAAATTTGTGTGAAATGTTATCAGAGGAGTTCACAGAAACGAAGAAGAAGAAAAAAAACGCTGCATGTAAAGTTTTCAAATATTTATAAAAAATTTCCAACTTATGTGTCTGGAACGTTTTCACACAATCAAACAATCTCGTAACAAACCGAATGTAAGCGAGAAAAAAGAATAAAAGTAAATTGAAGTACAAAAATATCAATAACCTCACAGTGCTCGGACACAAGAAAACCCATAAAATTTGCCATGTTTCTTTTACTTCACTTTGAGCATTCAGGTCTTTCCTTTCATTTTAGCTTTTTTTTATTTTGGTTACTGACCATATGTCTGTCTGTTGATACATTTTTTTTTATTCCATTTCACATGAAAACAGAAAGGAAACTTTAAAATAAATATTTGATAAGTTCGTTTGTACGTAACACTGCCTTGATCCTTAAAGGATATGGAGAGGAGGAGGTCAAGAGAGCGAGCTATATGGACACGGAAAACCTGCAACAACAAACGCTGAGACTACAGTGCATGGTATACCATTGATACGTTGAATAGAAGACCATAATCCTGGGCCGTTGTATAGAAAAAAGTACAAAAAGTCTATTTTTTTACAGGGAATTTTTATAAGTGATTTATATGCAGTTGTGGTAGAAATACCACAACCAATGCGGTAAACATCTTTTACGAAAGTTCGGAATGCACCAGCGTCCATGTACAGACACACACACACACACAGACACACAATCAACTACTGACAAACACACGTAGAGTGCTACATACAAGCAAACACACCGATAAAATGACGTACAATGCACTTTTTATGCCAAACAATTTTTCAATTAAGGTTCATTTTTTAATATTTTTCCTTTTGGTGTCAGTGTGGCATGTTGCTCTATTCCACCGTGACACACCAGAGTAACGGAGCCGCCAACAATAGGCGGGCATTCGTTGAACGATTACTAATTAAATTAGTGTGAGTTGAGAAATATTTTGGGTGGAAGATTTCAAGTTGATGTGTGACGTGGCTCATTCATTTTTTTTCTGGGTCTGAAGTCTTAACAATAACAATCTTTATCCAATTATCTTCTATCCAATTTCAAAAATTTCCCATCAAAAAGTGTGTGAGAAACACTAGCTCACAATATTTCACCCATTCCCAAAACCCTGGGACCTGCTATACACACCTTAGATAGTGACTCTGTGAAAAATGCCCCAAAACAATGAAGACTTCCCCAAAATAAATGAAAAAAATCTCACCAAAAAATTCTAAACAAAAAAAAATCCCCCAAAAAAATTATGAAAAATTACCTAATGCAAAGTCCCCCAAATATTATGAAAAATACCCCAAAAAACATTATAAAAAAATTGAAGAATTGTTCATTGTCAACTTTTATATAAAAAACGCACCAAAACAAACAAAATTAAATTTGACCTGAAAATTATGAGAAACTCTTCATTTTTTGGGGTAATTCATCAAATCATTAAATGTTACATGAAAATTATGAGAAACTCTCCATTTTTTTTTTTAGGAATTCTTCATTTTTTTTTGGTGAAAGCTTTTCGCTGAATCTTCTGTTTACGAGTTATTTAAGGAGTATCCAACACATTAATCTGAAAATAATAAGTATTCCACGAGACAGGTGTTTGAGTCTCAGTCTTGCAAAACTATTTTCTCGTATCGATCTCCTTCCCACGTGGGTCCTCTCATCTAGACATGAATAAGTTTGGCTTCGGTGATCGGTGCTTTTTTCTGATTAGTAGCTAAATATGTGGTCGGTTGATTTACATCAGCTGGAATTGCAGACGTACATTGTCTGGGAGTTTGAGCCTTTTCTTTGGAAAGCCTTTCTTGGAAAATTCACAATCGTGAAGGGGGAATTTCATGCTCGCTTCAAATATAAACTACAATACCTATTATTTTTTTATTTTTACTTGTATCTTTGTACGTAGTAATTGATTTGTTAAAAGGACTCAATAGTTTCCAGAACTGGTTTTATGTGTATTTCGGCTGCTACTGAACAGGTCCCTTTAACCATCTTAATTAAAAATTTAGTAACATTTAATGGGAATATAGTCAATCGAATACAAAGTATATAAACTCGACCAATTTTACATAAACACTCAGCAATTAAGAAATAAAGTGTTATCGATTTTGCTTTTTAAAAGTAAACGTAGATAAAACACATATATAATATTTTTTTTCATGATATTTATTTTTTATTATAAAGTTTGAACGTTGACATTATGTGTGAAACACTACATCATTTAAATGACCACCACGCGAAGTGTTGCTAGCATTGATTCTTTTGAGGTAATCTTGGACCACTTTTTGGCACATATTGGGCCAACTTGACGAATGTTGGTTCTTAAGTGCTCAAAAGTTAAAGGTTTATCTGCATAAACACGGTCTTTCACGTAGCTCCCCCACAAAAAGTCTAATGGTGTCAAATTGGATGATCTTGGTGGCCAGTTCGTTTCGCCACGACGAGAAATTACGCGGCCAGGAAATGTCTCTTGCAATAAAGCCGTATTCGCTCGAGTTGTGTGGCACCGTCTTGTTGAAACCACATATTCTCCAAGTCGTATTCTTCAATAGCAGGCAAAAAAAAGTCGGTTATCATACTACCGTAACGCTCCGAATTGACGGTGACAGTCGTTTTCGAAGAAGTAAGGTCCAATCACACCTTCGGACCAAAGAGCGCACCAAACAGTGACTTTTTGTGGATGTAATGGCCACTCGTCAACTACTTGAGGATTCTCAGAACCCCAAATACGACAATTTTGTTTATTAACATACCCACCGAGTGAGAAATGTGCTTCATAACCATAAACCATAATCTCCTCTAAAAGCACGATATGTGGCTGTGTCAGAATCACCATTTTTGTAGTAGGTTTTTAATAATTTTTACGCATTGTGTGATAGTTAGTTAAGCGATCCATTTTCGCCAATGTAGAATTCCAACTGAAAAGAAAAAAAAATTGCTTTAACAACTGAGTTTGACAGATGCCGAATTCCAGCCCTATACTTTTGAAACCATGAAATGGATAACCCTATAAATTTTGAGCACATGACCACTTTAATAAATTTCATAATTCTAAAATGTTTGTTGATCTTGCAATTTCAGTTTCGTAATTGAAATTAGTGACAAGCTGAAATTCTTTCATCTCCAAACAACATTGCCCCCAGTCCTCCGAAAGGTTTGCCAACTCTTCACTAATTCATCCCGTTTTTCTTTCGGACAATTTAGATTTTGTTGTTGTTTGTCTTGCCTTCACTTAATTTTTTAAGCAATTTAATATTTGCCCACAGTATACAAAATGCTAAAAAGGCGCTCCAACTCTTTCCCGTTCGGTTGTAAGTTGTAATTCTCTCGGTCATTACACACACACACACACTCATACAAATGCGGAAATATGTGTTGGAAAAAGCGAAAAAAAAAAAAATAAAGGAATACTTCGGAAGCAGCTTTTCATTCTTCTGCCAACCCTGTGGTGTTGTACTATTCATATTACTTTCCCCGGCATTTTCAACTTCCTCCACATCTAAGTGATGCAGCATGCAACGAACGAATTTCAGCTTTTTTTTTGGTCGTTGCAAGACCACAAATAAAATTTGCTACAAAAGGCAAGACAGATGAAGCAGCAGATGAAAAGCAGGTGCTGCCAGTGCCACTGCTGGGGCTGCTGCACTTAGCATACTAAAGAAAACGACACGGAGTAGAAAGCGTTTTCTCTCCAGTGCCTGGTCGGAATGCTAGCAAATTGTGTTCAGCCAATGAAAGCACTGAACGAATATATTCTCATGCTTTCTATAACAGTGAAATAAAAAAAACGTAAAATAAAAAAAATGTTTTTTAAAATTATTTGAAGCATTCATATCTGCAGCAAACGACCCACAACTAGCAGTGCTGCAAAGCGGCATTCTATTGTTTGGCGAAATATTCCGGGTTTATTTTTTGCTGGCCAACGAAAATATTTGCATTATTCTGTTGTGTGCGGCCAATTGCAGAGGGTGGATTTCTTCGCCAGCATTCGTGGTTATTGTCATGGAAATTGAGAGCCCCGAATAATCTTGCGTTTATTTATACAATCCTTTTGCAATGGTAAATAATTTTTCCTTTAAATTAATTTTGTAAAAAAAGAAAAAAACGTTGTACTATTATAAATTACAATGTGATGCAGATGAAAGTGGCAGCACAAAGGCGATTATTTAAAGGTGTATTTGTCAAGATTACTTTCTTTTTAGTCGTGACTAACTATAAATATCAAATGCAATAATATGCTGTGGGCAAAGCACAAACATGTTTAATCAGTTAACTTTACAGTTTTATGTCTGTTTTATTATTATTTTTTTTTTTTGAAAGCCAACGCTCAGGTTATGACCCTTATACATATATGGAATGCATTGTGTTAGCGGAAGGAAATTAGTGTATGAGAAGGATGAAAGAGGGAGTAGTGATTGTTGACATTTGTTTTGAATTTCTGAATGTGTCAACAGACCCAAGGGACCACCCGGCATCCGATTGATTCTTTACAGAGAACTTTGGTGGTGTTATAATAAGTTGACCAACTTTTTTGTGAGCCACAAATTCAAACTGTTTAAACTACGATTTATTGTAATTATTAAGGCCGTCTCATTTCCTCTGCTGCCTTAGTTGTTTTGTCATTATTAGTCCTTGTTATTACTAGTCCTTTAACCCAATTTCATATTACATTAACCTGAAAAAAATTTCAAATAAAGTGGTAGGTGTTGTTTATTCTATGATCTTTAAGTATCCCGTTTCCATTCATGCCTTTAGCTTCGCCTACATTTGCAAATATAGAGTGTATACGTTTGATTGATGGCTGCTATTGTTATAAAACGTTTTCAACAAATTTGTAATTTAAGAGTCCGAATACAAGTTTATTCGGCGAAAATGCAATCCATATAATTTTCAACATTTTACTAAAAAAACGACACCCCCACACATACACACCGAGCCGTGAACACCATCCACCTACACACAGACAAAGTGGAAGTAAAAGGATATGCCACACAGCAGTGCGGAAAAAAAACGCTGAATTTAATTGCTTTTAGTTCGTTTTGCTCTTTGTTGATGTTGTTGTACTCATTTCTATGTTTTTCCTTTTCATTGCAGGTTTGGCGTCATCCCTGGCGCCGTTCATATCATAAACGCAGGAAGGCTCAGTGGGAAACTGATGCCAACTATTGTTCTATGGTAAGTTTTTAATAAAAGTTTTCCTGTTTTTTTGCCAGTTTTCTTTAGCATTTGCTTTATTTTCTTCATGTAGTGTTAAATTTCGAGGGGTGGTGGGTTTGGTTTAATTTTTTTTTTATTCTCATTCACTATTTTTCTTTATATTTTTTTTTTCCTTCTGCGTATTCTTTTTTTGCTTTTGCTAATTTCCATTAATTTAAAAACAAATAAAATGTTGAAATAAGATGAGCAAATAAAAGGACGATACGCACGATGCCGAAAAGGTGGCGTGGGGGAGAATGACGAAGCCAAAACAGCACAGAAAGCTGTTAAGACAAACGAAAACGAACGTAAACTAACTGCCGGAGTATTAAAATTTAATACGGCACTTATAATGTTGCATAAAAGTTAAATGAAAAATCTCTCTCTCTCGGTTTTTTCTGTTCATTTTTCTACCATGGAAACGGAAATAAAGAAAGGTATAATGTTGGCATAAACTGCGTTCATAAAAGTGACGTTATTGTCGGTGGTGTTTTTTTCTTCTTCCTTTAATTTAAATCAAATTTAATAGCTTTTGGAAATAATGTAATTATAATGTATTCGAAATGGAAAAAAGGAGTGTAATTCCTTAATTGCGGCATTATTGGCGACAATTACATTTGGGCTGGGAGAGGATATAGCTTTACGATCAGAGAGACAAGGGAGCACAGACACGGACACATTACATTTCAGCTTTTCACACGATGATTGGAATGGTTTCTTTTCTCTTGCGTGTTTCTGTGCATATAAAATGCAATCTCTGCTTATTACAAAGTCGACTGAAGCAGAACAATGAACGAGGTGTGTGTATGTGGTATTATTTAATATCCGACGAGAAGACACTGCGGTTTAAAGCACTTTCAATGCGTTTACTCGCCTACCAACTATAAAAAAGATAGCAGGAAAATGTATTGTATCTTTGGATTGATAATAAGGAAGTATTCTTGTCATAAGGGTCTCCGCATGATAACAGAATATCTTCACGCTGAAAAATTTGTCTTTTTTAAATGTTTGCACACAAGTACATCGCGTGTTTGGAGCTTGTATCAAGTAAGCTTTTTCTAAAGAAAGTTGATTTGGCTGGAAATATAACACATTTGCGATTATTGACATTTGATGAGGCCTTCTTGAAGGATATGTCCTTATGAATTATTCAACCTGGATCTCACAGAATCGTCATTAGCATGTGCGATGGTCCATGTTTATCACATCTATGGACGGCTCTCTTTAGTGCTGGTTTTAGAAGACCATGGAGCACATGCTTTGTAGTTTCGTCATGACAAGGCCTTGTAAATCCCGCTGTGATTACACACAAATCACATTTTATATTGTCGAAGCATTTGCATTCATTTGTTTAGCCATGTCTTTGCTTTCTAACATATTCTTTAAAACTTTTCCCTTAGTCTAATGTCACAGCCAGAGAGTTGTGTTTAAATGTAGAACCTCTGAATGAGTTGCGCTTTAGGAGCCTTCGTTACTCTCATCGTCTCTGGGCACAAGAAGATATAGAAAATTGTATAAAAGAATAAAAGAAGTACATCAGAAGAATAAAAGAGTTCAGCGGCTGATTCCACCTCGTAAATGCTGAACACTTTAAGAACCGGAGCCATGTAAAAACTTCTCTACGAAAAGCATTAGCCTTCGAAGTCGGCAGTGGATATTTAAATGATATCGTGGACAGCTCACTGTATCCCGTCTTATATTTCATGGAATTTTAAGGGAAATAAGGAAGTAAGATAGTTGCACTATTTCTGTCGTGACGGTGTTACATTTTTTCTGTAGAAAACTAAACTGAAAATAGATAGGGCGTAATTCTGCATTTCAGCAGTCTGTTATATGAAGACATTGATTTTATAGACATTCATTCTTCAGCTTTTTTGGTCGAAGGAACCCATACTCTTAATTATTTCTGACCCTAACAATTTTAGCCCTATACTTGCCAAAATAATTTTGGAATTATAATTTTATAGAATTTTTTTTTTTTTTTTTTTTGATCTGGCTTAGCACATTATTAGGTGCGACGTTTTATGTATTCCAATTCCAACAGCATTTCTGCAAAAACTCAAAAATTGAAATATTTTCAAAAACACGCATTAACTTATCTATTTTGCAAAAAATAGAAATACTAAATGATCTCGAACTCGATTAATAGGAACAAAACCTGTGTGGAAAATAAGAACTGTAAAGCACAATTTACTGCCGAAACAACGAATTTGTTCGATACAAATTGTCACAAATGAAGGCGCAATAAAATGTTTTTTTATCAGTAGTGAGAGTTTATTCTGGGATTGTGTTCCATATGTCGATATCTAATATAACAGGTGGCGCAAAAGTAAACTTCCGATGTTTTTTGGCTGTAATTAAAAAAAAAAAAGAAAAACTTTGATTCTTCGTGTGGATTATTTTTATTTGGTCTTTTAATTTTTTTTTACATCAAGTCGAGAGTTGCCACTGACATTAGGGGCCAATCGCAAAATTTATAGCATTTTCTGATAGGAGGATTACTTTTGCGTCACCCTATATATCTGAAAACGAGAATTGAATAATGTCTGCAACCTATTTTATAACGCTACCAATATTGACAATTTGTAAAAAACGAACAAATTCGTTTTATGGAATAAGGTAGCCAGTGTCTCCAAAATTTTTCAAAAAAAAAATTCTTCTATATATAAAAAACCTGCCACTGATTAACTTTAACCATACACACCCTAATCCCTTTTGTTCCACAATTCTTTATTACCAATGCATATTTAAAATTCTTTCAGGTTCGCGATATACCACCCTATGACGATGGACGTCGCTTACTGGATTTAATGGACATGTCAGTGTTTGACTTTCTAACCGGCAACATGGATCGTCATCATTATGAAACGTTCAAGTAAGTCCCTTCTACAATACTATGCATTAACGATAAACCCTCCCACCAACAAAAAAAAAAAACCTGAAAATAATAATTGATGGGCATTGAATAATTTATTTGCATAAAAGGGAAACACTGGCAGTATTAATGGACACTGAATGGCCTTCGCCGACTAAAACAAGAACACTGTTCAATTATGATCGGTGTGGGGCCACACGAAAAAAATGTAATTTCGCCTGAAATACAGAAGCAAACAAAAATATCATATGATGTTTTCCAATTATGAATTCATGGGAAGGACATATCCAGTTGTTTTTTGTATTTCAAACTCTGTCAGCACTTTGTGCATTCACAACGAGAAGAAGACGAGGAGAAAAAATCCCAAACCAATTGCCGTAAGCAATGTCAGCACTTTCTTCAATTCGAAATTAAAAGTGGTGCAGAGTATAGCTCATCGATATTTGTAGAAGTAGTAAGTCATCATATGAAAAAACAAAATCCATGTGATGACGATAGTAATGGGTACACCTCTCTCTTAATCGGAAACCTCTCATAAACGTTTACTTTTTTCGGTACCAATCCGCTTCAGACCTCTTGTGTACTTCTCCCGTAAGCGGTCGAAATTCTCAGTCCCTTAGGTGTCCGCTTATGAGAGAGTACCCTGTATTTAGATGTGGAAATATGTTTTTAGGCAGCGGTTTTTTTAAAAGCCTAACTCTTCTACAAAACAAAGCATTTTAAAAGGTTCGGTTCTTTTGAGAGGTTTATGTATTGTATGATTGTATAATTTTCAACGAAATGTACTTACTTGCATTCGCTCTCACGGAGACTCAAAACTCACCACAGTTTTACCCGGACAATTCAGAAATTGTTGTATTCAAAATGTCTGCAGTACATTTTCGAGAAGTAGTGTTTATGAATTTATATCGTACACACATTTTCGTACACATTAGCAATTTTAGATTACTGTTCAACCACTCATCATCGCCATCATCGTTTCTGTCCATGCAGTTACATAGTTCATAGTACTTGTGGGATATTCACGCCACAGACTCCTGTTGCAGCCACACATGTGAAACACAAGGTGCTCGCTCATTGGCACAATGCAGCTTTTAAGTACTCGCAGCGTATGCAAGCACTTTGTGGTCAGAATGACTCATGTAGATCATGTGTCCTGGATTGGTATTGTTTCAGCCTGTTTTCGGGTTTGTTCTTGTTGTGGTCTATTTGCCGATGTGTTTAGTTGTTGGCCTATTGTGCGGTAGGACGGCGGGAGGGGAGTGGGTTATATTCATGCATCCAGGCCATGCAAGAATTTATGCAGATCATGTTTAGTTATTATGCGATTAGATTATTTCCATTTTAAGGCATTTGAATTATGCAGACATTGAAAGTTTGCACGGTTCGGTCTCTCTGTCTGTCTGTCGGTCTGTGTAACGTTTCTTGTTTCCTTAATAGTGGCCATAATGCCGTGAATGTTTATCCAAGTCTAGGAAAGATGACTGTAATGGTATCTTGGGTAGCCAGATAGTGTATGGTGGCTGCAACGTCACATCTGTGTGCATCTGCTTCATTAGATTTTCATAGCACACTTATGCCTTTCATTTTGCGCTTACACATCTGTATATCGGAATCGTTGGAATTGTGGTGGCCAGAACGAGGAGAAAGCTATAGGTGGCTAAATGATGATATGGAGAACTTGGAAATAGTGAGGTATTTTTGTAATAATTCCATTCAAATTACATAACTATGGAGATATTGTTACAATTGAGCCATGCTTGGCAGAATATTGTGGGGATGGGATAGGGCGTCAATGGTTTGGGTAAGAAGTATGAAGACATTCATTACATCGTGTTACAAAAAATATTTTTTTTTTCTGTCCTACGAACCAAATGCACATATTCGGAAAGAGGGGAAAAATAAAAATTCACGTGTATCGGCGATTTTCATTTTTTTTTTAAGTTTGAAGTATAACGCTCTTTGTGGCCTGTGTGAAAGCTTTTGGACCGATTTTTAACCCTTTTTCAGTGATCCAATCGAGCTGATTTTTGGCAGGCAGACTCGTGGAAATGTCTGTATCACGTCAAATTTTTTAAAAACAATTTTTTTCAATTCTCAGATTTTCCCCACTTTTTATTATTTTTAAAAAAAAAATATTTTTTTTTCACTTTTCTTAGCATAACTTGAAGAGACTCAAAATTTTTAAACTACTTAAGCGTTACGAAATAAAAATGTTTTTTCAACTGAAACCTTAAAAAAACGATAACCATTTTAAAAAATTTAGGAAAATCTGAGAAAAAATTGTTTTTAAAAAATTTGACGTGATACAGACATTTCCACGAGTCTGTCGATCGGTTTTTTATCCCCTCTCCGAAAAAGTAAATTTGGTTCATAGGACAAAATGTGTGTAACACGGTGTTAGGGACATGGGTACGACGGAGTATAAAAACTCGGCAATGATCTGAAAATTGAAAACATAACGTCGACTGCTTATCACCACCAAACTGTAGTCACTGTCGAATGAAGTCACCGTACATTTAACGAGTATGTACGATCATACACATCGGTAGACCGGAGTGATTGGAATGAATGTTATTGTTTCAATGCGACACCAATAATGCGAGGCCTTTAAGCCAAATTCGCATTAGGCTGGTGTGTGAAATGTAGAGTTGTTAAGATCAACTGTGAGTCGATATTCCAGGACTGAGTCCTACACTCTCGCCTATGGCAGCCACTTTCGGTTCTGAGTGCACCGTACGTCGACGGAGAATGTGGGTGTTAGCCAAAAGCACACCAGTCTCGCGTACTTCTTACAAGTAAAAGGTGTTTTTTATTGAGGTATAGAACTTCGAATTGAAATAAAACACAAGAAAATCGTTTTAATGTCCATCAATTTGGCTTTATTGGAAGGATAATTTTATGCCATTAATGTTTAAATATGATTTCGGGCATGTGGCCGCCGCGGCTGGCTCGAATAAAGCCAAGTCTACAGGTCCAATTTTCAACCACTTGTTGGAACCACAACTCATCCACATTCATGCCATCCAATTCGGGAACAAAATAGTCGGTTATCATGGCTCTATACCGGTCTCCATTAACGGGAACTGACTTTCCAGCATTATTTCGGAAGAAGTATGGCCCAATGACTCCACCAGCCCCTAGAGCACACCAAACAGTCAGTTTTTGTGGATGTAATGGCATAAAATGGACGGAGCTTGCGGTGAACTTCGCGAACTGAACCATTACTTTCGAAATAAATTCTTTTGTCAACCTGTTCATGATGAAACGGCAAACCAAACTAAATATTAATCACTTGACAGCTGACAAAATGGCCGCCAGTTAAAAAAGTGATGCCAACTTAAAGTTCTATACCCCAATAAAAAACACCCTTTACCTTGCGTACAGTAGGCGCCTCATTTCTACACAAGATTCTTTTCAACTAACTCATTGGAAATAAATTTTCATTATTTCCGAACTTTGTTCAATCGTAAAAGCATTCGTTTCGTTCCACGGATACATGATACTGACTATGTCATGATTTCGAGCGTTAATTGTCCACTCTTAATGTCAAAATAACATTTGATTCCAAAAACAAGCAAACGATTTTTCAGCTCTGAAACCCCAAACTTGTCATAGACGATATATTTAACTTCTGACTTATTCAAGTGAAAATATCCCTACTGTACCTTTGTCTATGGAATAGCCCATAGATTTAATCTATTTAAAGCTTTACATGGACTACCTAAATGCGCTCCCTCACATCTCCCATGGCACACTCATACATACAGAGTAACACACACCTATATTTTAGACTCTATGTAAATGTGTGTACATAGCCATAAGGTAGGAAACTTTCCAACGCCAGCGTCAGAGTGTTGGCTGAATGAATCTTAAAATGCAGAAAGCCATTCGTTGTTTTCTTTTTCTCTTACTCACACACAGATACAGAGAAGCGTACAATCGGTTAATACTGCCTTCACGTCATCCATGTAAGCATTTCAGCAGTCATTACGTATAGACACATCTGTAAGTGTATAGGTGTATCCGTATATTCCAGCCATAGCCATTTGATACTGTTGGCAATTGATACAAGGAAATGGCATACGGGAAGAGTATGTACGAGTTGTCAATTGTGGTCGACAGGGTCGACCGTACAGCGGCTCTGTAATGAAATAGTGTTTGGTCTGGTGCGGCAACTCGCAAAAAAGGATTGTCCTAATTCGGTATTTTTTAGAAAAATCCTGATTTCTCTAAAAAATAAAAAGGTCCCTGAAATAAAAAGAAGTATGCGAGAATTGATGTTAAGTTCCAATATTAATTAGTGTGTGAAAATAATTTTTCAAATTATCCATTAGTTTTTTTTTTACTAGAACTACAAAATGTCATTTGTAATTGAAAAAAACGTCTATTGTCTCAAACGACATTTGTTATCCATAATGTCTTCTGGTGTCCGTACTGTCACATGTAACCTGTGACTACCTTAAAGGTCTCTAAATTTCAAAAGAAAAGAAAGCAGACGAGTGTGTAGACGGCGATAAACCCGCATGTAGGGCATAGAAGCACAAACATCAAAAGACAATACAAATCTTTAATTTTTACAGGACGATGTGATGTTTCGTTGTATCCTCTCTCGCAAATGGTGTTATCGCAAGCACATTCTCCTTTCGTTTCAGTGTTCATAACGTACTCATACGTACAGGTGTATGTCTGTATGTGTGTCGTACATATGCATATAGACAAGCATACATGTAGTGGTATGTACCTTCACATATAGTGCAAATAAAATTGTATGGCAAGCATTTAACGTTTCTGTTTGCTTGTCGGAGAAAATTGCATACATACCCACACACACGCATACATACGTATGTATAATGCAACGAATACACTTGTATACATATGGACAATTTTCTTCTTCCACATTTACCATTTTGATCGCGGTGCATTAAATTCAACATCATTTTATATCAAATGGGTTTTGTTATGCTAAATTGATTTTGAATGTTTACTAACACACACACACACATTCGTTCACTTACACTCTAACACCACATTCATATGTCTGCTGTACAGTACGTCTTGCCGAACGTATATGCGTATCTGTGTACACACCCATACATGTGCATCTCTGAATGTTTGCATATGTATGCATTTAAAGTGTCTTTAAGTGGCAATTAGGTAGTATGCATTTAGGTGTTAAAGGACACTTACAGTTCCATTATATACGGGTTCACACAAACACACACAGGCACGTTACTCCGGCAGATGGTTCCCGCCGTATGACGTAAGGATATTTTGTGTGGAAATTCAAAACAGCTGGTACTCGAAATGAGGCGAATGGAGCATTTGAAAACAATCGAACACAAATGAATATTATGGCCCGAAGAATAATCAATTATTCGAAAACTTTTGTTGAAATCTCTGGAGTTTTGTAAAGTGGCCAACGGTGGCAAGAAGAAATATCGGAATTTTATTTTAATTAATTTACCTACAACCTGTTACAAGAGTCCTTAATACCGGGCAGTTGATTTAAATTCGTTCGCAGTTGAATTAGATTCGTAGGTTAGGTTGTAAATTTTGGGTTTCAACATCCATCATTCTCTTGGCATTGCTACCGGAGTCTTTTGCGGCACTTGGCCGAGTTCGTATCTTCGATGCTGCAATTAAGTGGCCCAAATCGATGTTTGTGTTTCAAAATAATCGTACGACAATAACTAGTACATCATCTCTACAGTTTCATACAGCTTCATTTTACCTCATTCCAAATTTGAAGAACAACTTTTGTCCTCAATATTAAATAGACATCATCGATTAAATGTACCCATTGTGTCTTTTTCCGTTAACATTTAATCAGCTTAGCTTTTTGACCTATTCCTTCTAAATAGTCGCATTAGGCTTAGCAATATCTAAAATAAAATAAAAAAACAGAAATTGAAATTGAAATCGAAATCGAAATAAAATCCTAAAATGAATACAAACTAAAACTCCGCATTTAAAGTGTAATTCACAGATATAAAAAAAAAACCAAATAAAAATGATCTAAATCTGCGATAAAATATTTTGTGGAGACAAACAGAAAAAATCGGAAAAAACAACGTTTTAAATCAATTGCTGTGCGCTAGTGCGAGTTGATTTGAAAATTGTTTATCAACTCTGTTGTTACATTGAACGGAAATGGAAAATAAACGTTTGTCTATGTCGAATCAGATACAAAGCCATAATTAAATTAAGTTAAAGTTTTCAATTTCACAAACACGAAAAATCAATGACACATTTTTTTTTTGTTGTTTTTTTTTAGTTTGTTCTGTAAATAAAACGTTTTTGTGTAATTCGTTGTGTGTTTTTGTGTAATCACATATTTTCAGTGTCATAAAATTGCCTCTACTGTTGACAGTTGTTGTTGATGGGATTCTGTTTATTTGTATTGTATTATTTGTTTGGTTTTTATTGCAGAATATATGGTAATGACACTTTTACATTACACTTGGATCATGGCAGAGGGTTTGGCAAAGCATTCCATGACGATCTAACCATATTGGCACCCATGTTGCAGTGCTGTATGCTGCGAAAGTCGACTGTTAAGAAATTGCTAGAGTAAGTATCTGTACTATTGAAGTAATTTACACTTGGAATATTTTATATAACTAATTGAAAATATTTCTAAACACTTAAGGAAGAAAGAGATTTTAAAAATTACAGAAATCAATGTAGACAAATCCTGTGTCTTCACATGTATTAGCAAAACATAGCTGATGTCTCTTTAACTACAGATGACTTAGAAAAGTATTGGCGTACATTCACGGCACCAGGATGGTCTTACTTAATAACTAAATAATTTGCAATGATTGCCTTTTTCTCTCGAGTAAGATACAATCATGATGTTGTAAATGTAAAGTTTTTGTAAATTTTATTTACCCACTACCAGAATATATGCAGCTTTGCTCTGACACTTCACTTCATTTTTATCAGCTAGAAATAGCAACATTTTATATGTCAACATCTGTGAAATGATTGCAAGATTATTGGAATATTGTATTATATCAGTATTAATTTTTTTTTTATGTACTTACCCGCCGCTGTTCTGGGTCTGCCTCATAAATGATTTCCTAGGATTTTCATGTGTTCTTCCCTTTGTGAGTCTTTCGGAATAGTTGTCATCTAACCGCGGCTGACTACAGCTTTTGGATTCGTTCCTCGCAGCCAACGGATTTGTGCGATTCGGGGTTTTTGCTATCAGCAGCCATGAACAACTTCCTAGGTTTAATTTCAAAGAGCTGCAATTTTTTTTTTTAATTTGTACAATATTATGTTAATAGACATTAAAGTGAATTTTTTATTTTTTTGTTTTATAGTCAATAATTAACACGTGATCTATGTTTCATTTCAGATTTCACAATGGCCAAAAGCCATTGTCACAAGTGATGCGTGAATCCATGCAAGTTGATCCTGTCAGTCCGATTTTATGGGAGCCTCATCTGGACGCTTTGGACCGACGGATTGGCATTATACTGCAGGGTGTACGGGATTGTGTGAAAAAGAATCCACCAGAAGAGTTCGATGCCTCAGAGGATAATGTATCGTCATAGCGTTAGAATAAGACAACTCAAACCAAACTTCTCTAGATTAAGCTTACATAACATAGTTAACGCTAGACAAAAGAAACTGAAGACAAAGAAACGGATGAAGAAGAAAAAGCGCGAAAAGTTCACAAAAAAAATATTAAATAATTAATAACTGTTTGGATTTTTTTTTTTTTGGTAAAAAGTAAATCAATTAACAAAAAAAAAAAAAAAACAGATTTTGTTAGAATAAATTTTCAAAAAAAAAATTCCAGGAAAACCAAATCACTTGAGAACTTTTGTAAAAAGCTCTGCAAGATCCGCAAAAGCTCTCTAGACGAAAACGAAATCCCCTAATAACCCCGAAATCATAAGCAAAATGTTAGCTCTCAAAGGCCCTCGTTACGATTAGATTTTAATAAAACAAAAACAAATATAGAAAATAGATTAATTAAATTATCCACATAAATCCAAGTAAAGCTTTAAAGTGATACATGTTTAAGTCCAAGACGGAGCAAGGATGTTAAACGACAGTTACGTTTTTTTTTTTGTATGTTTTTTAAACTTTCAAATTGTTATCAGAGAACACAGCCACCAACACAGACATGTGTTGAGTGGTTTCGGTTTTTTGTGTGTATGTGTAAAGTATTTCTTTGTCCAACAATGTCGCGTGACTTTAGTACCTTTTTGTTAGGAATGTTGTAACATAATAAGTTTTTTTTTTTTCATTAAAGATCTTGTACAACTTGGCAGCTATACTATATTTTCAATGTTGTTGTTTCCCATAATTCTTTTGTGAACATCCGTAGTAGAAAATGTAATTTTTATAGCTGCAACACACAGTGTGGACAGCGTTAAATACGAACAGAAAACCAAACTAAACAAAACGAATAGTTTTTAATCAACGATAACAACAACAAAAAGACTACATTATATTATTTGAAAATTTATGAGAGAGAAAGAGAGAAAAAAAAACAAAACAAAATTAATCCTTTTTAGTTATTTATCATTAAAAAAAAAACTCACGTTGTTGTTCGGTTGTGGGAAAGGTTAGTGAGGCCTCTGCACTGCAGACAGAGGCATTTCTTAATGTGTGCATAGGTGGTTCATAGAGGACATCTTATCGGCAATTGTCAGAAAATTCTGACACGCAATGGTAATGGACAAATGATCTAACCTGAGAACCAAATCAAACCTTCGAAGGTAGGGGACACTAAATTATCCAAATGTACAGGAGAATAACTTAAAACAGTTTTATCAACACAATTCATTTAACTGTTCGAAAATTATAGCATGAATCTTTTTAAGAAGCAATGGCCAGTAGTATAGTCAACCGTCATCCGTCAATGAGTATCATCCCAACGGCGGAAAGGTGATGGTGGTCTTCAATAGAAACGAACTACAATTAAATTCATTCATTTTCATCATGGTTACTCGGAATTCGAGCAATCAAATATAAATTAATACACAACATTCAAGAACAATTTTTCAAAATAAAAAAAATAGTAAAACAAACCAAATATTTTAAGAAATTTGAAATGTATGTGAATGTATCACCAATCACTTTCACATACAAAAAAACTACCCAACATTTCTTTACTTTTTTAGAAATCATAAATTTTAGCTTAATATTAAAAAGTTATGCAAATTTTTTGAACTATGGATTTTTTCGCTATTTACTAAATTATTTCCAATGTTGTGGCATTTCAAAATACGTTTTATGTACAATTTTCGAAAATCGTAAAATGTACGATTTTTAAATTTTAAAATATTTACTTTGTTTTCCTAATGTTCAACTACTTTTTCTTTAAATGACCCACTTGATAATTTGAGAATATAAACGATTTTAATTTTCAGTTGAATTCAATTCTGAATCAAACCCCGCGGGCTGGCCGCTGATAAAAATCCCAAATTTCCACATATTTTAGTGTTTCATTCCTTTCCATGTTCTAAGATGGTGTGGTCCCCTTTAACATTTGAATTAATTCCATCATACAAAAAAATGTAGGCTATCAAAACTATCGAAAGGATCGAAGCAAATTGTGTCCACGATTTCGTAAGCAACACCTGTAGACCTTTCCTTTTCCACAAACGACACGACAACTATTTCTCATTATCTTTATAGTATCTTCCTAAATTGTAAGTACTTCATTGTATCCAGCATCCTATTTTGTTTTTTTAGTTTTTTTTTCTAGCAGTAGCATAGTTTCGTACCAAAGAAATATCAATTATAATTTGAAATTTCATTTATTTTTTTCATCATCTCTACTTAAACGTTTTTGTTTTTGTTCTACTCTCTGTTGTATCGGGCACGTTTTCGGTCAACTCATTTAAAGATAAAACAAACAAAAAATAAAATAACAACATATATTCCTATATTTTATATTAAACACAAAATATGTGAAAAGTGCGGAGAAACGAAATGAAGAATAATATCCTTTACAACTAAAGTACCTTGTGTGTATGTTTGATGTAAATATTATATATATAACATATATATATATATATAAATCAAATCAAAATATTTATGGGTTCATTACGGAAAAAACACTTTTAGACAATTTGTTTTGTTTTTTTTTTGTAATTATTTTTTGTAACATAACTTTTTGATGGTTGAGTTTAAAGACATTAATTATTTTTAATGAAAGAATATGTTTTTTTTTAACTTTGTTGTATTTTAAAAATGAAATCTTAATTATTTATGTAATTGAATGTTCACATTTATGAAATGTCAATGTTATTTAATTGTAATTGTAATTAATTACTATCTACAGATATACTATATATATCTATATATATATATATGAATGACTATAATATCTGATACAATCATATATTATATAATTATATTACTAGAGAATTTAAAAAATTAGCACTGTTGCAATGTAAGGTATAAAAACACCATCAACGAAAAAGAAACATAAATAATAATAAAAAAAATAATATTTGACTGTTAAACTTGTGGCGTTTTATTACAAATTAGGGAAATTATACAAGAAATCATCTATTTTCCAATATTGTATGAGATGCTGCAAGTGAGAAATATGAATTTTGTCCGTTATATCAAAATTAATTTTTCCAATTGCAAACTGTGTTTTCAGAATCGATACAATTATTTTAATTTAAAATTATACTTGCAAAATTAATTGAGAATGGACTTTGTTGTTCGTATCTTAGAAACCTGCTTAATAATCCAACAGATTCCCGCTGATAATAAATTCATTTTCAACTTCATTGTACACTAACGAAATATCGAAATAAAGAAGAAAAAAAAGGAAGGTGTACATTTAATTTAATGGCAATTGCACTATGATAACTTGGGTTCCTCAATATTGATGAGCAAAATTCTGAAGTAGGAGTATTTGATTCATTATATATTTAATCATATATTTAATTTAATATCGATTTCACTAAAATGACAAAATGACACACAAAAATGGGCGTGGTTTATTCGATCCCTTACAGCAATTGCAGTAAAACTCTATAAATACATTCAATTTAATGCCAATTTATTGACAATTGCACTTTGATATCTTGGCTGGTTCTCGAGATATCGATTAAACAAAATTACAGACAACATATCGAGGGCTTATATTCAATAACCTCTATCTACATTTTGACGAAATTTTTTTTTTATGCCAAACTCATCACCGACCCCATCTGCATCTACTGTAAAAATTTCAATTGAAAAAACCTATTTTTAGTACTATATATGCTGTATTTTATCATTTGTCTATCTACAAAGATACTTGTTTATGAATTTTATAAAGGCAAAACCCTCTATCTACATCATATAATTGTTTCGTTTTATTTAATTTCAGGCTATTTTTTAGTTAAATTAATAGTACTGATTTGAAATTTATCACTTCCCCTCGAATTAAAATCTAACTGACCTATTGTCTTTCTGTCATTTTTGACATATGTCAGATTTTATTCCAAAAGATTAAAAGCAATTTTTTTTTCGTAGTGAGAAATTGATTTTATACTTTCTTTTGAGATTGTTATTGCGTGATTCCAGAATGTTAGAACAGGTCCTGCCATTTTTCCATCCCCAACATTTCTTGTGAACATATCTACCCCCTATCACCCACCTTTTTGTGGATCCCCATACAAAAACCGTAAAACAAACTTAATTTTAAAATAAGGCAATACCCTCTATCTACATATTATTTTCCTACGCAATGATTTCATTTGTGAGTCAATACCCTCTATCTACCAAAGAAGCTAAAATAACTCGAATTTCAACAAAATTTTTAGTTAGGGTGTTTGTAAGACACATTTTATTAATATTGTGGAAGATGAGTTCATTAAAATTGTTGCTAATTTGCGAATAAAACAGTTTTTTGGCTTTCCTGAAAAATTGTGTTTTTGTAGATAGAGGTTATTGAATATAAGCCCTCGATATATTTTTTTTTTTTTTTTTTCAAAAAATCTGGAATTTTTGAAAGGCTAACCCCTTGCTTTTTTTTTGGCCGAAAATATTTTTTTTCTTAATTCGATATCTCGTTTAGGAAATATTTAGTGCATTCAAAATTAAAGTATTAACATCTGGAATCTGTCGAATTGCTTAACTGGTTTCCAAGATATTAATAAAAAAGTCAATTCTGAATGTAAACTTCATTTCGTAAGAAAAACCTTTGGTTGTGTGCGTGGCTTATTCGACCCCTTCCATCAATTGTAGCGCAGCACCACACATTTAATTTATTGACAATTGCACTTTGATATCTTGGCTGGTTCCTGAGATATCGATTGAGCAAAATTACAGATTTTTTTTTTTTTTTTTTTTCAAAAAATCTGGAATTTTTGAAAGGCTAACCCCTTGCTTTTTTTTTTGGCCGAAAATATTTTTTTCTTAATTTGATATCTCGTTATAGTAGATATTTAGTGCATTCAAAATTAAAGTATTAACATCTGGAATCTGTCGAATTGCTTAACTGGTTTCCAAGATATTAACAAAAAAAGTCTATTCTAAATGCAAACTTCATTTCGTAAGTAAAACCTTTGGTTGTGTGCGTGGCTTATTCGATCCCTTCCATCAATTGTAGTGCAGCAGCAAACATTTAATTTATTGACAATTGCACTTTGATATCTTGGCTGGTTCTCGAGATATCGATTGAGCAAAATTACAGACAACATATTTTTTTTTTTTTTCAAAAAATCTGGTAATTTTGAAAGGCTAACCCCTTGCTTTTTTTGGCCGAAAATATTTTTTTGCTTAATTCGATATCTCGTTTAGGAAATATTTAGTGCATTCAAAATTAAAGTATTAACATCTGGAATCTGTCGAATTGCTTAACTGGTTTCCAAGATATTAATAAAAAAAGTCAATTCTGAATGCAAACTTCATTTCGTAAGTAAAACCTTTCTTTGTGTGCGTGGCTTATTCGACCCCTTCCATCAATTGTAGCGCAGCACCACACATTTAATTTATTGACAATTGCACTTTGATATCTTGGCTGGTTTCCGAGATATCGATTGAGCAAAATGACAGACAATAATGGGCGTGGTTTATTCGATCCCTTACAGCAATTGCAGTAAAACTCTATAAATACATTCAATTTAATGCCAATTTATTGACAATTGCACTTTGATATCTTGGCTGGTTTCCGAGATGTCGCATTGGACGTTTCTCGGCCGAATTTTACCAGGAGCGTCGCTGCCAGAAACTCTTTTAGCTCCTAATCATCTTCAAAAAGTAACGAAGAAATTAACTTAAACATTTTAAAACAAACAAAAAAAAATGGAACTATGTCATTCCATTTTTGCATAAATCGATAAGAACTTTAGTAACTGAGGTTTTTCAATTAATAGTTCAGATGGAAAAGTCGGATATTTAAATTTCTTTTCATGTCGAATTTGCATTGGCTAGGCGGTCAAGTGCTTGATTTGAAAAGAGAAACTTAATAAAAAATTAGACCACAATATTGTAACAACGGCCTTGCTACGAGTTGTTCTAAGCTACCTCAGCAAAAGTGTGTTTAAAGAAAATCCCTGCATTTGCTTTTCACAGAAAGTCATTACATTTTCCAGTAACTTTTTAAAAAGAATTTAAGCCATTCATTTATTGTTTATGTATGTGTTCCTGTATATGAAGTTCCTTTTCATTAATGCCATTGTTTGTTGTTCGAAAACAAACTTGTATGTTTTATTTCTTACTGGAAATCATAAAAACAAACTCGGCTAATATACACCTGCCTGCAAATGTTCGGAGCCGTGGGTATTTCCACAAGTACAAGTACATGGAAATAAGCACAGTGTGTAATTTACTGTAAAGAACTCTACTGCTTCCATTTTTACCTACCCTACACTGCAGGATGGGGTTTCACCAATTAGTTCACTCCGTATGTAACACCCTGTAGTTGGAATCAGAATGGAACATTTCTCCCCAACTAAAACCACCACTGGTACTTGACTGAAATTCTACCCATTGTTCTGCAGAAAACGTGTCGATCTCTCCGCAAACGCATGGTGTTCAACTTTTCATCGATCTCCTTGACAAATTGTTAATACATGCACAACTTCTCATGTCGTTGAATGTGGGAATAAAGGCAGCAGTTGCCTGTACCTTGGAACATGCAGTGTATACCAGATTCGGTCCGGTTTGACATATTTCTCTCGCACTCTATTGTTATACTTGTGATATACGGAGAAAATGGGAAAAGTTTTTATATGAATGTTTGTGTCGTCGTATCATATTCAGATGGTAGGTAATTCTATTAGTAACTTTTCCTTTATTCCTGTGGCGTGGTGTACTGTAATCGTTGAGTTCTTGAAGTGTGAACCATTTACCTCGTTTGCTCTTCCTCAGGCACACCTCCTTCCATGGCATAATAGCAACTCTCAATTTGTGTAAATCGCTGAACTTTTCTGCCGTACTTGATTTTACGTAGAGTTCCAGAAGAAGGATGTCGTGCATTTTGCAATTACGTTATGCGGGTACAAAAGTTGATGGTACCAACAGCAAAAATTGTTTACGTATTCCATGTAGACAGATTATGGAAAAGCTCTGCAGTAGTAGAAGAACCTCTGCAATCGTTTCTACAACAAAAATAAGTCGTCAATAAAAGAGACATACATACATATGTGAAATATCAAAGTGTGGTGTTCTTTGACGCAGGTAGTGTCTGTTATTTTTTGAATGCTCGTGCAAATGTACTTTTTTTCAAGGAAATCGTAAATATGAATTATTTGCTGACACCTAAAATATAACAAAAGCCTAAAACCTATTTTACCACATCAAATTTTTGCATTGCAGTTGTCTAGGACACATAGCATTAGTTGGGTATTTCTATGATATGGATTCAGAAGTGGTTCGGTAGGCGGTACCACAGTTGGTAATCCATTCATAAACCCACCTGCTACAGATTGATGAGCGAAGATGAAAATCGAAGTAATTGCATTTACAGCCTGGGCCACAATGTCGAACGACAAGGTTCGCATGCTTTCGAAGCGATAAACAGCTGATTAGTGTTTGCTGGCTGTTCGTCACTTAGTGGCTTAGGCTGTGCAATTGTCCTAGTCGAATAAACGTAGTCGCATAATTCGTAGATGTGACTTGTCCCGTAAGCTGAAATCACGACACAATCTGCTTGACGCGAAAGAAGGTTTTTCTGAGAATAGTTGAGGCCTTCCGTTTATTTTGCATTCTAAAAAGTAAAGCTTCCTACACACAGGAATGTTTTACTAATAATGATGAATTAAATTTAAAATTATTCATTATGAATTACATTCATTGTCTACATTTTCTAGCTCAAGACCTTAATAGGGTTGGAAATTTTGTTATAAATAAATAAATATGGAATATTTATTCCATTTCTCACAAGATATTAATATAAACAATCTCTAAACGTTAGCATACTTTTAGGCGCTGTCAATTTACAAAGTAGCACGGTCGACTCCAGATAAACGCAATTCGGATAACTGAAAACTATCGGATAACTGAATACTAACAAATTAGTTAAACATTAACTAAATATTTTTTTTTATTTCTTAATTATTCATTTGCAATCTATCGTGAGATAATAAGCAAATTAATTATAAAAATTCAGGTACTTCAATGATAAGTGATTGGTAGCATTTTACTTCATCAATTAAAATCACTAATATAAATTATTATTATTAACCAAGTATAAGTTAGTACTGTATGCGAATCCGTACAATTCGCTTCATTTGAACATTCGCAAAAAATAAAAATTTGATATTCGCTTTTGCAAAAATAATTTAATAGAGTTCTCTTAAAGTGCATTGGTGAAGGGTAATATAATCGGCACCGTCCGATGTTAGCCATTTTCAATTGGTTCCGCATTTTGGGTATTCGCATTCGCAAAATTTAATTCGCTTTGAAACATTTGTTAATCCCTAAATTCCACTCGGATCGTTTAACTGAAACAAATTGCACTTATCTGATGTGCGTTTTAGAAAAAACTGAGGACAAAATATTTAATACCGATTTTTTTGCTCGAAAAGTTTATAGAACAGTTGTAACTGATGGTAGTTTGTATTTGTTGAGGGCTTGCAAAAGGCGCCAGGCCTCAAGAAAATACACCGAAAATTTAAAATTAAATTTGTTCTTATTGCTTTAGCGGAGTAGACCCCAGGAAATTGCACCCCAAAATGCTAAGAACGTAAAATGAAAATAGGCCCAAAAATTTGCACAGAGGCCTAATTTCATTAGTGTTTATTTAACACAATCATGGCCAAGACATTTTATAAAAAAAGTTTTATATTTTATAGAAATGGGTCCTGAGTTCCAATTCAATGATATTTTTAACTTTACGAAATCCATTTCTCTGTGCCATGTGGCATCGCTGGCCGTGAATGGGTTAAGGTAAGAAAATACACCCTAAAATTGTTGTTCCCTGTGTACAATTTTGACTCATTTTTATATCATAGAATGGTGTATAACTTCCAAAGAGATATCGTACTTAAAAAACCAAAATAAGCCTCAAACATTACATGGGCCTTTATCTCGTATTTAATTTTGGGGTATAATTTCGTATTTTTGAAAACGTTTTCTTTAAAACTTAATATTAAATAAAATTTGTTTTTAGTTATGACATTTTGTTTGTTAGTTTTGATTTACTATTTGAATGAAAAAAAAATCGTTGTCCATTTATGTTCTGCATTATTTCCCAACATTGTCCAAGCGTAGATCGATTCAATTTATTCTACTGTGACATTCTGTCAAAATAACATATGATTTAAAAATAAACCAGTAGATGGACCACCCGGTATAAAAACTAAAACCAATTTTTTCTCTCGCATTTACATCATATTCATATTAATATGGACTCATATACTAGGCGACAATTTTATTTAATTTCTATTTTGGTTTTTGCAAATGGGTAACGATGAAGAAGTGTGGTTGCTTCCGAAACGAATTCGTATGCCTTGCCTGCAATCAAAGCAAACACAATGCTTAAAGCATTTTTTGGAAAAGCTGAAAATTATACTTTTTTAATATTGCTTCCAGCACACAACGAAACAAGATTGTTGTATCAACAAGGTTGTTGTATCAACGAAACGTGATTGTTGTATCAACGAAACAAGGTTGTTGTATCAAGGAAATAAAATTGTTGTATCAACGATTTGATCAATTTTTTAATTTACTTTTAACGACAGATTTCGTCGATACAACGTTCAAATTCGTTCATGCTACGAAGATTTTTCTTTCAGTGTGGTACAAGGGGATTGTAATTCAGAGTACATGTTAATTGCATGAAATGTATGCTTCCCGTGGGTATGGCCATGTTGAGGCTGATCTCAAATCCAAACAAGTTCATGTTCATGTGAATTTTTATCTGTTACGACTTATAATATAAAGAGTTCCCGTTCCACATTTGTGTTTATAATGTATGAGTTAAAAAAAAATTATTGTGCTTGTATGGATGATTTTAAAATCACAAATACAATTACTGCCTGTCTCCATAAAACGAATTTGTTCGTTCGTTACAAATCGTCAATATTCGAAGCGTTATAAAATGGATTTCGGACATGATTCAATTCAGATTTTCAGATATATGTTAGATATGGACAAATGGAACACAATTCCAAAAACAATAACCTCCCATTACTGATAATAATCTATTCAATTCAATTTTTGACAATTATATAAACTCTATCTTAAACCACCATTGGAAAATAAACTTAAAATACAATACAATTATTCATAGTCGACTGAAACTTAAGCATTCGATTATCTTATTTCATTTAAAATTGAACCAATGCTTTTTTTCTCTAATATGCCAATACGCTCATATGTCGAAAGCATCCAATAATTATTTTTTTTACTTTCCTAGTACATATAGAAATAAATAAAAATTGTCTATCAGCGTGGGGGTTGTGGGTTCGATTCCCACCAGAGGCTTTGGTCTGTCGCTGCAAAATTTTTTAGCCAAATGGTCTGTGTCACCCGGTTTACCCTTGGATCCAAAATTAGAATATAAATTTACTTTGTATTGTAATTAATAAATATATAAATAAAAACTCGTTGCTTTGAAAAAAATCGAGACGGAGTTACAGCACCTCGTGTTATTATTAGTCTCTACATATGGAGCAACTAAAGAGAAAGCGATATTGTGAAGAGAGTTTAGCTCTCTTCAAAATAGACACATGCGGATGCCAAAGAGAGTAAATAAAATGAATACATACACCATGTACATAATTATCGTGCCGGCTTTATAAATTATAGAATGCCACCATTCAACCAGTCAGTTTATGTTAGACAATTGTGTCAGACAGATCATTCCACTAAACACTAAACATTTTCGGTAAACAAAAATAACAGAAAATATGTATATACGTACATTTGTCGATGTTAAAGTGAACGATAACAATAATTTAAATCCATTAAACTAAGAGTTCATATAAGTGATAAGTGACAATTAAGCACTGTGACAATGGCGATTCGATGTCAGAACATAATTAAATAATTGTAGTTTAAGTGCGATGCAAACTCAATAGATACTTCACAATAAGTGCTATTTGGATATTTATATGATATCAATTACATAATGCATACAAGTACACACATACTTATAATTATAGTTTATGTGTATCCATCGGGTCATAACTATGGAGCGTGATATCGCGATTGATCTTTTCTAGATAGTTTCGCGAGCATGATCATTGCAAAAGATTTCCAGTTTGCGGTATGAAACCAACTCAAACATGGATGTAGTATGGATTTTATGCGATTTACCGGTGCTAATCTTCAGTACATGAAATAATATTTAACGATCAATTTTGTTTCGAGAATTGTTCGTTTTATCCGGCGTTCGTTCATTTTCGAAATATTGGTCAGGTGGAACGTGTTGGCACGTGTTTTTTAGATACAATCAAATCAGATGGAGACGAGACGAACGATGGATCGGTAACCGTATCTATAGTGTTTACAATATCTACAGTGTTAAGGTCGGTCTTGTCGAAATGCTTAAGTGTACCATTTAATGTCAGGTTAGATATTTAAAAATGCCACTGAAAAATGTTAGATGTTCTGTTGCGCACAATCAAATGACGTCAGTTCATCTACTAGAGAAAATCTATAAAATTAATTGATATTTGTATTCATAGACATTTTTTTGAAACAGAACGATAAACTTACTTATTATATGAGGTATAATTGTGTAGGAATATTGTTAGTATAGTAGATAGTTTACTTTCTAGTTAACAGAACTACAGTGACAAATAATCTGCAGCAACAGTCGCAGGTTTTCTAATGTATAAATTTATTGAAGCAAACTGATAAGTAGCTTGAAGGTTTTTACGAAAAAGGCTCTTCAAAATAGTCCAAATTCGAGTCGGGGCAACCTATGCTACTGTGAGTGAAATACACTTTATGGTGAAGGGTGTATACGATTCGGGTTGATTGAACCTAACTTTGTCTTTATTCGATTGCGATGTTGTAATGAACAACTCTGCATACTCTCATGAATGATTCCAAACAGATGTCTGGTGAAAAACAATAATTAATATACGGAACTGACATTTCTTATCATGAACTGAAAAGTATTGTAAATTTTCCGTGAATGCATATTTGAATATCAATCACCAATGGTAAAAGTATCAAAAGTCGACGGCTCGTAAAGTAATTAACCGCAATTTGGCCCTATGTTCCTAATAGGAATTAATGTATAATGCAATTTGAGACATATAGAAGATAATGGTCCATACATTCTAGAAACTCATAAAATGTAGTAATCAAATGTTGTCGAAATTGTTATAAACAATATATCTTTGACAAAGAAGTCATAGGTAAGCTATTTCAGGTGGTTCATCTAGTGGTTTCTTTTTGAATCCGCTTGCAATCGTGGACCGTGTATTGGTTTACACTTGAACGACATTAGGAAATAATGTAAACATATTTCCGAATTCAATGGTGTGTATATTAGGGTGGAGTGAAATTAAAAAGAAAAGTTAACCTCGGAAAGAGATGTAGTCTGGGGTCCTAATGAGGGGAAAAATAAAGAAAAAAATTTTAAAAATGTTTAGGGGTCGCGCCACTCCCTCGAAATTTGAAAATTATCGCTATTTTGGCGTTGATTTTAGAAAAATCCTATCCACAGAGCCAGCTTTTTGGACAAAACGTGATCATGAGACTGACATTCTATTTGACAACTTGGCCCAGTTTAGAATTTTGAACAGTTTGAAATGAACGACGGTTTTGCTTGAAAAATCATACATATATTCTGACGAAGCGCATTTTCATTCTCTCGCTGCTGCATCTGGGGACCTAAAATATGCACGTGATCATCGAAAAGCCAATGTATCCTCATACATGCGTAGATCGACAGTTTGGTGCTGATTTTAGAACAGTGACATTATTGTCTCATTTTTCATTGATAAGGCTGCAAGAAACGGTATTATGGTTAACGGAGAGCGCTATAGCGGCATGATAAACCGCTTTTTTTGAGATCTTGTACGATCTTTGGTTTCAACCTGGACACATTTTTCATCTCCAGACTCCGAAGAAAAGAAAATTATTTTTGTTATTTTTTTTTTTTGAATTTTTAATAAGAATAATTTATTTATTCCGAAAGAACAAAATTTTCTGCAAAAAAAACTACAAGCAAAAGTCAAGGTGATGCTGACTGATCTATTAAATTATCACATTGTGCAGTTAGCATTTGTTTCTGAAGGTCGGACGGTAAATAAAGAATATTATCTGAGAGTTGTGAGGGTTTTAAGAAATAATATTCGTCGAAAAAGTTCAAATTTGTGGGAAGAATACTCATGGATTGTCTACAAAAATAATGCACGGTGGAAAAAGGCTGTCGTATTGACAACGAATTTCTGGACAAGAATGCAACATGATATGACTCCGATTTTTCTTTCCTCCTTCCAAAATTTCAATTAACTTGTAATGGAAGACATAAAAGATGATTCGCTGCAAGACCTGATATTAAAAAATGTGTTTAAAAACATATTACGATGGTTGGATTATTAGTTGCCTAGTACTTGCAAGGTGATAAATAATAAATGAAATAACTAACAACTACGACAAATGTGAATGTTCTGAAAAGTGAAAGATTACCGGAATGCAGTACAATTCATTTCAACATGTAGGTAATTTGTATTTTTTGGACTCTTGAGTTTTGTCTATATTAACTTGTATACTCCACTTGTCTAGAAGATTGTAATAGGTATTTTTACGATACTGCTCTGTGCCCACATTTTATAATATTCCTCATCACTTTGTCCCAAGTTATTCATTTTGAGGTTTATATTGTTTCCCCTTTTGCCTAGTTTTTGTTATGCACAATTCTAATATGTACACAAATAATATATTTGTTTCGCAGTTTCAAATTTTTCGCAACAGTGTCCCTTTTTTGTGAATTTTCCCCTATTCGTATTTAATTTTTTGTTTTTACTCCATGCTTTTTGATTAATTGTAACAATTATTTATTGGATTTTTTCTGCTTTTTGATTTATTTTGTTATATTTGTCCCACATTAAAATATTTTACCTATTTTGTTGATTTTTATTACATTCTCTCGTTTCGACTTGTTCCTTTTTATTTTTTACCCCATTTCTCTTACTGCCATCCACTACGAATATTTTTCAATCGTTTTACGCTCGCTGTTCCTGTTAATAGGAAATTGTATTTCTTTTCCGAGTTTGTTGTTGTCAAGCGTGAATCAATCAATGTTTTAGAGGGACTTTTATTTTACTAAATTATCGTCATTTCCATATTATTTTTATAATTTTCCCAATTGTTTATATGTTACACCCTTTTTTTAATTTTTTTGATTTAAATTTTAAATTGTTGCCAAGCGTGAATCAATCGCTAAAATGTTGATGCCTTTTAGAGGAACTTTTTTTTTACTATATTTTTATAATTTTCCCATTCTTTGTAGCTGCTAATTCCTTTTTTTTAATTTTTTTGCTTTAAATTTTAAATTGTTATCACACTCGCCAACTGATTATCATCAAGCGTAGTCGTGGTATAATTTGAAAACAATTTTCTACTGGTCACCATTTCTGTCTCTTTCCCATCCATTGTGATTAACTTTAAACCGTTTTCCCAGCTTTGCATTGTACCATTTTTTAAAAAATGCACAGAATTTATTATGTTTTTTATTTAAATACAAATTTTGATAGCCTAATGATTCGCCACCATTTCGCTTTGTAACAAAGTTGTCTACGTGTGAACCTACGAGTTCAGTTAGAAAACTCCCTGGCTTTTTGAACTTCCCTCAAAGTTAATACAAATTCGATGCACTTAATGAAAGCTACCTTGTGAATTTTGACGAAAACGAAATGATCGAATTTCTCCGTTTAGCGATTGCTGTGATCTGAATTCCGTTGTGGCCCAACAAGTGAAAGAAGCGCCGTCCTTTCAGGTTGGTCAAAAGGGACCTTAACGCCCGAAAGCATCTAAAAAGCGATGAAATGGTATTGAACAACAGCAGAATGAAAGTGATTGTGATGCTGTGGACATCTACACTGAGGTAGATCATCCCATTTATAAAGAATATTTGGACATGAAAAAGCTACTGGTCATTGTCGCATATAAACCCAACTGTATGATCATTCAAATATGAATTGGGCGTGTAGTAATACGAAGCGGTTTTTTGTGTTAAACCAGAGACCACAGCACAACCGAGGCCGAGAATTTTTCACGAGAATTACCACCAGAGTAAACCAAAGTGGATATGTCTCACAACAAGGTAATGGCGAGAGTTTGTTGGGATACATGCGATGCCATTTTCTTTACTTAATTTATTCACAACAGTTGGATGGACTCAAAAATTATTTGAAGCAAAAATAACCGGTGTTGCCAAGGCAAAAATCCATACGCTCGGCCATACTTGCCGGATTTAGCCCCCAGTGACTACTTTCTACTATCAACACTTTAGAAATAATTCTTCGATAAGTGATTGGGCTTGAATGAAACACAAATTGAAAAATTAATGGGCTAAATGTATAGAGCTAAAGGAGGACCATGTTGACAACCATAATGATATTTTGTTCCTTCGAAAAAACTATCGTTTATTAAAAAAGTCATGGAGTTGTCAAATTGCCGCTGAATATGTATATTGGTTCACCCATCTGAACTTTAATAACTAATTTAATAATCATTTCACATAGCAGTTGACATTCTACCAATTGTGGGTGTGTGTGTGTTTCTTTTTTAATAACAGCACTGCATTATGAACCTTTGGCGAATTTTAATTAATTTTCTAGACATTTGCGTTACTATGACGGCACTGCATTCAGAAAGCTTTGTTTGTCATAATCCAAAGAATTCATTCATAATTTGATTTGGTGTGTTGTTTGTTCTCTCTTTTTAGTGTTCTTACAAGCAGCAGTACCTAAATATGTCGCCATCAACGTCAACGTCTGCCAATTACACAATTGACATTCGTTCGGATACGGTGAGTTTGCCAACGGCGGAAATGCGTCAAGCCATGTTTGAGGCAGTGGTCGGTGATGATGTCTATGGCGAAGATCCCACAATCTTAGAGTTGGAACAGAAATCCGCTAAGCTTTTCGAGAAAGAGGCTGCATTGTTTGTACCCAGTGGGACAATGGCAAATTTATTGGCAAGTAAGTATACACTGGACATATTCGATTTTTTTGCTTTGAGGGTTATTCGGAAAATTAGCTGTACTCATGGTTACAACGATACCCAGTGTCTAAACAGTTGTCGTAACTACTAATTAAACTCTGAACAAACTTGATTGTGCATATCTGAAATATACCAAGACGTAGGAGGGTTCAAACGGAAATAGATCCCCTAAACTATTCTACCGATTTAAAGGTATTTAAAAGCATGATGCTCGGGTTAAAGGTGTAAGCAATGTAGGCTTTTTGTAATGCCAGTAGACGGGCCTTCTGTGTTAGCACAGGGTGAGATAACGATTATCTGTCTGTCTCTCAGGAAAAAATATATATTATAAACAATAAATCCATGCTGTTACATCTTAGGTGGTGAAAAATAGCCTTTATGGATGCGAATCTGGGCTGACTGTGTGATAGTCGCCCACGCTACCTATCACACCACGGTCGTCCCTGTACTTCCATTACAGGGTTAACAACGATCTACGCTTCAGTCACCAATGCATTCAAATCTCCTTGGTTGCTTTTCTAATTGTGTCCTTCTTCCACCAGACAATGACGACAACATAAAAATGAAAATTCTTTAGTATGCATATTGTCGTATTTGTTCCCAGCACATAATAATGAACCATTCATAAACGTTTTGGCCTTTCGTACGACCAACAAATATTCCTTTGTGTATACACTGGCCTTACCTGAAGTCCACAGAAGGAGGGCTATATAAGCGTCCTCTCGTAAATTTGTAAAGATTTCCTTTTGTAATTTTAGTTGCATAGAACAAAATATTAAATTATTTTTTCTTAAATGATTTATATGTGCTACGTGAATTATGCTTATACATTTGTGTGTATCCACTGAACGAAATGATCTTTGTATAAATTTGGATATTTTTTCATATCAATCGTTTTAATTTAGAAACAACAACAACATTACTGGCTAAATTGAATGTTTGAAATACAGATAAAATAACCACATTTGGCAAATGCTAAAGTTATTTATCGTCACGACAAGATTTGGAGAACTTTAGAAATCCCATTGGCATAATGAAATTGGAAAAATACTGGGATATGCGGCCCAATGCAAAGCGAGTAATATAAAATTTGGGGCCCTATTTCACTTTGGCTTCTTATTGACCTGCCCTCATACTTAATAAAAATAATTTCAAAAACATGAATGAGTATTACATTTTCTGTATATTCATAAGTATGAACATGCATTAATAAAGCAAACCCGAAACGAATTCAGATGTTTGTTTTTATTTCGTACTTTAGGTAAAAATGAAAAAAAATCTTTGAAACGATTCATAAAACTGTACAGTAAAATTGTGCATGAGCATATTTCACACAAAATATGAATTATTTCATAAACTATAAGTATTACCAAGATTGTATGGAGTTATTTTAAGGAAGCTCTTCTTAAATTTTTAAAAACTTCTATATTATGAAGTGTACTAGATTTGCAAATAATTTCGTATATCATTTTGTTTCGCAAGTCGTACGGAAATATTTTTGGTCAGTGTATGACACTCATATTTAGGACATTGTTCGTATTTATGTATACAAGTAACAGTGCTGCCAGACAATGTTATCGCTAAAACTTAAAAATACGTTTTTTTGTTATAAACAGGAAAACAGTGACTTTTTATTAAAAACAATAGTACATTGAATTCACAAGTAGTACATCACACTAATACATACGTATTAAGGTATAAAAAAAAAAACAAAAAATTAATCATACAAATCATACATACGTATTAAGGTATAAAAAAAAAACAAAAAATTAATCATACAAATGGTTGGAGTTGTGTTTTTTATTCAAGTACACATTGTCAAAACTTCATATAAAAAAAAGGTTCGGCAAGTCGCCGACACAGACGCAGGTTACTGGATTAACCCATTTCTTACTGCAGTGTGTTCAAACACACGTTACTCGACTTTGAGTAAATATAAAAAATAGATAAATGTAAATAATTAAATTTGTCCGCTAACAAATAAAAAAAACAAAAATTTAAAAATGTTTGCAAGGTCACAGTGGGGTTTCCAAAAATTTACCTTTTTTAAAATATTCGTATAATATTTATAAAAAATCATTGACGAGTGTTGCCAAATAAGAATAATAGCTCGCCAAAATAAACGTATTTATTTAGAGAAAATAGGACGTTTCTGAAAATGTTATCAAAAAAATTCCAATGTTGAAAATTCTGGAAAATAATGGGTTCATCGGTTTCATAGTTTGCATGTCAATGTACTTGCGAGATTTCTATTTTTAATGAATGAATATCGTATTATGTTAAGACTTTCGAAATGAAAAATCGTGAATCGTCATTTGGTGAATTCTTGAAAACATCATTAAAATTATGTAAAATCGTCGCGTCTGGCATCACTGATAAGTAATGCTTAAAGAATTTCATTAAAATACATAAAAATCGAAATAGTCGCTGCCATAGAATTATTCTATACGAGCATAAGACTTAAGTGCATGGGTGCATTGTCAGTACAGCATATTGTGAGAATGGAATTTAGACTCAAATAATGGAAAACTATTATTTCCCTGGTAGTGGAGAATAAATACGAATTTTGTACCTAAGTTTTTCATTTTGTATTGTCTCGCTCTACATTTGAATAGAAAACTAATTCCGGATAACAGTTTGTTGGTGAAGCTGGTATTTAAATCATGAATTTTAGAAACTATGAAATATCTATGAACCTAAAGGGTAGAAGGACATAAGAAATAAATACGTCGAAGGGATCACATTCCATTCAATGTATGGCTAAATCATTCTTATGAGTCTCATTCGATATAACCGGATGATTCACTGAAAGAGAACTCTCGCACAAAAATTGCAATTCGTATTGAAATGTTAAACAGAGTAATAGTTTTATAAGACTCGAAATTGGATTAGTAAATGACCACACTGACACGACATTCTAGATCTAGTTCAAATTAAAAATGCATATCCAAGCAACGTTAGCATTTTCCAATATTTTGTAAACATTTAGTTTCAATTTGGGTGTGGCTGAATGTCTGGAATTTGACATAGAAAACTCCCACTTCGGGCTTTATAAATTTGCCGTCTATTGATACGGCAAAAACTTTCTTAACGGGTTGATTTCATTGGATCATCTTTTCCTTATTGATTCAAATTTCTATAGTGGGTGGATGACGAAGATCATGTAATTTGTTTTTCCATCGATTCAATTTCATGAATGAAATTTGAACAACATTACTGCATTTGTCTGCCATATTTTATTGACATAAAATATATTCGACTATTCTTATATTTCAGTTATGGTCCATTGTGATCGTCGCGGCACCGAAGCTATTGTTGGAGACGTTTCTCACACATTCCTCTACGAACAAGGTAAAAACTTTCCTACCCCCCCCCCCCCCCCATCAACCAGAGTTACCCGCTAACACATGAACTGCTTCTTCACGTTTCAGCGGGTGCTGCACAAATTGCCGGTGTGCAATTAGCAACAATTAAAAATAAAACCGACGGAACATTTTGTCTCAAGGAGATGCAACAAAAGCTGCGTCTATACGATGACTGTCACGAGCCCGTTACCGCATTGGTGATTGTGGAGAACACCCATAATATGTGCGGCGGCAAAGTCTTGCCATTGGAGTGGTTGAATGAACTGGCTGCGATTTGTAAGAATACGGATAAGACAAATGGCAAATGTATTGCCCTTCACATGGACGGCGCCAGGGTATTTAATGCCGCCGCATTTCTGCAGGTGCCAGTAGCGCGTATCACCAAGGATTTTGATTCCGTTTGCTTTTGTTTGAGCAAAGGTCTGTCGGCGCCAGTGGGATCCGTGTTGGTGGGCAACAAAGCATTCATTAACCAGTAAGTATTGTATTTGTCTAGTTACTAAGCGAAAAGTGTGGAAGGGGCTGTAAAAAGTCAGGATACCAAAAAGTAGAGTAATTACTTTAAAGGCAACGATTAAAAACAGTAATCCTGAAGGTGTCGTTTTTCCATGTGACTAATGATTATTTGTTAACTCCTTTCAAACACTTTATTTATTTCCTTGTGTGCCAAAAAGGAACGTTTATTTTTGCCTTTATTGTGTATGGGGCATTACACATCAAATGTGACTGATTGGACATTTTTTTTTTGTATGTGGTCATTGTTTAATGTTAGTACATTATTTTATGTTAGTAAATAATACAAATTTCTTGATTATCTATAAAATACAAAAGGTTAGGGAATTCATTAATGTTTAAGAATCGTCTGCCCCAGAACTGGTTTGAGTAATTGTCTGTTCAGAAGTATGAAGTAAGTGTCATTATTACACTCAAACCGGGGTTGAATCTAAAAAGGTGCAGTGTCGATTTTGTCTGGTATTTGACCACAGCCTTACGGGGTAAACATAATTAATTTTAATATATATTTACCCTCGACACTGATACACTGATTCACTGACTCTGTCACGCAGTACGTAGGAATTTAAATAGGCATTCTATAAATAATAATAATAAAAAAAATAATATTTTTTTTTGTACAGAAATTGTGTTTTCCCCAAATTTTTTTTTTACCAAAATTTTTTTTTTACAAAATTTTTTTTTCAACAAAAATTTTTTTTTTTACAAAATTTTTTTTTTCAAGAAACATTTTTTTTTTCAAGAAAAATTTTTTTTTTCAAGAAAAATTTTTTTTTTCAAGAAAAATTTTTTTTTTCAAGAAAAATTTTTTTTTTCAACAAAAATTTTTTTTTTTCAACAACATTTTTTTTTTTCAAGAAAAATTTTTTTTTTCAACAAAATTTTTTTTTTTTACAAAAATTTTTTTTTTCGACTAATTTTTTTTTTCAACAAAATTTTTTTTTCCGCAAAATTTTTTTTTTTCCAACAAAATTTGTTTTCCATATTTCAACGGGCGCCATAGGCGCATTACAACTTACTAGTACAACTATAACTTTATAGCACAACTTTTACTGATTTAAACGAGGAAACTCTAGTCGTTATGTCTTCTTTATGATTATTAATTAATTATGGCAATTAATTATGGGAGTCATCAGAGTTGATTGTTTATTTCCTATAACAATTTCTTTTTTTCATTTAATGTTGTGATATGCATTTTGTTGTCATCTTCAAATACAACGCTAATTCATAGTCTAATTTTGATTTCACCGATAAACCGACTTCCATATTGTCAGAGCATCAAAACCATGACCCGACGTTCTCAATAAATAAAAAATTAATCAAAATTCAAAGACCGATCCAGTCACACAACGAGTGTAATTTCCCATATGTGTTATTTGTGTACATATATGTTTTCATATTTGCTATTTCGTATATTTCCTCTAGAGCTCGACGACTACGTAAAGTTTTGGGTGGTGGCATGCGACAGTGTGGCATTTTAGCTGCTGCTGGCTTAGTGGCACTCGAGACAATTGTGCCACGCTTGAATGGGGATCATCAAAGAACAAAACGTATCGCAGAAGGTAATTTATAAAAAAGACATGTCTCCTAACATACTCCCCAGCCACTCACACCTTGGAGTAGCTCTGTCAGTCTCACACATTCACTCTCATCTATACATTCGTTCGTCCCAACGGCCGACCAAGCGTCCGTCCATCTGTCGGTCTGTCTATTTATTCATTCATCGCTTCATGCTATCTCCTTGGCAGCCACTGCAGCAATTTTGTGTTGCATGCTGCATCTACTGTACACAGTCTCATAAACTGCCTAAAGTGCCACTTTGTCCCATAACACACTTACCCTAAACATCATTCACCATTTTGTTGTTGTCGTTATTATTCCTCCTGTTTCTGTTCCAGAGCCGGAACAAGACCGGGTACACACCACCATCATTTAATGCGAGTATGTAGCTGTACGAGGATGGTTTGCAGTTTCTTGAGTTTCTGAACTGACAATTTGGAGTTAAACGGCTTTTTACAAATATTTGGAAAAGATTCTCCCCAGACGTTCTAACCTAAACTATTATTTTTTGTTTTATAAAAGTATAACTCACCTGAGCATTGTCCATAAATATAGGACATCCTCAAGAAGCGTTTTAGTATTGTTCTGATCCTTAGCAAACCTCCCTCGGATTCCTACCTACTCTGCAGTAAATGATGTCTTTTTTGCACTTGAATTGCAATTCGTTATGCCGATGAGTCTTTTTGTTTGTTTGTTTGCATTTTGTTTCAACGTTTTTCATTCACTTCTTTTCTTTTGTTCACCCTGTTTGCCTTGTATTGCCGTCATCGTCGTCTAGCTTTACATAATCTACGCAGCCCCAACGTTGCTGTTGACCTACCCAATGTTCATTCTAATATACTGTTGATCCATATGGTTAATCCGAAAGTAACTGCCGATGACTTTGCAAAACGTTTGGGTACAGTAACGGCACAAGAAGTTTCGAACGGTGTAACAACAGCCGACGAGGATGGCAAATGTGGTATTGCATTGAAGGTCAGTGCCCGTGACTGGGCATATGCTCGCATTGTGCTGTATCACCAGATTACGGATAAGGATGTGGAGTATGCGATTAAAAAGTTTGAATACGTAGTCAAGGAATTTGATCGTATGTTGGCGTAAATTGGCTTTAAAAGCCATGCTTGCCGTTTGTGAAAACAAAATAGAAAAGTCATTTTATTTTAATAAAGATTTATAGAAAAACAATTTAAAGGATATTTTCTATTTATTTTATATTTAAGATGTGGATATGTGGTTACTGTACATATTTTGAAATGTGCAGTTCGGAAACAGGTATGTATTTTTAACCAGTTGCACATAAAACTATGAAGCTAATTTGTATCATTTTGGGACTCGATAGTAAAGCAAATTGCAAATCGGAAAAAAACAATATTATATTATATTCTGGATTCTCATGCAACCATTACGTACGTACTTTTTTCCCTTAACTTCCCATCAAGGAACAGATGGGGGACATACAATTGTACATGGGCTGAGTGAATTCTTAAATATCCTGTTGAAGAGTTAAAACTGTTCGAACTTTTGACTTTTCCATAAAGTTAAACATTCGTTTTGTCGACTTTATGGGATTTACAAGTCGCCTTTTCAAAGTTGTTTGGAAATTAAAAACATAATAGTTAATCTGTATTTATGGACAAAATACAATTTTAAGTTTAAAACACAACAAAAAAGTACACAAAACAAAAAGAGTTTCCTAGTTGTCGAATCAAAAACTGTATAGTTTCACAAAAGTAGAGAAAATCAGCCGATTTAAGGCTATGGAAATGGTGACGGTGAAACATTGCAAAAAAAACGATTTGTTTAAGACCGAAATTGCAACAAACATGACAATTATAAAATTAATGTGTATTTACCTATTTATGTTAAAGCGTATCTATTATAAATTTTGCAATATTTTCATATAAACTAAAAATAGTCGGCATCAAAAAGTCGATTTTCTCGACTTTATGGTAACTTTTTGTGGGACAACTTATACAACACAAGTACATGTCTATATACCGGCATCTACGCTTACTGCCGTCTTCAAAATGAGTAATCAATAAGGGGTCTTCTCGAAAGACAGACGGACACAATTTGATCACCGTAGTTTTTATCAGGCCCAGATTGTTGGCCTTAAAGAAGTAACAGACCTCAGTAGAGTAGGGATAAACATAAAGGGTGTTTTTTTATTGAGGTATAGAACTTCGAATTGAAATAAAACACAAGAAAATCGTTTTAATGTCCATCAATTTGGCTTTATTGGAAGGATAATTTTATGCCATTAATGTTTAAATGTGATTTCGGGCTTGTGGCCGCCGCGGCTGGCTCGAATAAAGCCAATTCTACAAAATGGCCGCCAGTTAAAAAAGTGATGCCAACTTAAAGTTCTATACCCCAATAAAAAACACCCTTTATAAACAATCCAGCTGACATTAAAACTCTGGATTATGTCTTCTGAACTCAACTTCAACCTAAGACTACCGCATATCTGTCGCCGGGATGGCTGAGCAAAGCAGCGGCATACCAGGGAACTGCGAGCAGTGCCTCACAGATTCCATATGAGAGAAATAAATAATCACACAATGATTTTACTATCAACTAGCGATGTAACGGATGTGGGTTTAGCAAAAGCAAAAGCGACAACGAATACTAAAATATAAAATTTTGCGAAAGCGAATAATTCAGTCCATTTTTTCGAAAGAGAAAGCGAATACTGAACTATTTTTTTTTGCGAATGCGTGTTTTCCAAATAGTGCTAAAGCGAGTGTTCAAAATGATGCTAATAATTCGGTTAAAGATAACTGTGAAACCCATACCTGCTTTTCTAGTGAAATTTCGCATGGCTTGAAAATTAATCCCTTGCTCGCAAAGTCACCGCCATTTACAAGGTGGAAATAACAACTAAAAATGTGATAAATCTTCTTACTAGGATGCTAACGTGCGTTGGATGTCTAATAGTACCACGGCTCTATGAAAAATGGCCCAAATGTTGTAACCCCAGAACACTATAAAAAATAATCGTCCGATGACGCGTGCGATTTTTTTTCGCATTTTAGGTTGCGGTGATATTGCATAATGAAAAATTAACGCAAATTAGGACCGAATCTCTATTTTTTTAATTGAGGACATTTTTCATGGACCACTGTTCACGGAGACAATATGTATAAAATGAAATGCCCATATTACCAGGAAGACGTTGAAGATATTTGGACACTTTATGTGTGAAATCAAAGTACATATAAATACTGTTAATGTCAAATTAATATTTTTCTCATACTTTTGATTTTTTTTTAAATACACTTTTTTCAAATTACGAAAAACTAATTTTATTTTTTTTTTTTTTCATAATATTTGGGGGATTTTTCAGAACTTTTGAGGATATTTTCATATTGGGCTTTTGGGGAATTTGTTCATACATTTGGGGCATTCTTCAATTTTTTGTGGCATTTTGCATTTGAGGAATTTTTTATACATCCAGTACTACTGCTATTTACACCATTTATCAACTTTACCTGTATTGTTTGGGTCATCCCCAGTTCTTTAGGTGAAATCGTGACCTAATTTTCGGAAGACTATATAAATTTTTTTTAAAGATTGGTCCATTATTCAGTCTGTAATAAGGTTGTTTTTTACAAAGGGGCAAGGCACCGCCCGTTAAATCAGAGGATTTATTCCATTATAACACCGCTTATATAAATTTACATTTTAAAAGTCGCTTGTAGTGATTTTTCTTACACATTTAGCAGAATGCTAAAACATCACCTTTAAACTATTCACCCCTATGGCTTTTCACATTTTCCCATTGTTTGCAATTAAACCTCACACCCAAAACAATGAAAAGTCATGCCGACCATGATTTATGTCATTAATTAAATCATTTCCAGGCCATACATACCGAATATTACATAAATTTGACATTCAATTTATAATAATGTTCATTGGCATAAAGAGAGGATGAGCTAGAGAGAGAGAGAGTGAGTGACATTGGGAATAATTTCAAGTGTGGCCATTAAATACCGAAACAATTTCAAAGGATGGTAACCAAACAAAGGACGGTATTTTAATGTCAACAAATACAAAAAAACATCTACAAATCACCACTTCTCTACCAACGCAAACAAACATCCATTGTATGTGTGTTTGTGTATCTGTGGTTATTTGTATATGTATGTATAGCTGGGAGCTCCTTTGTAGAAGTCAAAAATCTCATTTATTAATACGAAAAGTCTGAGCCCAGACACACACACACACACACAATGACATGTCATTATAATGGAATATTTATAAGTAGACTTTTTGTCGTTGGCCAGAATTGCGATGAGAGGAAGCTCGAGTGTAAATGGGATCAGATGTGGATGAAAACATCATTTGCACAAGTGTTTCCGACCCAGCAATGAACGTAGCCACAGACAGACATTGGAAATGAGTCTGCACTGTGGGATAAAGAATAATATTGCGCTCTTGGAAAAATAGTGTCTATATGGTGATTTGTTAAACTTTCACTCCCGTATTCATAAAAAGTTAAAAAAAATCCTTTGTAAAGAAAAATGTTTGAATATTGTTTTTGTATTTCCAGACATTTTTCTTAACAAATGTTTTTTTTTACATTTTTATAAATATTGATTTTAATTTTCGAAAAAACTAAACATTACATAAGTGATTGTCGTTTATATTTGAGAGTATTACGTTTTAAAATCGAAAAATTTTGTATGGCGCCTTGAAATCTCGACCATGTTAAAAATCGGGTATATCGGCGAAAATGGAAGTGCTGTTTGGTTTTCCATGGAAAAAGGCAAAAAATCTAAAGATAGATCAAAAGAAATAAAATAAATTCAAAGGAAAGAACTAAACAAATGGTAATATGTCGAAAGGCACAGAACAATATCAGTTGCATATTGACGAATCAGTAAAACGCAACCTATTGCTCACAGTAAAGTCAAGAGCACCACGTTGCTATTAGTCGAACAAAAAACCGTGGATAAATTCCAAAATATATGAAAACTATTTAGGAGAGTGGTAAAGAGAATTGAAAAGATCAAAAATAGTACAGTAAAAACTCCCAATGGACATTTTTTTAAATCGAAAAAAAAAAAATATTATTGTGCAGCTTAATCTAGTCTATTAACAGTAAATTCTTCGAGCTAGGGCAGCATTACAATCGAATTATCGCCGGAAGACAATACTGCAACATTCCATTACAAATGCATTTACCTAACTTGAAACATTTGTGTCCATTGTGCAGCACACACACTGTAGTTGGCGACAGACAACAATTTACGGGGTGGTTGGGCATCGTTTAAACTTTAATAATTTTCAGCAGCACAAACCCAGTAACAATGACATTGTTCACAACGTCCAGGTTTCTAATTACGTCAGAGACATAAATTTATTGAAGATCTGACTGTGTATGGGCAGAGGACGCGATGAGAGCCTTGGTAACTTATTTCGTCGTAAAAATACTTACATTGAATGGTATTTACTTATACTATAGTGGATGGTATATGGTTATACTATGAAATGACCTCAAAAAGAAAAGTGTGGAATGGAAATGTGGTGGCCTAAATTTCAAATGGCAGGTCAAATAGGTGTATTCAAGATTCTATGTAGTTCTAATCTTACCATATATGGAGAAGTTTTCTTAAACTAGATAACTACAACTAAACCAATAAGAATGAAATTTGGATGAGATACAAAATTTTCAGATAGAAAAACTAACGTAGCTTGATATTGTTCTAATATGGCGACGATACTTTTTCTATCTGAAAAAAAACTCCACCCTTCACAGTCCAAATTTAGAAAAACGTTTGTCTGTTTTAGCAGCGTTATCTTATTAAATGTTTTGCACACATGTAAGTCGCGAGTTTGCAGTTTGTATGAAGTACAGCTTATTAGCTTCTAACCAAAGTTTATTTATTTATTATTAATTACAATACAAAGTAAATTTATATTCTAATTTTGGGTCCAAGGGTAAACCGGGTGACAAAGACCATATGTTTAGATTTTTGCAGCGACAGACCAAAGCCTCTGGTGGGAATCAAACCCACAACCCCAACGCTGATAGGCAAGCACGCTACCAACTCGCCTACCGGGGCGCCTAAACCAAAGTTTATTTGGATGCAAATATAACACTGCAATATGTCCTCGATAGCCTCACCAATTCTATCTTTGAGATCTTGAATCGACGCTGGGCTGTTGGCGTAGACCTTATTTTTCACGTGGCCTCAAAGGAAGAGGTGTTAAATCACAAGATTTCGATGGCCAATTGTGATCACCTCTTCCAGAGATAACACTACGTTGTTCATGATCGGCCGGGTTGAGTTCATGTGTTAACTGAACTTTATAAGCCTTGAGACCAATGTCTTTATGCAAAATTCGGTGTAATGACGTTTGTGAAGTGCCCAATTCCAAAGAACGACTAGGAATGGACAACCCTGGGTTTTCTTCAACACTTTGGGCTACAGCAGCAATATTCTGCACCAACAGCTCGACTTTTTCCAGCAATTTCTATGTTGCGGTCCGACAAGATACTTCACGACGACCCAAAAATGCTTTAGTGAATTTTAATAAGTTCAATGCATTGTTGAAGCTTGTATCGTTCCATTTTTAGTAATGGCGTAGTCGCTACTTGTCAAATGTCAAAGAATAAAAGATTCAAAGGTGACAGCTACCGAAATACCGGGTGATTGAAAATAACATCTCTGTTGTAAAACCCTTTATATCATTTATCGTCCACATTGAACACAGTAATTATTTGCCAGCACGAACAGAGACTTCTTAGAGTAACGTGCTCCAACTAGGGTTGTCAGATACAAACTGTCTTGTATCTGGAATCGTAAAAAAATTAGCTTGATTTAGGAGAAAATTATTGAAATACATTTTTCTGGCTTGCCAGCTCTTTCATAGTTTTAAATTTGTTTAAATAATGAGGTCAATATTTATGGTACGACTGCGAATAATTTTACTTGCGAAATGAACAATGATTTTAGAATGGACTTATTTATTCATATCTTGGAAACCAATAGATTCCAGTTGTTAATAATTAAATTTCGAATGCCATCTAACGTTTTTTTTCAACTAGTGCTTTCGTTTTCGTTATTTACAAAAATTTAAGAGGAGGATATTGGCAACATTTGGTTTCAACAGGACGGCGCAATGTGCCACACAGCCGAAGCTACACTCGATGTTTTGCGCCCTGTTTTTGAAGATTGCATTATCAGCCGCTGAGCTGATGTCGTTAGGCTACTGAATGGCCAGCCGAGGCGGCCATTTGAATGAAATTATTTTCCATTATTAACCGGAAGGATTGTACTTTCAAATAAAAAAAGAAATTTGAGAAAATATCCAGTATTTTTTTTTATAGAATTTTTAAAAAAAAAAAGTTATTTGGCGGACCCGTTCTATGAAATATTAAAATAAGAACCAAAATATTATCGGAAAAAAAACTAATTCACGATATTTGAACAAGCTTATTTTTGTCTGTTATTTTGCTCATCGACAGAGCAAAATTTCCGAAATGATATAATTCTATTTCTTTGAGCCTATTTTGAGCCTAGCAGATCATGCGTGGAAATGATATCACAAAAGCCATCATGATTTCCCAGGGTTAAATAGTTAAAAATTCGTATTTGAACTCACAACGACTGTTGTTGCATGTAATTCTATGCAAATTCAATTTAACTTTTTAAGTGTCCATCATGTTAATTTCAACTCTACTACCACCCTGCTGGACAGTGCTCTGCCCAACCGCATCCAGTGCGACAGAGACTCATTGTCATTGGAATTATTCGAATTAATCTGTTAATGCTTGATTGCATTCCAAGAGCAATTATTGCAATGGTCGATGGTGTATACTTAGAACTGAACTCCTACGAAGCATTGACAATCGCAATAAATGTACGTTTCATTTTATTGGCAAAATTTACACACACACAAAAACAACAACTACTAAACAGGACGAATGAGACGCAATCAGAATGAGAAAAAAAAACTATGAAACAATGACAAAGTATGGAAAATTGTTAAAAAGAATAAAAGACAACGGATACAAATCAAGATGCCATTAGTTGTGCTTGTTCTTACAATTGCTGAGAATTTCCTTGCAACGAAGCAAAACGGAATACGCCATCATGCTCATGCCACGTCCTGGCAGTTGGATACGTGGCAGCGTATTGATTGTTGTAAAAAGAGACTATTGGTAATAATATTATCATTATTGGCGAATTTCGGTCATTCTTTTCGTCTTTTGTTCCTTAATGCCACAAAGAAGCGAAACAAAAGAAACGGTCGGTTTTCTTTTATTTTATTTTGAAAGAAAGAAATGTAATTGTGCGAGATTGGTTTTTGTCTATATGGACCTTTTACTTAATGTCTTCAGATTTTAAGTTATTGCTTTACATTATTGTATTCGGGTAATTTCAATTACATTGATTACAATTCCATTTGTGTGCACGCTGTACGAACAATAAAGCAACTAAATATTAGACTTTAAATGGGCTAAAAAACACCCAGCAAAAAGTGTCAGCAAATGCAACTTCTTCAACAAAAATATTAAAAAAGCTGAAGTTAATAAAACAGACACAGTGAACATCAAAGGTAACATCATCTTTGTATATGTGAAAAGTAGTCGGAAAGTTAGAGCGATGGAATTGCCGAAGATGGGTATGATAATGGACAATACAAAATGTATGTTTGCCACAAACGTTGCGACGAAAGAAAGTCGACATATTGTAGGCCGTCATTTGCACCGTCGAGTTAGTGGAAGAATTTATATAGCTAGGCTCCGCCATCAACAGAAAGAATGATGTCAGCATCGAAATAAAGCGAAGGATCGTGTTGTCAAATAGATGTAATTTCGGACTAAACAGTCAATTCAAGAACAGAGGCCTGTCTCATCGAACTAAAATATCATTTAACAACGCTCCAGTCAGAAAGACGTTGGACGACAACTAATACTGAAGTCGCAGACAGGGACAACTGACAATCTGATGGGTTGACCAAGTGGAGGAAGATATGCGAATCCTTGGTATCCCGAACTGCAGAAAACACACACAATATCGAACATTTTTTTGGCAGGCCAAGACAAAAAACAGTTTGTTGAGCTTACTTAAGTAAGAAAGTAACGTCGTCTATGACGTATTCTTCAACATGGGTTTTTTTTTTTTTTGGTTGTTCCCTCCAAATCTTCATTACATTTTGTCGTACAAGAGTTCAAGCTACAGGTAGAGCTAGAGCTTTCAGTTAAATGCCCGACTTTCGGCTATGATTTCTAGTCCTGCACATCGCAATCTCCTCAGACTCAGGTAATTATGTCTACCTTGTTATTGGCTTGTAAATATTAGGCTGATGTGTGAATATTTTAGTGACCCGTCATCAACTGGTGTGAATCGAGAGACAATATATATCCGACCCTCTTTATTACCAAGAATCGTGTATGATTTTATAGAAATTAAATATCGCTGTTTTTTATCCAAAATATCTAGACTAAAATGCTACACAATTATATGGATTTTTCAATACACAGAAAAAAATACGTAATTGAAATTAAGCTTGGATATCAATTGATGTTGTAATTCAACTTAGAAATTCTTGGTGAAATCAATGTAAAAAATAGTAAAAAAAATCAATTACTTATTTAAAATTTGAGTAATTGAATTCACAACTTTTGTAATTGGAAGAAAATCAATTAAAAAAGTAATTGAATTGACGAATTCCATACAAACTTCGTAATTGATTTCAAAAATATGTTTTTTCTGTGTACAAATGGTCTTAGAGATTAATCGCCGACATATGAGAGGTGAAATTTTCGCTCAAAATTACAAATATATATATCAGGACTTGAACATGGGTTTAAAAAAACATTTCTATTATACTTGTATGAAGTGGGTACCAATTTTTTTTTTGTTTATAAATTTTATATTGGGTGTATAATTTTATGAACCATTAGAGTGGCTTAATAGAGGCACAGTTTACTGTTGACTCAAAACTTTTCTCTAAAGATTATATTTGTATTGTTAAACTTAAACAAGTACGTAACCAGATAGAAAACCGCAGGCTAAGAATATTATTAAAAATTCGTATCCGTATCCAAAAGTCTTTGTCTAAGCTAGTTTGGGTATTTTCATACTATTACACGAATAGAAAATACAACGATTTCAAATCATACTTTCTAATTGAAAACAAGAGACAGAGAGAGAGAGAGAAAACAACAACAAATACCACTTTTATATATTCATGTTGAGAGAACTATGCATGTTTTATTTTGCCAACTTTGCACAAGAAAGTAAAATACAACTAACAAATTTAAGATTTTAACACTTGTAATCCTTTTGCAACAGAAATTTCATTCCGCAAGCTGAAGAAGAGAGCAATGGCAACAGAACGAGGAAGGAAACTTTAAACCGAAACCTCAAGCAAAAAAGATTTGCATGTTTGTAAAAGTTACGTTCTTACCATTTCAATTTATGAAAATCCCTGCTAATTACAGAAGAATTTTTGCGTTAGATACCCACCCGTTCGTCGGTCCGTCCATTTGAACGCCAAGCAAAGGGAGGTGGTGGCAACTAAGCATCAGAGTTGAGAAATGGAGTGAAAGTAATGAAAACTTAAAATTGCATGAAACTCAAACAAGGCGTTATCAAGTTGCTTCAACTTCTTTCTAAACATAGGCAAGGGTGGTCGAGCAAATGCTGGAGTAGACGAACGAAGGTGAAATGGATTGTTGCAGAATAAACATTTTTTTAAGAAGTTTTTTTTCCCACTTGAGATGAAATATTTGTGACTGAGATTTTCTAACACTGAGCTCGAGAAGTTTCCGCAAATTGAAAACGTTGTACATCTAGGTTGAGTCGAATGTGATATACCAATTGTATATATGCTGGAAAAGTCAGAATGAATTCCACATTTATTTAATTATGAAAAAAGAAAAACAAGATGAATAAAATTTGGCGTATGGATCGTTTCCACGATTTGTGATCTAACCCTATTAAGGGCCAAAATTGCTCGACTCCCACTGCAACATTTTTAAATAGCCCGACTCCGATTTCAGTTGTTCAATAAGAAAATTTAAAAAAATTCCATTATTCCTATACTCTATATTATTTGAATTTTAAAGATAAAAGTTTATCTAATCGAAATTATTTCAAATTTTAAAAATTATTAACAGATTAACTTTATTTCATGGGAAATGTAAGTAAATACAACTTGGAGTCGGAGTTGAGCAACCGACTCGTCTGTCAGACACCCACTCCGAATCCACGGCCCTATAAAATTTCATCCTGTAGTTATTTTTAGTACTCACGTCCATACCATTTCATTCATTTGTAGCAGTTTTTTGTGAGATAATTATCTGGAACAGGGCAGGCACAAGTTATAGTTATGCATTGACACACACAGGAGAAGTCCAATCCGCACAAAATTATACCCATATTATTCAAACGATGCTCTTATGTACTGTAACGAGCTCACAGTCTCGCAACAAAATACCCCAAACAAAGTATTCCGGTACTACTTTCAGCATTACTTTTCACGCTTCTGAGTGACCACTAGTAAAATATTGCTAAGCTAACCGAACACATCGTGTTAATACATCCTCATATATATTTACCCTCGACACTGATTCACTGATACACTGATTCCCTGATTCCCTGATTCACTGACTCTGTCACGCAGTACGTAGGAATTTAAATAGGCATTCTATAATAATTCTATAAATAATAATAATAAAAAAAAATAATATTTTTTTTGTACAGAAATTGTGTTTTCCCCAAATTTTTTCTTACAAATTTTTTTTTTCACAAAAATTTTTTTTTTCCACAAAATTTTTTTTTTCCACAATTTTCCAGCCATTGTCTGGAAGAGGTGATAGAATGATCGGCCGTAAGAGAGTTATCTTCTAGCCATGTCAAACTAATCTAGAGAAAGCATTAGCTGCTCGGTGCCGGTTTTAAACATTAGGTCCCGGTCAATGGGTAAATTATTAATTACATCGTGCACAGCTCACTGATTTGAGAGAAGTTCCCCCATACACTGATAAATTAAGTAATCCGTACATGAATAAGCCGTAGCGGTGTCTAAAGTATATGGAAGCTCGAAATTCTTAATTTTATCCATAGTTGAGCCCGAATGGGCTTGATTTTTAGGATAGATTAAATAGGATAGAAATAAGTTCGAAATGGACTTTTGTGTAGACCGCTTGGATTAATTTAAGCCCGAAAAAATACTTTAAATTATCAGAAACTGAGATTGATTTAAGGAAAATTTAGATACAATTGGTATCACAATATTCTTGTTCTAATAATAATAATAGGATGAGTTCGAAATGGATTTAAATCCGGTATCAGTTTTCTCTCTCAAAAATATAAATATTTAACTTCATTTAAATGATTTTCAATGATTTCTTCTCCAATCATTGGTTTATTATGTGCTATAGTCTTCCGTAACTAAACGAGAATTACTTTTTACTAGCGCATAGTCCGAAAAACGACCAGCAATAAAGCAAACAAATAAATCTAGGATTTTAATCTTATTATAAGAATTTTCTTGATTTTCAAACTATCCTATTTATAGTTCTTTTAAGAATAACTAACTACGTTAAGTACGATTTAAGTTCAAATTAAGAATATTCAGCTGGAATTTCTTTCTGTGTATGTTCATTCAAGGAATGTTAAGGGTATTCAGCAGGCAAACAGTAGGATACGATTTTTGACAGAATATTGAGATTATATACATTTTTAAATTTAATTAAAAATGTTCGATAAACTGCAAGCCGGTGGACTATCAAAAGGCAACGTTAAGAAGAAGAAGAAAAGCATGTTACAGAACCATATTTATTTATTATGTTCAATTTCGGTATAAATCATTCAATACAAATTTTGGGAGTACCTGTCTTCGGAAACATTAATTTTTGGTTTGAATTTCGGTAACCTTAAATCAAAATTGAACAACTTCTAACATTTTGAATAGTGGAGTTTGAGTGGAACGAATTTCATGCAGTCAAATCATTTTTCTTTTTCGAAGCAAAACATATCGGCCGTGGTCCTTTTGATGTAGCTTTGCCCTTTTCGTTTTCATACTTCACCACACCTACTACAGACAGAAGAGTCAAACTTAAAAGTATCAGCTCAAACCGAAGGATTCGTATGTCAAGGAGATAAAGCAGATGAGGATAAAAAACAAAGCAACCAAGAAAATGCTCCAAATTTGTTGGGTGTTCTTTGCCACAGCTGTGTTTCTTAGAAAATATGAAATGATTTGCATGCAGTTTGGCTTGCAAGCCACACACACATTTACATTGAATGCATGGGTGTTGGTATGTGTGTGAGTTCCCGTAGTAGGTCGCTCTGTTGGCACGAAAGGTGGTATTTGAGGTGTTATTAAAATGCAAACATAACTAGACAACTTTTGCCTTCAGACGTATGCAAACTGAACACAGCAAATGCACATACCGACAGCACACAGACAACAAACCCAGTACGGAAGGAAAAAAATCCAACTAAAATATAAATTAAACTTGGCAAAAGGAAGTTAAGAGAGCAATTATGTTGTGTTTCTGTAGCATTAGGAATGCATTCTAAAGGAAAAGAAACTTTTGTGGTAACCATTGCTTTCAAGGAACGCATTTTTTCTGTATAATTAATAAGACATGAGAGCCATCATACAACTCATCAAAAAGCATATCTTCACCTGGATTCACTAGTACTGTGCTGGTATTGAAAACAATCTATGACAGAAAGGATATGCTCTTGTATGAACTACTACCTCAATTTATTTGAAATTATATGTGCTTCAAGTTTAAGAACTTTCTTTTTTAGATTTATGAAAATGGAATTTTATAGGAGAATTTTACTTTATAAAAGGAGAGGCATGCCCTGTTGGGTAGATGTTTCTATAAATCTTTACATGGAACCACATGGAATGAAGTGGAAATTGGCAACAAGATTCAGTAAATTTGTATTCCGTCTCAAAAGTGTAGTACATACTGTGAAACAAACCGAGACAAAACATGAATCTTATAGAACACTAGAGCCTGTATCGAATTATATTTTCAAAAAATTTTCCAACTTGTAGCAGATATTGAAAAAATCAACCACTTTGAGCCTGACTGTAGACCGAAAATTCAACTCAATTCCACTGATTAGTTTTGCTGAGACTTGTCTAGTTGTTATCATGAAATATTAGGCAGTCAGTCATGTTAAGAAAATACTATAGCGACCGAACGGGTTTAGAAAATCAGCTGGATTCGAGTACTGTTCTCATGAATCGTAGTCGGTATAAGAGCCAATGAGGGGGATCCTGATTGACCACAATCTCTCTAATGAGGAGACAGGAACACAGACGGCTGACGGTTAAACAATAGGAAGAGACATCGTAGCATTCATCCGCGTAATCGGGCCCTCAATTCAAACTATTCTCTCAATCGCAAATTTCGTTGGAGCGAAAGTTAATATCGTAAAACAAAATGCTCGCTATAGAAGCAGAAGGATATTCTGCACATTTGATCACTTTTTATTTACCAAAAAAATTTCATTTTGTTGGAAAACTTAAAACCGCCATAACTCCTTAAATACGCGTTGGAAAACGAAAAAGTCGAAAATGTGTGATCACCTTTTTAGCACTAAAAATTCCGTATTTTATTACTTACTTATTTCCCTTAACATGCCATGAACGAACTTCGGGGGGACTTCTCCCGAATCAATTTGTATACTCACTGACTGGAACCATTTCTTTGAAAAAATTTAAATGTCCCTAAAACTCGGCGTAAAGCAAAAAGAAGCAGATACTCTGATGAATTTTTATCACCAAAAACTCGATATTTCCTTGAAGAAATTAACACCACCCTAACTCTTTAAATACGGGACGTAAAGGGAAAGGAAGGAGAATCTTTGCTCAATTCGTACCCACCAAAAATCCAGAATACATTAATTTCCAGAAGTTCTTTCCAGAAGTTTATTTTTAGTAGTCCGGCGTTCCTTTGCAGAAGGTTACGGGTGAAGTTGTTAGGAGGAAACTTTTCAGATTCTTTGTCAATGTATTCGAAAATGACAGCCCTTAGTAATTATTCTATGACTCGCGTATATTGAAGTGTGATGAGAATTGAAGTGAGTTTCTCTGAATGCACCTTATTCCGAACATCAAAAGCAGGATGGACTTATTAATCAATGTTGCCCATATACAAATTGCTGGAGCTTCCACTAGTACTCTTATCAATGGCATGCCTATGAGAGGACTGTATTCTGCTCAAAGTCTTCATGAGCCAAAAAATATTTGAGGGCTTGAATCGAGCCCTAAACGCCAACGAAACGTAAGCGTCAAAAAAAAGAATATTGTACAGGAGAGGATCTTTTTGTGGTCAAGCAAAAAGGTATGTGGTAGTTTGTAACTAAATATTTTTATTTTTTAATATTTTGGGATTATGATTGTTGGACAATATTCTATCAAATTTCATTAATAAGCGAGTTTTGAGTAATTTACAAAGATATATTCACAAAGAAAAAATATTGTCTTATGAATTGATGATATATATTAATAGCCTAGACAGACGACAGCGTTAATGCGCATTAGCAGACTTAATGCAAAGTAACTTGTGCATTATCTCCTACCAAACTTCATTCACTCTAACCTAAGTGCATAAAATCAAACTGCATTTATACTGAATTTAGGTATTGCAATATGGCAACACAATCATACTCATTCAGAATAAACTATTATACTCACATGAAACGGCTGTTGTCAAATCAGCTGTTGTCAAATGGTTTGCTATTGTGTCGAATTAAAATAGAATAAAGTCAGCAATGATGAGGTTAACATTTTAATTAGTATTAACGAATTTCTAATGCGCATTAACGTTGTCGTCTGTCTAGGCTATAAGTCAAACTTCGCTGCCTTATACGAATTATTATTACTAGTTTCATTCCTCAAACAGCATTTACCATCTCCCGTTTTCACATAGTGCGCGCGCTGTCTCTCTCTCTCTCACTATCCACACAACAACACGTGTTGTGAAATTAGGTTTTCACTAACCATTCTATTTTTAGAATATTTGTGTGTACATTCACAACGAAATGAAAAATGTACAATTGATCGCCACGTGTCAGGATGGCCGAGCGGTCTAAGGCGCCAGACTCAAGAGTAATCTTGTTCACTCGCAAGTGAATTTCGAAACAGAGCCTTCTGGTCCTCTCTGAGGGCGTGGGTTCGAATCCCACTTCTGACAAGACTTTTTTTTTAATAAAATGATTTTTTTTTTATTTAATTTTTTCGCGTGTGAAAAACAAAATTTCCACTTTGTTATTGAAAATGCGGTTTGTCCAAACAGCGGGGTTAAAAAATAATTTTTACCGAATAACGTGATAGGAATTTTGTACCAAAGTCAATAAACATCATGTTCTGGTAGAACAGCAAGGAATGGCAAAAGTTCTTTGTCGACCAGTGGTCAGGGGTGGGGAGTCGGAATATGGCAAATTTGCCCGGGGTCGAAAAGATTATGGTTTATGGTTATGAAGCACATTTCTCACTCGGTGGGTATGTTAATAAACAAAAATGTCGTATTTGGGGTTCAGAGAATCCTCAATTAATTGAAGAGAGGCCATTACATCCGCAAAAAGTCACTGTTTGGTGTGCTCTTTGGTCCGAAGGTGTGATTGGACCTTACTTCTTCGAAAACGACGAGGGAACGACTGTCACCGTCAATTCGGAGCGTTATGGTCGTATGATAACCTACTGTTTTTTGCCTGCTATTGAAGAATACGACTTGGAGAATATGTGGTTTCAACAAGACGGTGCCACATGCCAACCAACTCGAGCGAATATGGCTTTATAGCAAGAGACATTTCCTGGTCGCGTAATTTCTTATCTTGGCGACATCAACTGGCCACCAAGATCATGCGATTTGACACCATTAGACTATTTTTGTGTAGCTACGCGAAAGACGTGTTTATGCAGATAAACCTTTAACTCTTGAGCACTTAAGAACCAACATTCGTCAAGTTATGGCTGAGATACCGCCCAATATGTGCCAAAAAGTGGTCCAAAATTACCTCAAAAGAATCAATGCTTGCAACACTTCGCGTGGTGGTCATTTAAATGATGTAGTGTTTCACACATAATGCCAACATTTAAACTTTATAATAAAAAATAAATATCATGAAAAAAAATATTTTATGTGTGTTTTATTTACGTTTACTTACAAAATGGATAACCCTTTATGAAGTTTTTTATCTTTAAAATACAAACGCAGCTCAGTAACGCATAGAGTATAGGAATAGTGGACGGAAATGTAATTTTTGAAATTTTGTTATTGAACAACTGAAGTCGGAGTCGATCTATTTAAAATGCTGGAGTCGAAGTCGAGCAATTTTGCTCGACTCCACAGCCCTACCCAGTCAATGCAACAGGCCTGGTTTCCTATCGAACTCGTACTAAACTTATAATTATAATCTAGTTGTCCCCCATGAGTCCATGGAGTAACAGGAGGAGACTTACCTTGTCCTCTAAAACCGTCCACAATTTGTAATTCAATGGGTTCAAATCTGGACTGCCCGAGGGCCATTCTTCAGAGGAAATGAACGCTGGCAAATTGTTTCAAAGCCAGTCCTGGGACGTTTTAGCCTTATGGGCCGGCGCAGAATCCTGCTGGAAAGTCCATGGCTGCTTTTGAAACAGAGAATTGTTTAGAGGCTTCACAACAGCTTCCAAAACGGGTTCTTGGTAAACTTTAACTGATGTTTTGACTCCTTGTTCGCAGAAATGCAGGTCAGTAGCCCCATCGTATAAGCACCCCCTCCCCCTTTCTATCTTCAACGACAAGTCTATTTTTTGACCCTGACATTATTGAATTTCCGTCATTGAAATATTAAATTTATATGCCATAGTTAATCGTATGTAGCCATCGATAAACTTCAAATGTCTTCTTTTGGTATTACGTACCTAGGATATATATAGAAAATCGGACATCGATAAATGATGTATGTACCATCCCTACACACAGGTCCTCTCAAAATCATCCAAACCAATCGTGCTTTTCCACATTGTTTCCATTTCATTTATTTCATCGCCATTCACTGTCTGTAGCCCATCGCTAAGAAGTTTTTCTCACGAAAAAAGTGTAACCGATAACACGTATTCGTACAAACATTTTAGCGGAATGCAACTGTTTGTGAGCGGGAAAAAAATGCCTGGACATGCCAATATTTTCGACAGCAGGCTTGTATGGTTGTGTGACATGCGTCTGTTTTGTGTATTCCATTTTTTTGTGTTGTCGGTGAAATTCAAGAATACAATTGCATCAGTACTGTGTTTTTCCCCCAATTTACGCGTACACGCTTTATCCACTTCTCCCTATCTATCTCTCTCTCTCTCTCTCTGGCAAACATTCTACATTGCATACTGCATAAGTATCTTTTTGTGTCAACACAAACACACAATCTAACGTTGCGAAAAAGGGACTTGGATGGACATGGATACTTGTAGTATTTGCTATTTGTTATCTCCTTTGGAGTGTGTGTGTGTGTATGTGTATATGTGTCTGCTTTCCGGGCATGTGCATATAAAAACTGGGAATACTAGTGTACAGTGGGATATGGATATAATGTTATCAAAGGGATGCAGCATATCGGATGTCCTTATATTTGTAGTAGAGCAATGTAACAACAATTTTCTTACTTTCGTTTTTTTTTGAAAATATAATAAAATTTTAGGGTTTAGACCTGGTGCGGTTTCAACGGAACAATACATTTCTTCAATATAAAAATAGTGCGTTATAAACGTTGGCGTCTATATACGAGCCCCGACAACTATTAATTCTTACGGCAAGCATTTTTACCCGTATGCAATGTTTAACAGGTGATATTTTCAATACTAATGTAGTCAGCGCATGCAAACCTATTTTTTTCTGAAAGAGCATTTTGTTCTCTTGATTTAAAAAAAAAAAAATTTTATTGTACCTCAACAACAACAACAACAATATTTATTTCTTTGAATGCTTCGCAAAACAGAACAGTGCCAGAATTTATATGAATCTATGCCAAAGCGATGTAAATGTGTTGTAGAGGCAAAAGGCGATGTTACCCAATATTAATATTTAAAGATAAATTAAAGTTTTTATAAAATAGCAACTATTTAACCCACCGTACGAATTAATACTGGTCACATTTTTTTTAATAGTTTTGCGAAGCATTCAAAGAAATAAATATTGTTGTTGTTGTTGTTGAGGTACAATAATTTTTTTTTTTTTAAAATCAAGAGAACAAAATGCTCTTTCAGAAAAAAATAGGTTTGCATGCGCTGACTACATTAGTATTGAAAATATCACCTGTTAAACATTGCATACGGGTAAAAATGCTTGCCGTACGAATTAATAGTGGTCGGGGCTCGTAGGTGTTCCACTGTACAGACCGATTGTAACTAGTACCGACAATGTAGTGTTGGTGGTATTACCCAATATTTGTGTTCATGTATATGAGTGCAGTTTGGACACATTGCGGAATGTATTTGGTTTACGTATGTATTTAAATTTGGTTTCAGGGGTTTGAATTTACTTTGCATTTAAGTGATACAAGTACATTTGGGCCCGTATGATTTACAATTTGTGAGCAGTTCAATAAATGCTGGTGATAAACTAAATGCACCTGTATACACCTTTAGCCTAGAATGTATTTTGTATTTAAGGGTTTGGCGTTGCTACCGATACCATAGCAAAACAAGTAATAACAATATTAAGTCTGGTGGTGCCGAATGTAAGGCACACTAACTAATGCGAGCAGAGCTATGGGGGCACAAACATATGCCAATATTTGTTTTGTGATCCAGATTGAATAAAAATTACACAATATTGGATCCATATTTAATTAATCTGCCAACACTATTTCGACACTGTCTGAGGCCTATGAATTTAAAAGGCATGCACAAGAAGCAACAATTGTGCAACGAAGCATGGCTGTTACTTGATGGAACGACGAGAAATCAAATCGTTTGTAATTATCCGAGTTGATGGTTGTCGCTTTAAAATAATTTAAATTTGTAACTGCAAACTGTATGTTTGTTTCCAGTTTGGAAAGGTAAACACAGGTTGTATCAGAAATCTGTATTTACCAGCCCAAGTCTGCTCCTCGCAAAGAATCTCAACTGTCAGCGTTCACTGGTCCTGGCTAAACCCTTGCTCGCAGTGCGATGTATGGTTTAAACTGGCCATATGATTGTGACACCAATCGAAGGAAAAGAGAAGAATCAAAAATAATTTTGGTTAACAAAGTTCCGAAAATAATATAAATTAAATAATTGATGGTACTGTGTAATGTTCTTCAGAACTTTCCGATATGTCTAGCATTCGATTACATGTCGCATATTTAAAATCAATGATTTTAAGACCTATCGCACATTTACTTCACTACAGTCACAATTCAAAAATCACTTTTTGTTTATTTGCTCAAGAAAGAGATGTAAATAACGTATTTAAGAAGGCTTTTGATCAGCGTGTATTAAAAATGCATATGACAGGGGTTCAGTTTATTCGGGAAACCTGTGATGAGTTTCCTGTAGTTTCTCAGTAAGACGTAATTGAAATCTCTAAACGGTTCTCCTGAAAAAATCGTATTTCGAGTTGTGACACCATTGAAGTAAATGAACGATTTGTGTTGCCTTACTAATTGCCGAAAATGTGGTTTAATTTCCCTGAGCACTCAAAAATCGATTTGAAGTTTAAATTGAGTTTTATTTGAAAACGATTTTTACAAATCTGTGATTTGGCTCTGACCCGAGTAATTCTTATTCGCTTTCGTTTTTATTGCCAAAAGTGATCACAAATCCCCTTCCAAAAGGAACCAACAATGGACCTACAAATACTGGAGATTGACTTAAGCGCACTTTACACGGTCAAACTGCATGAACAGCATTAGTGAAAATAGTATTTGTGTGTATGCGTCACACCGACGATGCTTGAAACAAAATCAAAATTATGCATTTTTGTTGTGATTTCAAATCGGAGAATGAAATAGAAAACATATGGTAGAGCTGATAGAAGTTTATTGCTCGTTACCTACACTTTGTGATTTTAAAAGTGCCGACGACGTCAACCGCCTTATTAAAAATGAACAGTATGCTGTTATGTTGAGAAAAACATACACTGAAAAATATCCAGAAGCAGAAGAGAAGAAGGATTTAACAAGAAAACTAAATGTTCATAACCATTCTTGAAAAGCTTTTAAATTCATTTGCCGTAGACACTCTAAATTTGTGGGCCAATAAATTTTCATAGGAAAATTCTTGTCTTCTTTTTAGTCACTTTTTCATCTAAATACTTTGCGTTCTCATCCTTTTTTTTAATTTTTCTTTAAACACACTGCCAAATCAGCGAAAAAGAGTGCCGTCCACACTATGAAGTCTACAACGCCTTACGCCGTGAACGTTGAAAGGTTCATGCACACGTACACGAGAGTTTTGTCATGCATTTTGACCGTGTAAAGGGAGCTTTAGGCAAAAATTAGAGCGCGTGGTGGTGCAAGAGCAAATCTACTGACAGTTCTGCAGGACTTGGCCTTTTTCGTTGAAAGATCACTAAACGAAAATGAGTTCACCAAGGTAGCCTTTATACACATGAAGAAATGAGTTTTTTCTTCTACTTTCTATGGTAGCCTATTGAGCTATTAGCTGCCACTAGCGTGAACGTAAAAATGGTATACGAATTAGTAATGAGATTTTCAGAAACTCACTTTTTTCTGATCAAACAGTTTGAACATCCAACATTAGGGTGGTGTGAAAACACACTTTTTTTTAATTTGAAAATTTCACAATCGGAAAGATACGTAGTTTGGTATACTTAATAATGGAAAACAATTTAAAATTTGGTAGGAGTCGCACACACCCATCAAAATTCTAAATGTTTGCTGTTTTGTGTTGATTTGAAAAAATCCGAACAAAAAATTATTCAAAATTAAAGCTTGTTCGGTGCCCAAATAAAAGTATTTGAGGCGAAGAAGACAATGATCAACCAATATTCCTAGCATTGGTATCGACCCTTAACCCTTCAATGAGCGGTGTATCCTATAGGATACAACCAAATTTTGACTTTGTCGCAATATATCGCCTAGCGGGTAAACTTTTATGATAGATATTCAATCATATTTGGAGAATAGTGCAGTCCTGTGCCAAAGTAACTCACAATCTTTTAATTTGTATAAAAAAACTGAGAAATTATGTACTCATAGTATACTCTGCGCATTTAAGGGTTAAAAGTTAAGTTAATTTTTTGGAAAAAGCGACTACGTGGGTTATTTTATTTTTTGCAATTTTTCGCGCATATTTTTTTTAAATTTGTTATTATTTATTTTTGTTATTATTTAAAGTTGGTATGAAAATTGTAAACATTTATCGACCAAAAACACTAAAATTTTAAAAAAGAAATCATATCAACACCGTTTTTTTTTTAAATTACCTTTTTCTCTTCTTAAGGGTCGCAAACTACATATTTTTCCGAGTGCGATTTTTTTTATATTTTTTTACTCCATCCGTACTATGTACAGACATTTATATTTTTCAATCCCCAAAACTGTCAAATTCTCGTTATTGACATTTATTTATATACATACATACACACACATATATATATATATATATATATATATATATATATACGATTTCATTTTCGGCAATTAATGGAAAAACAATCGCACATTAACAATATCAGACACGTGCTAAAATTGTGTCACAATTGTTTTTAAGCATGTACGACGGAATATCTGAGATAAAGAAAATAAAACACTTTACGTCTGAATGGGATGGGTGTTTAAACAGACGACTAACCAGTTTCCGCAAACGTCTACGGATAAATGAATAAAAAATGTACACGTAAATCGATAAACATGATTTCTAATCACGTGTAAGGATGTGCTGTTAAAGCAATAATTTCCTGATTCGGCAGCGTGTTTAAGGCAATAAATACGAAAATAATCGAAATCACAGGTGAGTTGAAATTTTGAAGTTAACAAAGAGGGAAAAGGAAACATGAAAGCATACCATATTTTTATTCGATAGCAAGTCAACTCGAATCAGACATTATTACAAACCATTATGCCTCAGGCGATACAAATGCCATCTGTCAGCTGTTCACCTAGTTAAAGGCAAAATGAAAGTGTTTGCTGTCAAAGGATAGCGATTGCCTTTTCAACGTTCATTGAGTTGAAGACGATTGGAAAAATCCGTTTGACCGAACAGGATTATAAATAAAATTCTTTAAGGTTGTTTTTGGGCGGAATTACGTTTCTTTCTGTCAGACATATGAATCAATTTGTTGTATTGTGAAATGACTACACACACAGACATTCCTATTTACATGGACGGTGGCATGTTGTTAATCGATAAAGACATGTCTTATATACATGACAATATACATCGTTACCTAAATATAAAAAGGACCCTAACACATGAAAATCATTTTCTACAGGAGAAGGAAAAAAAATTAATAAAACTAGAAATAATATATCTAAGGAAAAAAAAATTAAATGAGAATATAAAACTAGAAATAATATACATAAAAAAATTAAATGAGGAATTCCAAAAAGTTCATTGACCATGTCTGTGCACCTATATTAATATGTTTAATATGTTTTTTTCGGCTCCTGTAGAAAGTGGTGTTTACGAGTTAGAACCGTTTTATATTAAGGTCATGATATACAGGAGGGTATGCATATTAATACGAGTTCCTTCGTATGTGAAAAACACTGGAATTAGTGAGTGACCTTATGAAAATTACCCTAAAATAAGTCGGCTTTATCAAAGGTCAGCCGGGAGCAGGACCCATTCCAAATAAACAAATAAATCAGGTTTATCTTTAACAAAACGTACGTTTTACAGTTTTTACAAAATAAATTCAGGGTCCAAAAAAGTTTAGAAAGAATGATTTTTTTTTAATAAAAAAAACCAAAGTATTTTTGTTCTGATTGTTAAAAAGTCACTTCTTGTGATGAAAAAAAAACATTGTTAAGATGAAAATAGTTTTGCAAACATGAGCCCTTATAATATTGTCGACAACCGTCCTAACGATCCCAAATGAAGTTTTAACAGGTGTTAGGCCACGGGGGAGAACATGTACACCGTGAATGGGGACAATTGAGCTGACCAGGACCTTCTATTTAAAGCCTGATTCGAATGCGAATGCTTTTTCTAGCAAAGTTTTCTATGGCTTACAGTTTACTCACTTATTCGTCAAGTGGTTGGCGTTCACGAGATTAAACGGCCGCGGATAGTCTTACCAGGATGCGAACCAGGGTTTGCTAAATATAGCTACACACAATACATTCCACACGACGGGCAACCACAATGGCGTTGTTAGACTAATTGAAAATCAGAATTGTTTCACTATTAATAAGGGGTTTTTTAGACGTGTAGTTTTCAATCTGGCCACACTTCTTTCAGAGTTGGTCTATTTGACAGCTACCAGTTGATTTATGCTCAGTTTCGTTTGACATTTCATAATGAATAATCCGAAACAACGATTGCAAATCGTGTCAATTGATTACCAAAATAATGGTCACCGATTCTGATTTTCACAAGAAAATTTTGTTCAGCGAAGAATGTCACTTTTGGTCGAATGGATAAGTTAGTAAACAAAATTGTCGTCATTGGAGCAATAAAAATCCACAAGCCATTGTTGAGCCGCCGTTACATCCTCAAAAAGCCACTGTTTGGTAGGCTCTATTGGCAGAGGGAATCATTGGTCCATAAGTCTTTAAAAATGAAGCCTGTCATAATGTTACAGTCAATGGGGAACGCTATAGGGTCATGATTAATGACTGTTTCGTGCCTGGATTGGACGATGTTGATGTGGACGACCTTTGGTCGGTACATGTCATACAGCCAACGAAACATTCAATTTATTGAAGGAAATTTTTGGTGAGCGTATTAACCCTTTCGGTTATTCTATGCCATTTGGCATAGTCGCTTTTCAGTGGCCATTTTATGCTGGGAGAGTTATGCTTACTATTGTTTTTATATTTTTCTTATATTTATTGCAAAAAAAATGTTAGTTAGAGGACCAAGAATATTGTGAAGTTTCAGAAAGCGAGAGTGCCTATCGAGTTTCGTATTTTAGCAAAAAATATCACCTCGTTCTTTTATATATTTTATTACAAAAATTATTTTATTTGATAACTTTATTTAAGTTTTTCCCGTCGCTGGTCTGTGGAGTAGCCTCCAAGATCGTACGATTTAACACCGCTGGACTATTTTTTGTGGCATTATTTGAAGTCGCTTGTCTACGCAGATAAGTCCGACACGACTGACGACTTGGATGACTCGGTTCATTATTACTCACATACGACCCCAAATGCTGCAAAAAGTGGTCGAAAATTAGGCTTCTCGGCTTTAAATTTTTTCGAGCCAGCAGCTGCTGCCACTTGCCCAAAATCATTTTAAAAACATAATGGCAAACACATATCTTTATAATAAATAATAATTCTTTATGAAAACCACACGTCTAAAAAACATCCTTTACATATTACATCATCCTGAGGAAACAACTGCTTCTAATTTTAACTCCCAGCATCCTTAAAATTAGATATTAAGCTGATAGCCCTTGTTGCTAGTGATCTCTAACTATGTTATGTTTAGAATTATTTTCATAGGATTAAAAAGTAATTTAGAAAATCAAATTGAAGATAATTTAAAATATTAAAAATTGATCAAAAGGTGTTACTGTTTAAGTCGGGTCAATAGACTTACATAACCCATTAAGGATTGAAAATGTGGTGGCATGTCATGACGTCTACAGCCATAATGTCCATGGAGTTACTATTTCGAGTTACTTCCCCGAATAAAAACGGTCGTAACCCGAAAACACTATACCATTATTGTATTTCTCTGTAATTAATGAATTTGAATTTTCATAGAAAAAAATCTCCAAAAACTAGGGTATTATTTCATTTCTGTTTGGGATGTTAATTTATGGCGTGGGGGCTATATTTCATTTTCAAAATTGGAGATTTATTTCATATGAAATAAGATTCCAAAATTTGGGGCTTATTTGTTTTCTTTTAAGATTTATTTCAAGTACCGGCAGAAATGTTAACGTGAGTCAAAATTGCACTTCCAGAATAAACCACCTGAAGCGAACCCATGGGCAAACAAATAATTCATTCACCTCCACAAGTTATCTGTGTTTTCTTCATCACACTTTATAAACATTGTGAATTGTATCGAATTTATGTTTTTTTTTAGTTTTTTTAAGGAGTTCAATCTCGAGGTCAGGAATTATTAATAAAACTGTATTTTATCTTAATATATAAAAACGTTCGTTCCGGGTAAGAGCGCCTAACACTCAAGAACCGATGGACCGATTGTTACCAAACTTGGACAATATGTTTGTTTAGTCCGCGGGAAGGTTTCTCTTCAGTATGGTCCCGATGGGTGGCGCATAAGTCGCGATATTTAAATTTTTCGTATTTGTGGAACGTTTTGGCTCAAATTCGCAAAATACATTTCTTAAATAAATATAAGACTGCTGATAAAATTTTACGAAAAACTACATTTACTGATATTTGTTCATATCAGATGTACGTTGTCTATGATTTTTGGAATTTTATTTATTGTCATTTCATATAATTTTACTAGCTGACCCGGCAAACGTTGTATTGCCGAAAAATTTTGATTGAAAAATATGTTTACTGAATTTTATTTTAAGTACGATGTACCTTAATCAAGTTTAAAGGGAAGTAATACCGTTATTTTCTATTTTTATTTATTGTAATTTAATTGGTTATAATAAGAGCAATATTGGCCGCCAAAAATGTAGATGTCGATGCAATCAACGTACAAATCCAGAACACACTTCAATCTGAAACGTATACTTTTAAATCGGTCGATACAGTCAGTGACGAAAATGAAAGCGTCAACGTAATCGAGGCAACTATTATAACCGGGAAATTTAAAGGAGAACACGTTCTACTCCCACGTATTCCAATGATTCCGACAGATGCCCCAATACAATTTAAACGATTGCAATTTCCAATTCGTTTAGCTTTTGCCATCACGATCAACAAGTCGCAAGGCCAAACGATGAGATTTTGCGGTTTGGACTTGGAAAATCCATGTTTTTCCCATGGCCAATTGTACGCGGCCTGCTCACGAGTTGGTCAGCCGCAAAATTATACATACACCAAAATTTATATATACACCAATACCAAAGGAAACCAAAAACATTGTCCATACCTTGGCATTACAATAATTAACCCAATATTTTAATTTCAAAAACATTTAAATTTAATCAACAAGTAATGTTTGCAATTTAGCATTAAAATAAAATTCAGTTAGAAGATAACGGTATTACTTCCCTTTAAACTTGATTAAGGTACATCGTACTTAAAATAAAATTCAGTAAACAAATTTTTCAATCAAAATTTTTCGGCAATACAACGTTTGCCGGGTCAGCTAGTTTAATTTATTTTTCCAATATTTCGTTCTTCTTTGAAGAACATCATCAGAGAGTACAACAACAATAAGAAGTAAATAAAACACACGCAATAGAACATTGGTGATTCTTTTCATCAGCAGTTGTCGAAACACTAATCCCATTTTAAAGATCAGCAGATCATGCTTCACAAACATTTTGGCAGACAAAAACTTTCGTTTTCCTTGAAAAAAGTAAGCAACTTATTTTGGGAGCCATATTAATGTGTCCAAGTATGTACAATGAGTGTATATAAAATTCCTTTAACGACCAACGTATATACTCGTATATCAGCCGCCTCCGATAGTTCTACTTCGCACAAACAGTCCATCCAATACAAACACATTATTTTGTCCATATTAAGGGGTGCGTTTTGATTAAGTAAATTAATATTTGGTTGGCGTGTCACGAAATATTCTTCTTTTGCGAAATTCCGCTAATATCATAATAATAAGAACGGACGGATTATTGAAAATCCTTAAATTGTATGAATTATTTTTTGTTTTTCAATTTAAACATGTCCGGCGCCAAAAGTGAAAATAATTTTATAATAATTTTTTTTTTAATTGTTGCCACCGATAGTCCTCAAATGTTGAACTAAAGTATACATACATTAAAATTGTATGATTTTTTGCAAACTTCATTCAAATCAATGTGGGCAAAATTTTCTTATGGCTGCTGCGATCATAAACTATTGTTATTCAGCTCCCGAAACTGTCAAAAGCCTTGAATGCTAATGAAATCAATAGCCATTAATTTATATACATATGTATGTCAGAGTCTCTGTCGTCCGTTTGTTAAACGTGCCGCATTATCTCTGGCGTTTTATATCAAATGTTGAAAAACGCTCGTTCATGTGATATATTTTCACATACATACAGTCTGTTTGTTTGTCCGTCTGTCCGTCCAGTATTAACAATGGCATACATACGTATGTACTAATTAAATGAATGTAAATAATAGCGATACAACAAACAACAAACAAAACCAAATAAATAACAACAATAAATTAATTGCAGATTAAAGGACATAGATGCATGAATATTTAACATCGTTTTAATTACACACAGATTTTAATTGTTTATTTTATTTAGCCCCACCAAAAGAAATGGACAGCATAAAAAAGGAGCCCATTATGACACGATATCTGACATGTGCTGTTTGTTTGTTGTAAATGAAAAAGGCACAAAGACAGGGATCCATTTTAAATGAACCCATGGGATTTAACCTGTTTGTGTTGAGGCAGGATCACAGGGAATATGAGAGTTGTAAAGCCTTAAATGATATCTGTGGGAATTACACTGTCGTTCGTCGGCATGGAAAAAGTATACACTTTTAATACGAATGTACATATGTTCAAATATGTATGAGTGGACGTGTGTACGCCTCACTTGCCGCTTTTGTAAAAAAGCACACATTGCAATCAGATTTTATAATGTACGTTTATTCGTTTATAAATAATAATGTGAAACATTTCGTGACAATCAAGTCAATTAGGCCTAAAAGATAACATAATAACACAGCACGGGAGTTATATGTTTCGGCTGGAGAGCAAATATTGGAATGTGTCCTGCGGTGCCTTTGTGTCTACATAAATTCAATGGGGATATCGCGTGTCACATATATCCGAATGCCCACTATGGTTAGATTTTTGTTGGTCCAAATTAGCTAATGCCATTACCTCAAGGGCAGTTTCTATTGAATACAACCTCTGGCAAGCACCCACCAATCACCACTGGGGTGAGGAAGTTATATCACAGCCATTCAGATACTTCCTTAAGTAACAAATTATTAGCTTGATAAATAAAACGAAAGTTTCTCGTAAATCGAATAAGGACTTTCGTTTAAAGATTTGGCTAAATGTGGAGCGATGACAGAAGAATCGGTCCATACCAAACGATGTTTACAAATTATATAAAATTGTCTTCCAAATCAAAATGCGAGGATTAAGGAGTTGATAGAATACCAAATACTCAACGGCAACATTTAACCATTTGACTTTGAGGCCCGTTTCCTAAGACTTACTTGCACAATTGTTTGTGTAGTAAACCAACTAATAATCAGATTTCTCCAGATCGATCCCTACTACAAATGACAAATTTTGAAGCCCCATTTTACTGATTGGACTTGGATATATGGATTCATATGTTTTGTGTGGATTTCCTGTACCTGCAAACTACGCGAAAGTTGACAGTAGGACTTATATCAGTTCTTCAGCCCATACACCCAAATGTGAAACTAGTTGACTGGTGTTGCCAGCGCATTATAAGCGCACACACACACATTATTAATATTAATAAACCAATTAATTTGTTTTATATATAACATTTAAGTACAAAAACAACAACAAGTACTCTTGCGGTTGTATTTAATAACAATGCAAAAAATGGTTTCTGATACGAACGTGCCACACCAACAACAATGAGTGTGGAAATTTTAATGCATGTCTGCGGTCGTTTTGTTCTATCAAAATATTATTTATGCTTCAACATATATGTATTTGCCAGCAATTAATTACACAAGCAAATAATAACACTCTTCATAGCCAACAAAGAAGCCACAATGATACTGCGAGCAAAATAATTAACGCTTAAGCTATCCATAGAATAAAAAGAGCATATCCCCCACAAAAAAAAAAAAAAAAAAAAAAATACGAAACCAACAAAGGACAATACCAGCGAATGGTGTTACATACTTATGTGACAGTGACTGATTTATGTTGTATATATGGAAAGAAGTTTGTGGTGACTTCATAACAAAATAAATAACTTGAAACTCAAATCTTTAAGAGGGAATAATATATAATATAATATTATAATATGGAATTTTACTCATGGAGGGAGTACTTTTCATTTTACTACAAATTATATGGTGCACAGATTTGAGATAGGTTATCGGTTATGTGAAATATGTACATAAATTTGCGTATGCTTCTTCCTGTTTCGAAATATTTTTCAGTTACAGTATTAACGAAATCTCCGATTATAATGTTATGCACTAACTCAGAGAATATAACATAAATTGTACACTTTAAATCGGCTATAGAGTAAAGGGAACAAATATGCACATTTTCTTTGAACGAACATTTGCTACAATATTTAATTATGTTATATTTCCTCGTAGTAGGTAAAGAGGGTGTGGCTAAACTCATTTTGTGTAGTTGCTTGAGCAGAAGTACACCGTAAATCTTTGTAAAATGGCAAGAAATAAAGCATACGCACACACACACACATTGGCACTTCACAATCGCAAATTTACAAAATGTTCCTAGTTACTTGGAAACATTTGTAATGATGGACAGTTGTGGCTAATTAACTAGCAGCAATTTTCAAGATTTTAGCTTACATGGATGGCAACAATTTTTTTTTTATTTTTATTGAGTCACTGTGTGAAACGGAAACCCAAAGTCAAATTAGTGAACAGCGTTGATCTAAAGCAATTATGTTAACGGAAGAAAGGTGGCATTCCATTCGAAATTGCAAAATAACTGAGTTATGACATCTACCAGGGATGACAATAGAAGATTACCCTTCCAATTATTATTTCTGCATCCCGAACTACAACCTTCAACCAATATACTCAATACAGAAATGATGAATGACTCACGCATTTTGGCGCCTTGAATGAAATTGACGACCTAGATGCTTTGGAAAGCTCAGGTCCACTTAGATCTGATGAATTTTGGTGTAAGGAACCGGAGGCTGTTCCATCGGTCTCTGACGCAGTAAGTAATTTAGTTTTAATTAATTTTAAGTAATTTAGTGATTTTATCCCTTATTTTGGTGTCAAAATTCAATATCGATTATCACAAGTAAAATACAGAGTGGACCATTGAGAATTTTACACTTCAATCGACCACAAAGAAAAGTACTGATAACTTTTGGGTTTCTTGGAAAGGTAGAACTTTGTCATTTAATAATGGAACAGAATTATGTGACTACAACGACCGGCTCGGCAATACCTCATCCGTCCAGAGGTTTACCGCGACAGGGGTTCGTCGATGGCATGGGAATATCTCGTGATAAATATTGTAAAAGCTGACGCATATGAGAAAAAAACAGTATAACATCTTCTATGGAATACCGTCTTACCTATCCTGGAAGCAGGTTCTCGAAAAGCTAGATAGCGTGTCTTTGACTTATTAAAGTGTGATCCAAAGCCCCAAATGTCATACTTTTTCTTATCCACTCAGCATGGTCTTAGATACTTCCCTGTCTTTTCTCTGCTCACCCTATTCTTCTACATCTCTTATAAATAAGAAGATGATTGTCAGATGCACTTACTATTATGGCTATTCATGACACATTTAATCTTTGGGAGGTCTGTAAAGTTGAAATCGATTAGCTTCGATCGTGTGCGTGAGCTCCATTTATTTTTACAACATTTCATCAATCTTGTTGGATTTGGACTTTCCTCCGCAGTATGCATCCTGACCTTTTTGAATGATCCCTCGAACTCGGAGTTGACGTTACTTATAGCCGAGACACTTTTATTCATTTATCCACAACATCACAGCCAATCGCTGAATCGCTGTAGTTTGATGCCCCCGATATAGTCAAACATTTCACTATACACTTGAAGGTATTTCCTAAATCAATCTAATATATTTTTATACACTCCATCATAGGATGGAGTATATACTAAGTTTGTCATTCCGTTTGCAACACCTCGAAAGAGTGATCTGCGACCCTATAAAGTATATATATTATCGGTCAGTGTAACATTCTAAGACATTCTAGCGATGTCCGTCTGTCCGTCCGTCCGTCCGTCTGTTGTCTGTTGAAATCACGATAGAGTGCGAACGACCAACGCTAAAAAAAAACGCTGAAATTTTGTAGGAAGATGTTTTTTGCCCATAAGCAGGTTAAGTTCGAGAATGGGCCATATCGGACCAAAGGGGAAAAAGTTCCCCTTTACGGGACTAAATATATTCCGGCCATAATAACATTTTTCAAATATTTTTTTTCACTACATCTAAGTTCTAAGTTTATATAATTTATAGATGGGGAAAAAAATCCCAAAAATGGGCGTGCTCATGGGTTCCGTGGACCCTTGGGGCCCAAAAAAGGGCCCATGACAAACATGGACATATGGGTATCGAAATGCAACGAAATTTTCTCGCGAACCCAAATATGCATTTATTTTCATGATTTGGATAAAATTTGTGATCGGGTTCCTGGGACTATCGGGTCACGAGCGGCCCAAAAACTCAGTTAGTTTTCTTATTTATTGACTTTTTAAGGATCCATGATGGAGGGTATATAAGGTTCGGCCCGGCCGAACTTACTATTTGTCCACTTGTTTTTATCTCAATAAATCTGATTGGCCTAAATTGTTGCCAACCTCCTTCTAGATATTTTATTTAATATCTTAGCAAAAGTCGAAAATGATCTGCTACTCTATTAGTCGATCATACCTATTAGTTCCAATATGCGCATTCATTCTCTTGTAATGTTTACGAAAGTATTTCATAAGCTGAAATACAAAAGGTGATAACGAAATAACTGAAGTCGACGGAAATAATTTTTTAATTAATATCGAATAATAAAGTAGACTGGATGGATAAATTTATATAGAACTCTGCTGAAGTATTTATGTTGTTTTTCATTAAAAATTTATTGCTGGACCAAATCTATATTCTGGATGATAGTATTTCTATGAGATATTTCACAGATTTGTGTTAAAGCAACGTAAATGTCTCTTTTCTGACATTTGATTGCTATGGATTTGATCTTGACCAATTAATTGGCAAATCCATGGAATTCAACTTGATTGTTTTGTAACACAGACGATTGTTATTTATATTCCGACCATCTATTACATTCTATTAATGAACGTAAACAGTGAAACAGTGAGAATTCTTTTGAAAAGAAAGCATAATCAATGCCTCGTAAACTTATTCCGTATATATTTAAAGAATTTTTGTAGTTATTGTAGCAAAACAATTCATTCTATGTCCAAAACACCCACACACTTTAAATCATCCGTAACTCGGAAATTGAATTATGTATTTTGTCTATTTGCGATTTAATGAGGGCTTTGAAGGGCTTACATTTTTATATGACTTTAGAGATTAGGTCCATGTGTAATATATAAAACCGAATTGGTTGAGTTACATCACTTTGCATCTTAGCTACTGTTATACTTGTGTGTGAGTAGATGTGTGTATGCGTGTATATTTACATACGTAAATGCGAATGTATGTCTGCATTGAATTGTTTTGAATTGCTGTGAGTACTCGCACTGGAATAAGGGGAGTTGTAGTTTGATTTAATTGCAAGATACCTTCGCCATAAACTAAACAAATGGTTACCATTTGCATTTAAATACTATATTTCTGTTTGTTTATTTGTTTTTGCCTCTGCGTTTGCCAACGCCACTCTGTTACTGGCATTGTTGTTCCTGTTGTTTTTCCCCCGAGAGTGTGCGTGTATAACTCTTAAATGTTAAGCTGCCACATTGACTTTTTGACCTTTTGGACCCCTGGGGCGAAATGAGGGGGGGGGGTTTGTTGATTGGTTGCCGGTTTGGTGTCTGGAGCTTCCCCGCCAGGTATTCGTCTTGGCTGGCTGTCTTGCTAGCTGGCCGTTGAATGGATTTCTTGTGTGGCAAGAAACGACTTGAATAAGGACTTCCTTTTGGTTCTTGGTGTGTTTTAATGTTATTGTTGTTTGGACTTGTTTCATGTGTTGACTTGAATGTAAGACAATTTACATTGGCTTTTGCATACAATAACAATTTAAATATATATTTAACATGCAAAGCCATGCAATGCCAGTAAACTTTAAGCCGGTAATAGCAGGCAGTTGATGGAACGTAATGTTCGCAGGTACAACGCAACAGCCACTGCCACATCCAGACCAGCAACACCAACAACGGCCGCAAACACATCTAGACATAGACTAATGTCTTTATTTTTTTTAATGGGTTTCCATTGGTTCTCATACTCCTTTTCGCGGGGTTTCGCTTCATTTATTTGTAAACCGTATTTATACGCTTGCTAATTTTCTTAGTCGGATTTGCCGTTGCAACATTGGCTTAACTCGTCTGGCGGTCGGATATTCAAGATGATGCGAAGTGAAAAATTACCGTTAGATGTGATTATAGAATAAGAGATTTTCGGTAAAGACAATTTTAAAAGTCTTATATTAAATATTACGTGCTAGTTGAGGGAAAGAATCTAAGTTTTCATTTTATAGTACGGCGTCGATGTCAGTGCCAATGTCGTGTCGGTGTCGTTGCCTCGTTGTTGTAGTAGTCGTTTCCTCGTTTTTGTTATAGTTGTCGTTGCTGATGTTGTTGTCATTATTGTCGCCGGTAGTTGTCGTTTTCGGCGGCGTGTTGGTGTTGTCGTCGTTGCCTCGTCGTTCCTTTTATTGCTGTCGATCGGTGTCGATCGTTTGGCGTTGTTGTTGTTTGCGTTATTGAATCTCAAGAAAACAAAAATAACATCGAAAAAATATTAAGGTAATACCGGTACAATACCATTAAAAAAAGAGATACGGGAATCGTTATGGATGATGGAAAACGGTAACGGTGTTTAGTTTGAAAGAATTTTGAATCGGAAAACGGCGTTTTAGCAATAACATTAGCCGGCCTCGCTAAAAATGGAACAAGAATAATATTTTTTTTTGTTGTAATGAGAGTAGTGTATGTTATTTATTCCTCCCAGGACATAAATTATTTCAGTCATTATTTCAATGTGTCGAGCTAATACAATTATGTTGCAACTTCAAGCCTAAACATATATGTAATTTGAAATTATATAATAATTATAATATCCGAAAATAACACAACATTAATGTAACTATGTAAACATGGCCGTTGCAGAATATCATTCCTCTACTACAATTTTCAACAATAAAAATAATAAATAGTGAAACCTTAATGAGAACGACACGGTAATTTATGCAAAGATGAAAGCATTCTGGTATGAAAGAAACCTTGAAATATTTCCCCATTTGAAGCACATGCCACCACAATTTCATGCTTTAAATGTTGTGACCTTTGCTCGGCAGCTACGAATTTGTGTTAACTGTCCACGTTAAGTACGATGCTAATTACACATTTTCCCAAATTAGTTTAATGTAAACAGAGCACCACTACAATTTGTTTTGATAATTCTTCTTGTGAATTCATTAACTGGTTGTGGTAGCTCATAAAATATTTTCGTATACAGCACATTTGTGAGTTTTTGTCTGAAATTTACTAATTTTAATAAAACAAAGTGTAACTTCAAAGGGAAATTATATCTATAGGTGAGCTTAGACGATCGTGATGTTATAGGTGGCATATATGACTATTGGACAACAAAGCCGGATCAAATCCTCATTACTAGGCTGGAATTGTAAAGACGGCACAATTCTTACATTTCTTCTGAGTTTTGTGGGGATATATGAAAATAGGGTCTTATTTTTGAGATTTTAATTGTTATAGGTATCTAATTTCGGGTTCATTACGTTAGCTTTAATTTGGGATCGGCGATTTTTTTTATATTCTAAAAAGTCTGTCTGAGAAAATTCCTATTAGCTTTTACAGCTGTTACTATTACTCGCGTGCTGTTAACTTACGACTACAAACAGTAAGTAGAATACGCTTCTGACGTGTATTTTACAGACGCATATGGCTAGATTAGTTGTAGAATTTTACACAGATCACGAATATATGAATATTTACTTTATATAGTTGCCGAACAATATTTAGATGTGTTGCCAACGCATGAGGATAATCATAAAAACAATTTTTCTGCGACATCTGGATGTGTGTTTAACAACTAAACACACCATCTAGGTTATACACCACTCATAATAAAAAACCCTTTCAGATGACCACTCACGTAGCTCAAGTTCTGTATTCTGCTGTTGGATATAAACACATATTCGCTTTCATTCAAACTTAACTTCTTCCAATCGCATGGAAACCATAACTGAGGAAATAAACGTCAACCGTGCACATGTATTGCAGTACATCCTGACAAGTGACTGCCATAAGTCTCCCAGTAAAAGTTTATAAACGCTAAAGTCCAAAATTTATGATGCCATACGCTTTAAGGTGGCATGTGCAATAAAGTGATACGATACCATAAAGTGGCATAGGTGGAGGGGAGGGGGATAATAAAACATGTTTTTTTTAGAAAATGAAACGAAACCCCCACAATACTTGAGCAATTTAAAAGTATATATTTTTTTTGTTTAATTAAATTGAAAATGTCCTTAAAGCTACGCTATAAAGGAGTGGGTTTCCAATGGAAACGAGAAAACTAATTTGAGAGGTTTCAGTTTGCTTCATTTTTCTTTGCCTTTTATGGAGTTTTTGGGTGCAAAAAAGAAAAAAATGGGTACTTATGTACATATGTGTACAGCGAAACCTTATTAAATATTTACACATGGAAACCGCTGCTGTTGCTTACATTTTCTTAAGCAAAGCAAATGGTGAAACCTCTTAAATATCGGATTAACTAAATGTAAACATATCCTCACAATTATCGTTATTTTTATTATTATGCGTATTATTTATATTGTGTCCCGTTCCATAATTGCCAATTGTCTTGCAGTTATTTATTCAGGGTTAATTTCAACAAACGATAAGGGCAATTTTGTGCTCTGTTGCCGTCTCACAACATCCAATTAATTAATTAAACAAATCCTTATATTATTGTACAATGTGTAGCAGCCACTATGTGTAGTTTAACAAACTGTGTGCTGTTCATACACGCAGAAAAAAAATGGCCATTTTAACAAATTTCAGCAAACAAGTTCGCATCAAACATATATACTTATATATTTTTCCATACCACAAATATAATCTTGTTTGTAGGTGATAAATATCAAATTTATATGCATTTTCGACTTACTTTTTATTTTTTTTCAATTTGTGAATTTCTATATAACAATTCATCTCATTCTATCGGTATTGCTTTTATTTTAAAGAGCGTAAATGCAGAAAAAAATAATTACGAAAACAGTTGCAAATACACACTTATTCGCACCCAAATGTTGTGCTTTGTTGAATTTAATAAGTTCGTTGTCTGTTTTTCGCAAACACGCTATTGCTTATACACAAATATGTAATACTAATAGCAAACGAGTTATATTTACATCCAAATAAGCTTTGTGTAGAAGGAAATAAGCTTTACTTGCTACAAACACCAAACATGGAATCTTTTAAATGCTTAGACACAAGTAAAGCATATTTGTGTATAAGCAACATTGTGTTTGGGAAAAACAGAAAATAAACTTATTAAATTCAACAAAGTACAACATTTGAGTACATACATAAGTGTGTATTTGCAGCTGTTTTCGTAATTTTGTTTTGCCTCTATGCTCTTTAATACAAAACCAATAACCGAGAGAATAACATGAAATGTAATATAGAGATATACAAAGTAAAAAAGTTACACAAAAATGTATGAAAAAATGTGTATATGTTTGATACTAAATTATTTGCAATTTTTTTTTACAGCGTATAGAAATACAACGATACAAAATGAGAAATAATTTAAATGTTATCCTCAAGAACACAAACGTTGTTTGTTGAAGGTACTCATGGTCTCAGATAGACTGAAGATTACAAAAATAGAATCAGAGAGAGAAATGCAAACATACAAAAATATATGTCAACACGCTGAAAAATCTGACGTTTTTTAAATGTTTTCACACAAGGAAATTGTGTGTTTAAAGCTTATTTGCTTCGAAACAAAGTTTATTTGGCTGCAAATTATTATTAAGAATTTGAGTAGAAGTCTTTCCCGTTGCCTCGTACGGAAATAGGGTTCGAAACTTCGAAATGATCGATGCAGTAGTTTTGAAATTATGTGAGACACCGACTTTAAAATCAGGACTTGTGGGAAACACGCCGTAAAGTCACACACATCGTTGCTTGTGCCCAAATATTTGGCCAAAAACAAAATAGTAATGCTGCCGCAGCCACCGTATTCCACTGACCTAGCCCCCTGTGACCATTTCTTGTTCCAAAAACTGAAAAGGCCCAGGAAAGGACGTAAAGTCCTTTGAGATTACTGAGATAAAGACGATCACAAAAAATGATTATTTGAAGTGCTTCGAGGATTGAAAAAAACGTTGGCAGAGGGAATTACTTTGAAGGGGACAAAATAGATATTCATGAATCTTCTTAATATATATTTACCCTCGACACTGATTCACTGACTCTGTCACGCAGTACGTAGGAATTTAAATAGGCATTCTATAATTTTCTATAAATAATAATAATAAAAAAAATAATATGTTTTTTTGTACAGAAATTGTGTTTTCCCCAAATTTTTTTTTACCAAAATTTTTTTTTTCCAAATTTTTTTTTCCAAAATTTTTTTTCAACAAAAATTTTTTTTTTACAAAAATTTTTTTTTTCCAATTTTTTTTTTCTACAAAAATTTTTTTTTAAACAAAATTTTTTTTTTCCACAAAATTTTTTTTTCAACAAAATTTTTTTTTTCCCCAAAATTTTTTTTTTTCAAGAAAATTTTTTTTTTTCCCAAAATTTTTTTTTTTCAACAAAAATTTTTTTTTCAACAAAAAATTTTTTTTTCAACAAAATTTTTTTTTTCAACAAATTTTTTTTTTCCACAAAAATTTTTGTTTTTCATCAAAATTTTTTTTCCATATTTCAACGGGCGCCATAGGCGCATTACAACTTACTAGTAAATAAATACTTTTCGAAAAAATACAAAATTCGCGAAATTTTTTGAACATACCTTGTATGTATGTATGGGCTAACTAATCTCCTCATACCCTATTCATTTCATATAGGTAGACTCTCCCCATGTAGTTTATAAATGAGTTAACAATAAAAATCATGTATCAACATATGTACGTTGAAACATGTCGTACAATTCCAGAAGAAAGTAACAACATAAAATTAGAAATTTGTATAAGATAAAAAGGAGGTAACGAAAGAGATTAGGATATAGTTTTTAATAAGTCGCCAAGTAGTTTTTATTTTTTTAAATAAATTTTTCAACATTGTCTTGTATGCGGCACCGTATACTATGCATATGTGGATGGAGGGTAATCCCATTGCCATGTTACATATTGTGCATACAAATAGTTGTCTATAATTATGGCCATTAGTGAGTATCCATATGTATGCTCGCCGATCTCTACAGAGTGTAATGCAAAAAAATCGACGTCAAAAACAAAAGCCAAATTTGTATACAGAAAAATAATGTTTCCTTGAGCCACGGGTGTTGACTGACCCCATGTAGATTATAAATGAGTTAACATTAAAAATCATGTGAACATTAAAACTATGATAATTTCACAAAATTGGAATATTTACATTTCAAGTGTATACATATCTAAACAGCAAATATAAACAAAAGCACGTTGGACATGCGGTGGTAAAAAATAAACATCTGTTTAAAGCAACAAAAGTGAAGCTTTTATTTTTCTTACTTTAAAACAACATAATATAAACAAAGCTCTTCAGATTTTAATAAAAATTGGTAAAAGTCTTTTATGCTCTTCAATATTAGTGAAACTAGAGTTTTACATATTTTCAAGGATACACATCCTATCAAATGTTGAAGACCTTTCGAACAGAAAGCCAGACCAAACAATGAGTCGCTACTTTAAGAAAAGTAGCGACTTTTGTTATGGTACGATGTTAAGCACCAAATGTGGATCCAAACAGAATTCTCCTACGTGTGAACTTGATCACCTAATATGATAATTCCAGTTAGTTAGCCGCCCGTTGGGAACGCTTGAGATTATAATTGTCATTCAGCGGTCCTTTGGAATAATGTATTAGATCGTAAAGTTTTACTAGCACACATACAATGATGTTAATGTGTACACTGTATATCATGCATATATTAGAGGGGGTCTGCAAAATGAAATTACAAAATATATGTACTTTCTCATAAGCGGACACCTAAGGTACTGAGAATTTTGTACGCGGTGATTGGTACGGAAAAAAGTTACCGTTTATAAAAGGTGTCCGCTTAAGAGAGGCGTCAGCAAGGAGAGATTGCACTGTACATACAAATTATATGGGATTTACAAAACATTTTTCAGTGGCCTGATATTTCCAGTCGAGGTCTAGTTAAGCAAAGTGATTTCTTTGACATGAGCACAACAACGTTGTCGTTCAATTTCAGTTAATCGATAGATTTCAGTTAAGAGGATTGCGACACCAATAGTAGATGACTGTGAATTTCAACATGTGTGCATGTAGAGCGGCAAGAAAACAAATCTAAATGTTTAATTTTAAGACTGTTTTGAGTGAGAAAAGATGTCGCAATTGTTTTCTTAAGTTTAATAATGAAGAGATTAAAGTCGAAAGAGTCCGTATTTAAAAGGATTTTAAAATTTTATAGGAGGTTTATAACTCCTAACAAAAGAACAATGGATATAGTCACACAGCTTAAAATTGTTGAAAATTATTCAAATGGAACGAAATTGGGTTGTGAAACATTCCACTTCGAATTTGCATTTATAAACTACTATTTACAGGGCAGAACAAACAGGATTTAATCACTTCTGACGACAAAAAATGCTGCGGACATGACTCAAAATCTTCCGTCAAATCGAATATGGAGGATGCTCTTCTTGTGTTGGTGTGATCAGCTTTGCCATATAGAATTTGTCTTATACAATGAGTTGGTACATCCGAGCATCACAATTACTGGTGGCTAGCACTCAAGGAAAAAAAGTCCACTACTATAGGCACGACAGAACTATTTGCTTGTACCCATAATCCTACATTTACACAGGCAGCGGTACCGAAGAAATCTACCTTGAGATTGCTCAACTGGGAGGTATGACATCAACAGTTGTATTCCGATTTTTACAGTTCTCATCAACGAAATAAAATCTGTCTGAGCGTCAATTTACACCATATGAAAATACAAAAAATTTGTGTGAATTCGTCGATATTCCAATAAGATTAAGACTCCTCCGATGAGAATTCGTCTACTGGCAGTCGAATATGAACAACTTTTAGCTAGCAATGGTTAATGAATAAACCATATGGGAAATGTCCATATGTCTGATAAAAAAAGCAGATGACTTACAGTCATGATAATGGTAAATATACCTCACATGGGCCATGAACAGAACTCCAACTGTGTGAGTTTTTTTCTCCTTCCTATTACACAGGGGACATTTTAAATCGTAAATATCTGGCACTGAGATATTACAAATTATAAAATGCAGAACTCACCGATTTGAGAGTTGAGGAGTTAATCCGTATATGTATAACCATATGAAGGTTGGATCATCAACATAATTCGTATTCTAAGCACCGTTACCCAGTCTAAGAGAAACACACGTACCCATACATTCACATGCAGATATGAGTTTTAAGTACTGGCATGCCTTTGAAAATTTGTTTGTATACTTATGCCGACAGACGAGTATTTTCGACAAATTGTTGTTTTGTACAAATATGTGTGTGTTTGTTTGTATGCCTGCGCATATAAACTTTATAATCCTTAATTAAAATTAATTTAAGTACACGTTTTTCAAATACCCTTCTGATGTTAGACGTACACGTACCGCGTACGCACTCTCACTCACTCGTTCGGTCGCTCGTTCACAGTTCGGCGTAAATGTGTAATTAAATTTGTCAGTTGTGTCAAAAGTGTTTAATAGTTGCCATATTCCCAATAGAGTTAATTACCAAGGCATGTCCTTCCTAATACGCAAGAGTGTGTGTGTGTTGTCAATTATTTTATAGATTTTATGTAACAGACCGGCAACACACACAGGGCGGCAAAGAAGTTGGTTTGTTAAAGAAATTCCAAAAATTAACGTCTTTAATATAATTTCTTGCAAGGCGAATTAATATATTGATTATTTGCTTAAACAGTGAGCACACAGCGCTAGCGTTGAACATGTTAGCTGTCCTTGTTCGTGTGATACATAAATATTTATTTGACGATGTTGTTTCTGTTGGTGTCCGTGTTGTAGTTGCAGCTATTGTTGTCGGTGTTGGTTGGCTGGTGTTACTTCAGACACGCAAAATGCTTACAGTGAAGAATTGCCTGAATGCACGTTATGATAGGATTTGTGGTGTATATAAATATTTGATGGTATGTGTATGTACATTAGGGTGAACCAAAAATACAGCTACGAGTGCCGAGATTGAATATAGGAGAACTCTATTTTCATACCGATATACGAGGATTTTGTTAAAACGAATTCTTCTAGTCGGCTTCTTTACACGTGATCTAATAATGAATTGACTTCAGCAAACTCTTCTGAGAAGGTCCATTTAAAGAAAGTCCAAATCTTTTGGAATAAGCCGTGCTGGACAAAATGCCACTTAAACTGTAGAGATGTGATTCGTCAGAGAACTTAAAAGGTTCTATAGTAACATCAGAACTTTTTGCGGGACAATCCAATTGGAATTTATATACACCATATAAATATCAATAGCTACTGAACCAGAATAGTCATCGGTGACAATTTGTTGTGCGTGACAGTTAAATCCAGAAGAGTATCGCTATATTCCAACGAAGGTGTAGTTTCTTCTTTAAAGAAAAAATTCGTACTATTATTATCCCTCGATTTGCACGATACTTTTTTAACACGATTTTATTTTTGCACGACTATTTTAGGTTTTTGTGTACATTATAGGATTTATAAAATTCCCCGAAAATTTACTAGGTGGAAAATAGCCGCTGAAAACTGTTTGATGGTTTCATCAGGTTTCGAACCTAGGCTCTGCCGCACTACAGCCGTCCATGATACGCGATTCCGCCTGCATTTTCAATTTTTCAGACAATCATTTTTACACTACCGTGTATATCAAGGGATATGTGTATTCTACATTCTAAAGTGTTTTCTGGACATTTTTTTTAGTTGCGTATACTTAATATTAATTTCAACGCAAACCACAATCGTACTTCTATTCAAATCCAAATTGATAGAGGGGAAACTATTTTTTTTTTCGCATGGACAATTATTTTTTATGATAAAAAAAATGGTGGTAGAGAGATCCATTAGAAATTATACCGATCGATTCAGAATCACTCTCCGTATTGATTGATATGTCTACCGGTTTCCCATTTTTCTTGTAATCAGTTATTGAAACATCAATTTTAAAAAAATTGCTACCGAAGACCACTGGTGCCAAAGAAATGCTTAACCGACATAAGAGCGTCTGTAAATAAGTAACAAGGAGAATAAAAAATGTCATACAGTTTTCTACACCCTCTAGCGATATTCAGTGACTTTACCTCAGATTCCCCACTCGTCTTTGACTTTTCCTTACTACACTCTGAAAAATACGTCTTTTTTTTTGGTTACACACAAGTAAAACGCGTGTTTGTAGCAAAGCTAGTAAAGCTTATTTCCTTCTACACAAAGCTTATTTGGATGTGAATATAACTCGTTTGCTATTAGTATTACATATTTGTGTATAAGCAATAGCGTGTTTGGGAAAAACAGACAACGAACTTATTAATTTCAAGAACGTACAACATTTGGGTGCGAATAAGTGTGTATTTGCAATTGTTTTCGTAATTTTTTTTCTGCATTTACGCTCTATAAAATAAAAGCAATATCGATAGAATGAGATGGATTGTTATATAGAAATTCACAAATTGAAAAAAAATAAAAAGTAAGTCAAAAATGCATACATATAAATTTGATATTTATCACCTACAAACAAGTTTATATTTGTGGTATGGAAAAATATATATATGTTTGATGCCAACTTGTTTGCTGAAATTTGTTAAAATTTCCATTTTTTTCAGCGTGTAGGTTCTTATCTGTAATTTCGTGTAGGGCTTAAGACTGAATTTTTTTTCTTCTGGGACAGGCCTTATATAAAACAGAGTGTTGTTCAACACGAACATGATTTTTCTATGTTTAGAACTTATGCATTTATTTTAATATTTGCAAAATAGGAAACTATAAAATAGAATACAACCATATTTGGGCATCGAAATTATGAGCGATAAATTAATCACCGGGTTTATTCGAAACAATATTATTTTATGTACAGAATGAAAAATTGTGTTTTTCTAATTGCGACAATAAGGTTCCAGACGGCCTTCTTAGTTAATGCATAGATGTGAGGACAACTGAAATACGGATAGAGGTTCCCGGACGTAGACGTACACGGCTGGAAATCCAATCAATGGAACATCTTCTGATGATGCAGGTCCCAACGTCATCAGCCCCAGAGACGGTCTCTGTCTGTTATACGACAGATGAACGTAGATGCCGTGTTAGGCAATAACAGCAGCGACCACCTGTCAGATGTAGAAATAGTCTCTACGAGAAATGACCAAAAAGAGAATGTTCCAAAAAAAAAAAATAAATAAAGAATTTCCCCAGAAAAAAATCTCATACAAAATTTTTATAATGATAAATTCACCAAAAAAAAATTAGGGAGAATTTCATATTTAATTTTTTGTTTTTAGGGCATTTTTTTATATAAAATACTAACAATGAAAAATTCCCCAATTTTGTAATTTTTTGGGGTATTTTTTTATTTGTTTGGGTATTTTTCATAATATTTGGGGGATTTTGCATTGGCTAATTTTTCATACATTCCCTGGGGGATTTTACAGGATTTTTGAGGAAATTTTCATATTGGGCTTTAGGGGTGATTTTTCATTGGGGAATTCTTCATTTTTTTCGGAGCATTTTTCATAGAGCCGTTGAAATATCTTATAATGTGAAACTAACAACGACTGAATAAACCTTACTGAAAAACCCTTTTCTTTAAAGTTATGATTTATCATCCAAATGACCCTAAAAGTGCCATGTATTCCATTGCTAAAGGATATCGAAATGATTCGGCTTGAGTTTCTGAGGCAATAAAAATAACGAATAGTAACGATAAATAATTAAACGGATTCAAGGCGAAACGATTTCTTGCCCCATAACTAAGGCGGTGTTCCTGCCTTTCCATTGTCGTACTTCATGTAGCCGTGTGATCATCCTTCACCTGCTTTACATTTCTGATTTATTCACATAAACGCATAAACTACAAATGGTAAACCGTATTTCAGAATATACCAACAAAAAAGAGAAGAAAACAGTTACCGTTATTATAGTTTTTTCACACAAACTGGAAAAACTACACAGTTTGTGGCACAGAAATCCTACCATCGCTTTAAGTCCCGAGTGTAACAGACAAGCTCTTAGTACCATTTACAAGGAACAGACCACCTGGTATGGCTGCACAACAGGTAACGCTTGCAGCAGTTGGCAGTAACTCCATTAGCCAACACACACTCACACATTTAAGATCCGAATGACAAAACAAATTAAGGTTGGGCAAGGCAACGAATGCTTCAAAATCCACTGAACACTAAAGAACTACGAATATATGCAGTGTGTATAAATACATATAACATACAACTCGTATATCACATACATACACCTATATGTATGTATGTCATATTTACACATACATATGCACATTTCCAGCAATGGAATATAAACAATCATAGAAGTTGCCGCATAATGTAGCACTTTCGCAAAAAAAAAAAAGGAAAAAAAATAATAACGTAAAGAAACGTAGTGAAACAACAAAAGAACCACGGACGAGTGTTCGTTCGTTGCGTGTTTGCATTAAGTGAAATAAAAACACAAAGACTACGACCAAACCAAATCCTGAAGAATAAAGCAAAAGGCTTAAAAGGGGGCAAAAAGCAATGGTATTTATATGGCAACATAAATAATCGTCTTCCCTTCATACCCGCAGCTGGGTTTTTACCGTTCACCACTCTATTAAATAGACTATATGCATCAAAAGCTTTTATGTCTATTTAAATGCAAATTCACGCAAAGGTGCAATAGACCATTTGATATCTTAATAATGTTGGTAGCTCGGGTCAAGGCGGTAGACCGTTGATGTTTTTTTTTTTTTTTTTTTGTAATTATATGAGGGGACAATTGAAACATATTTTCACATGTTATCCAATTTAAGCGCAAGTGGTGCTAATATGATGATGATTCCTGAAATTCGGAATTCTAAAATCGAGTAATGCAATAAAGACACCATCCAGTTGACAATTTTCAATTATTCGAATTTGAGAACAAAGAATGAATGTAACAAACAATATTATGCTGTTTAAGATAAAAACTCAAAAACTTGTAAATAATAATAACAAATTTTGTAATATTGATAGAAAATAAAAACAAAAACAACAAATCCAAAAAATATCTAAAAAAAAACGAGAACATATTTTTTCGGAGACCTGTTCGGAAATGGACTTTAGTAAAATCATACGAGACCCATTGTGGATATGAAATAATTATCAACATCTGTGAGAAATTGATTCAAAAAAAAAAATGTTCACCGCATTTGACAAGATACTATGAACTTTATGGATTTCGTGCTCCTGAAGTCTTTTCTAAAACCACTCGGGTCTGGAGATAGGAAAATAATCCCGTTTAACACTTCTTAAGAATCCATGTGGTTTTATACCGCCGTACCTGTTTCCAAATGTACTAAGTTGGTCCAGTTGAAAAAATAATAAAATAATTTTTGTTCATTATAATCACCTGACGAAATAGCCTATCAAAAATTACAACTCTAGATACAAATTATGAATAGGTAGATTTTTTGTATCACGAACTGAGGGAGTTGACCGGAATTAGCGCCCACTAATAAACTGGTACAACAACAAAAAATTGGTCCTTATGACCTCCCATGAAATGGTCGTGAATCACAATTTAATTTGGGTTGTTTCTCTCAATGCAATAACATTTTTAAATCTACGGATTCCAATTATTTGAAGTCGTGTCGACCATTGTACCGCTAACGTGAGCTTAAAAAAGTGTGGACTTTTGAAATGCGGGGATTCTCAATTTTTCTCAATGAATTCAAGAGCTCAACATCTATTAGTATTTCTTATTTACATTGTCGTTAGGGTTTTGAAGCTGTTCATTGTAATTACTTACTAAGGTTGGCTTTGCACCTTGTTGTTACCCTCGCGCTGCTTAATAAATGACCTGCAAGCTTTTCGGTTTCGCGCGTGCTCCATCGGAGTTTGAGTCTTCCATGTCTGCGCTTTCCGTGATAATTCTCGCCGAACGCTTTTCTAGCTGGGGATTTTTTGGCCGCTAAGAAGCTGGTAAAATGCGGCTTCCAAATCCTCAATACACTCGGCGTGTCTGCCACCAGATTCCCATTGAAATCTCTACACGAAGTTGTGTCGGTAGAAGAGCCGTTTGATCCGTTGGTAGATTTTTCCGTAGACCTCAATCTCTTCGCATTACAGTCTTTCCATTTCACTTTTGTTCTTTCAGTATACACGATTTTCATCGTTCCTTAACTCTTGGTATCGGTCTAACACACCTCTCGTTATCATTTGTTAGTGTCGCCATTTGTTACACTCCTCATGGAAGCATGGCTTTCTGTTCGGACCGATTGCATAAGTTTTCTTCGGCGGCTTTTATTATGGGGTTGTCTATGTATTGCCATTGTTCGCTAATATCATCGGGAGGAACGACATTCAATTAGGGTTAAGATTTCTGGGCGGAGTAAACATGGGATGTCGGTTGTGAATTCAGCTTTTCAACGTCCCTTGTTTTCTATTGGTCCCCTTTTGATGCCTTTAGGCTCATTTCAGACGTTTTGGCTCATTTGTGAACTGCACACTGCATATCCGTTTGGTGCTTCCCCAAAAATATCACTTTTGCTAACCGTTTCCCCACTTTTTTTTAGAGTTAACCTGTTTTGAATTGTTTATCACATTTTTTATTTCATACCCTTTTGGTATAACTTCGTTTAGATACTCATTATTCTATTTTCAAACTTATTAAAAGTCGAGGTTGCAGTTCCCCAACTTATTTACAAATTTAGCATGGCTATACTTTGTGATTATTTTAAAACAGTTTTCAACATTGTTGCTCCAAATCACCCTTTCCGAGTTTTTAGGCCCTGTGTGTTAATTAAATGTTATTTTTGTACGTTTTTTGTGTTTGTTTTTTTGGTTTTGTCCTTGGAAACGAGAAAGTGTATTTAAATTATAATATTAATTTTATTCCATGTCTTGTTCAGTTAGATGGGATAGGGGAACAATTTATTTTTTTAATTCATAAAAATTTTTAGTACACGCTGAAAAATACGTCTTTTTTTTTTGTTTACACACAAGTAAAACGCGTGTAAAAGCTTATTTGGATGTAAATATAACTCGTTTGCTATTAGTATTACATATTTGTGTATAAGCAATACCGTATTTGGGAAAAACATACAACGAACTTATTAAATTCAACAAAGTACAACATTTGAGTGCGAATAAGTGTATATTTCCAACTGTTTTCGTAATTTTTTTTTCTGCATTTACGCTCTTTAAAATATAAGCAATACCGAGAGAATGAGATGGATTGTTATATAGAAATTCACAAATTGGGAAAAAATTAAAACTGACACAAAACTGCATACATATAAAGGGTGTTTTTTATTGGGGTATAGAACTTTAAGTTGGCATCACTTTTTTAACTGGCGGCCATTTTGTCAGCTGTCAAGTGATTAATATTTAGTTTGGTTTGCCATTTCATCATGAACAGGTTGACAAAAGAACAACGCTTGCAAATCGTGCAAATTTATTTCGAAAGTAATGGTTCAGTTCGCGAAGTTCACCGCAAGCTCCGTCCATTTTATGCCATTACATCCACAAAAACTGACTGTTTGGTGTGCTCAATGGGCTGGTGGAGTCATTGGGCCATACTTCTTCCGAAATAATGCTGGAGAGTCAGTTACCGTTAATGGAGACCGGTATAGAGCCATGATAACCGACTATTTTGTTCCCGAATTGGATGGCATGAATGTGGATGAGTTGTGGTTCCAACAAGTGGTTGAAAATTGGACCTGTAGAATTGGCTTTATTCGAGCCAGCCGCGGCGGCCACATGCCCGAAATCATATTTAAACATTAATGGCATAAAATTATCCTTCCAATAAAGCCAAATTGATGGACATTAAAACGATTTTCTTGTGTTTTATTTCAATTCGAAGTTCTATACCTCAATCAAAAACACCCTTTATATTTGATATATATCACCTACAAACAAGTTTATATTCGTGGTATGGAAAAATATATATATGTTTGATGCGAACTTGTTTGCTGAAATTTGTTAAAATGGCCATTTTTTTCCAGCGTGTACGTTTTTTAAACACTGTTGACGTCGGTCGATCTAGGTTAACAGTAATAACACTTTATAAGTAAAATATTTTCGGTTGTGTAAACCCACCAAGATATTCCCTCATTCCCAAGCTTATCCGTAACTAGATAAAAATACAACGAAACGAAGTGTGCCATTTGAGAGGGAACCACTAGAATGTGTGTGGATTATCTTAAAGTTTTCCCTAGGCCACATTACCTTATGCTAGATTTATAACTAATAAATTTCAGTATGATTGCTTAAAGTGTATTAAAGATGTTACTCGAAATCGCAGAAGGGGCTTGACAACCAACCTAATGTTCCCCAGGTACAAAGCTGTGATGACAACATTTCCAATTTTTTCATTTTACTTATACTCCTATAGGAACAATTGTTCCGGTAGATACAGACGGGACATCGTTGCAGCTCTGTCCGCGAGTCTAGCTAACAAGGGGATATTTCATTTTGGATTCATCATGTGACAAAGCTACATACCATTGCATCCACAAAATGTATACAATTTATTTATTAACTAATATATTCATTAGTCTTTGGTACATAAATCCTACAGACTAACTTTCACATTAACTTACAAATTCGATCTCAATATAATTGGGCCAGCTTTAAGGTGATAGCTTCAAATATTATAAAATACATTCTGAATCAAATTTGTCGGTTTCCAGGAAGCCCAACAAACTCACAGCCATGCTGTCGGTGAACGAATTCAGTCATTAATTACATCATTCCATCTGTTGCATTTGTGTTCATCAACTCATTCGTTCACTTTATGCATTCATTTATTCAGTGAACCGAACTGCACCAGCTGGACAATATGGCTTTGCCACACTGACTTTAATGTAAACTCACTTGTGAATATTCCAGCAGTCCGAAGCGTCTGAAGCTGAACACAGTGGCCATTTCTTCTGCCCTGGAGACACACACCCACACACATGCATCGCAATGACTTAAAGTGAAGAATTTGGTATTTTCCTGCAATTAAATTCTCTCACACATTTTCCATATGGGTCATTTTCATGACCTACTCCACTCTTAGTCGCTCTCCTGTGGTGCCACATATTCGTATCATATGATATCGTTTGCTTGTTCGTCCTGCCCTGAGCTGGTCTGTGTGCGGATGAAAATGATGCTTCACTGCGCTCGAGTCCTGACTGTCATGCCAGTTGTGCATCTGTGAACATATTTTCTGTATGCCCGATCCCACACCCACCGCCTCCACCACCAAGAGCAATCAGTTTAATTTTCCTCGGAAACCATTTGCATAAAATTTACTCAATGTCAACATTGCTTATATCTACAAGTGCATATGTACAATTCTACATTGGTTTGCAAATTATTTCTTTTTGGCAGTGGCAGTAACTCTGTTTTCTCTTTGTGATTGTTCCAATAGGAATGGTGGTGGTCTCCATGTACCCTCTATGGGAGTTCCCATGAGGATATAATCCTTTTTACGAAACTGTCTTTCACCAGATAACGTGTTGAGTGGGCATTTGTAAGGACGACGATATGATGTATTAAAATGTTGTAGTCCTAGGCCAACAATATATTCTGAACACTAGAGACAGCGATGATCTCGACCCCACCGCAATTTGCAGCCACTGTGCGCTGGTTTCTTATTTGTACACATACGTGTTCGTAGTTAAAGAGTGCTTGCATATGCCTATGGGCCTATGTGCAGTCCACACATCATCTACGAATCTGACATTTGCTTGTCGGTTTGACGTGTAGGTTAATGTCGTCCTCAGTTTGGTCTGCTTTGGTTCATCATCCTCATCACCATCACCGTCATCTCAGTTCTATCACACATATGAACTGTAAATTTCTTCTACTTGCAATGTGTCCCTTTTTGTACTTAATTTAATATTCATTTTTATGGGGATTCAACTCATTTTTTTGTACGTGTTTAAGTGTTGGTGCTTACTTCACCTCCAAGTAAAACGAAATTTTAAATTGACCGAGTCATAGCGACCAACATGCAAAGGGTTGGACACTTAAGCAAGAATATGAACAGGAAAAAGGTCCGTTGCCAAAATACCCGTTCAAGCGAAAACTTTAATGGGAGATGAGAGGCTATTGAAAGTATCTTGAGTGAAGTAATTTTTAGGTCCTTGTGAATTAATTTCCATGAGAATTCAATTTATATTGAAAGGAAAATAATGTTGCCAAGCGAATGCAATTAAAGAGAACATTTTTTTTAAAGTGATGCTGATTTTTGAAATTACTGAGGCCGACAGCGTTATGCTTTGGGATGGGGTCCAATTATATCACTAGTAGATTGTACCGAGTAGCACAGAGAATAGGTGACCATGCTCCATTTTGGGATTGTTAATAAGCCAAATTAATTGAGAAGAAAAATATTTCCCGTGAAAGAACCCATGGAAAACAGTATTTACTCTTACGAGTACTTATTTTGATGTCTACTCACAAACGTTACAAATTCTACGCCGCATTCAGTGGGGAATTCCATTGCATGCGAGTTCCTGTGGATTACACCAACAATCATAATATTACCTTTGTCATGGTCTTGTTCGACATCTGTTGAGTATACCCTCGAATTCGCCGTTGAAAGTTCAATTCGAACAACATGTCAAACTAAGTTGTTAAACCAATTTTCTTTTCAGTTGGCAGTCTGACAGTGATGAAAATCGATCGCTTAACTATCACACAACGCGTTAAAATTATTAAAAACTACTACAAAAATGGACGGAATTTTTTTAAGCGGTGAAGCACATTTCTCACTCTGTGGGTATGTTAATAAACAAAATTGTTCTGAGAATGGGGTTCTGAGAATCCTCATGTAATTGAAGAGAGGCCATTACACCCACAAAAAGTCACTGTTTGGTGCGCTCTTTGGTCCAACGGTGTGATTGGACCTTACTTCTTCGAAAACGACGAGGGAACGACTGTCACCGTCAATTCGGAGCGTTATGGTCGTATGATAAACGACTTTTTTTTTGCCTGCTATTGAATAATACGACTTGGAAAATATGTGGTGTCAACAAGACTGTGCCACATGCGACACAACTCGAGCGAATGTGTCTTTATTGCAAGAGAAATTTCCTGGCCGCGTAATTTCTCGTCGTGGCGATATCAACTGTCCACCAAGATCATGCAATTTGACCCCATTAGACTTTTTTTGTGGGACCGTGTTTCTGCAGATAAACCTTTAACTCTTGAGCACTTAAGAACCAACATTCGTCATGTTATGGCTGAGATACCACCGAATATGTGCCCAAAAGTGGTTCAAAATTACCTCAAAAGAATCAATGCTTGCAACACTTCGCGTACTGGTCATGTAATGATTTGAATGTCAACATTCAAACTTTATAATAAAAAAGAAATACCATGAAAAACCTTTTTTATATGTGTTTTATTTACATTTATTTTTGAAAACTCAAAATGGATTACCCTTTGCCATGTAGACCCTTGACAAATTGCCTACGAATAGACTGGGTAATTATCTTTACTTGTCGTCGTTCACGATTGTGTGGGTTGTATCTCATGACAACAAAAAATATTCTCTCCACACTCTCAAAAACGTTAAGGGTTCTGCATAACCGGGTAGTGCAGGAGTAGTTAGTTAATTTGGTAATCAAATCTCAATGTCTGCTGGGACTGGAGTCGGTAGACCATCTGTCTGATGATGTAACTTTTTGTTTCGACGGAACATTCGACTTTTCGATCTTTATCCGATAAAGCTCTCTTGGATATCTGGCAGCTTTGTGTTAGGGACAGCAGTCTCCGCTTCTGAAACTACAGACACAAGTGGTGGTACTGTGGAGCCCATGGGTGCAGAGTTCGGACTCCGGACTCTCAAAGACTTCATACAGATATGGGTTTCGCTATACTTAATCTGGGTCATACCTTCGCGTCCACTAGGAAATGTTCCATATCTATGTTTCCGTTTAGTGCCAATTTTTCCTACCAGGATTCAATAATTTTTATGTTTTGTTGAGTAGGTGCGAACTGCTGTTTTATCAATGCATTTTGTAATTTACCTTAAATTGGCCGTAAGGCTTTAAATTACAAGTAAAGATGATTAAAAATGAAATGAAATATTATATCATGTGTGTTTATAAGAGTTATATCTGATTTCTGTCTAGGCATATGCACATACTAGCAAATACCCGCTACTTCGTAAGCGTAAATTTGTCTTTTCCAAGTTTCGAACCTGGGTTTGACTGTGTGATAGTCGCACACACTACCTATCACTTCACGACCGTAATATAAGTCTATGGTTATTGTTTTACAGCGATAATGTCGATCTGGAACTTCTCTCAAATCAGTACGATATTATTATTACGAAAAGAACGCTGCAAAGTGTTTGATATTCTTCCGAAATTAAATTTCGGAAATATAATTCCAGACAAGGAAAGTTCTTTAATTTAAATAATCCAAGACAAGACAATTCTAAGCAGACATTCCATAGTGGTGTTCCCTTTCCATCAGAGACATTATCACAAGTTGATTGGTAACCCCTTTTTCTCTCTCCAAAAGCCAACAATGAAATTTTAATCAAATTAGCCCAACAACGAACGACAACTCAATGGCAAATCCCAATTCACCAATCGTAGTCGTGTAATAAACCGTGCTGAATATGTGCTGCTAATACAATGTCTATGTTGAGCATATAATTTGATTTTTCAACATCATTGTTGAACCGTAAATAATCTACCTCAGATGGCCTCTTTTGAGCCGCACTCCATTAGCATTCGTTGCTGGCTTTTTTTTTTTGTTTAGATAAACATCAGGCGAAAATACATTTAACTGACAATGTTACGAAACAATAATAAATCATTACAGCAGTAGTACGGCACACCGTCAGTGGCGGCAGCTACAACAAAAACAATGCAAACATATTTCCGCGTCATATCCTGACGTATGCATGTAGATATATTAAGTAAAATCACATTTCGATTGCTACATACTGTTGCATTCAACAAAACGACGTTGCAGTGACGATAATGCATTTAGAACAAACAACACGCACACACCCACATACCAACACATACAACAACACAGCTCCTACGTATAGCGAAAATAATTCCAAGATACAACTCAACAACATTAAATACATGTTTGCCGTAGTGTGCCGATGTGTATGTGTGTGTATATATGTATATGTTTTTTTTTTTAAATTTATAACTGATTATGATTTCATAGGGCAACATTTGTTGCGTGGGTCCCATATCCACCCGCATTGCCATGACAGGACTGACATGAAAATGCATTAAACTTTTCAATTCGCATGTGCACATGTGCTGGAGATGAACATTAATGTACAGTCATGTATGTCCTGTGTAATCTCATATACACATACACACACACTCACACTCTCATAGATAGCAGTGGGGTATCACATCCGCACACGCTTAGGTACGCGCAACAACAATTGGGTAAATGTATTACATTTCCAAAGGCTTTATTTCCGTGCCCGGCCGCAATACCGCACTAATGCATGAGCTTGAACATCCGGTAGCATCTGACATTACTGCAAAAACATACACCATCACCTTCACATGTGTAGGGTGTTCAATTTTACATTCGACTATGAGCAGACACTTATCTCTTAAATGTACAGGCTGAACAATTCAGTTTGTCCAATACTAATAAAAGGTTATCGAATTTAATTGACAGCTTATTAGCCTTCACTTTCGGAATCAACATTCTGAAAAGTTAGATTCCATTCATAATTTACAGAAATATGTTTGATGTATGACAGGAAGACAATGTAAGTATTGCGAGTAAGTGAATAGTCATTACCCCAAAAAGCTTTGTTTTTCGCTGAGACGGCTGATAACACGACTATCGAACTGCTAAATCCCATGATAGTACAAGACCTTGTATTCAATCTTTGCCCTCGAAAATACTTTGCCATGCATCTATACTGATCACCGTGTTGACTGACATAGAGTTTCGAGCAGCTTTTTCACAGAAAGCAAGGCCAAGGTCTCCCGAAAACCAAACTGTCACTCATTAAGGTTGCATTCTCGACAATCACTTGCTGGATTTCTGATGCCCCCGACCCGGCTGTTTTGCTTCTTAACATACGAGGTATTTTCAAAAAATATCGCGAATTTTGTATTTTTTTCAAAAAGTATTTATTTATTCATGAATATCTATTTTGTCCCCTTCAAAGTAATTCCCCTCGGATATAATACACTTCTGCCCACGTTTTTTTTTTCCAATCCTCGAAGCACTTCAAATAATAATTTTTTGTGATCTTGTTCAGCTCCTCCTTCGATGCCGTCTTTATCTCCTCAATCGTGGCGTAGCGTTGTCCTTTCATGGGCCTTTTCAGTTGCGTTTTCAAGGAAATTGAAAACTCACTGACTTTGACTTAATTTTCGAAATAAGTAAGCATTTTTTCCCAAAATTGTTCAAGCGAAAATCGATTTATTTCGTTCCACGGACATATGCTAATGAATTTCCGTTAACATTTCGACCCGAAAATAAATGTGAGTGTCAAAATAACATGTGTTTCAAATATAAAACATTAGATGCATCACCCAGTAAATAACGCCACTGTTCCTAGATGACTCATATTCACAGAACTTTCTTTCTTATGTTTTCATAGAAGAGATGAAATTTCACTGGTACTAAATTTTATACAAAACACACCCATGTTTATATCCTTGCAAGACCCCCAACATTTTTTAGCTAGTATTTCAAATTTGCAAAGCCTTCTCTGCCCATAGATGGTAAATTCACTCAGCCTGCAGTTCCTTCGACATTTTTATATTTCTGTTTGGTAAATTTGGAAATAGGAACATTGCCAGAAAAATCAGCGAGTGAAAAACCAAACAGAAGATTTAAGTGCTGGCATAATTTTGTGTAGAGATGAAAATTGGAACCTGGTAACTGATACGGCGAGTATGTGAATCTGAAAACAACATTTCACCAGATTACTAGCGGCCGAACATAGAAATCGGTGACTATTCATAGACGATGGAAAGCGCAGATAGGGTAGACCGAAGCTCTGTTGGAAGGACAAAGTAAAAGAAAACCTCCAATCCTTGTTATGACGAACTAGAGAAAGCAATCACAAAACCCCACTGCTTGAAAATCATATATTAAACAGGCCGAGAGCACTAACCGTTTGTAAAGCCAACTTAAGTTAGTAAAGTCCACTCACAGTATTAGGTCAAATGGGTTTAGATTTTAGTACAACGAAACTTGAGCTGCACCAATTTAAAATTTCATTCTAATAGAGAATATGAGAATAATCATATGATCTTTCTGCTATTGACCCCCATTCATTTAATTTCATTTATTGACAACAACTCTGTGATTCTGGAATTTATCCATCCAAAATACAATTCAACCCGGACCACTCAGATATTTTTCACCCATTTATATGTGTGTGCGCTTTTTTTTTGTATGTATCGGTATGAATGATTGTCCTGAATTTATGTGCGACTAAAGTATATAACTCGAAAGACATTTGGCTATGATAATGCCGAGCATAGAAATAACCACAACTAGAATTTTCATATGCGGCCAAATGATGAGCAGACCGACTGACTGTGGGGTCGAACAGCGGAAATAACTTGAACATTACATTCGGAATTTGTGCGATGGCGTTTCCAAATAGCGCATTAACGCCCACGTAGAAACAAACGGCTACAACTCTGCCATCGATTAACACTGAACCAACGCCAAAGTGTTGGTAGGGCAAAATGTCGATAATGAAAGAAAACTTATGGATGGGAGACAGCACCTAAATATGTCTGAAACTATTAGCATTATATGCAGTAACGCCTTCGTTTAATCCGTTATTGAATGAATAGAAAGGTAGGTGTGTTGGGTTTGTGCGTTCGCCTGAAACCTTGAGGTACTGTTTTCTGATGGTATGCAATAGATTTTGTTATTTATAATTGTGTCAGTAATTGTGCCGTAACAGTTGCTGGTCGAAATGCAATTAACTTCAATCGAACAAGTGAAACAATCAGCCCTTTGGGTTTACAAGCAATGTAAATCGTAGATTTCCTGAATTTTACTACTTTCTTTGGAAAGAAGATCCCAACTCTTCCAGAAGAATTTTTCACAAATGAAAAGTTCTCTGGCCGAGGAATAGTGCAGCGGAAATGTTGGGTCAAATTTATGTGTGGGGTTTCCGATCCCCAGACGAGATGAAAATACGCTTTCTCAGAAAATATGATTTTAGACGCAACTTGTTGTCAATTTCGAGCTGCTCTAAGGCCTCAACTCAGAAGCGGCAACGAATGAGATGGTCATGTGGTTCCAATTGGCAGAGTGGGCAAATCCTTCAAAGTTTGAGGCCCACCTAACACCTCAGCTGCCTTTCGGGTCGTAGCACCCGATTGTTATTTCAACTTCACAGTGAGCCGAACTCTTCCTGAGAAGTTCATCCCGATGGTTCATTCATAGTGGGTTAGTCTAGGAACAAAAATACCACCCGCTGTATGCGATTACTAACTCGGTACTTCCAATTCGAGCCCATGTCCCTTTGGCTGTTTGCAAAATGTAAACAAATACGATTTCTGTGTCATATGCACGACAAGAGAGCATTTAACATGATTTATTTATTTCAAACCAGCGGGGACTAACTTTTTCCACCTGTGAGTTATCCTATGACTCTATATACTTTTGCGGTGATCCGCCCTTTATCATTGTTTTAGCTCTGAATTGGTCACAGATTCTGTTCATAAATCACAAGAAAACTAAAACCCGCCACGAAAATCAAGCCACCCTAAAATCATGTTCTCAGTTTGACTGTCTAGAAGATTACGCCGCAGCGTAGCGCATCATTCATAGTTGACATTGCCTGACTTTGAACATCATTTTGTCTTAACATAAAATTAAAGCAGGATTTTTTCGTTTCATCAGCCAAATTATGGCAGTATTAGCAAACATACACAACTCGTGTGAACGTGAATTGGAATTCACTTCATTTCGTTGCCATACATATCCAACTGTTCCCCAAGGGTGCTTCATTAGCCAGTGACTCAATGAGTTTTGAAGAGTATTCGAGTTAAATAGCTTTTGCATTTTGGCAATTGGTTGGCTGTGGCTGGAGAGAAAATGAGGCATGCCATTCCCTTCACATTATGCCAACGTTTTGTGCTGTGTCACGTTGCTTTGCGTCCAACAAAGCAGAAATCCGCACTTATTTAGTTATTGTGATGGCGAAAAGTGCTTGTTGTCATTTATACTTTTTGGCAAGTACGAGTATTTATTCATGGCGTGCTAATGGATTTCAAGTACAAAAGAAAAGTTATCAACGACAATGAAAGTTCAATGCGAGCAGGCAAACACTTGCTGTAAGAAACAAAACCATATCGGATTTATTTTAAGTACATCGAGTTGTTGCTTTTTGACAGTGATTTGGTAATAATTTAATAATTGTATTTTAGTTTTTATGCAAATGTCGTAATCTATTTTTACTCAAATTGAAGGCGTACAATTCTTATAAATATGCCAGTATCATCTGGCCTATGAAAGCGTCATAAATATTTCCATAACACACTGGAGTCCTGTGTTCCCCACGTATGAATTAGTAAACGTACAATAACCGACCCATATCGCCAAATGGTGCAAAATATCACTTTGCATTGTTTTGCAAACTTTCTGATAAAAACAACACACAGAAGTGGTGAATGACCCCAGGACATAACATGGGCAACTCACACCGAAGTTTGCAACCAATTACATTGACGTCTCACGCCGGTTGCCAGCCGTGGCTGTGCATGTTTAAATTTGAATGTCTACCGGAAACTCATGTCGCTTCCAAGTAAGAGAATGAACAAATTTAAATGTATCACTACTACGGAAAGCTACACAGCACGAACGCTATGGCAAAATATGTTGGTTTCCAATGCGTGACTCGATGAGTAACACGATTTTCTTCGAATTTTTAAATGTTTGCTATTTAGATCATTGGGTATTGTTGGTTGTTTGGAGATGTTTGTGACACCGCAAAAAGAAATAAGTTTGATTCCGATGTTTTCATGGTTAATACTTGCATTGGTGCGGTAATTACTAACTCTGTTGAACTAAACTTTTTTGTGTCAGAGAGTTTATAAACATAGCTTCAATTGAAGCCTAACCATGACCAGTTGATACTCTCGGGATATCTGATATTCTCGAATATAGACAACAATCCGATTATTTTTTAGTGTTTAAATATAGATTTCTGAATAAAAATATACACAAAATTTAGGTAAAATAATTAAGTAGGATTATTTTCGAAATGTTAAGGAAATTAGTAACAAAAAAAAAAACATAAGAAAAATTTGTCAGGAAATATTTAAAAAAGAGTATTTTAAAAAATTCTAAAAAAATTTTTTTTAAAAGAAAATGATTTTTTTATTTTAGAAAAATAGTTTTCCAAAAATAAAAAAAAAATGTTTTTTTTTTAAAAAAAATTATATTTTTAACAAAAAGTGGATTTCCAAAAGAATGTTTTGATTGATAAAACTGTTTTTTATAAAAAAAAAAATGGTCTGGAAACTAAAAATGTATCTTTAAATATTTAAAAAAGAATATTTTTAAAAAAAATATTTATAAAGAAAATAGAAAGAATTAAAAATAAATGTTTTTTAGAAAAAAAAAATTTATTTATAAAAAAAAATGTTTAATTTAAAAAATTTCCAAAGTAACGATGTGGCAAAAAAAATAGCTTTTTTGTAAAAAAAAAAACATTGAAAAAAAAATATTTTTTTAAAAAAAAAATTATATTTATGTATAACAAAAAGTTTTCCAAAAGAATATTTTGATTAAAAAAACTGTTTTTTATCAAAAAAAAAAATAAGAAAAATTTGTCTGGAAACTAAAAATTTATCTTTAAATAATTAAAAAAAAAAAATTTATAAAGAAAATATTTTTTGTTTAAAAAAATGGTTTCCCAAAAGAATGGTTTAAAAAAAATGTTTTTTATAATAAAGTTTTTTTAAAAAAAATGGTTATTTATATAAAAAAAATGTTTAATTTAAATAATTTCCAAAATAACGATTGAAAATTGAAAAAAAAATATTTTTTAAAAAAAAATGTTTTATTTATACAAAAAGTGGTTTTCCAAAATAATGTTTTGATCGAAAAAACTGTTTTTTATAAAAAAAAAATAAGAAAAATTTGTCTGGAAACTAAAAATGTATCTTTAAATATTTAAAAAAAATATATATACAAAAAAAATATTTAAAAAAAAAAAAAATAATTTTTTATTTTTCTTGCCAACTAATTTATAAAAAAAAAATTGAAAAAAAAATTTATAAAAAATAAAAGGTTTAACAAAAGTGCTTATTATTTTTTTCCCTACTTCTCTTCAACCCAAATAACCTTCAAATTTCTCTTGTTTTCTTTAATAAGAAGCTGGCTATTCGTAAAACAAAAAAAATATTTTTTATTTTTCTTGCCAACTTAATTACAATAATTACTTTTGATCGAATGTATCCTTCCAAAATTATTAATAAAGGCACATACGACGAATATTACAATTTCGAATATTTTTTTTCTGAATTAATGTTTATGTATATTTCTTTTTAAATATGGAGAGCAAAATACGCAGCTGTTGTCTTGAGTTATTAAAGGGTTTTTTCCAACAAGAGGTGTTATTTTGAATCAGCCGGTAGCTGTCCCTTTTGGAGCTTTAATTCTTTGACATTTGACGCCATTCATAAAAATGGAACGATACACGCTTCAACAACGCATCGAAATTATTAAAATTCATTACAAAAATGCAGTCCCAGTTCGCAAAACTAAAGCATTTCTGGGTCGTCGTGAAGCACCTTGTCGGACAACAATACATAAATTGAGCTGTTGGGGCAAGTTAGTGATGTGAAGAATTAAAGCCGTGCACGTCACTCAAGAACAACGTCGAAGTGTTGAAGAAACCCCACCTTTGTCCATTCCTGGTCGTTCTTTGGAATTGTGCATTTTTGTGTATTTTTTTTTTTTTGAATTATGGACGCCAAAATAGTACAAACACCCCTTGAAAAAATGGCTGTTGCCTCTCTGTTTGAATAACATATTAATAGTTAATATGTTCGAATATTATTTTACTGAAGTTGATCCATACTCCGAAATGTTCTTCCTCACAGGATACATATTTTGACTGTGCTATGCAGTGCATATAAAATTCGCCATGGCCGCACTTTAAATCCATTTTAATTAATTTCGAAATATGAAATTAAAATTAGAATTCTTCACTTCACCAATTATAACTGTGTATGTGAGGAACGCATTTTTCAAATATTCACTTGATGCCGCCGTCCCGACAATCGGATGGTGTACTCTCCAATAAATTCAAGATATTCTGTGTTGTTGTGTTATTTAGCGCTTCAAATATTTCACACTTTGTGCAACCATCAATTGTGTGTTTACAACATTTTTGTAATTTGCAAAATTTTTGTTTGGTTGCCACTCGCAGCGTTGCGCCAAGCTGTGCCTGTGGCTGGCAAACAGACTTTACATTGTTTTCCGCCATACTATTGATATTTGCTGAAAGTCTCGAAACTCCGAAACCATGTAACACTGTTGTTCCAACACTTTGAGAAGCACAATTTACAATTTAGTAGTGGGTATCGTCCGCACTCCTTGCGAACACTTCATTGTTTCGTGCGAGTACTGAAAGAGTTTTGTTGCATTTGCAACAACTATAAATTAAAATGTTATGCAATTATATGAAAGTTTTTGTTTGCGAATCACGAGCGCCCAAGTATAAATTATTTTAAATGTCAGAGTCCTAGTTAGAACAGATTTGATGCGTGATATTCCAATGAAAAATGTTGCGTTGGTTGCGAAATAAATGCCAGTTTGAAGTAAACCGTAATTTAAGAAAATGTATGCAGTTGTTGGTATCCAATATTTTCTTAAATTTTAAGCTACAAAAACTCTGCAAGTGCTTGTTCAAAAAACACAATACACTCACACTTTTTTTGGCAATCCTAAGGAATTTTTGCTTTAGAAATGGGCCGAAAAAGCGAAGAAAAAATGCGATCTCTACGTTTAACCTTCACGGCAGAAAGGAAGAAAAAAGATCAATGTAAGAGGTCGGAGACTGGAGTTGACGAATTGTACGTACCTTCGTTGAGGTGGTACAATGAAAGAAGTTTCTTTGATAGCTTCAACAGCAGAGTGGTTGGTTGGGAGAAGTATCTCTTGTGAAGACATTTCTCAAACGAACATGAACATGTGCCGCCTAAATCGTTTTACTGCTGATTTTCGATATGGTGCTAGTAATGTGAGTCAAATTTTATTTATTTATTAGCCTGAATTAGTCACCACTCATACGTTCAATGAGTCATTAGATTTGTAATGCGGATGAGGTATCCGCATAGTGCGGTGCCGCTGCTCCAAGTGATCAATATTATTTCGTTGGAAGTCTTTTTTAAAAACTACATGATTTTGTGGGACAGGGATTATTATACATTAATTGTATATCAAATATTTAAAACGCCTGACTATGTATCTCAGTTCTACCCATCTCATACAGTGCATACGATCTTCTGTCCCGATAGTGGAGGAGCCTCTGAAATCACAAAACAACACTGGACAACAAAACAGATATTTTTGTAATGAGTAACCATTGTACAATTCTTTTGGTCACCTAAATATAAAAAGTGTTGACATTTTTATTCTATGTTTGGGTTAGTTTTAATAAATTTATTTTAATTTAATTTTTTCATAACTCATAATTTGAGAAAGACTTGACCGACTTTTTTGAATTTCTTATTTTTACTTCCTTTTTAATCTAATTTTTTTTAATGTAATTGTTTATCAAAAATTCACATATGATACAATAAAAATGAGGACCATATTATTCAAATTGATGGATGATTTTCACTTTTATTCACAGTTTAGTGAACATTCATTCTGGTGCCACCGATACAAATTAAAAATACCCATGAACGATTGTAAAATAATACCGTATGGTACACTACCCTGCGTATAAGTAATATTTTGCTTATTAGTTTGCCTGAATTTGACATAACTCATACGCCCTATGAGTTTTTAGCCTGGGATTTCTGTTAACTGTGTGTGAGGGTATGTATGGATACAGAATTTTTAATCCAACGGTTGAAAAATGACTTACTTGCTGCATGAATATGTTATTGCGGTATTTAAACTGGTATATTTTAAGTTTTTTTTTAAGTTTGAAATATGAAGCTCGTAGTGGCCTGTGTGAAAGGCTTTGGACCGATTTTTAACCCTTTTTCAGTGATCCAATCGAGCTGATTTTTGGCTGGCAGACTCGTGGAAACGTCTGTATCACGACAATTTTTTTAAAAAATATATTTTTTATCAATTCTCAGATTTTCCTAATTTTTTTTTTTGTAACGCTTAAGTAGTTTAAAAATTTGGAGTCTTTTCAAGTTATGCTAAGAAAAGTGAAAATTTTTTTTTTTTTCAAAAATAATAAAAATTGGGGAAAATCTGAGAATTGATAAAAATTGTTTTTAAAAAATTTGACGTGATACAGACATTTCCACGAGTCTGCCTGCCAAAAATCAGCTCGATTGGATCACTGAAAAAGGGTTAAAAATCGGTCCAAAGGCTTTCACACAGGCCACTACGAGCTTCATACTTCAAACTTAAAAAAAAAACAATTCTGACGTGTACATGAAAATCCCCTCTTTCCGAATATGTGCATTTGGTTCATAGGACAGAAAAAATCTATTTTTTGTAGCACGGTGTAATGAAACGGTGTACAGTGGTAACATTTTTTTAAATAAGTCTGTCACGTGGAATTGTTTAATCCGATTGGATTGAATAAAAATTTGGCTGAATTTTAAATTTTTTTTGGGGGCACCGAGTTTTGCGAATTTGGGCCTTCGTAGCTAACCTGTAGCTAGAGTATCTTCCGGACTTAAACACTATGAAGTTTCAATGCTCATAAGAGAAGATATTCTACAAGGAAAATGTGTGAGGATTAGACAGGGTCGCATAGTACTCAGATATCGTTAAAGTCTGTCCAATTCCAATGGCTTAAATAAAATACCAGTATACAAGGCAGTAATTCAAGCGAGGTCCACATGGGTTTAATCGCTTTCTGACATCCAACTCTGTGTTACAGCCTGTGCATCGAATGTGAAGAATATACAAAGAATTCAATATCCTACTACCGGTTACCGGCGCTTCTTAGTACATTCGAAATGCTAACACACTTAAAAAGGAATTTTGCAGAAAATACGTGACAAAGCTACATATTCAACCAAATACATAAATACACTTTGGAGTTGCTGAAGTACGAATGTCATAGACCTCTGAGGAGACAAAACTCCGTGTTTCTGGGCAATAACAATACATCCAAATGTTAACGTTTATTAAATATTAAATTGTAAATTAAATTATTAAGTAAAAGATTTGAATAAAGTTTGTTAAATGTTGAAATATAAAACAGCCTATCTAAATATTTATCCACTTATTGTTATATTCATTAATAAAACATTCAAACAATTAAAATTAAAGTTGGGGAAAAAAGAGCTACAGCAATATTTTGTTGTGCTGTAGTAAAATGAAAACGAAATGTTTTTTTTTTTAATAATTAGCAGCAATTTTGTCCTTTGTATCCACTTACCAACACTTGTGCTGTTGTTCGACACCTTTCAACATTGCCCAGTAAATAAAACACAACAATTTATTTTTTATATGTTTGACATATATATATATATAATTTCTTTGTATTTTTATAATTATATTTTTAAAACTATGTTTGTGATATAATTTCAATTATGTACAAACCAGATATGTTAATTCACTAAAGACCACAACTTAAGTAAGAAGTAAGAATGAAATTATTCGTACATACATATCGTATACAAAAAAAAATGGATAATACACAAAAATAAAAAAACACTGAATTTGTGTGACTTATACATACAAAACAATTTGTAAGGATGATTAATATTTTAATTAAGGAAATATATGAAATAAATCCACAACAGTATATCACATATTCCCAAAGAATACGAATATATATATTTACAAAAAAAAAAGAAGAGAAGGAAATGTAAAAGTCGTACATAAATAAATACTATATATATATTGTGGTTGCATGTATGCGCACTCATACATATGCACACACTTGCTCACATGCTATAAATATTCGTAGATATGTAATAGCCCGTATGTGTGCATGTATGAGTGTTCGCAAACAACATGAAATACAATGATACAATATAAATTGAGTTTTCATATGATGTGCCGACTTGCCTGCCTCCTTCGTAATATGTATTAAGGTCTGTTGCCAGTGTGGTATATTTATTTGTCTGTACATACATAAATAAATTTACATAGTCGGAAAATAAAGTAGTTTTTAAAGTCAGTAGATAATATGTACAAATGCAGATCTGATGAAAATATGTTAAGCAAACAAAATGCATTAATCGAAATCGGATGGTAAATTATATGAACGACGGAACTATAAATCCACACAATGTTCAAGTTTGCTTCAAGGCTATCCAATAACTGGAATTTCAGGAAGTGATGAGCAGATGAGCTGCATTATGTCCACCTGAATGGTTTTTCGTAATAATCGCAATTCTTTCTTTTGGAAGGCAACCTTGGGTTTTTTTTTAACGAACGTTGAGGAAATACGCTGTACTGAATTTACTAACATCGTTGGTCGATGGAAGAATTGAATACGATTGAAATAATGACTGCCGCTGGCAGAAGGTTGTAATAGTACGCGGTAAAGAAATTCAAAGTGCTCGGCAGCGGACATTTATTGGACGTTTGTAATAAAACCGTACTGCCGTACCGTTGTATGGTGCGTAGTGTGTGCGACTATCAGCGGCTGATTCGCCGCTGTCTAGTTTAAAAGTGAGAGTTATGTAAAAACTTCTCTGGAAAAAGTATTAGCCGTTCGGAAACAGGTTTGAATAGATCCCGGTCTGTGGCTATATAAATTATATCGTAAACAGCTCACTAATTCGAGAGAAGTTCCCCGTCGGTACCTTAATGAAATTTTAAGGGAAATATGAAATTCACGAGAACAAATCGCACACCCACTTCAAAGGTGCCAGAACTTAAAATTTTTAAATTTTTCAGAAAATGCGCAAAACTGTTTTTGTATGAATTCTGCACAAATTTAAAAATTTTGAGTTGTGTCACTTTTGAAGTGGGTGTGTTTGAAATGTGAATTGACAGAAGAAGTGAAGATATATTGCTAAATTTGCCAGGATCGAATCTTATATTTCCCACGACAATTTTCGTAAAAACTTAAATTGTATATGAATAAATAGTACTCAGCTGTAGTAAAATCTACGGGATTTGAAATCGAAAATATTAAACAAAATGTAGGATTTCCATCAAAACAAGCTCTATGCCCCAAACAAAAAATTTAAGAATTTCCCAAATGAAGAATTCTCAAAAATTAATGAAAAATCCCCCCACAAGCCCAATATGAAAATTTCCTCTAAAAGTCTGAAAAATTTCCCAATGCAAAATCCCTCAAATATTATGAAAAATAAACCAAAATCAAAAAATAAAAACATCCAAAAAAAAAACGAAAAATTCCCCAAAAATAAAAAAATTGGGGAATAATTTATTGTCCATAATAATATTGTCCAATAAATGTGTCCTCAAAATTATGGAAAACTTTCCAATTTTTTTGTATGAGATGTTTGGGGGAATTTTTTATAAAGCCATCAAAATATTTCCAGAATTCCTAAAAGGCGGGGAAATCCCCCAAAATAGTGATTTTTTTTTTGGCAAATTTTCTGTAGTTTCCACAAATCTGGAGGGACGCTGAACTGATAAGTTAAACTTGTTAAGAAAACGTAGAGATAACAAAATCGATCTGCACTTTGGAAAGTGTTGCTTTGCGATTCGAGAAATTGTGATCCAAATTGGGAATTTCCTTCAGAAAATGGTCAACTTCGGTTTTGTTTTTTTTAAATCCATCTAGGTTTAGTCATGCTTCACAAAATGCAAACGTTGTTTATGTTCAGAAAAACAAAATAATGTGGGTACCTTATTTTATTAAAAAAAGAAACCGATGTTCTTTATTTAAAATTTGCCAGTTGGGTGTCTTTAGCGGAATTTTTTATAATTCCGTTTGTCAAATGTCAATCAAATTGAATAAGATAATTCCAAATGGAAGATGCATTTCCAAAAAAAAATTGCAAATTCCCCCCACAATGCGTCGTACAATCAAACGGCCATTTAACAATAAAGCCAAAGTTGCTTGAAATTGGCCAAGAAACATCGAAATTATCCCCCATTGTCGTACCAATATCACAATCACAACAAAAAATGCATTAAAGCCCAAATGTAAAATTTTCATTTGTTATTTTCAAATGCTTTTTCAGGGGTTCATATTCATTCCGGCGTTATAAAAATCCTTGTCCATTTGATAATAATGATTGTGAAATATCGCTGCGCAATATTTCTAACAGGGTTCGATTTTTCCATTAAAATAAATGTAAATTCTAATCGATTTCAAACTACTGACATCACTATATTGCCACATTTTATTGAGTCTCTCTTCATAGACTTTCTTCGTTAAACAGTCGGATTCGATATGAATAATAATTTGCTAACTATTTAGGTTTAGGTTACTTTTAAATCTTTGAGGATTAGACAATGTTTTATATAGCCGCAATACAAAGACCCCTGCCAATTTGAAATTCTGTAAATTTCGATTATGATCCAAATTGATAAATATGGGCAATCTATACATGGTATTTAAGGGCTCAATAAAAAATGCCCCAAAGGAAAAAATCTCGTACAAAATTGGTGAGTTTTTCATAATTTGTAGGCAACTTTTTATTTTTTGTTTTTGGTACAAGGAAAAATTTCCCAATTTGGGGATATATTCATAACAGAAGGCAATCATGTATTGCGAAATTTTTTTGAGGACATTTTTCATAAATTGTTTGGGGGATTTTTCGTAATTTTTGGTGAAATTTTCATATTGGTTTTCTGGGCGGGATTTTTCATTTATTTTAGGGAATTCTTCATTTGGGGCATTCTTCACTTTTGTATGGGGAAATTTTTTTTATAAACCGTATTGAATACGATTTAAACTTCAGTTCCCGTTAACATATTTCCATACTGTAGATAATCAGTCCTTTAAATAATGCCAAGAAAATTAAACGTTTACAACGTCTTTGTTTTGTTTGGTTTCTACGTAGTAATACTTTAGTAAATATTATCATCGTCATCATACACATACCGCCGTCATCATCATCGTCGTCGTCGTCGTCGTCATCGATAGAGTTATAGTAAAATATGTTATATGCTATGTATAGATTTAACCTAGATCACCACCTTAGCTTAGTGAGAGTTCCATAATTAATACTATTGGTAAATATTTGTATTCCATATATTAGATTAGGTTAGGTATGCACTAGATTTTCATAAAATTTTACTAATTAAAACCACATTTCATTATATCGCATGTCCGTACATCCGCTTGTCTGTCTGTCTGTTTTATCGTTTGTGTGTAAGTTCTAATGTGTGTGTGTGTGTGTGTAACTTAAGCCAATTTTATGTAAAAATTTTTAATATTTACGATACATATTAAAAACAAATAAATTATGTGAAATTGCATTTAAAATTACATACATTACTTAAGAAGTACTCGTAGCAATAATAAATTTGTCGTACACGTTAGTTGAATATATATATATTGTTGTTGCTCCACTTTCGTTGAGTGTATAACGGCTATTCCACATTAAACCGATCAATTCATTTGGGAAAAATTATTGCATTTTATTTATTTACGAAAACTTTAACTTAACTGGATCGATCAGTTTCTTAGAAACCGATGTTTGTTGCCCCTAACCAGATATGCCACAAATGGCCATAACAGTTATTAGATATGTGTTTATTTTGTTTCAAAGCAAAAAGTGAAAACGACAAATTCAACCGTTTGCTTTCAACATAAACATTGGCAAATTGTCATAAAAACTGCACTGAGTTGCTGTGGATGTTCGCCCTTGTATTTCAATTACTGTTTTCCCTATTGAAATTGTTAAACATTATTTATTTGATTCAGCTGCTTAGCGTAAGTAAGTAATATGAGTCCCTTCTCCAGTTCTGGATGACTTCATTCACTTGGTTCTTCCATCGGATTCGCGGTCTTCCCTTTCCGTGGCAGTTGTGATCAAACTCATTTCCGGCTGGAGCTTTTCTCTCAAATACATCATTGCTTTTGCAAAGAACCATTGTTTCTTCGCCGTCAAGAAGCACAGGCACAATGTGGTTTTAGTTCGACTATTATTGAATTGTTTGCTTAGCCCGAAATATCATTTGTTTGCCAGCACGATCCTTCGTTGTATATCGCCGGTGATACCGTTCGTTCTATTAATCAAATTCATTTACTACATCGACGTTGCATTTTCCGGTCTTCACTATGTCGACTTTCTGCCTTTGCGACGTCGGCTTATACCTTACAAGAATAAGTATTGTCTTGTCCTCAATATCAGACTCATCTTTGAGGATTCTTTCTCGATTTTGTAAAAAGCACCAGTTAAATCTCGCCCTATCTTTCCGACGATGTCAATGTCGTCCTGGTGCCAGTTTTATTAACATCGGTTTTTGCTAAAATATTCTTCATTCGGATGTTGAAGAAGCTGTCGCGCTGCTTGAGACCGCTTGTGGAAGTAAATGACTCGGGGAGGTCAGATCCCATTTGTAATGAAGAGGTCTTCAGCGTCATTCTACAATTTGTCATATATAATTTGACTCTTATCGGAGTATCGAAGGCGGCTTTGTAATGGATGAAGATTTGTTTGGAATGACTCTTTTCCAGAATTTGGCGTAGTGTGAAGATTTGGTCTTTTGATAATTTATTCGGTCTGCGGCCACTGTGATGGAATTGAATCAGTGAATCGGGATTTTGGCTCGAATTTTTGTACAGAATATTATTTTAACTGTATCTCATGGAGAGGAGACTTAGTCTGCGATAGTTTGCACAAATGGTCGTGTCTCCTTTTTTGTAAATCGAATGCAGTACGTTGAGGTTACAATTATCAGATATACTTTCGTTTATGTGGATTGTGCAGACTAGCTGATGCTGCAGAGCTCTACCGATATTCCATTAACACCTGGGGCTTTTTTTTGGCTAACACTCTGGGGGCCATAAATGCATTGCACTGTGCTAGCGATAGGAAATAAGGGCATTGGAAGGACGGAAGGAGGAGTAGTGTTTGTTAACATTTGTCTTCATTTTGAGAATGCCAAAGGTGACCGAAAATGCACATACGAACATGAATAATAAATTTTCTCTATAGTGTAAACCCCTCCCACAAATGGGAGTTAAAATTAATATTAGTCCTGATTGAGGGGCTGTACTTCTTGCACCGCTTCAAAAAGCTAGCCCAACGGGCATCACCCGTCAAGGGCATATCTACAACACCCATTGAGATTGACGACAATGCCGGAGCAGTGGAACATTTGTGAGAGAACAAAAATAGCACTGGGTCTTGTGTGCATTGAAATCTCCTATGTTCCTTTGATCGTCGCCAAATCTCGATTGAATGAGTCATTGATCGTTCGCCTTCTGTCCTCGGGGTTGAATTTAAACTTTGTTCTGTTGTGCAATAATTACACATAGAACCTATCACAGCAAGGCCGCCATTATAAGGTCTATTGTTTCAAAAAATCATGTCTCACAAGTATCAGTAATCAGACCCATAGATCGTAGACGACCTCATATGCAGTCACGTGACTAATGTAGCTTTTTCTACGAACGAGGCACACATTTGTTATGAAACACTTAGTGACATCTAACGTATGCAGAAGGACTTAAACCATTTGTCCACTAAATTGCCTTTAAGCTGATATTTTTAAATTTTTTTTGCCAGCGATAATACTTTTGATTGTTCACATTTTGAAATTGTTTAATTGATGGACAAAATTGACTTCGTTATTGTGGCAAAACACGCAACTCGCCATCTGCCTCAATTGCGACTAAAAATGATGCACTTTTTGTGCTTCCACCTTAAATGTGAAGAAATATAGAAAGCCTTTAATTTTTCATTACGAGCACGGTATCTCACACTGCCCTCCGCCGAAATATTTTGTGAGTAATAGAGCGATATCAAATTCAAATAATTCAAAACAAATTAAATTGCGGTTTGTATTGAATCTTGAGGAGAGTTTTATAAAACAGAAAGACGATAAAAATAACTCCATACAGCCGTTCCCCCTTATAGTTCTACAAGTGATGCAATAGTTTTGATTAAGGTCGATTTATATATTATTATTGGCGTCTTCTTACAGCAAGAGAGCGGCCAATGTGAGCTTTAATCCGTAACTGGCTATCAAAACACGACAATGATTTTTAGTCGATTGTTATAATTTTGTTTCAGTTTCATCGCTGTTGTAGACATAAATACGTCGCAGATTTATGTTAGAGTAATATAAAATTTCAAGACGATTAATCTATAATTTGCCATAACAAATTGTAGCTTAATATCGTACACTATTTTAATTTAATCTACAAATAAATCGTATACAATTGTTGAGCAACTCACCGCAGTTTTCATAGTTTCTACAATTCTCAAGCTTTTTAACATTTGCCAATATCCGTTATTCGTGGAACGCAGTTTCTTTATGGTAAATTGAAAGTGAAATAGTTTTCGGTTTAACATGGAATGGCTCATAGGACTGACTCATGCGTATATCCTGTCCGATCGAATGTCTGTGTGCGTGTGCGATATCGCCAATGCAGCTACAGCCACTCAGAATTCACAAGCATCTGTTTGTTATTACCTCACGCACACACATGTAAACACACATGTGCATACACTAACACGCACACACACACATACGCATCCACACATCGTGTCCCGTACTCATAGTTGGGTAGTTGAGGATCTCCAAGTGCTTGTCGAACGAACGTTTGCTTAAAGTACTACAAACATCAAGTCATTTAAGTGAATTCTGTGTGCAGCAACAATAATTGACATAGTTTCATTAGGATGGCCGTTGTGGTTAGGACACGTAATACCATTAAGGCATTATGGCCACCGAGATGATGCAAGCCGGACGAGCCACTGCGTACTGCAAAGAGACGTTGAGCAAAGTATGTTCATTAATTATATATAAATACAAATTAAGAGTTATTATTTTAAATAAAATGTGTACACTAAGTGGTGAGTTAATCTCCATGAAGATAATAAGGATTTTTATATACATATTAGTGATAAATACATGTGTCTGCTGAACTGTCATCGTAGCCACATGAGAACTGCAGATTATCTGCGAGGATGTATGTCGATGTAGGGACCAAAATATTGGGTCACATGATTCGAAACCGTCGACAAATAGACATATAGTTTAAATACAAAACTATATCAATTTTTCATTCCTTCTATTTTTATATTTAACCCTTTCACCACTAATACCGTCTACAGACGGTCATCGCTAACAGCCGTTTCTAATGGTTAAAGGGTGTGATTTCAGTGGTTAAAGAGTTAAACATGAATACATTTAGGTAATTTTCCAGCATATCTTCCCGCGTTTGGTTTTTGAAAATTGTTCTTTAATACAATTTGTACAATTGAATGAAATATTTAGATGGATCGCTAAATCAATGGACCGATAAAAACTTATCTAGTGGGATCAAAATCGCACGAACTTGGAGCTTAATTGACCGTGCCAAAATGTGAGATGATTGTCCTACAAAAAATAAAAAAAAAAATATAAATTGTTGAAAACTTCAAGGGGGAAACATTTCTTCACCATTGCTTAATTATTTCCCCTAACATGACTAGTTACATCAATTGGTTCATGGTATCGCCTCTCAATTGGTTCATGGTATTCATGGTAAAGGGTGTTTTTTATTGGGGTATAGAACTTTAAGTTGGCATCACTTTTTTAACTGGCGGCCATTTTGTCAGCTGTCAAGTGATTAATATTTAGTTTGGTTTGCCATTTCATCATGAACAGGTTGACAAAAGAATTTATTTCGAAAGTAATGGTTCAGTTCGTGAAGTTCACCGCAAGCTCTTCCATTTTATGCCATTACATCCACAAAAACTGACTGTTTGGTGTGCTCTATGGGCTGGTGGAGTCATTGGGCCATACTTCTTCCGAAATAATGCTGGAGAGTCAGTTACCGTTAATGGAGACCGGTATAGAGCCATGATAACCGACTATTTTGTTCCCGAATTGGATGGCATGAATGTGGATGAGTTGTGGTTCCAACAAGTGGTTGAAAATTGGACCTGTAGAATTGGCTTTATTCGAGCCAGCCGCGGCGGCCACATGCCCGAAATCATATTTAAACATTAATGGCATAAAATTATCCTTCCAATAAAGCCAAATTGATGGACATTAAAACGATTTTCTTGTGTTTTATTTCAATTCGAAGTTCTATACCTCAATAAAAAACACCCTTTATTTTGCTATTAAAACTCAATCATTTGCAAGTGTTGTTCATCTGATGAAATTGCAAGGAAAAGTAAATATTTTTGAATTTGACACATGTGGACTAATTACGCGTGAGCTAGAAAAAACTTAAAACTGAAAAATCAAATAGCAAAAAAACGTATTTTATAATTTTTGAGTAGTTTTTATATTTGTGTTTTTATTCGTTTTAATGCTATTGCTGTCTGCCTTTCCCCCATTTTATTTTTTTTACGATTTGTAAAAATTTTTTATAGATTTTTTTTGCCTCTGATAAAATGTAACTGTTTTTTGTGTTTTTTCCCTTTTTGGAATATAATATCACGTTTACTGCTCTGTATGTTTTTTTTTAAAGTAATATGTTTCCATACACTTTGTTATTTTTCTCCATTTATACGTTGAATCAATTTGCCCCTTTTCGTGTGGCTCAATCGCATTATTGTCAAGCACATTAATTTTGACCCATGTTTATTCCATTCATTTCCTAAAACTGGGATTATTTCCTGACCCCTCTTCAATCGATTTATACAAATTTTATTTCTCTCAAATTTAATGATTATTTTTCACACTCGATACTTTTTCGCTTTTTTATGTTTTCCCTTTTTTACCCCGTTTTGTAAAAGTTGCCAATTTGTCCACACTAAAAAAAAGCTGGACATCAAATCAATGAAAACGATTCTTACATAATTCTACATCAAATTGATGAATAAATTCTTTAATGTGAAATACTTATTTTTAAAGCAATTTGTATGGCTTTTTAACACCAACAACAATATTTATGTAGCTTGATTTTTTTTTTTTTGGGAACGATACCAAATATTTTATATTATATCAATACAATGTCAAGTATAGCCCAGAAAAATGTTTCAAATATTTCCCTGCTGTATAATTTTATCTTTATTTACCTGTCGACTCAGAACTCCTATTTGAGATATCTGCCCCTCTTTAAATTCGAATCTTACCATCTTTCAAACTTCATCATTAGTTTCCTACACTTTCAGGGAATTTTTAAACGTTTTATTACGCGCTTTTATGACATTCTCTGTTTCAAATTTAAAAACTCACTATTCACTGTAATCTTTTTTAAGTGGCCATGAAATGTTGCATACATATTGCGATTGGTATTAGGAATCGAAACTACTACACAAAATGCCAGTCCCGGTATTCCTAAAATGAGGGGAAAAATCCCCAATTTTTTACTAAGTTTGCTGTTGTTTTTTGCAATTCTGGGGGAAAGCTGGACTGATAATGGAAAATTGTTACAAAGACATATAACAAAATCGGGTAACACTTTGAAAAGTTTTACATTGCGATTCGAGAAAGTGGGAATTTGCTTAAAAAAACGTCATCATCGTGGTGTACTGTTGGATAGAGAATTGGTGTAACACTAGATTTTTGTTTCGTTAAATTTAACTTTAGTTGTATTTTATAAAATCCACATATTTGCATATGTTCAGAAAAAAGAATTTATTAACAAAAGTATATACGAAAAAAATCGATTTTTTTCTCAAATTTTGAAGTTCCAATGAGTATGACATTTTTCTAATTAAAGTCTTTGTTAAGAAAAATGTGTTAACATTGTTTTTGTATTTTTTATAAATTTTTCTTAATAAATGTGTTTTAAATTTTTATGAATACGGGGGATGTCTTTAGAGGATTTTTATAACAAATCTGTTTCCAAACTATCTATCTTTACTAATCTCAAAACGCACTTCCAATGGTTTAACTGAACCGGGGTCAAAAAATTTTGTTTTTTGTTTAACATTAAAATATTAATAATTTTTTTTGAGAAAAACTTTTTGTCCCGCACATCTCTGGATCGATCCACCATTTCAGAAGGACAAATTTATTTCGAAATTTTGTACGAATTCCCCCATTGTGAGCCATTAGTGGTATACCAACAAAACTTCTAAGAAGTAGTTAAAACTAAAAAATTAAATCACACTATTCAAGAAAATGTTTTTTGTCGATTTTCTTGTATAAGTGAAACAAATTTAATATGATAAGAAGTGTTTAATTTTGTTGCATAATGCAAGTTACTATAATAGCCCAGGCGATCCTTAAGGAATTTTCGTTCTTCCCCGTAAATTGCTTCATAAACATTGACAGGAAAATGTATATAACTGTACACAGTCATGTCATAACCATCATATCTTTAATGTACAATCACAACTCACAAATTTGCAATAATGCAGATAATACAATATGTTCAGCTTTCGCTCACCTTTCAAACCAATTACATTATATTGTACTTACCTAAGAGCATTGCCTCTCGATTATCTATTATTCCAGGTCGGCGCTGTAGAACACTTTCCTTGCCGCCCTTCCACAGGACGGGTGATATGCTGGCAAGACATTTGACGCGCATAGCACCGTTGTAGAAATGACGAGCGTCAACTGTCATCTCTAGTCCCAATGTAGACGTTATGAGGCCATGACGGTGTACCGTGTCATTGTAAGGTACTAAATACTGTCCATCAACGACCTGAAAGAGGAGAATAACAAATATAGTACTCATAGTTGTTGTTGTTGTTGGTGGTGTTACATAAAATAAGGACTTCGAGGAATCTAGGATGAAAAGTAAAGCAGAACAGCGACAATCCCTTTTTTTTTTATATGTATAAATAAAGAGAAAACAAGTTTGCAATACGGTCGTACACCCATTTGAAAGTGCATTAACTAATGAATTTCGTTTGAAAAACTGTAAGGCCTTTTATTATCAGGTTTTTTGCGATATTAAAAAAAACACTTGTACTTCGTAATAATAGAAATAATCTCTAGCAATTTATAACGTATATTCATATTCTCCGCCATAAGATGGACTGTATATTTATTTTGTCACTCCATATGTGACACCAGGATCCCAGAATGTAAACGGTTTTTTTGCTATTAGGTTTTTCAGCGTTTTTTTTGTCAGTTTTTGCCAGTGGATGCATGACATGTGTCAAAAATGCCTAGTTTGCTTTCCCATTACATACAACACGAGTAGACATACAAACGAACAACGCTTGCAAAACGTTGAGTTTCATTATGAAAATTGGTGTTCTGAGAAGAAGGAAAAAAAAGTGAAAAACTGGCTAATTTTTGGTTCAATGGCTCAATTAACAGGGTTTGATTTAAGGGGCGGAAAGAGTCTACACAGAAGGTGGCAATGAAAGCTGATCAATTTACCGTGCGTTTTGAAAGACGGTGATGGCCGCTTGGGGCAGTAGAGCATGTATTTTTTTTTTTTTGAACCAAGCTACTTTTGTGAGCAATTATTTTACACTGACAATTACCAGCACGAGTGCTGCCTTGGTAACACCTTTACAATCTACCGGCCGAAATGTTCAAAAAAGTGTGCCAAAAATCGAATCTTCAAATATTTCATTCACTCGCACAAAATTTCTCCTTTTCAAAACATTTCGGAGGGACTTGTTGCTTTTATCCTGGTAAAGGCTGTCCACTTTACGAATAGGCAATGTTAAACTTCTCTAGAAAAGGCATTAGCTTCTCGGAGCTGGTATTGAACAGTGGGTCAAAAGTACTGAGTATATATACAAATTATATCGAGTACAGCTCACTGATTTGAGAGATCTTCCCAGCCTTCGACTTAATTGAATGTTAAGAAAAATGCGGTAAATGGGAAGATGATCCAGAGGTTTTTCTATATCCGTACATCCAACTATTCATCGCTACACACGGTCGCCACAGTCGCTAATTGCGGCTGTGGTGGAAATAAGCCAAAGTGGACGAGAGGGCTGACATACTAATGAATTACCAACGATGACCTGAACCCAAAGGAAAAAGTCGCAAGGTGTTAAATCACAAGATCTTCGTGGCCAATTGTGATCACATCGTCGAGAGATAATACAGTCCGGAAACTTTTTAGTTTTGTGAAATCTGACTGCAAGATTTTCACCATTTTTGTAGTGAATTTTAATAATTTCAATGGCGTAGTTTCTACTTGTCAAATGTCAAAAAATAAAAGCTTCAAAAGTGACAGCTACATCTCCTGTATTTCTCATATTGGATGGGCACGCTTGATTGCTATCGTTACAGGGAAGAAGTTTTAATAGAAGTTTTGTTCTTCAAAAGGACTTAACTGACTTATTTCAGATCTGCAGAAAAATCGGGCAGATTAATTTTAAATTAATTAAATTAAAATTAATTAAATTAATTTTTTTTTACATCAAGTCGAGAATATCTCATGTAAATGGCCGCCGCCAGAGTTGCCACTGACATTAGGGGCAATCGCAAAATTTATAGCATTTTCTGATAGGAGGATTACTTTTGCGCCACCCTTTACTATGAAGACTACATTTCCATGGTAATGTTAATCAGCCGAAGATTATTCTTCCTCAAAGTGGCAGCCAGTGTTACAAATACTCTCTGGATTCTATCTTCTAGTATTCAACATCTGACATTGACTACTGTAGATCTCTCAACGTGATGGCTCAGCAGTTCATAATTCACCACACGTATGGACCACAGGGATGTAACGGGTAACGGTTGAGCAGACGTGCTAGTGAGACTCGGAACTCCCGGTGTACTGGATTCTGTAGGTACGCCTCTAGCTAAGATTGCTTAGACGCGAAGATACTATAGATGGTCGTCTCTCCGAGGCTGCATTCAATCTAGACAGACGTGGCAGTGCACAATGAGATACAAAATATATGTTTGGCAACCTTAAGTTTGGGGTCCGTGGTCGAAAAAGGACTGAAAACAGAACAGAATTATTTCCAAAATATTTTGAAAGTTTGTCTCCTTTGATAATTCCAATTTCAGTATTGATAATTTCATGTCCAATATTGTGTCAACAGGTATTCAATTTCAATTTGAGCCGTTTTCTCTACCTTCCATATCTATAAAAATTATACCCATCGATTATTTTAAGATATAATGTGATACGTTAAAACAAAAAACGTTTTTATGGCTGTGACTTTTGGGCCATGGAACTAACCGAGTGTCTGGGTCTCTATGAACGTTGTTATCTGCTCTTAGTATAAAGTGAATATGTGAGAGTTCATCGCCATTGCTGTGATGTATTAAAATGTCAGTATGTAAAATGTTGCACACATGTGGAAAAAAAATCTCTTATCTTAATAACAATTGGAATCCTTTATATATTGACATACTACGACATCGCATCTTGAGGAAACACTGCCACTTTTTTCCTTTTGTTTGGGAGGGGAACAAAAATGCAACGTTTACAGATTTTTATTTTTACAAGAGTAAACTTTTTATTTGCTGCCATGAGTGAGTGCTTCAGATGAAATACCTTTTGTATATTTTCAGCCAAAAACAAAAGGAAAAAAACATGTGTATAAATACACATACAAAAAGCATATAAAAGGTATAACGACTATTAGGGTGAATTACGAAAAAAAAAAAAATACTCATCAGTCAAAATTATAAGAAATTTGTAAAAAATATTCGAGATGACTATGGAGGGATAGACAGTACATGCGATTATCAAAAGACTAAGAGAAAGGATTCAGCGGCACAAGCTCTTTCAGGCGAAATTAAAATAAATTCTCCCTTTTTCATATATTTACTTTGTTCAATACCTTTGCGTTTGAGGCACCCTAATGTGCAGACACACATATGAATGCACTTCACTTTTGTGCACAACTCAGCATGTTTCATTTTAAATGTTTCACAAGTGTTTTGCTGGAACTTTTATACAAACACGTCTGAATGTCGAAAATGGCGCACGACGAAGTGGTAATGGCGGCTTACGGTGTTCACTTGTACTTGTACTTTTGTGGCCGTAGAAATCCAAAAAATATTGAAGTACTTCAGCGGTTTAAGGAGTACTTTTTGTTTCGAAAAAATAACTAAAAAGTAGTCTATTGTTTTTAAACGAAAATGACGAGTACGACGGTTTACGCTAAGCTACAGGTAGTTTGTCCACTGCATGTGACTATTTATGTTATGTTGTTTGGCCCAAAGTTGAGATAAATCGATTTAAGTGATTTTCTCTTAACTTTCTCATGCCCAAATTAAAATGAGCAAACACAGTAAACACTTATCCCATGAGTATTATTTTGTTTTAACAATTTTAATTTAATTAAATTTAGATTTATCTTTTTCTATTAATAAATTTATTAAAATTTTAGATTTATATTAAGATGTAAGATGATATATTATATCTAAATGTAAACTTGTCCGTAAGGATTTTTCTGACCTTTGTGAATTCAATTTTCCACTTGGTTTACTATAAGACCATTATTTTAATGCGTTTCTACACATTTTGTATAAATATTTTTTTCGCAAAACGATTTTGAACAAGTTCACAGTTGCTGAGAACGGCTACCGAAAGAATACAAAAAAGAGGTATTATTTTGAATCACCCGGTATTTCGGTAGCTGTCACTTTTGAAGCTTTTATTCGTTGACATTTGACGCCATTACTAAAATTGGAACGATTCACGCATCAACAACGCACTGAAATTATTAAAATGCACTACAAAAATGGTGAAACTCTTGCAGTCACAGTTGGCAAAACTAAAAAGTTTCCAGACCGTGTTATCTCACGAAGAAGTGATCACAATTGGTCGTCGAGTTCTTGTTATTTAACATCCGAACATTTATCTCAAACAATTTAATTTTTCTTTGAATACCAAAATAACACCTCTTGTTGGAGAACCCTGTAGAACAAATATGTAGCTGCAAGCTTGCACAACACATAATGCTACGAAAAATCGAGATAATAAGTGCAATAGGCAACATCGGACATGAAAGGTTTAATTTGTTTAGGCTACGAATGTCTTACAGAGACAAAAGTAAATAATCCTGTCAATTATCGATTTTGGAGAATTAATTTTTCAATTCATTTCAAATTTTTGCAATTAGTGAAATTGAGCATCTGTAATTGATTTTTTGTTCATAGTACGCCTGTTGTTTTTTTTTTGATTACTCAAGTGATTATTTTAGTTTTTTCAACTTCAGTAAATACACTGCTGAAAGTATGAACAAATTCCGTTTCCTAATGCGAATTGCGAGTAGACGGTATTATAAAAATAACGTATAATAGCAAAGGAATGCTATTAATCTGCCAATGACTATAGTACTGTAGAACATTTTTTTTTATTTCGTAAATAGATGGAATTGATAAACAATTCGATTTTCAGCTACGTTTTAAATTTTCTAAAGTTGACGAGAGAGAAAAAAATGCATTTGCGGAAAAAAATTGTATTTAAAATTAGTTTATTCGAAACTCTTTGAACTAAAGACAACATAGTGCCTGACGCAGTATGTAGAACGAAAGCCAGTCACTCACTCTCGCATCGAAAAGTGAACCACTACCTCTTAGCTGTTCGTTCACAACAGCCAAACGTTGTGTGAGTGAGTGGAAATGTTGGCCGATCAAAAATTCTAGGGCTGTAACCTAATTGTTAGCTTAGGTTGACGTGGCAGTCTGAAAACAGACACAGTTAGACTATAAAGTCCATTGTGAACCATGAAAACAAGAGAAAATCATATTAATAGTTATTACTTCAAAAATCTACTGAGTCGGTCAATATCAATTTCGGCCAGCATGCCTAGCTCTCTAAAAAAAAATAAGACCCCTGTGTTGATCCCCGCATATTCGCCAGGGTAATGCAAGTGTAAAGGAGGCGTTTTATTGACTTATCCATCTCTTTATCCCCACAGCTTTTGCAAAAAGTCACTAATAGCAACCTTCAGTTTCATTGCATGCCTTCCAATCAGAAATTAGATGTAGATGAATGTCAAATATTGGGGGAATTATTTATCTCCTGTATTTATCTCAATTGGAGACAATTTTAACATTAAAATACATTGACCATTTGAGAAGCAACACATTTCCCCATTAATTATTACTAGTGACAATAATTTATGTACATTGCACTGGGTTACGTACTATAGAGGCAAAAACAAAGACTTTTAATTTCCTTCAAATATTTCCGTTTTAAAATATAACACAGGATTCGAAAATCGGTGTCTTGTTTTATAAAAAACGTTTACCACAAGTCGGACATGTATGCCTATTACAAATTAATATGGAACCGTTGACGGTGCCGATTAACAAAAATAAAATACCACAGAGAAATTCTGTCACATGAATCGGTTTAAATTACCACCTAATCCGATCCACTCTAATGTATTATTTACTATTCTCCAGGAGAAACTTTTTGCAATTCTTTGTTTCTGTTTCTTGTCATTCTTTCAGTTGGTGCCATCCGAAATGCTTGCACTTTCACACCAATTGGAAATGTCATTTGAGAAATAAAATGAAAGCAACAGCAACAATAAGAACGAATAAGGCTACGATGTTGATGATGACGACACAAAGAAGACAAAAGTAGAGCAGAGCTTACAACACTTGATATTCGCTTTAAAAGGAACATAAACAAAATAATCACATGGATTATCACCACTGTGCACGACTCGAATGTTAAATGTCCGGAAAATAGCTTCGTCGCCCCATGGCACTAGTTAAATATGTAAATATTTTAGTAAGTGAAATTGTCGTCTGGTGTCCGTGTAAATTTAGCTGCTTCTGCTCGCTGTCGCATGTATATTTATTGTTGTTGTTGTTCTCTTTCATGGATTTCTTTTACTTTTAAAGATACAAGCAGTGACGTGCATCTGTCAGGTCATCCAACATCGAGGTGGATTTAAATGTAGAAGTTGTCCTATGAAAACGACATTAGAGCATTTGTGGAGGGGGGGAAATTATGAATCACAAGAATGCGGCTTAAGTAGATATAACAAATATCCCATGGCCATTTGACATCATATTATTTTTATTTGACTGCAGGGAAACTAAACAAATTTGATTTGTTTTCTCATTATCATGCAAATCAGTTGCTAATAGAGTTTCATCTGTATTACAGGCAGAGTACGAAAGTAGCCCAATTCTGTATAATTTTGGTAATAGTAACTGTAATTTAATCGTAGCTGATCTTGTCAGTGCTGCACGTGAGATTTTCTTGGTTTTTCGTTAGTTATGTGTCAAGCAGAAAGAGTTCAATTTATTAAATGAGTTCATATATAAGTGCAGAAACGTAAAATGCGGCCCTCACACAATACAACTGGTTCTAACACTGAGTTGAGCAACCGAGTTGGTCCTTTGGACAATTTTATAACCAATTTCTTCTGAAATCTCATTTGCAAATATGTTTTGTAGCGTCAACATGAACGCACATGTCATTGCCATGATTTTAGACAAGGTTTTAGAGCAGGAGAAGAAAAAAAACACTTGAGCCATATTTTGATATCCCCCAATAAAGTCAATATTTTTTACAGGAATTCATTTTTTAACACAACTCCGCTACAAAACTGTGTTCATTTCATGACAAAATGCGAGTTGAATGAATAGTCCTCACATGTACCAACTAAGTTGACCAACTTGAGCTGAAGTCAAAATACTTTGATTTTCATTCAACCGACGACCAATTAGCGCTCGCAAGTTACAACTGGTTATCGACATGATCAAAATTGTACAAATCTCATAAAGCTAATCAAAATCTACACTGAAAAAAAGTTTCTCAATTTTATCTATTTGATTAGTTTGGACATAATTTTCCAGCCTGAAACATTTGTCGTCAAAGTTCAACATTCATTAATATTTCTTTAATTCCGTACATTAATTAAAAAAAATTGTGCCTTCATTTAATGAAAAGTTTTCAGAAATTTAGTGAAAAGTGTTCATCAATTTGATTGTGGGTAAACTTTGTATATCTAAGTAATGGTCACTATATTCGTCAGTAGATGTAATAGAAAAACTGAAATCTACTGACTCGGGAAAACACATAAATCACACTGAAAAGCATCGTTGTTATAAGGGAAAACATTGAATCAAAGGTTTTTAATTGTATTGTGGAGTTAGTGGAAATTTGCTAAAACAAACATATTAAAGGCCAGTCGAGACAGGACCATCTTCGCAGTAATCTTATGGTCCACCGCTCACCGTTTGTTCTTTAGAAGAACATTCACAGAAAATGTGTTAGCTAATGATCACATAGTTCATATATCCTCCTACATTGAAAAGAGTGTATTCGAAATCCCAGAGATTGATAGAATTGCATAAGAAAGCCGCAGTGTCAGCATCAGACGTATCAGAATATTAAATATTCGTTTTTCTTATGAACCGACACTAAAAAAGGAATGAAAGAACTTCTTTATAAATGCGGTAGAGAAGAATTAAAAAAATCCCACCCTTGCTGTTGTTGCAAAGAAAATCGAGCACGCCGTAAATATGTAGAATTTCCAGTATTCAGTCAGCAGAGAATCAGTTAGGCGGAGTGCATGATGTTGTGGGATGAATGCACGCATTCACATGTGTAGACTTCTGCACTGGGTTGGCCCTTTTTCCACATTTGAAAAATCTATGTTCATGGTGGTGGAAAAGAAGTATAGACCACAGAAAAGTTGTACGAGTACCTAGATTAGAAATATGACCGATATGACATTAATTGCCTGTTTCCATAAAACGAATTTGTTTGTTCGTTACAAATCCTCAATATTGGAAGCGTTATAAAATGGGTTTCAGACATTATTCAATTCTGGTTTTCAAATATATATTAGATATCGACAAATGGAACACAAATCCTAAATAATAAGCTCTCATTACTGGCAAGAATCCATTTTATTGCGCCTTCAATTTTGACAATTTGTAACGAACGAACAAAATCGTTTTAGCAACAATTTAAAAGAAATTTATTATGGAATCCAAACAAGTACAACGGATATTGTTCACTTTGAATAGAAAAAATAGTTCGAACTTATAAAACTCCACACAAAAAAGAGCCACCCTAGTATATGACCAGGCAGACGTTGTTACACAAATATACAAAACGTACAAGGACTAGAACAAATGTATGTACACTGAAGGAACAAAAAACCACGTTGAAAACTCATCAACGCTTGTGAACAATTTGTAACGTGTTGAATTCTTAAATAATCTGCGAAGACTGCGTTATTAAAAAAACGGGAACATCAAACAAACTGTATTGACAAATTTGGAACATCGTTGACGATTTGGCCACATCCGTGCTATGATCGACTTTTGTGTCCTTTTAGTCATAGTTTTTCTATGAGTGTACGTTTGTGTATCTGTTGAAGCAGACTAAAGTGAAACATCCCTTTGAAGTAGTAGATCTCTCTTGAGTTTGTTTGTTAATATATTAACATTATCTGGTATGGAAATACCACATCTACAGATTGGGTTTTAGGAAGGAAGGGTCATGAATAATGACTATGAAATTGTATTTCTCGCTCTCAGGAAATTTGTCTTGAACTTTATAAACAACTTGAAATGCATTCGATTTTTGAATTTTTTCGGGAAACAATTTGATACTCAGAAATATAACCAAAAATTATATTTTTTGTTAAGCCATTTTGACCAGACAAAGCCAAATGCCAAAATATGTTTTTTTTATATTTATTTGCAATCTTATTTCCCTTAACATTCCATTAAGGAACAGACGGGGAACTTCTCTCGAATTAGTGAGCTGTGTACCATATAATTTGTAAACCTACTGTTTAAAGCCTGCTCCGAACGGCTAATGCTTTTCTAGAGAAGTTTTACATGGCTTAGAGATTGCTCTCTTACTCGTAAAGTCGCCAACATTTCCGAGGTGAAAACAGCCTCTAATGTTTGATGGTTTTACCAGGGTTTGAACCTGGGTTCGACTGCGTGGTTGTCGCACACACTGCCTACCACGAGATAATAAGCAAATCAGATTACAATTCAGGTACAAAAATAGGATGTATAATTTTACTTCATTCAGAAAAATCTCTAAAAAAAAGTAATTGATATTGTCTGCAGGTAGTAAAATAATTGAAAATTTAATTAGCAAAATAGTTACATCAACCATTTTTTAGGGGTTTCAAATGAAACATGTCTTTTAACGTCTTTAGGTCGATAAAGATACCTAAATAGTAAAATAATTGAATTTTTAATTTGCAAAATTGTTGCATCAACCATTTTTATTATTTATAAATAAACTATTTCGGTAAAACATATTAAAATATGATTCGGTCATTATCAGCATTTATAAATAAACTGTTTCGTAGTAAACAAGTTGCATCAACCATTTTTTTAATTTCTTTAATATTACAACTATTTGTACAAAATTAATAATATTAAAATATGATCATCTGCACGCTGATGTTTTTGTTTACACACAAGTAATACGCGTGTTTGGTGTTTGTAGCAAGTAAAGCTTATTTCCTTCTACACAAAGTTTATTTGGATGTAAATATAACTCGTTTGCTAATAGTATTACATAATTGTGTATAAGCAATAGCGTGTTTGGGAAAAACAGACAACGAACTTATTAAATTCAACAAAGTACAACATTTGGGTGCGAATAAGTGTGCATTTGCAACTGTTTTCGTAATTTTTTTTCTGCATTTACGCTCTTTAAAATAAAAGCAATACCGATAGAATGAGATGGATTGTTATATAGAAATTCAGAAATTGAAAAAAAAAAAATAAAAAGTAGGTCAAAAATGCATACATTTACATACATTTGATATTTATCACCTACAAAAGTTAATGTTTGTGGTGTGGAAAAATATATATATATCTTTGATGCGAACTTGTTTGCTGAAATATGTTAAAATGGCCATTTTTTTCAGCGTGTGTCATTATCAGCATTTATAAATAAACTGTTTCGTTAATAGTAAAATAGTTGCATCAACCATATTTTTTAATTTCTTAAACGTTAATGCTATTTGTATAAAATTAATAATATTAAAATATGTTCATCTGTCATTGTCTGTCTTTATAAATACACTTTTTCGTTAGTAGTAAACTAGTTGCATCAACCATTTTTTTAATTTCTTTAACATTACAACTATTTGTGATGATCATCTGTCACAATTGTTTTTTATAAATAAACCGGTTCGTTAATAGTAAAATAGTTGCTTCAGCAATTTTTTTAAAAACAACAATGGTCACCACGACCATGCTTACAGGACCATATCTTTTTCATGCAATTTTCCATAACCAAATCGCCCTATGTACTCGATAGCCTCACGAATTCTATCTTTGAGGTCTTGAATCAACGCTGGGCTGTTGGCGTAGGCCTTATCTTGGACCTGAACCCAAAGAAAGAGGTCGCAAGGTTTTAAATCACAAGATCTCGGTGGCCAATTGTGATCACCTCTTCGAAAGATAACACGGTCCGGAAACTTCTTAGTTTTGCGAACTGTAACTGCAAGATTTCCACCACTTTTGTAGTGAATTTTAATAATTTCAATTCGTAGTTGAAGCGTGTATCAGTCCATTATTAGTAATGGCGTAGTTTGCACTTGTCAAATGGTAAAGAATAAAAGCTTTATAGCTACCGAAATAGCGGGTGATACAAAAATACACCTCTTGTTGGATAACATTTACTATCATTTTATGTTCCCAATATCTTAAAAAAACCGATACTATTCATAAAAGTTCTTTACTGACACATCATTTGGATACATGGAATTTAAGAGGTTTTTTTCATAAAGCTTATACCCAAACGAACACAACATTTTTTTATTTTTTTTTTATCGAACAGTTATGGACATTTTTTTTTAGGTGATAAAAATATTTTTTCTTAAACAGACCACGACAACGTTTGCTATGCATTACTAAATGTTTTCATTTGCATATATATTACCGGGCGATTTTTTCACATTTCCGCAATTTGTCTGCCCCTTTTAAACTGTAACATTTAATAACGCCCTACTTTCCAATCTGCAGACTACAGTATTTTGTAGCAGGTTGAAGTGTTATATTGCACGTTTCAATTGGAAGACGAAACAAATTAGTCCTTTCCATGAGTTGAAAATTTGCTACATCTCCATGGCACTACTGCGACGTTGAGGTAAATTTACATTTTCAATATTACTACCCTTAAGCAGGATTATTTTGCCATTTTGAAATCCTTTCACCGCTTGTCTTTTATTCGGGAATCACATAGCAAATGTTAGTCTTTTGTTTAAATGTGCATACGTCATTATATTAGTCGTTGTGTTTATGACAGCGCAGCCATCGTCTCTGTAAGAGTGCATGTTCCTGAAACATTCAGTCACGCTTGCACTCCTTTTCTGTTTCAATTTGTTTTGCCGTCTTTTATGTGTTTCTTTTTCACAGTGGATATTGACAGCAAGCCTGCTGAGTTTCCCTTTCAAAAGTTGGTGCAACTTCGGTAGGGTGTCTGATTCGTTGATTGTTGCAGAGTTGTGTGTGACATGCATATAAATTTGTTAAGGGTAACCGCGTGAATGGTGTGCAAAGGATTTCTCCTTGGCAATGCCTGAATGTTTTTCACGTAAAATCCTTTAAGTTGTTGAATTTCAAAATGCATAATAAGCAGGGAGTAAATACAAAATTCGAAACATCAACGATATGTAATGTGTTTGTAATTTGATATTGAATATGTGAAGTGTGTATGACTAAATTAGATATTGGATAATCTTTATTATTAGTTGATTTCCCTGGTATCGGAAGGCTGGGAGTGTTTAGAGATACACGAAATAAAATAACTAAATAGTAGTGGGCTTAGTAGAATTGTCTTTCTTTTTTTGAGTAGAGTAAAAAAAAAGTATTTCAAAACGCCTAAACAAATGTGTCCCGTTAATTTTATGTTTCCCACAAAATGATGGCAACCCTAAATGCCGACATCTGAATTATGAAGTGTTTTCGGTTGCTGGTATTTATTATTCTGCATTTTGCATGTCAGTTGCATATATTTTTCACAGCCGTCTTTTCTTTCATATCATTGCGCTTTGCCATAAACTTATCATAAACTCGCATGTGTAGTTGGTTCTAAGGTTTTCTCATTTCCCCCCTACTTTTTGTTGTTGTCAATTTTATATAAGTTTGAGTATTTTGCTAATTCACAACTCAACAAACTGTTGTCGGCAGACTCACCCGTACTGCCGACATTTTCAATTAATAATGCCTTGTGGTGACACAATATCCAAATGCCCAGTATTTTCCAAAACGTTTTTTTTTTCTTTCTCTCTTCTTTCTAATCTGTGTTGATGTAATGCAAAACAATAGGACAGAGAATTTACCTATGCTCCAAATAAAACCTAATTAATAGTCTAACCTTAACGTCAGTTATTCGCCAGAAGAACAACTTTTGTGGTGCTTTTGGAGTGTGTTTGACTTTTGAGTTGAAAACTCATTTGGAGTTTGTTGTTTCGGTACAGAAACACACCAACAGAAATAAAACGGGTCTAGAATTGAATTATGAATAATATTTGCATATACTTTTGTGGGCCATTTATATGTGCTGTCAAAAGAAACGTGCGCCGACAAGTCTGAAAAACGGTTTGTTTTTTGTTTTCGTTTGAAAATATTTTTTCAGGCTACAAAAAGTTTATAAAGATTTATAAAGTTGCAGGGAATAAATGAATGCTGTGTCTATTGGCTGTAGTAATCAAAAAGTTAAATATAATGAAACTTTTATAAATCAAATAACTTCGGCTTGTCTTGGTCCCGAGTTATTGGTTTGAACCGTTTATAGCCAAGTAGAGCCACTGAAAAATGTTTGATAGTCTTGCCAGGATGATAACCTGGATTTACTGTGTGAATGTCGCACTAACAACCAACAGCACCACGGCCGTCCAAGCAGTGCTCCCAATACACGCAAGTTTTGATGGATATTTGTGGAATATATTTAAATGATAAACTGTTGGGTAAAGCATAATCCCATTATCCGTCAAAATACCATATAAATTAAATAACAAAACATTGGAGCTGAGCCGTTAGATACACATTTTAGAATACGTATCTCTCCTATTTCTGGGGCTATCAATAATGCGCCACCATACCACACCATAATCGGTCTAAAACAGAGCAAATGTTCCGATTGAATTGTTTACACGCAGCTTATGCGGAAAATTTACATAAAATGCGATTTTGCACAACTCGTCGTTTTTATTTTTAATTTCCGCTAAAACGTCACGTTCGGTTACAGAAACCTTTTCAGCACAAATACAAACACAAACAAACACGAGCATATACAGCCGAGCATACAACACACGTACACCGACATACAGCCAGCCACACAAATACATTTCAATTGGGGAGAAATCGTTGAATGTTTGTTATTGTCACGAATTTGATTTACCAGCATCATTGTAAATTTATTTAAAAAGATTCTCGTTTAGCATGAGTGTGTGCCGGAGACTGAGTGAATGTGGAACAGTGTGCGCGTTATTTTGTGCATTTTGCATAAGTGTGCATAGGGTGTGGGTGTGTGTGTATATGTAGTTTTAGCTTTTCAAACATGAGCAGGACCAACGTTGTCTAACTGGAAACAAAAGTTAATATTCGTTGGACGATTTTGTGGGGGCTGCCTTGATTTTCTATTAAGTCTGATGTGGCGCAATTGATAGAACGTGTGTTTATTTAATATATATGGTTTTTGTTTTTGGTTTTTTTACACATTTTGACGTAGTTGTTGTGTAAGTTACACAATTTATTGTTTTCGCATTAGAAATGTCCACCCTTTTCAGATTTAAAACTTCGAAAAAGAGTCTCATACACTTTAAAAGTTACTGTACTGGCAACAATTTCCTAATATTTCTCTTCGTTTTAGTTTGAGGCTGACGTCATTATTTCTGCGAGTGGAGAATCCGATGGAGCATCATCTACTATCTTAAACTTAAAACAGCCAGCATTATCTTTTCCTCGCGCTTATTGTCCTGACTTCGTTCGTTGCAATTGCAATTATTCACTTTGCCCTGTCTTCGTTTACTAACCGACTCCATTTCTATAGTTGCAAATGTAGTAGTGACAGATCTCCCCATGAGCGAAGAAATAAGTGATCTTAAATGAGATCTATATGTGAGAGTATTATTTTCTTTCCTCTATATTCAATTAAATGTCATTAGCTGCATTTCTTTGAACAATTTGCAAGCAACATTTTCACCTTAACCGAGGCCTCGTGTCATGTACTGGTTTGGGAAGAGTTGAGTTTGGCTCAAGCCAATGGTGTTGTAGACATATTCATAATTTTCTGAGATCCACTTAGACCCATTGATTACATCTTCTACATTTTAAACACAAATAGATTAGCTGTGTACATTAGGGTGGAGTGAAAACATGCTTTTTTTTAATTTGAAAAAGTTAACCTCGGAAAGAGATGAAGTCTGGGGTCCTAATGAGGGGAAAAATAAAGAAAAAAATTTTAAAAAATTTTTAGGGGTCGCGCCTCTCCCTCGAAATTTGGAAATTATCGCTATTTTGGCGTTGATTTTAGAAAAATCCTAAAAATTAACGACTTAACTTATTCGAAATTTAAAAGTTTGAGCTTGTTCAGTGCCCAAACAAAAGTATTTGAGGCAAATATGAGGATAATCGACTAATATTTGTAGCTTTAGTGGCGATTTCATTGTTCAGTCAATTTTCTGAAGAAGGGACGATTTGACTTATTTTACTTTTTGAAATTTTTGAACAATGAGAAAATTTTTTTTAAATTTTTTCATGCCCTTATTTCATTGTTTACGCTATTGCAAACATTTATTGACATAAAACTTTTTAGGATTTTTCTAAAATCAACGCCAAAATAGCGATAATTTCCAAATTTCGAGGGAGTGGCGCGACCCCTAAAATTTTTTTAAAATTTTTTTCTTTATTTTTCCCCTCACTAGGACCCCAGACTACATCTCTTTCCGAGGTTAACTTTTTTTTTTGAATTTCACTCCACCCTAGTGTACATGGTCTTAGTTGCCCGGCGCCTCTCGTTTTATTTTATGAATTTACTTTGTAAATAAATAGAATAACAAAAACATTAGCAAGGCCGATTGGAAACTTCATTCGAATTTTGGAAGAAAAAAAACACGCCTAATATAAAATACCACAATGTGGTTTATAGTGCAGTCTGTATAGATTAAATTAGTTCGTACACCAGAACACAGCACGTTAGTCATTCGTGTGTTAAACACTCAATACCACAGAAATATAAAAATCATAACCTAATTTCATTAAAGGATTTTGGAAACTTTTCTTCAATTGCTGCCCGAACCCGCTTGCTCCGTAGGGAACGCGCCCGTCGTACATTGTTCTGTTGCACCTTAAGTGGCAAGCTCATGAAATCATACACCAGAATCAAATAGATGCAATCAATTCAACCACAATAATTTTCAATTACGATTCATTCACTTCAATGCTTAAAACCAATAATCATTACTTACGAGAAAATTCGAATAATACAATGAAATGTGTGTGTGTGTGTATGTATTGGCAAATTACAACACAAAGCAAATTATTGTAATGGGAAATGGCCACAGGAGTGAACAAAGAAAGCACCGGGATGTAAAAGCGATTATCTTTTGAAAATATGAAATTGATGAACAAAAATTGGGGCGGGGATGGAAATGTAATCCAACCACCCTAAAAATTGGTAGAAAGTATTACGCTGCAAAAAACCATAATTAGGCCAAATAGAAAATGAAATTGTACAAAATTTTACGAATTTTTTTGGGGGCTTTATTTCATATTTTTACAGTGGCTGACATACATGAGTACATACAAATGACGATACATATTTAGAAATTACCACCCAAGCACTAGATTGAAAATATATCCCAATTTTACACAGGGAATATCTAAGCGAAACATTAGGGCAAATTTATTTGATTTTGAGGTGTATTTTCATACCTTCAATAAATAATACAGAAATCAGGACCCACTGCAACTTTTTGGTTTCTATTTTTAATTACCTTCCTAGAATTTCATAATGCAATTAGTCGCCAAATTTAGGGCCTAATTTTCAATAAATCATCTGTAGAGAACGTAATAATGAAATTACTTCTAGCTAGAACAATTAAATAAAAATCTTAAAAGTATTTTTGAATTAGTTGATATCCATCTTTCGTATAACCAAAGTAAAATAAATAGAATATAGAGTGGAACCAATCGGAATTTTAATTTTTGAATAAAATATACTGTCGTTTATTTTACATTATTCAATATTTGCCCCAAAAACTATGAAACTATCTTTAGGAATACCATTAATGCACCTCATACGTCTGATCGTGCTTCTGCGAATCCTTATCGATTCCACCGTAATGTATTTTCAATTCAATTTTGCCACATTAACGCACCTTGTTGTTTGCCATTCCGGCACACCGTGTAAATGAAATGGAAAATCATTCAGGCGTGATGCATTACACCAAAAAAAAAAGCAAATTGAAGCTTTGATAAGAGCAAACCTAATCTGCTGGGAAGGGATGTTTGACCCGCCAAGTGAAGTACCACACTGAAAACGGCAATGAGTCAAAACAAAGAAACGGACTGCATGGTTTGCCAAAACCAGCGAGAACAATTTCCACGAATCCTTTGTGTTTTCAATTAAGGATATTAGCAACATTCGTTATACTTAGTTAAAACTGGTCAAAGGAGTTAAGAGATACTCGTAGATATTGGAAAATAGATGAAAAGTATTTTAAAGTATTCGTTTAAATGGGAAATGAGTTATTCTTCTTCAAATGTCACCACAGCATAATGTCATTACATTCCGCTATCGGAATTTACAAGTTCAGTACAAATAAATATTTTCTAAGGCCTTCTTACTAAATCCAAAAAAACTAAGATCTTAATATATATTTACCCTCGACACAGATTCACTGACTCTGTCACGCAGTACGTAGGAATTTAAATAGGCATTCTATAATTCTATATAAATTCTATAAATAATAATAATAAAAAAATAATATTTTTTTTTTGTACAGAAATTGTGTTTTCCCCAAATTTTTTTTCTCCAAAATTTTTTTTTTCCAAAGTTTTTTTTTACAATTTTTTTTTTTTACAAAATTTTTTTTTCAACAAAATTTTTTTTTTACAAAATATTTTTTTTTTACAAAATTTTTTTTTCCAATTTTTTTTTTCAACAAAAATTTTTTTTTTCCACAAAATTTTTTTTTTTTCAACAAAATTTTTTTTTTTCAACAAAGTTTTTTTTTTCAACAAAATTTTTTTTCCATATTTCAACGGGCGCCATAGGCGCATTACAACTTACTAGTTAAGATATATTGAAATAAATTTAAAAAAAATATCAGTAAATTATTTTTAAACTTCGCCTTTAGTACAAAATTCGTTCTTTAGCCGGACTGTTCGTTTGTGGAATAATCTTCCTGCAAGAGTTTTTCCTGCCTGCTATGACATTATCAAATTCAAGGCCAACTGCAACAAACACTACTCCCTCTTTCCCCCCTCCGATAACCTTCCTTCCTATCGCTAACACAGTGCATTGCATTGCACTACTGAAAGTGGACAGTTTTTATTATTATAGATTTTTCTGAATTTTTTTAAAAAAAAACATTGTCCCGCTAAACTTGGTAATAACTCTAAAAATTAATACAAATAATTTTTGTAAATTGTATAAATATTTTAAAATTTATTTAAAAAAAATCAGATAATTAGATCAATTTATGTTTCAAAATAAAAAAAAAAACATTTATAGAAAAAAAAAATTCTGTCATTACTCACGAGCATTGGAATTGTAAAGTGTCTCTAGCAATAATTTGGTTTTTACAAAAAAATCATATAAACAATATGCTGAAAATCGTCACATGACTGCAAAGTTCGAAGGTAGATTAAAAAAAATTAGAACTAACATAAACCAACGCCGCGATACGGGTCTTTTAATTTAGCCTATATTTTCACCCCTCATTCTCAGAACCGAGCTAACTTCTTCTTACATAAATTTGTTCCACAATGTAATTAGACCAATTTATGTTTCAAAATAAAAAATCCTACTCATAGAAAAAAAAATGTAGGCCATTTCTGTACTCACGAACATTGCAATTGTATATGGCTTTTAAATAAGCTTTTTTGTTTGTTGCATAGTGTAATAATATGCTGTAATAATATGCGTAGTATTTACAGCAGTGAATGGACTATGAACTCACTATGAATGAACTGGAACCGTGTGGCATTGTGCCATTTGAAAAATAGCAGCTCCAAAATGGAAACCCTCATATTATCACCGGAAATCCAAAATGACCAATCATCAAAAAACCCAAAAACGTGTTTTTAATTGATTCTTGTAAAATGGTCCAAAATTTACAATTTTATAGGCGAATATCTAAACGGCGTAACAAGAGGAATGTAAAGAATTTACAACAGTATTTGGCTTCTCCTGGAAGTTATAGAAATGCTTGTTAACTCATTTTGGATTTCTGGAGACGATATACTTGAACTTGTCACTGAGGAAGAACACTTCCAATAGTTCTTTGAAAAATTATCCCACACTGGAAAAGTGAAATTGTAAATGTATTATTATTGTACTATTTTAAAAGCCGTCTTCCACTTGAGTAATATTTTCTTGTCACGAGTCATATGGTCAAAATGTTTTGCCGTAATCGAAATTTATCTTACAATTGTTGATTTTTATTTATTTAATTACCATACAAAGTAAATTTTTATTCTAATTTTATGTCTAAGGGTAAACCGATTGACACAGACCATTTGGCAAGCACGCCACCAACTCTCCTACCGGGCCACTAATTTTGTTGATGTATTTCGATTTTTTTATATTCCAGAAATACTTTTGTGTGGTATTAGAACCTTATATTTCACTGTTAACAAGTGCTCAAGGTCCTAATCTTAATATATATTTACCCTCGACACTGATTCACTGATACACTGATTCACTGACTCTGTCACGCAGTACGTAGGAATTTAAATACGCATTCTATAAATAATAATAATAAAAAAAATAATATTTTTTTTTTTGTACAGAAATTGTGTTTTCCCCAATTATTTTTTTTTCCAAAATTTTTTTTTTACAAAATTTTTTTTTTTAACAAAAATTTATTTTTAACAAAAAATTTTTTTTTTTCAACAAAATTTTGTTTTTGCACAAAATTTTTTTTTTTCAACAAAAATTTTTTTTTCAACAAAATTTTTTTTTGTCAAGAAAAAATTTTTTTTTTCAACAAAATTTTTTTTTTTTTCAAGAAAAAAATTTTTTTTCAACAAAATATTTTTTTTCAACAAAATTTTTTTTTCCACAAAAATTTTTTTTTTTCATCAAAATTGTTTTTCCATATTTCAACGGGCGCCATAGGCGCATTACAACTTACTAGTATTATATATTTATCCTTTTTTTCGCTCCCTGTGCTAGTATTGTTAATTTAATGAGTTTCCCTCACTCACTACCTACAGACGAGCGCAAATTCCCACTTATTAATTCCTTCTTCTCTGGATACGTACACAGAACATTATTTTCTATGAAACTATGACATTCATATATCCACAGTTGTTATTTCAGAATGAATCGGATTTTTTAAATAAATTTAAATCAGTTCACCTCTATGTGTGTGTGTCCATACCAATGCCTTCATAAAGTTCGTTGGAGAGTGAATTGCATGTTAAACGAATACACTATATTTTTTTTCCTTTATTCCCCTGGACTATCTTTATATACGAGGGATTTCATATCTATCTACAGGTTACCCTCGTCTAACAAATTGTGTACATTTTCTTCCACATTAAAAAATGTTGTAAACTAAACTAAAATGTTGCTACATGATCTCTGTATTTAATCAGGGGATTCTGAATACATTTGGCTCCAGTCCATGCACAATCTTGTATATTTTGAAATCATCCATTTTATGAGGGACGAGGTCTGTTATGGGACGATTACCTGTATTCACAAAACATTACTCGTACACACATTTACATGTACAATGTAGACACTCGTAAAAACTCTATACGTACAGGTGTAGCACAGTCGTCCGATAAGATACAATTTTTCTTTAGTATTGGTATATATATATATGAGTGTGTGTGTGTGGTACTCACCGCTTGGTCGTTGATAAACCATTGTAAATGCGATGCTGGATGTGATTTCCCCGATGTACAATTTAGATTTAATATTTCTCCAATTTGGTATTGAAATTGTTGGCCTTTGATGTGTGGACCGTCACGTGGCAGATCTGTTGAATGGAGAAATAAACAGAAACGATATAAAACACAGTGCGCGAGCCGTACACTTTATTATGAGTTTTCAAACAATTTAATTTGGTTTTTGTGTTGCAAATAAATCATGTTATTTTTGCCATTAACAAATTTACTTTATGCCCCATTAAAAAGTTTTCTTTTCTTATGCTCATTCAATAATCTACACCCCTCCCACCCATCCACTCATTCCTTGTTTAACAAATGTCATGGAAGCATTTTTCTGTTGATTTTCGTTCTTTTAGTTGAATTTACTTTGCTTATTTCGAAAACGTGATTTGAATTCGATTCTGTCAGTCTGTGTTTGGTGAGTATTTGGAAAACTGTTCATAGTTACGTACGTTAGAGTGGGTAATTGAGCAAAAATGAAGTTCATTTGGAGAGAATATATTTTTATATTTAATCATATCCACTATTCAGTTTTCCGATTGTAACGAAACTTTGTTAAAGTCAGTTTTCTGACCTGAAAGGTTGTCAGGGATTCTGGATACCTGGAAATGTCATCTATTGGAATAATATGTATTGCCATCCATTTGAACATTTTATTGCACGGATCAGTTTACAAGTATCGTAGACAGAATATTTGGGTTTTGTGAGTGCAACCAGTTTATCTTAACATTCCGCGAAGGAACAGCCATGTTAAGAGAAATTGTTATTTTTTGTAGAAAAAAACACTGGGATCCGAAAGGATCATTAATTTCTGAAATTACAATTTTCCAACCTATTCTCGACCACGACGACAAATTTAACAAGTGGACAAATAGTAAGTTCGGCCGGGCCGAATCTTATATACCCTCCATCATGGATCCTTAAAAAGTCAATAAATAAGAAAACTATGAAGAAAGTAAGTGCAGGAACCCGATGCAGGAACCCGATCCCAAATTTTATCCAAATCATGAAAATGGGCGCATATTCGGATTCGCGAGAAAATTTCGTTGCATTTCGATACCCATATGTCCATGTTTGTCAGGGGCCGGTTTTTGGGCCGCTCGTGACCCGATAGTCTCAGGAACCCGATCACAAATTTTATCCAAATCATGAAAATAAATGCATATTTGGGTTCGCGAGAAAATTTCGTTGCATTTCGATACCCATATGTCCATGTTTGTCAAGGGACGGTTTTTGTGCCGCTGGTGACCCGATAGTCCCAGAAACCGGATCAAAAAATTTAGGCAAATCATGAAAATAAAGGCATATTTGGGTTCGTGAGTAAATTTCGTTGCACTTCGATACCCATATGCGCATGTTTATCATGGGCCCTTTTTTGGGCCCCAAGGGTACACGGAACCCATGAGCACGCCCATTTTTGGGATTTTTTTCCCATCTATAAATTATATAAACTTAGATGTAGTGAAAAAAAATATTTGAAAAATTTGATTATGGCCGGAATATATTTAGTTCCGTAAAGGGGAACTTTTTCCCCTTTGGTCCGATATGGCCCATTCTCGAACTTAGCCTGCTTATGGAAAAAAAACATCTTCCGACAAAATTTCAGCTTTTTAGCGTTGGTCGTTCGCACTCTATCGTGATTTCAACAGACAACAGACGGACGGACGGACGGACGGACAGACAGACGGACAGACGGACAGAGTCGCCGTGTTTTACGTGAGTATCTGCCACGTTGGCCCAAACTCACGGTGGTCTTAGCACCGGGTGAAATACAATGCGTCTACCAACGCCCCCATATGCAGCAAAGCTGTACATGAGTACCAATTCGAAAAACCATGTATTTGGCATGGGATCCCCCTTGGTTAGGGGCGGAGCCTATCTAACACTCCTACCGGTCTATGGGTCCCGGCGCCCGGTTGAAAAATGCAACTCCACATCGAGCCGAAGCTCTCCCCGCGATTTGGGTTTAAACCACAGCCACCACGATACTCCCCGAAGGGCCGCACCAACAACCAGGCTGGACAAAGTCCAGGGGCTCCTGGCTCCCGTGGTACCAGAATTAAGTCTCCGGTCAGACCTCGTAGCCGAAACTACTACCAGTTGAACTCCAAACAGTTCTGGACTGGTGGCCACCAACTTCTCCTCCATGCCAATAAAATTGGCAACACAAACGCCACAATACAATCAACAATAGCCCTCACGGGCTATTCATCGGCCATACTACCTGGCCCAGCGGGACAGGACGCACAAAACATAGGACATAGTCCCCCTCACGGGTGACTAGGACAACAAAACAAACAACAAAAATGGACATCACGAATTCGGCGGCTATTCTGCGACATCAGGTCTACGAGACGGCATGTGTAGGAAAACTACCTCCACTACGTCTCCCTAAGTCGCCTCCTACTAAAAACCCCACGGGCAAATTGCCCCAACCTCCCAAATGACGGACAGACGGACAGACGGACATCGCTAGAATGTCTTAGAATGTTACACTGACCAATAATATACAGTCGTTTTTCGATTTAACGAACTATATATTGTCAGCCCTGTTCGTTAAATCGAAAAATTCGTTAAAACGAGTACTATTTATGACTAAGTTTTTTTTGCTCTAAAACTATGGAAATAACCATTATAATATTTTTTTGGACACTGCCTTTATTATAATTTTAAACAAAGTTATCAATAAAATAAATGCAATTCATATGAATTTGTATTGAGATCTCGGGTTAGCCAGCCATGACTTGCATTAAAACTGCCACTGTAATATCGTTGGTGTAACTCTTTGGCTTTGTGTTGCAGAATAGAGCCAGTCACTTGGATATGCCTTTTCCGTTGATTTTGAAACCACAAAAACAGCTTTGCTTCCATTTTTGGAAATTCTCCGTCTTTAATTGCTTTTCTGTTCTTCGAACCGAAATTTGTCATCTCCGCGTTTTTTTTGCAGATTTTCCTTCGATTTTAAAATTGTGGATATAGTGGATTTGGCCAACCCATACTTAACACACAATGCACTCACACAATCACCTTTTTTAAAATCATCTACGATATTTAATTTTTCTTTTAATAACAATCTTTTTCTGTTTCCCATGTTTTTAATGTTTACACCACAAACGAACGCACAAGAATGGTAAAAAATCAAAAAGTAAACACACAAAATAAAAGCATCACATTGCTGGTGAATCCCCTATATCATATATCTATTGCTTTTACACCTTGTTTGTGTGAAATCATTGTATTTTCGTCTGTTTCTTTTTAATTTTTTCATTTGTTCGTTAAATCGAGCACAAAATTGGTTACACTGTTCGTAATATAAGGTACTCAATGGAAATTTTTTAGCAGTTCGTTAAATACCGAATTCGTTAAACCGATGGTTCGTTAAATCGGAAAACACCTGTATATACTTTATAGGGTCGCAGATCACTCTTTCGAGGTGTTGCAAACGGAATGACAAACTTAGTATATACTCCATCCTATGATGGAGTGTATAAAAAATAACAATAATAATTAAATTTTTTAAACAAAATAAAAATTTATTTATTTATTTTTTTTATTATTAAACTGTGTCGTGATGTGCCGTTTTTTGATACTAAGAATTATGACGAATGAAATGTAAAACTAATGGATTTTCAAAAAATAACCACTGGAGAAGTTGGAATACAAATTTATTAATAAAAAGGAACCTGAACAATCAGCCAGATCAAATGGGACAAAACATAAATAACAATTAAAAAAGTTTCCAAAGGTTCATCAGTTTGAAATGAAATTTGTTTAAAAAAAAAACTGCTACTCGCCTTAATGTTTTACATTGTACACGCATACATATATTTTTTTTTTGTTTCTGTCTCAAATAGCAACGAATAAGATTAGTTTAGCTGAATCATTCACTACCCCCCCAAAATGATGACTACGACAACGAATTATGTAAAGGCATTGTACTTTGCACTGTGGCACTTGAATGTCGCACGAACGAATGTTGGGGCTGATGAATGGGGCTGAATGACCAAAGTCTTGATTATGCTATGATTGGATTTATTTACATTTAAATCGATGTCCTTAATTTTTTTGTGATTTATACGAAAATATATTTACTGGAAATATTATACATTATCGAATAAGAGAGCAGCCGAGCCGATATTCACAAAACGGATTTGTCATTTAATGTGTAAATAGAAAAATTATGGTCTCCTTTGCTAAGTGGGAATAAATACGCTTAGTGGCAATTTAATTTTCTACAGTTGCTAGTGAATGACAGCGGTTTAGTCTGTGTGGCGCACATAGAGATTCTAAGTTCATGACATTCATTTAAAATAAAAAAACCAAAAGTTTCTTCGTTTCTAATATTTTAAAATCAAGGAATTTTTAAAGGAAATTCGTGGAAATATTTATAAAATAATAAAAAAAAAATGTGGCAACCCGACGTAGTGAATTGAGATAGACGCCAAGAGCTAATTGACTCGTCACCGGGCGCTGCAAGTTTTCCCTGTCATGAGAACAACATATAGAACCGCCAGTCGCCAGTACTAACAACTCAATTGCGTATAATGTCTCACTTGATTACGATAATAATGCAATTTAATAAAATCAGTAAAAATGTTAAATTTTATTAAGAAACTCGTCCCCATTCACTGTTAGAAATAATTAAGTGTTTGTGTGGGTGCCATAAATCAACAGAAAAAAGACAGATGATCATCAAAGTAGGCCGTATTGACGTCAGAATTATATAAATTACCGAAAGATGACTTATTAATATATAGAACATGCCCGGAATATACGAGGTAGGCGGGTATGTATGTAAGAGTTGGACGCAATATAACTTCAATGGTAAGACGGATTCTATTAAGTATATTCAGAATCAGTCCACTAAACTTTAAGTAAAATATTCTCAAATGTGTAATTTTTTGGTGGTTGAGAAGACAACCTCAAGTATTTGAGAGAAATAAAGTGAATTCTCATCAAATATTATTTGTATTAAATTAAATAAAATCGAATGTCAAAGCGTAAAGCGATATGGAAAGGATTTCAAACCCATGAACTGAATTAAATTTTATAGGTAAAGGTATGATCTGCGGAACTGCTAACGTTGTGGATCCCAAACTAAGGGCATTAGAGCCGAAATAATGGAAAAACTCCACTCGAAGAATGGAAATATACGAGACTGTAGACTGTATTGACAAATCATATCATAGCGTTCAGAGATTAAGATTTGGACGGACGGGAATACATTTTAGAGAAATGTATTTATTTGGAGAAATGCAACCACTATGACATGCTAAAGTGTTCTACAACAAAAGGTGTATGTTTGAATCTCCCGCTATTTCGGTAGCTGTCACATTTGAAACTTTTATTCTTTGACATTTGACAAGTACAAATTACGCCTTTCGTAAAAATCAAACAATACACGCTTTAACAAGGCTTTGAAATTATTCAAATTCCCTATAAAAATGGTGAAAATCATGCAGTCACATTTCGAAAAACAAAAAAGATACAGAAATTGGTGCGGTTTATGGTCCGACGGAGTCATTGGACCTTACATTTTCGTAAATGAGGTTCAATCAACAGTTAAGGATTGCGCTATCGATATATGATTAATGATTTTTTATGGTCGATGATTTTATGATTTTTTATTAATCTGGACCACCACACAAGCAATGAAACCATTGCTCTTTTACCGGAAAATTTTCCGGATATTCTTATCTTTCGAAGATGTGATCACAATTGCCCACCGAGATCTTGTGAATTAACACCTTGCGACTTCTTCCTTTTGGGCCACGTGAAAGATAAGGTCTACGCCAACAGCCCAGCGTCGAGAACATAGGGTAGCCACTTTGAAATTTAGTTATGGACAATTTAATGAAAAGGATATGGTCCTGTAAGCGTGTTGTTTTTCATTATTAACGGCATACCTTTCACTTTATTAAGAAATAAACATCCGATCATTTATCTCAAAAAATTCCATTTTTCTTTGAATCTTAAATATATTTACCCTCGACACTGATTCATTGATACACTAATACACTGATTCCCTGATCGACACTGATTCACTGACTCTGTCACGCAGTACGTAGGAATTTAAATAGGCATTCTATAAATATATAAATAATAATAATAAAAAAAATAATATTTTTTTTTTGTACAGAAATTGTGTTTTTTTTACAATTTTTTTTTTCAACAAATTTTTTTTTTTCCAAATTTTTTTTCAACAAAATTTTTTTTCCAAATTTTTTTTTTCAACAAAATTTTTTTTTCCAAATTTTTTTTTTCAACAAAATTTTTTTTTTCCAAATTTTTTTTTTCCAAATTTTTTTTTTCCAAATTTTTTTTTTCAATAAAAATTTTTTTTTCAACAAAATTTTGTTTCCAACAAAAATTATTTTTTTCCACAAAATTTTTTTTTTCCACAAAAAAATTGTTTTTTCCACAAAAATTTTTTTTTCAACAATTTTTTTTTTTTTCCACAAAATTTTTTTTTTTTTCAACAAAATTTGTTTCCATATTTCAACGGGCGCCATAGGCGCATTACAACTTACTAGTATCAAATAACAACTCTTGTTGTTGAACCCTGTATAAGAATTACACTTTGTCCATCAACTCGTTGGAAAAGGGATTTAGCTTTACAAATTTGCCGAATAATGATTATTTTAAGGCCTTGGAAAAACAATGGAAGTAACGTTCATTCAACTAGGCCATGTTAAAGAATGACAAAATCAGGTTCTAGAAAATTACATCATTACTTATTTACCACATACTTATCAAACAATCCTCGTAGTTCTAAAATAATATAAGAGGTTTGGCGGTGGAATTGATGCTAATGTTTATATGGGGAAGACACTTGAGACGACGGAATGAAACTTTGCCGACGGAGCATCAAGGAAATATTTCACTATGTCATCCAAAAACAGAATATCATATACATTCTACGAATTTTCCACAGCGTATCCTGAAGAAGCTACTCTCAAACCAGTGAGCTGTACAGGATATAGTTTGTATAGACACTGACCGCGGCGTTTTGTTTCATGTCGATTCTGAAAGGCTATTGATTTCTCTAGAAACGTTTTATATGGCCTGCCTCTGAATTCCTTTGAAAAATAATCAAAACAGCAACCGCTGGCTGTGTTCCTTCAAGACATACTCATTCTACTCATAACTCTGTGCCATGTCTGGCCTTTCATCTGCTTTCATCGTCCTATATGTTACATTGGTGGTAATTGGTGGCCAAAACTTAGAAACCTTTTACAAAGATGCCCATTTACATATGTATGTAGTGCAAATATTGAGGAAATTAATATTGTTTAATCCCGCCCGTCTTAGCACTGTATTTTCCACACAACAGACATTTCTATGAAGTTTTAAACGAAATGCACGAGAATTTAATACATAAGGCAGGTATTAATTAGTGGAATAATGGATCCCTGACACATATGCCGAAAGAAATCAAAGTCAATGAAATTACTTTGTGGCATAGTGGCATCAGCATGTGTAGGGTTTTCTATATCATAATTAGTGCGTGTAGCTGTCACTATTTTGTAATATAATCTTACCGTAAAAAAATTGTACAATCAGATGTGAGCTAACATCTGGAATTCTCTTTTTCTAAATTGACACAAAATCAACTATTAAACTGTATATTATAACACAGAATTAAGCCATGTCCTTAGTTCGTTTTTTTTATTAAGTTTCAGTTTCAATTTTCTTTTTCGAAATTAACGATAAAATTGAATATTTTTATGAAAATTAGTATAATTCGCATCAGTTCTAGAAATTTGATTTTTACGTGAAAAATGAAAATATTCTTATTTGCTGCAATGGTTTTAGTTATAACTCAAGATCTGTAAACTTTATAAATTATATATACTTTTATATATAATTACTTTTTAAGCATGATGATAGATGCAATAAATAAATAAAAAAAAAGAACATGAACAACTAAATTTATAAATACTTACAAACAACATCCATTTGTCCTTCACCTTGAACGGATGAGAAATTCGGTGCCTCAGCCGATATTTCGCAACGATACAATCCCGTTGAGTTTATAGTCAGACCTCTTAGAAGTACACGCGAACTATCCGAATGTTCTTCCTGTAAATATTAAGAATAATACAAATCATATAGTTTTCAATTAGAATTATTAAGTAAATTATTGTTATGGAAAATATAAAAATGTTTTTCTTTTTTACCAATTTATGATGAAGAAACAATGTCTGAACATCACAGATCGGATATCCGAAGTTAAAAGTGTATTTGAACACTCCAAATTACCGCCGGTTACAATTCAGAACGTGGGTTATTTTCAATATTTGGGTTAAAACTTGGTTCAAAACATATTGTTTTATCTCGTAACCATGTCTATGGGTGTTAAGTTATGGAGAAAACACTTTTTAAAAATTAATGACCAAATGTGGTAAAAAACACATCGTAAAACTCTTGTCACTCTCTCAGTTATAAAGTCACCGGGAATTACAAGGAACGCGAACGACTGCTGATGTTTGATGTTCTTATACGGTTGTGAATGTGGATTTCACGTGTGATGGCCACTCACACTATCGATGGGACTTGTAATGTCCATAGTCAGATACATTTCAAAAAAATGGCGCCCTAGGGGTTTTTACATTAATCGTTACTTCTCTTTATAATATTGCAGTTTAGACGACTGCAACACGCTCTTAATAACCGCTTCCATCGGTAATGGCCAGGGTATATAGGATTGTTTTAGCTGGGGAAAGTCCTCATTAACGCTGCCAATAAATCAGTTAGAGTCAGTAATATTTTTGTTTGCATCGGATGATTCCTGGACAATCCAATTCCTATTTCTGTGTTATTTTCATATCTTTGTTGTGGATTGCTACACGAGATGTATGTTCTGTTCTGTTATTAGAATAGTCTCAATCTTGTCTCTACAGTGTACTCTATCCTAAATCCTCTTCAATTCTCTTGTGTACTTGTGTTTCCCCCAAATACAGTTTTTGTATTGTCAATCGGCATTGAAAATCGAGTAAAGTTAACGTTTAATGTGTTCAGTGTGTTTTCAGCAAATTAATGTAAAATATTACGGACAACATTTTTTTTAGAATATATTAACCCTCTAACTGCTCAAGGTTTGGGTCTCTTTTGTCCTTTCTTTAAAAAAAAACATTAAAACAGGGACTTTAGGGGTTAAAATTCCGCAGAAATATTCTCCGAAAAATTTTACTATAAGTCGCTGAATACACCAAAACGGATAATTCAACCAGAAAGTCAGAAATAAGACACAGAAAACATAGCATCGGGTTAATTTCGCAAGTGTTAAACATTTTATTTTAAAGTACTCCAAAAATTTAGCATGAAAAAATATTCAAATTTAACTATCAGTAATATCTTTATTATTCTACCTTCGAGAGTAAATTTGTATAGGAAGTATTCAATAATTGCATTTTCTTTTAGCTCTAGGCAATTTCATTCCATTTCATTATCATACAATGTCCAGCATATTTCAGCGATAAGCGAATTAATGTTTTTGCCTTTATAGGGCTCGTCAATGGGTGCGCATTAGGGTGGAGTGAAATTCAAAAAAAAAAAGTTAACCTCGGAAAGAGATGTAGTCTGTGGTCCTAATGAGGGGAAAAATAAAGAAAAAAATTAAAAAAAATTTTTAGGTGTCGCGCCACTCCCTCTAAATTTGAAAATTTTCCCTATTTTGGCGTTGATTTTAGAAAAATCCTAAAAAGTTTTATGTCAATAAATGTTTGCAATAGCGTAAACAATGAAATAAGGGCATGAAAAATTTTAAAAAAATTTTTCTCATTGTTCAAAAATTTCAAAAAGTAAAATAAGTCAAATCGTCCCTTCTTCAGAAAATTGACTGAACAATGAAATCGCCACCAAAGCTACAAATATTAGTCGATTATCCTCATATTTGCCTCAAATACTTTTGTTTGGGCACTGAATTCGAATAAGTTAAGTCGTTAATTTTTAGGATTTTTCTAAAATCAACGCCAAAATAGCGATAATTTCCAAATTTCGAGGGAGTGGCGCGACCCCTAAACATGTTTTAAAATTTTTTTCTTTATTTTTCCCCTCATTAGGACCCCAGACTACATCTCTTTCCGAGGTTAACTTTTTCAAATTAAAAAAAAAGCATGTTTTCACTCCACCCTAGTGCGCATTTATCCTCAACCACACTACTGCATCCCGCTGCATCTTTGAATTTTAATTTATTTCCATTTTGTAATTTAAGCCTGACGGCTATCTCCAAGCGGAGTATTTCTAGCTTATCCTGAAATATATTCTCGTTTCCAGTTCATGATTATTTCCGGATCCTTTCTCGCAAAATATGGAGTAAGTGTTGTCGTTATATTCTCATAAAATTCTAAATATCTTACAATTGATTTATATTTGCATTGTTTCTAAAGTAATTTCAATCCATAATATAATGCTGGAATATAATTCTACACAAGGGGCTTTTAATCTACCGAACAAATTCCATTCCCCTTTTTTTTCCCCCAATCGAAATGGGCTTTAGCTGGCATTTACTGACCCACACTTCTTTGTAAGTGAAAAACAAACAGTTATGATTATGAAAATGAATCAGTGCCAGACCTCTTTGCGTATACGTTGCTATTAATTATAATGAACAAAACAATGTAAACATTTCGCAAAAATCTCATTTGCAATTCATAACCCTTTTCATTTAATCAGACAGTTCCTCTCTCCCTTCTGTGATGATCTACAGATTTCCATTTCCGGAGTGAGATAAACAAGTGAAACGTTCTTAAAAGTTCTTTCTTTTGTGGAATTTATTTTAATAATTCATGCAACACAACTCATAAATCTGCCTCCTATCCTGTTTTATGTTTTCAAATAATTATCGTCAATCTATTCTATACCATTGTCCTGTTTTTCACAATTGCAGTGCATATATTTACAGCAGCAATAATCGTTTAATTTCCAGCATTTTACTTTTACCTGTTTCAACAAACGTTGGGAGCACACTACCGCTTTATTTGTTTTTATGGAAGGATCAAAATGAACTATCTATCCTTTCTCGCCTCAATGCCCGTTAGTTACTGGCATTAATATTTAATTCCGTAATGCTGCTCACAGTACAGTACACGAAAGTAGAGCTACATAGATTGTTTGCAACAAAGGAGTAGATGTGCGGGTGTAGGCACAAGGAGGTGCCGGCGAAAGCGACTCTTCCATGGGGGAGCGAGTGGCTATGTTGGAGTATATGAATGTTCGTGTCTTATCTCGGAAATGTAATTTCCTTTATGGAATACAACAATAATAATAATTCATACTTACAATAACTCGTACGCCATCAACTCTATAACTCGTTTTTGGTGGATTCGCTTTTGGCACAAAACGATAGAATTCTTCATTATCCTTGTACCATTTAATGGCATACAAATCTTCACCTTCCTCCTGCTCATCGCCATCGCCATCGTCGGCGTCGGCCTCGTTGTCTGAGTCGTCCTCTTCGTCAGTGTCGTCGACATCGTCGGTGTGCTCGTTCCGTTCATTACTGTCGTCGGAGATTTCGTCGCGTCCAGGATGGCGTCCATAGAAGGTGCTGCTGCCGCTGTGGCCGAAACCACCTGTACTGGTGTGCGTTGTCTTGCCTGTGTAGGTGCTGGCCCCGACACGACCACCATAATTGCTGTTGTGACCGGGGGAAGACAATGAGGATGATAAGGATGTCGAGGAGGTTTGGGATCTGCCCCGGTAGACACTGTGGCCATAGGGCGAGGGTGGCAGTGTCGGGTACTCCGGATTGTACTGGCGTTTTTGTTTTTGTTGTATATAAGGATATTGTTGCTGTTGCTGCTGATAGTATGAGTCACCACCAGTTGTGCTGATGCTGCTACTGCTGCTGCTGCTGCTTGTGTCCTGCCATTGTGCCTGATATGCCTGCACTTGTGGCTGGAAGTATGGCTGTCGATGTTGTTGCTGTTGATAGTGATGTTGCTGTTGTTGCTTTTGTTGCTGATGCTGCTGGGAATGTGTGCGCATGCGCTTGTACGCCGGTATTTCGTCGTTGTCCTCGTAATTCATATTGGTACCGGCAGCGACGTGCTGATAATGTTGGTGGCGCTGCTGATGATGGCCGTAACCCTGATGATTGCGATTTCGTGTGTGCATGCCACCAAAAATCCCCTTCGATTTGTTCAGTTCATATTGACATTCGAGAAATGTCGACTCACCTCTCAGCTTGTAGGCAGGTATGGAAACTTTGATAAGTCGTACACCAGCCAATCCTGCGAATAGAAGCAAATAAACAAATCGCATTATTGTGATGACACACCATTTGGTACAATCTACAATTTCTTTATGATCAATTTAAGGAAATTGCTTTTTTCTTCTTGCGATTTGTGCAACCACCAAGCAACTTTATGATTATGGCTATTCATTCGACAATAAACAAATAGAACGAACGTTTGCCAAATATTGGAAAAGGAAAATCAATAATTTAACACCACCGCAGTGTATTCAATTTACATGCGATTTCCGGAGTATTTCCCCAAGAGCTAAACCGTTCGTCTACCCTTGCCTTCATTGTCGAGACAGACAATTGTATAGTACATACAGACTGCTTTTATTTTACCTTGTTTCGCTGGATTACCCCCACTTCCACCATCAAATCATCCCTAAGGCATGAAAAACAATTTCTTTTATTTGAGTGTTTTTATTCTTTCCCAGAAGAAGAAACACGAATGTCCGAATGAAACGTTCAAATTTGTAAAGTGAAAAGTAAGTGAGTATTCTCTGCCTTGCTATATGCTGGAATTTAATTAAATCAAGTCTTTTAAATTTGGGGTATTGTGTATTTGCTCTAACGGGTTTATAATCCACAAAATAATAGCAATGAGTCAGACATAAAAACTCTGAGGATCTGGTAACATAACTTATTCCAATAATTAGCGACCGAAGGATTCAGCATAAGGAAGCTGTTTTGAGTGTCCACTTCCTAACCAATATGGAGTACGAGATCAGTTAGCTTACCTGTGAACAACTCGGCCAAGGAAAGATTCGTCGTGTCTGGTCAGCTAGTCTTTTGTTTGAGCCATACCGGGAGTTTTGATAAATGATTCATGATGACTTGTCCATGTGAACACAGTTTGACATTATCAGCTGTCAAACCATAGTTATCGATAAACAACCCATACCTCACGACTGTCCCCTTAAAATATATTGTAGTCATTGGCGTAGGAATGGGGGGGCTGGGGGTGCTAATACCACCCCAGAAACATTTTAGCCCCCCCCCAGGATATTTTAGCCAGAAATTTTAAAATTGGTTAATGCCCACATACATTTGATTTATTGTAGATTTCACCAAAATATGAAATCTAAAAGGTTATAAAAAATATTTTTTGTCTGTAGCCGATATTTTTATGTTTTTTATGAAGGTCTGAAGTGTTCTCTTTGTCAATTTAATTAAATTTATTGAAGTAACAATGAAATTTTTATGTTAACGTATATTTGTTTAATTATAAACATCCTATTTTTTATTCAAGCGATTGTTGTTGCACCCCCCAGCAGAAATACATTGCTACGCCAATGATTGTAGTCTCTATGAAAATATCCGTACGACTTCGACTAAAGCCATTTCAGATGTAATTGAAGCGAAAGAATGAAATCTGTTAATTGCTTAAAGTTCCGAATTGAACAATCACTGCCGCATATTCCTATATTTTATTCCCAGTTCAAATTACACAGTAAAAAAAATTCTTAAATTTCAATAAAACTATTGATATGCGATTGATATCACCACTCAATTAAATATTTCGTATATATGAAAAATGCATCAAATGATGGAACAAAATTTAATGAAGGAAACCAAAAAAAAAAAATTCATAAGAAATATCTGAAAGTTTGATGCAATTTTTTGTTTTCAAAAATTGTACACGGTTTTCCAACAAGAGGTGTTATTTTGGTATGTTATTTTGGATGATTATTTCATAATATAGAGGCATACCTTCCTCCCGTTAATAATGAAAAAACAACATCAGCCAAATGGCCACCACGACCACGCTTACAGGACCATATCCTTTTCATGAAATTTTCGATAACCAAATCGCAAAGTGGCTGCCCTATGTCCTCGAAAACCTTACGAATTCTCTCTGTGAGGTCTTGACTCGACGCTGGGCTAAAAAAAATCAATTTATGAACCTTTTGTTAAACATTTTTTCTTGTTTGGGTTTTAGAAATATATTTTGAGTTGTTCATGTGTAACAAACAACAAAATCAGCTCATCATTCAGTTATGCAGAAGAACTTTAAACTGATATTACTAGCTCAACTAAAAAGGAACACCTGTAACCACATACAATATAAATATGTATGTCCAAAAAAAAAATATATTTTTTTTGCTAAAACTGATTTAGATTGCTTATGGTGTAAAGTTTTTTTTGAGAAATTTTTTTAGTTTTTTTTGGAAAAGGTTTAGAGGTGCCACAAAGCGAAAATTTCGGGTTTTCCGAGTTTTTCCGCATTTAAAGAACAAGTTGTCAATAAAAAGCATTTTCAAAGTCGTTGAAACATCATTTCAAACGAATAAATTATTGATTTATTTCGCTTTCAATGCATTACCTTCTTTTGTACATTTTCAAATTCGATGTTGTCATCCAATTCCATCTGTGCTCAACACACCTGACAAACGTTCACCAACTCCGACTTTGCTTTATGTAATATAATTCTTACCTAGTTTAAGTTCTCGGCAATTACAAAAGAATATCTACGTCGACAATTGGGTCTCTCATATCGAAATTAAGGTCGACAATGTCAATGAGAAATCAAGATTACGACAAAAGTAGCTATTAAAGTACAGGACAACATCTTATGACAAACGAACAAGAAAATCTCTTAAGTCCTCGTGTACCCCCCTAATGCGGCAGATTATACCCGCCTTCGTTTCCCTGACTGGCCATCCCTCCGCCGCCTGCTGACACTGTGTATAATGCTAAAGGTAAACTTTCCTTGTGTCTGCCAAAGGATGATGGAGCGTGTGGGGCAGAGGGTCTGAAGGCAATGAAGAAAAGATAAAAGTTATGCTTTTAACTAAATATGCCTTTTTAACGCTAATTAGATTCTTAGCACTAATTATCAGGCGTCATTAAAGAATTTTTGGCAAACAAACAACAAGAATAAGCGAAGCGTGCGCCTCCGTGTGTTTGTAAAAATCGAAAAGGAAACTTTAGAATTTGGGCCGATAACGAAAATAGACATCAAATGTAAAATACCAAAAAAAAATGCCAAAAGTTAAATGATGCATAAAAAGGACGACAGATCCTTTAAGTATGCTCTACAAAGTAGGTAGAGTTGTTTTCCATTAAAATTGTAGTATTCCATGAAATAATACGTTTGTTGGACTGCGACCAAAAACAGTTGAAATAAATTTGAGAGTATTAGAAAACCCGTAGGAAAAAATACTTAACTTTCAATGACAATAAATAAGTGTGTAAACAGGCTTGGTATTCCAAGTTGTCAGAAGTCAAACAAATTCCAAAACTCCGAACCTTGAGCTATGAAATCCCAATCAGGGAAAGTGAAATGTTTCAACATCAAAGTTGTGTTTTAGTCGATGGATTTCATCGATCAGGAGCCTGCTGCCTTGAGTAGATGAGGAGTGGTCTGCCTCTGAAAAGGTTACAACGAAATACAACAACACATAGAGAGGATAACAATGATTTGCCACCTGAAGGGGTTTAAGTCTAAATCCAAATCTGTATCATTCCAGAAATCAAACAATGATATATACAAAATTTAAGAAGGTATAAAACAGAGTTAAGTCTGCTAACAAATTGTCAATTCCAGAGCAATCAAATAGATTAGATTAATGTTCCTTAATTTGTATTGGGTTACAACTCAGAATCCTGCTGGTCGATTGGCTGAAAAAAAAATGTTTAGAGTCGAATATCAGTATTTTTATTGGCTTTAGACCAGTTATTGATAGCATCGCCCGCATCAAATTGGACTGTGATATGTAGTCTGTGTGACACATCAAATCGCGTTTCGCATCAAACACATTGCAGTGGCTGTTTCCATCTCCGATTTGTCTCGTAAAAAACGACGATTTTGTGGGTGAGACAGTACACTTTGTGTCAGAATCGTCTTGCTACCTGAATTTAAACCCAGTAATCTGGATGTCATTTGGTTTCAATATGACGGTACTACTTGTCATACATCTGGTCAGTACTAGTCTGACTGTGATACAGTGTAGAAGTTCGCGATGTCAACTGCGCCACCTAAATCGTTATGTTCTAAGTGCTTTAAATCCTTGCAATCTGAAAAATACGTAAGGTGCAAGATTTGCAATGGAAAGTTTCATTACTTTTGTTCAGATACTGACGATCTCAATGCTTTGGAAGCTATAAAAAAATGCAAAAACATTATTTATAATTGCAATAATTGCCTGAATGTGTCGGGAGATTTGGTGGCTTGTGTATCGTTGCTCTCTGGTGAAGTTAAAGAGCTTAAACTATTGCTGAATAACTTTCTCAGTTCAAATAGAAAAGTACCAACATGTGCTTCTTCTAGTTCTAATACTGGTTTGTCAACTTCTAATGCAGTTGTGCCCTCTCTTGCTTCTTCTAATATTCAATTGCCTTCATCTAACTCGTCCGTCAAATGTGATCAACCTGTTCGTGAGCATGCAGACTTGGACTGTAATGGTGTTAGTGCACATTTGTTTAATGAGAATTGTCTCGCTAACTCTGCTGTTGGTGTTGCTGCTATCCAACATAGTGATGCTGCTTGTTCTTCTAATAGTGCTCATCATGTCTCTCTTGCGTTTGCTAATGAGTGTGCTGAATCGACAGATGCAAATCACAACCCAGCAAACATTGCAGTGTGGAATAAAGTTAAACCACGTAAAAATCGTAAAAAGGCTGTTATCATTGGTCAGTGCAATAATGATGATCTTGAGGTTGTTGTAAGAAAGAAATGGGTTCATCTATCATCATTTAAACCCAATGTTTCGGAGCAGCAAATTATGGATTATGTTGAAAAATATATTGACATAAGTAAAATGCATTTATCATGCTACAAATTAGTGAAGAAGGATGCTAATTTATCTGATCTAAAAAGCATTAATTTTAAACTCGGAATTACTGCTGATTTCTACAATGAGCTTTTTAAACCATCTTTATGGCCAGCAAATGTTCAAGTTCGCCCATTTAAGAATTTTCAGACGGATCATCAACATGCACCTCGCACTTAAAACCAAATGCTTTTTCGTCGCTTAACATCTACTTCCAAAATATTGCTGGAATGAGAACTAAACATAATTTAGTCTTTTCTGCATCATCTCAAGCCGCTTATGATATTGTGATTCTTGTTGAGACATGGCTGAATGAATACTTCTATGATGGTGAATTCTTTGATACAATTCTTTATAATGTGTACCGCAAAGACCGAGATCCTCTTAAAACAGGCTGTTTACGTGGAGGTGGAGTTTTAATCGCGGTTAAAAGAAGTTTAAAATCTACGCTTGTGCAATTGCCGAATAATGACACAATCCTGGACCAGCTGTGTGTACGCTTAGACGGGACTGAGGGTTCCTTATTTGTATTCGCATCATATATTCCGCCTGGTAGCCAATATGACGTTTATGATGCACATGTCCAAAATATTGCTAAGCTTGCTCCAGATGATGAGAGTGATGGATGTGTAATCCTAGGTGATTTTAATTTAAGTAAAGTTAACTGGTCGGTATTACCGAAATCAAATGCTATGTTTCCTACTAATGTCAATTCTGTCATTGAAATTAATGTTATTGATACAATTCTTAGTCTATCCCTTGTTCAAATTAATTCATTTTACAATAATATTGGTAGAATTCTTGATCTCATTTTTATATCAAACAATATGCACTATCTTATTTCAGTATGTGATTATCCATTTTGTACTCCAGATAATCATCATGTTCCAATTTGCTTAAATATTGAATTTTATAAATTTTCTAATTTTACCAGTTTAGGTAATCGTTTTGATTATAATGCTTGTGATTTTGTATTAATTAATCATCTCATCTCGAGTATTGACTGGACACATATTTTTTTGGGCAGAACAATTCATGATTGTTATTCTGAGTTCATAAATATAATTGTTGAAATTCTTCATGCTAATGTTCCTTTATTGAAGCCGAAATGTTACAAACTTCCCTGGTATACTCCGGGTTTAAAAAAATTAAAGAATCTGAGAAATAAATTCCACAAAATCTTTAAATCCACAAATTCTACATATAGCAAAAATAAATATGAGCACTACTCTAGAGAATTTTCTTTTTTAAATAAATTTCTTTATAAGCAGTACATTATTAGCTTTGAAAACAAAATTAGCAGTAATCCTAAATCATTTTGGAATTTTATAAAGTCAAAAAATCGCAATAGCGACTTCCCTTCCTCAATATTTTTTGGTGATAATTTTGCCAATTCACCTCATGATCAGGCAAATTTATTTGCAAGTTTTTTCAAATCTAACTTTGAGCCTTTTACACAGTCTTTTGATTCCAAACTGTTGGAAAATGTTGTCTCTGTTTCGGATCTGACATACTTCCAGTTTAGTGAAATGGACATTCTATCTGGTTTATCTGGTTTGAATGAATCAGTTAGAACTGATAATGATGGTATTTCTGCTCTGTTTCTTAAAAGATGTGCATCTTCTTTTTCTTTTCCACTCCAGTATATCTTTAATTACTCGTTAAAGACTGGTACATTTTTAGATTGCTGGAAAATTTCTTCTATTACTCCTATTCATAAATCTGGCTCTAAAGCTGACACTCGCAATTATAGACCAATTTCAAAATTATCAACTGTATCCAAGTTATTTGAACATTTAGTTTATGATAAGTTATTTCCGTCCACTTATCGCTTTATATCTGAATTCCAACATGGTTTTATAAAAAATCGTTCAACTATCTCTAATCTTTTGGTTTTTACGAATTTTTGTATTAATAGCTTTGAGTTAGGTTATCAAGTTGATACCGTGTACTTTGATTTTTGTAAAGCATTTGATAAAGTCAATCACGACATACTTCTCTTGAAACTTGAAAAAATTGGGTTTCCAGATTCACTAGTGAAGTGGTTTAAATCCTATTTGAGTAATAGATTTTGTTTTGTGTCAATTGATGGTTCTTACTCTGAGCTCTATCTAGCCACCTCGGGCGTACCACAGGGTAGTGTTTTAGGCCCTCTACTTTTCAATATCTTTATCAATGATTTATGTTCTTGCCTCAAGTCATCTAACTTTCTAATTTATGCTGATGACATAAAATTATATGCGAATGTTTTGAATCCTCAGGATATTAAACTGATTCAAGAAGATATTGATCGATTGGCTTCTTGGTGTGATTTAAATCATTTACCTCTGAATGTGGCCAAATGTTTTCATCTTTCATATGGAAGGCGTACTAATATGGTTATTTCTAATTACTCAATTCATGGTCACTTTGTCACGAAAGTCAATTATATTTTTGATTTAGGTGTTATGTTTGACTCAAAATTACATTTTAACATGCATATTGATTATATAATGCCCAAAGCTTATACTGTACTTGCATTTATAAGGAGAAATAGTAAAGATTTTCAAAATCCGTATACTCGCAAATTGCTATATACATCATTTGTTAGATCAAAACTTGAATATGGTTCAATTGTTTGGAATCCCTATTATCATGTTCATTGTAATCGCGTTGAGAGATTACAGAAAAAATTTATTAAATTTGCATTATTTTCGGTGCCCTTTGATTCTCCCCTTCCGTCGTATATAGCCAGATGTAGGTTAATACATTTGGAAACGCTTGAAAATCGACGAAGTAAAAGCTCGTTGTTGTTTCTATATAAACTTATTTGTGGTCTTATTGATTGTCCTTTTCTTCTGAGTCGCATTGATTTCAAAGTTCCTACTAGATTACTTAGGCATAATGAATTTTTTAATGTTACGTGCCATAGAAGCAATTTCTCAAATTTTGAACCCATTATGAGGTCCATGAGGGAATTTAATAATTTACATATGAAATATGATATAGATTTTTCATTTTCTTTAAGTAAATTTGTCGATTTGTTGAATTTAATATATTTTTAAGATAATGCTTAAGCTAGTCTGTAAGGTTTATGTACCATAGACTAATGAATGTATAAATAAAAAAAAAAAACAGATCTATTGAAGATCAACTAATTTCACGTTTTGGACCGGTGAGTTGACCTAGATCATGTGATATGACACATTGAAACTGTTTTATTTGCGGCTAAGTAAAGTTCTAAGTCTATGCTGACAAACTAGCCACGATTCAGGATTTGGATGTTCGAAATGCTCGAGCGAGTCATCCAAAATTGGACCCTCACAACCGACATCCTGAGGTCACATTTGAAGGAAAATATATTCAAAAAATACATGGCATAAAATGTCCCTTCGAATGAAAAATAAAGATTCCACACTTGAACTGAACTTTCGTATTTTTTTCACTTTGAAAAAAATGTCAAATGGCGGAGTGCGCCCCCTGGAGGTCACCGAGTAATGCTTTAGGAGGGAGGGTCGTGACGACCTGCATGTTATTTATATTCTCATCTCTGCTCAAGGTTACGAGCCCCGTCGTCGATCGTCTGTTGTTTGTTTTCATAATTTTGAGTTTGTTTGCAGTGAATTTTATTGTTCGTTTTAATAAGAAATTACATCAAGAAACAAAAAAGAGATTGTTTAATGAGGAGTTTGTAGAAATTGGATTGGAATCAAGGATGAAGAACAACTACTACAGTGTTTTTTTTTGTTTGCTACAAAGTTCCTTCAAACGATGAAAATAAATATTTATAAAAAATATTTTATTCCTTTTGTTTGGTCTGAAGTGGGCATGGAAATGTTCACCAACTAACAAAAAAAAAATATTTTTGTTTTTGAAGAAAAAGTATAAAAAAAATCTGATCTGTTCATTTTTATTTAATTTTCGAATATCTAATGCCGTTTTGAATAAAAAAAAGCAGAAGAACTTGTATGGATGAATGTGGATGTTATAAAAATAACCCGATATCTACAATTGTTGTTCAACACCCTGTCCCGTAAATTACATCTTTTTTTAGAGGTAAATGCTTAAAACTTTAAATTTACCCATTTTGACCTGAAATATCTACGGATCCAAAGATATTTCAATTCAAAATTCTGTTCTCTTTTTAGATCCATATATTTGAAATTAATTAATTTCATGGCCGATAAATTACAACACTTAGCATATTATTTAGATCATTCGGTAATGGATTTCACTTCATTTACTTAAATTATCGGCCCAATTCTTAAATGGTTCTCCACCCAAGCGATTTACAAAATCAATGAAGTCTTTTGAGGGTAGAAACGAAAAAAGTTGTCAAACATGGCATGAAAACAATGGCTAAACTTATTTACTCCTATAACACACAAAACGAAAGCACAAAATGGCTTATGCGGATTAGCATGTTCACCGCTCAACCCTCTTCTCCACACTACACGGAAATAAATGGAGTGGTTGCTACCAAAAAGACCAGAAATTGAAAAGTTTCTTTATACTTTCCGCTGAATGTCCGACAATTGTTTTCCGAAATAAAAACAAAATGATTACTTTCGGTTTTGTCCTGGTTCGGGCAAGAGTATTACGGCGGCGCCACTTTGCTGTTGTATGTGTGCACCCGGTGAAAATCCATTTGTTGAGATCCCTATGTGACTTTATTAAATTTGCTGTTGTTCTTTTTCACCTTAATGGCATTTTTGTTTAAGGCCGGAAGTGAGGTTTTTTTATTGCTGGTGTGGTTTACCTTTTCTTCGGGGCAGGCAAAATATTCATATTGTTAAACGACGACGGTATGCTAATTAAATTTCTGTCGTCATTTACACCAAACTAATTATGAGTTTATTAAATTACAATTCTTTAAGATGTTGTGTTAATTGGAAATTATTAAGTTTGTTTTTTTTTGTCTTTATCAGTTTCCCACTGAACACCGATCTAACCTACCTTTTCACTTTCAGAACGGAAATAGGGCAATGAATGTGTTTTGCTATAATTGACTTTGTAATTAAGGCTAATAGTGAAAGGACAAATGGAAAAATTATTGAAATAAGAATGAAAAATTTTGTGTTTTGAATTCATAGAGAGTGACCTAAGTACAGATTGTAAAAGGTGCTAATGAATATTGATTAAATACAATTCTATGTTGAATAATTATATACAATCTTTAATTGCATTGCAGTTTTTGTTGTGTTTTTGAAGTTGCACTTTTATGCTGCTTATAAAAACTAACACCGTGTTACAAAAAATAGATTTTTTTCTGTCCTATGAACCAAATGCACATATTCGGAAAGAGGGGAAAAAATAAAAATACACGTGTATCGGCGATTTTCATGTACACGTCAGAATTTTTTTTTTTTTAAGTTTGAAGTATAAAGCTCGTAGTGGCCTGTGTGAAAGCCTTTGCACCGATTTTTAACCCGTTTTCAGTGATCCAATCGAGCTGATTTTTTGCAGGCAGACTCGTGGAAATGTCTGTATCACGTCAAATTTTTTAAAAATTTTTTATCAATTCTCAGATTTTCCCCAATTTTTATTATTTTTGAAAAAAAAATATTTTTTTCACTTTTCTTAGCATAACTTGAAGAGACTCCAAATTTTTAAACTACGTAAGCGTTACGAAAAAAATGTTTTTTGAACTGAAACCTTAAAAAAAACGATAACCATTTAAAAAAAAAAAAAAATTTAGAAAAATCTGAGAATTGATAAAAATCAATTTTTTAAAAAATTTGACGTGATACAGACATTTCCATGAGTCTGCCTGCAAACAATCAGCTTGGATCACTGAAAAACGTTTAAAAATCGGTCCAAAGGCTTTCACACAGGCCACTACGAGCTTCATACTTTAAAACTTAAAAAAACAATTCTGACGTGTACATGAAAATCGCCGATACACGTGTATTTTTATTTTTTATCCCCTATCCGAAAAAGTAAATTTGGTTCATAGGACAGAATGTGTGTAACACGGTGTAAGGAGCAAAATGTTGAGCTTTATGGACTCTGAAAATATATGTTTCATTCGTGAAGACTCAAAATTACCCCCGAATACCTTATTATTATTTTCTTGATCAATGACTTATTATTGCCACCAATTAAGTAATAGGTGTTACTTGAAAACATGTGGTTTTCAAGAAAATTCCATACAAAGCTCAGATAATATTGCTTGTTTTGAAATATGAGCTTCTGAACAGCAAATGATCTCATTTAACCACTCCTGTTTGCTTTCTACTGGATTCATTGGAAACTAATACAGAGAAAATTCTACTCAGGCTACCAAAGTTCTGTCCAGCTTGAACCAAAAGGAGAACTATTATTAAAACTTAGATAATTATGGCTAATGACTAAATTGCAATTGAGAAAATTAAAGAAAATGTGTTAACACACCTCTAACTGCATTTTAAGTCACTCTTTTTATTACCAAAGTTGGGACAATACCAGACAAACCCCCAAAAACACCAGCCTTCATGAATAAGCCTTGTTTAAATAATTTATTTCGTACAATCGTACGCTGGTCATGAGCGGAAGTCATTGCATTCGACTGAAACCTACATGGTCGCTATTCGCTTTTTTTATGCAGTATTAGTAATTTTATAGTTTTCAAAAAAAAAAAAGAACAAACAAAAAAATACGGCCAATCCACATATCCCACATATATCTAAATACTTCCTTTAGAATTTATGTAAAATATGCCAAACTTTTAAATATCCGTTGAGGTCACTCATCCCTTTCCCGCACTAACTCCCTTGCTCTCTCCTTGTCTTACATTCGCTACGCTTGGCGTATGTATGTACGAGTGTGTGGAAGTTACGTACTGTGCTTCCAATTCACATAGAATTTATACACATCACTTGGCTTTCGATATTTTTATAAATATTTAAAAACCTTTTATCCACAAGTGGCTGTGGTTGGATGGGTTAACTTTTGCATTACAGCGATGTTTATGCAGTCAATAACGAAGGCCTCACTAAGGGGCCTTAATATGGCCCAAGGATACATAGATATTAGCTTTTTAGGTTTATACAAATTTGGACAGGGTTTGATAACACAAACAGCTGCAAATCTACATAGTACACTGTTGTGTAATGACTTCTGAAATAACAATTAGAATGCCAATATATGTTCGATCGAACCAATTGAGCTATGTAAAAACAACGGTAGTGGGACTTTAAGAGCCTAAGGTAGCCAATATAATCCTGAGCAAAAACAGTGCAGATCCCCCACTCTCGAGGTTTGGTTAAGGAACATTTCGCTAATTGCATTTGACCGACGAGATTATCACATTTCTGTTCGGTTTTTTGCTCTCGTCTCTTTAATGAACAAAAAAAAATACTTGATTCGCATTTGGGACTAAACAATTTGATTTGTTTAATACTTTCGAAATCAGTATTGTTTTCTGTAACAACTTTAACAGTACATTTTTTTCTTCAAAATCGGTATTTTTGAAAGAAGTTGACTTCACCGGAATGCTAGAGTGTTCGAATGAATCCAAACGCTCCAGCCAGAAAGGCGTTGGACAACAACTACCACGGATGGCGAAGACAAGAAAGACCGAGACTCCGATAGACCAAGGGGTATTACGAACTGGAGAAGCCAAGCAGAAGATCAAAGTGCTCGGAAATTACTTTCTGAGCAGGCCAAGACCAGCAACAGGTTCTAGAGGCAACCTAAGTAAGAAATTAAGTACACAGGACTGTGGAGTCGGAGTTCGTAGTCGAAAAATTTGCTCGACTCCGACTTCAAGTTTTATTTACTTAAATTTTACATAAAATAAATAAAATGTATTCAAAACAAGCTTAATATTTTTTTAAAATTTCAAATATTTTCGATTATAAGAAAGTTTTATTTTATTTTGAAAATAAAGGGTGTTTTTTATTGGGGTAGAGAACTTTAAGTTGGCATCACTTTTTTAACTGGCGGCCATTTTGTCAGCTGTCAAGTGATTAATATTTAGTTTGGTTTGCCATTTCATCATGAACAGGTTGACAAAAGAACAACGCTTGCAAATCGTGCAAATTTATTTCGAAAGTAATGGTTCAGTTCGCGAAGTTCACCGCAAGCTCCGTCCATTTTATGCCATTTCATCCACAAAAACTGACTGTTTGGTGTGGTGGGCTGGTCGAGTCATTGGGCCATACTTCTTCCGAAATAATGCTGGAGAGTCAGTTACCGTTAATGGAGACCGGTATAGAGCCATGATAACCGACTATTTTGTTCCCGAATTGGATGGCATGAATGTGGATGAGTTGTGGTTCCAACAAGTGGTTGAAAATTGGACCTGTAGAATTGGCTTTATTCGAGCCAGCCGCGGCGGCCACATGCCGGAAATCATATTTAAACATTAATGGCATAAAATTATCCTTCCAATAAAGCCAAATTGATGGACATTAAAACGATTTTCTTGTGTTTTATTTCAATTCGAAGTTCTATACCTCAATAAAAAACACCCTTTACAAACGAACCTCAGTGTGAGAAATATAATTTTCGAAGTGGTCAGAGCTGAACAATTTTGGCTCGACTATACAGCACAGATTTTAATTATTTGGGAAGTTTGTTTGAATGAAATATATTATAACCTATTCCCGGGTGATCCTCCCGTTCCAGTTTGTTTCGCAATATTGAATCCGAATCAAATGAATATGGGATATGAGTACTATCAGGCCGGCCTCCAATTCCCTATACGCCGTCCCTGTATTGAGTTTCAACTAATACATGTACATGGCATTACACACGTATTCCAACTACGGAACAGCTTTTCGTAGTAGTTTTTTTCTCTCTCTTTGTTTTCACGAGTTTTTAGTACAACCATATCAACATCGTTGTTGTATCAGATTCAACACTAATCCTGCGGTGGATTTCGTGTTTTTGTTTTTTTGTGAAAATTCTCGTTGTAGAATATTTTAGTGCTGCGGGAGGTACGTGCTGCGAAGTATGTGATGCACTTCTCCTTTGTGGAAATTCATGGTCACATGTTAAGTCGCCTTGTTCTACATTCGGTGGCATACAAAATGTACACAATCAATCCAAGTTAGCTCTGTCGAACTCTATCTTTTACGTACAAGGCTTATGGATGACTTTGTAGGTGATTACAATATGCAAGATGTGGCAAGCCGTAAATACTGCTGCTTTTTCAACTGCGGAAAGATTTGGAGGCAACTGAATTGATTTTTACAGGCGATCTCAGAAAGTATACTTTTCTCCCCCGAATCAGTATTTATAACCATTTTAAAACTGAAGCTGAGAAGGAAATTGCATTCCTTTCTTATTAACTCAATTAGAGAAATAACTTTATTGACTTTAGCTGGTTTAGATTTTTACAGAATGACTTCTACGATCAATCGAATGGGAAAAAATCTAACATTTGAGTAATATTGAATTTAGAGTTCTTAATAGGTTCAAGATCGAGGTTAAGAATATTTTAATAAAAATTTGTTTTATTTAATTTATTTTTTCAATATTTCGTTCTTCTTTGAAGAACATCATCAAGGAGTTGAAAAACAAATAAGAAATAAATAACACACGAAGTAGAACATAGATGTTTCTTCTTCATCAGAAGTTGTTGCTCATTTTGAAACTTTTTAGATATTTGGAGGTTTTTTGTTCTGCGTATTCTCCCCTTTGTGCTGCCGTGCAATAATTTCAGCTTTTATTCCCCTATCATAATTCTTTTAAGTTCCTTTTCAATCTCATAAATTATTTAAAGTCCACACTTAAAGCCACATAGAATGTAGTGACATTCCTTTTCCAATACGTTCGGGAAGACCAAACGATTTCAACATTTTGTGTAAATGCACTCGTAACAGTTGTGGACGTGTAGAGGTGCATGTGTGAGTGTGTGTGTTGTACCAAGAAAAGCTAACGACAAATTGCAACGTACTCGTACGATAGCCGTAATACGAGTACCTCGTATGTGAAGCACATATTTAAAATTTACAACTCACGTACAATAAATAATTTCAACTCGTTCTATTTGAAATATTGCAAAAAAACAACCGACGACAACAGAATCAATGTATGTGTGCGGCAAAATGTTTGACACAGATAACCACGAAGAATATTTTCAGACACTGTACACGATTTCAGTGGAGAATGGAAACATGACAGGGAATTTCAGTCTGAAAACTATTGGACAATAATTTTCCTTTAAGTCTACCAAAAATAAGGCAGAGTTTTCTAAATTTGTCCAATGTCCTCATTGTTTAAATGTTATTAGACCTTAGGAGACATTGTAAAACATAAAATTAAAAAATAATACATTCTTCAGCAGAATTGTTGAAATAATCTTCCAGCAAGTGTTTTTCTAAATTTGACGATTTTTCCAAAATTAGATCTCTCAATACTGCTTACAATCAACCCTAATAATTTTGGTCAGCTCAGCGCAACACCGTGATCTTTTGCATGAATTTTTACATAACCAAATCGCAAAGTGGCTGCCCTTTGTCCTGCATAACCTCACGAATTATATCTTTGAGGTCTTGAATCGACGCGTATACCTGATCATTCACATGGTCCCAAAGGAAAAAGTCACAAGGTGTTAAATCACAAGATCTCGGTGACCAATTGTGATCACCTCTTCGAGAGATAACTCGGTCTGGAAACTTTTTAGTTTTGCGAACTGTGACTGCAAGATTTTCACCATATTTGTCATGAATTTTAATAATTTCAATGCGTTGTTGATGCGTGAATCGTTCCATTTTTAGTAATGGCATAGTTGCTACTTGTCAAATGTCAAAGAATAAAATCTTCAAAAGTGACAGATACCGAAATACCGGGTGATTCAAAATAACACCGCATGTTGGAGAACTTCATATTTTAGAAATATTTCCAATGTCGACTACTTTTCGTATTTTTGGATTTCAATTTTAGGGGAGATATTTTTATATATTACACTGGTTGCTTCTGCTGGTTGCTTCAATAGTTTATTTTAGAGATGCCTCAGTATCCATAGAGAGGCGAATTTTTACGGCTAAAATTAGGTATTGATTTGAACCTCCTGGAGAAGAACACTATCGCTGTAAAAAAAAAATAATGATGGCCCAAAAATTTCCATAAAAAAAGTCCCATAAAAACCCTCGAACTGGCACATGGTTCTGGCCCGACATATTTCATTTTCATGCTTCAATTTAGCATACTTCTATTTTAGGTACATGGCTGTAATTTCAGGTAATCTCCCCAAATATTGTTGGCTTTCGATGTATAAATTAATAATTGAAAAAAAGTCCTTGGAACAGGACAAAAAGCCAAATAAACGTTGAAAATCGCACCAATAATCCGCACATTGTGGCTCAACCAACAACTCGTATAGCATTTGAAGCGTACTTTGGGAGACCTCTCAATATAGCAAACCTTAATGTGGCTTCACGCAGTGGTCCAGACACATTAGCTGCCAAAAAAGATTGCACAATTTGCCTGCAGCAAGGTGACAAAATACGCCGTAAGACACGCTTTATTTGCTGCAAATGCAACAATCCTGTTTGTCAGCAACATTTAAAAGTAGATTATTTATGTTTTGTTAATTTTCTATTTTGTCATAAACATTTATTACTTTACCCATTATAAAGAGAAATATATATAGAACAAAAAAATTGTTGCCCTTTTCATTCCAAAGATTTTTTCAGATCTATTTTTTCTTCCTCAGGTAACAAATATTTTCCTATATTAGTAAAAAATGTAACGGCAAACAGCCCTTTTTTCCATACAAATGCATGTAAATGTGTAGGGGTCTGGCCAGACACCATGTGCCAGAACTAAGGCTCAAAATATGTGCCTGACGAAGGGTTAATGTGAAAAATATCCTAAAAAATTTCGGATTTATAATTTTAGCTGAAATTGGGGATCATAATAACGCCGATATTGCATTGGGAAGTATTTTATAAATTATTATTATTTTATAAATTTCATGTTGGCCTTTCTGGAGATTTCTTAATTTATTTTTGGGAATTCATCAATTCATCAAATTCGTTCTCCATATTCTTCTGTTAACTAAATGTTTTTTTTTTAATTCTCTTCGCAATAAATTTTGTGTTCAATTTTTATTTTGAAAATCTCCCGAAACTTTCTCAATATAAATCAGTGTTGATTGAATACCGCAGTGTACTTGTTGTGTTGTTCTTCTGTTTTGTTGCAATACATTTTTTTTTGCACATGAAAATTCAAACCATCAAAAATTATACGACAGCACACCGAACAGAGCATTTTCCATATGGAACACTTCTGGGTTCATGTCATGGTCATAATGGTCAACATTTCAATATGAAAAAACGTTGATGAATTCCTTTGTGACATGTCATTACATTATGTATTTTACATCTATTTTATTTTTCATACATAAAAAGTGAGAAACAGAATTCGAATGCGAATCCCTAAAGGGGTTTCCGCAAGAGCGCCCGGTGTTAAGTCGTCGCTGTGCACAAACAAATGCATATACATATGTATGTACACTATAAATGCATGAATGTGTATGCAGACATACATATGCATGAATGTACATTCAACCACTACCATCGTATATGCATCAATACAAAATAACACACGAACGTACACATACATGCAATAAAATATGTAATAGAATGCTGGTGTCATATTGTTGTATGTGAGTGTATATTTAATGGAAGTACAGTGCCTGGTCATTAAATTAGAACCTGCCATATTGTTTTGGAATGTATGATGCTGTGGCTGCAAAGTGACAACTGTAACATGAGACACTTGCTAAATTTTCACCAATCATATCTACAACACTCACGAACACACGAACTCCCGGCAAAGCAGTTGCTTGAAGCAATCGGGGAATTCTCTGGAATCTAAAGGTGGACTGGGCCAAAAAAGCATCACAGACTTTTCGAAATTCAGTCTGGAAGGAACCAACACAAAGTGTGACTTTTATTCGGTTCTAAGTTTTTCCCTGATAACATGAGTTGGGTTGTGAAACATGTCACGAACGACAAACTGCAATAACATCAGTCTCAGGATTCCTAAAATATTTGATATTTCAGGTTGGTACAAAACTAAATAAGAAAACGTTATCTACCCCACATACTTTCATTTTAAACATGATGCAGTAAAACCATCTTTAAATCCGACATTATTTGTATACTTAATGCTGTTACTGGTTGTATATTTTAGTGTTCAGATGCGAGTGTATTTGTACACTTTAGGTGCGATTTCATATTTGTCAAATGAAAAAGCATTTAGTCCAACTGCAATACTCGTATCGTGCAACAACGCATATGGCATGGTGCATCGTGCATGATGAATTCAGCAATTCCATCTGGTGCATCGTCATCGTGGTCCACCCACATAACTCCCATTGCCCACCAACTCCACCCACACACAGTGCAGTAAGAGATGAATGCACAGCACCATTACAACTCCAGGACAGTAACAATTTTAGATATGGTCTAGTTTTTATTTGTCATCTCATACGGATGAGTCGGGGAAAAAAGTACAATTGCAATTCATATTTATTCCATGCACAGGCAGTATGCAGTACTTTAGATTTTCAATAACGCTTAAACTGCATTTGTGCACTCATGGTGGCAAGAGAAGAGGATAAACTGTTACCGTAAGTCGACCGTAAAATGTGCTACATCATGGAGAATGAGCTTATAGGAGATGGCATCAACTATTTGGCACTTCTGTTGGGAATTTTTTAAGGGCAAAATTATTGGTCGATATTCTTAGGGAATTGGTGAAATCTGTTCGAAATAATAAACAAATTTTACAGGTATGGGTAATTTTATTTAGAATATCGACAATAAATCGAACTTTGATTATTTGAGCAATAGACAATAACGGAAATAGTTTTGAACATATGAAAGTTTTCATAAGGTACATCAATTCACATGTGTTTTTCAAAAATGTAACTTATTAAAAAAACATTAGGATTTATCGTTCATTTATATGGGCGATATCAGATGGTGTAAGACATTCGGACAAATTCGATTTAGTTCAATGCCCATTTCATTGAATAAGCTATCAATATTTAGATCAGCACAACAGCGGTAACAATTGTACCTTCTGTGTTAATATTCTGCCTTTGTACCAGGAGAAAAGAGGTAACAAAATGGTTGAGACATAACATTCTCAATACAGAGTTGATACAGCTATTCTCTGACATTCAAGCTGTCATTAAATCTCTGGATTTTGTCTTTCTGAGCTCTCCAGCAGCCCTCCCAACGAGAGGCTACAGGGACATACCAGGGAACGAGACTGGGGACTTCCGTAGATATGCCTGTAGCCCCATGTAAACTCCTGCTAGGCCTATAGAGAAACCAACGACAGTGGCCTTCATTAGAAAAGAAAAGTTCTCACACAGGGCTGTCTCTATCAAGAACGGAAGTCTCATTTATTGTCTCCATTTTTAGAGTACAGTGTCTAACTGGAAGGTATACAATGAGACTAAATGTTGCATCTACTGATTAGTGTAGAAGCTGTGGGGATGAAGATGGGGAGGGTCTATAAAACACCTTTCCTTTATTGGCCTGATTCTAATTTCTTAGAGAAGGTGTTATCGAATAAATTGGTTATTTAAAGTGTAGTTTGGTTTCTTAAAGAAGCCCTTATTGTGGCAAAAATAGTTTAAGTTTAAACAAGAGAAGAAAGCTTAAGTTTCCGGTTATAAAGGGTGTTTTTTATTGGGGTATATAACTTTAAGTTGGCATCACTTTTTTAACTGGCGGCCATTTTGTCAGCTGTCAAGTGATTAATATTTAGTTTGGTTTGCCATTTCATCATGAACAGGTTGACAAAAGAACAACGCTTGCAAATCGTGCAAATTTATTTCGAAAGTAATGGTTCAGTTCGCGAAGTTCACCGCAAGCTCCGTCCGAATGAATCGATTCGCCACCGTGCACAGCAATTGGAGCTTTGTCCATCAACTTTATGGAAGATTTTGCGCAAAGATCTTGGCTTGCGACATTACAAGATCCAGCTTGTACAAGAATTAAAGCCGCGAGACCATGCAATGCGTCGTGATTTTGGTGTATGGGCCGAAAATGAGATTCATCTTGATGCTGATTTTCATCACAATTGGAAAATTGAACCTGTAGAATTGGCTTTATTCGAGCCAGCCGCGGCGGCCACATGCCTGAAATCATATTTAAACATTAATGGCATAAAATTATCCTTCCAATAAAGCCAAATTGATGGACATTAAAACGATTTTCTTGTGTTTTATTTCAATTCGAAGTTCTATACCTCAATAAAAAACACCCTTTAGCAAATTTTTTGCAATCGGTGAGCAATTGATTGATCAGGGCCATATGAAATAACACCCGGTTAAAATAAGACCCAATGGTATAAAGCCCAAAAAAAAAACTAATTGAAAACACCCAAATTTAGTGAAATAATTCCATAATAAAAAAATACAATAGGCCTCATAATCAAATACATAAAATATCATTGGGGTTGTTTCATTATGATATAATCCCCAAATTTTTAATGAAGTAACCCCCTAAATATTTGAAATAACGCTTAAATGATTTTTCACAATTTTTGGGGTTTACCATAGCAAACGCATCTTCCGGTTAGCGAACAAATCGACCAGGCTAGAAATATTTGGAACAAGCGTCTAGTTTAGAAAAAATCATCAGTATGGTGAATTCTTGGGGGAAAAAATCACTGCTCTTAGTTGCTGATCTATAGGGATAATAATGCAATTGAGCAGGATCCTATTAAATAAATATTCGTATAAGCGCCCCGGTAGGCGAGTTGGTAGCGTGCTTGCCTATCAGCGTGGGGGTTGTGGGTTCGATTCCCACCAGAGGCTTTGGTCTGTCGCTGCAAAATCTAAACATATGGTCTGTGTCACCCGGTTTACCCTTGGACCCAAAAATTAGAATATAAATTTACTTTGTATTGTAATTAATAATAAATAAATAAATAAAAATATTCGTATGATTGATATTATCATTTAATTTAATGTTACTCATACGCTTCCGTACAACTTGGAATGTATGCAATGTGTGTTTTCAGGAGGTCGATATATTCAAAATTGTATGAAATAGTGATTATTGTATTGCGACCCTCTACAACTGAGTTGAATAACAAAGTTGGTTGTTTTCTCATACTCTACAATTTTATAAACAATTTCGTATAATTTGCTAATATTTTTTTATCGTCATCATAAGCCCATGAGAATTTTGAAAAAGTCGCTTTTTTTTAGAAAAAAAAATGTAGCACAAAAAAGACCTTTTCTCAATGAAGAGAGTCGCACACTTTTTTTTAAAGTTTTTGACATCATTAATTCTGTTTTCAAAATTTCATTTCGTCAATGATAAAATGCAACTGAAATTAAGAAGTTTAATGATCAATTAATTATATTTTGATTTTAATCCAACCGACGAGCAACCTATGACCAACTAGTCCTCTAGCCCTAGTCCTGGACTGTTTGTACAACTTGATCAAACTGTACAACCCGTTGTAACGTGTGAGAACTGCATTTTTTTATTTTGCCATTTTCATTTGCATACTATTTTTCTCCGGCCGCTACATCTGACTCGGATGATATTAACATCGCGAATTTTATCTTCAATAGTCTGCCCCAAACCCACGCCAGTTGATATTTGAATCTAACTGTCAAGTGTAGCGTGCAGCAGGTGCATGCCAGGGAATACGCATACATACATGTCCACATAACTGTACAAGTGTATGTGTGCACAAATGTGGGTATCGCATAAAATATTCAATGTGAGTCAATACCTTTACTAGAATGTATTAAAAAAAAAAACAACATTTGTCGGTTGCTTTTCCCTCGGTTACCGATTCAAAGTTTACAGAGCTGCATGGCAACCGCAAATCGACAAAAGACAGAAAAGAAACGAGTACAAACTCAGGAGTATTTATGAAACTTCGTGCTCCGCACTCATATTCCAAACTACCGGAGGGGAATGGCAAGGGTATCTTAAGAGTGCACATCCCTAAGTTCACGCAGCACCGCAGTCAACCGCTGTATCTGTAGCTGCGGCGGTGGAGATGGTTAAATAAGTACGCAGTACGTATGTGTGTATGTTTAGGCAAACATGCTCGTGCACACATACAGTAGACGTGAGCAGTGCGGTAATTTGGTATGTGTGCGGTGTACGGTGTGCTGTGTGCGTGTGTGCTAAAATAGTACAGTGTGGTTAAATTTATGACAACATTTGTTAAATTTGTCATCTACTTTAGTTAATAATAGTCGAAGGAAAATGATTAATTTTACATCACACAGAATGTGAACGAAAGTATGACATAATATTTGTGGGGTTGGAGAGTCTTATCTTTGGCCAACAGCAGCGGACGGGAGTACATCGATATTACGAATAAGTCTTAAATTAAAATGAATTCAGGTATTACTTAATCCGTTAGAAATTCAGGAAAACCAAATCTCAACAAAAGAGCGCATTAATTTGAAACAGAAACAATTAAAATGGATTTGAAATACGAAATAAATTTTTTAAATTGTTTTTGTTCTAGTTCGGCTTGAGGTCATATAAATACGATGTTGATGTTTTTAATGTTTTTTATTATTATTAAATGTTCCCAATAAATCGGTTGTCTTCGTCCATCCATCATCAGGGGGGTAATCAATATTAAGTAATTTAGAGTTACTGTTTCTGTTCAAGTATTAATGTCAGCTAAATGAATATCACAACCACGAGACATATCCATTAACATGGTTTTATTGTGCTGCCCATGTTCAATTCGGTGTCATTTGTGATTGTGTTTGCAATTCGTGGTAGTAGCATCGGTTCAATAGATTGTAATAATGAGTGTCGCAGAGGCGCCCCGGTAGAGTTCTTGCCTATCAGCGTTGAGGTTCGATTCCCACCAGAGGCTTTGGTCTGTCGCTGCAAAAAATCTAGCCATATAGTCTGTATAATAGGGTGGAGTGAAAACATGATTTTTTTTTAATTTGAAAAATGAGGGGAAAAATAAAGAAATTTGGAAATTATCGCTATTTTGGCGTTGATTTTAGAAAAATCCTAAAAATTAACGACTTAACTTTGAGCTTATTCAGTGCCCAAACAAAAGTATTTGAGGCAAATATGAGGATAATCGACTAATATTTGTAGCTTTGGTGGCGATTTCATTGTTCAGTCAATTTTCTGAAGAAGGGGCGATTTGACTTATTTTACTTTTTGAAATTTTTGAACAATGAGAACAATTTTTTTTAAATTTTTTCATGCCCTTATTTCATTGTTTACGCTATTGCAAACATTTATTGACATAAAACTTTTTAGGATTTTTCTAAAATCAACGCCAAAATAGCAATAATTTCCAAATTTCGAGGGAGTGGCGCGACCCCTAAAATTTTTTTAAATTTTTTTTCTTTATTTATCACCTCATTAGGACCCCAGACTACATCTCTTTCCGAGGTTAACTTTTTTTTTGAATTTCACTCCACCCTACTGTATAACCCATGGACCCCAAATTTTTATTGGAATTAAATAAAAAAAAATTGTCACATTCTTTAATGTCTGGTAGGGAGTGCTCCTTGTCTTTTTTAAATGAAATTACTCTTATGCAAATTATTGTTATTCTTTAATGATTTCTTCAGTTTGTTATATGAGAACGGATGTAAACAGCACAAGGTCGGATATCGATGAATTGATGCAACTCACTAGATCGAGCCAATATTTGTCGGTGTTCCAACACATGACTTATAAACTCGTAAGACTGTATTGAAACCCTGCGTGGTATAATCACACTGACAAATCACTTCTTTGAAAACCCCCCCCAATAAACCCACGCTGTCAGTATTTTATTTTTATTTTATTTTATTATTAATTACAATACAAAGTAAATTTATATTCTAATTTTGGGTCCAAGGGTAAACCGGGTGACAAAGACCATATGTTTAGATTTTTGCAGCGACAGACCAAAGCCTCTGGTGGGAATCGAACCCACAACCCCCACGCTGATAGGCAAGCACGCTACCAACTCGCCTACCGGGGCGCCTGCTGTCAGTATTTGTTTTACAAGTTGTAAGCTGTTCATGACGTCGAAAAATACGTGTGTAAATTCCGCTTTTGTTGGTACTGTTACTTTATTTCGCATTTAAAATTTCATATTCCCTGCGTTATAATAACAATTTCAAATGATATTAAATATCGTCATAACAATCACAAACTGTAATTTCCGGTACAAATGGTATTGTGTGTGTAAGTGAGTTAGAGCATGTGTGTATGTTTGAAAATGCGTATGATGTCTAAAAATCCCAGCATGATTAAAGTACAAGGCCTTTATGATGAGGGCCTTTTAGGACGGCGTATTTTAAAAACACAATAAGATCTTGAAGGCCTTATAAACAAACTAGCAAATGTCCGTTACTTCGTTAGCGTACATTTTCCTTCCCAGTAAAACACAAAATATATTTTAATTGCTTTGGTTTACAAAAAAATATTCTATACCGACTAAGACACTTTGACGACTTTTTTAACATTTTTGGCGGTAGGTATTAATTTTAAATACATTTTCACAATTTTCCCCTTTTTTTTTTCATCCCGTTTCCCCTTTTTCGTACGTTTTGAAACTCCTTTTCAGCAGTTGTTGGAATAATTTTCCAACAAAAATGACAATATTTGATTTCATTGTATTTTTGGGTAATTCGAAGGGTTTTGGGGACACATTTTTCCCGTTTTACCTTTTTTATCCTCCTTCCTATCTGAATTTTGAAAAATCCGTTCATAGCTAATTTCATGGTTCCAGCTTCAGCCATTGTCGAGGACATGATGAATCAGTCACGCAAGTATTACATATATTCGTTTGTAGATTATTTCTCATTTATAATATATCAGTTTTGGGCCGTTTTTGGACGCTTTTAATCCCCTTCTCCATTACTATAAATCGTTCGCTCATTTCTGTCGACAACACTTGTTTTACACACATTTTTATTTCATTCCCATTTTGGCCACTTTTTCGTCCCTTCTCTAACTACAAGGTGGCGCAAAAGTAAACTTCCGATGTTTTTTTGTAATTAAAAAAAAATTTAAAACTTTGATTCTTCTTGGATTATTTTTATTTGGTATTTTAATTTTTTTTACATCAAGTTTTTACGCCACCACAGTTGATTGTCACATTAGGGGCCAATCGCAAAATTTATAACATTTTCTGATAGGAGGATTACTTTTGCGCCACCTGTTATTATCCACATTTTAGTTTTCCGCTTCTGTACTTTTTTATCACGTTTTGGTAAGTTTTGGCCTCTTTTTCGACACATCACTAACTATTATCCATATGTTTTTGACAAAAATCTGTTTCCAACTTTTATTTTATCCCCTTTTTTGTCCCGCCTTGGGCCCTTTTTCATCTCACCTCTAACTCATTTCTACCTGTTTTTCCAAATCATAATCTAGGACCAATCACAACATTCGATTATTTTGTATTTTTGCGTATTTCGATGGGTTTTCGAGACACATTTCACCCATTTTCCCCCATTTTCTTCCCCCTTCCAATCCGAATTTTCAGAAAATCCGTTCTTATGGGATGTCTAGGCTGCAAGGAGCCGTTTGGTCAGGACAGTGATGAATCAGTCAGGCAGTCAGTCCGTCACGCAAGGGTTTTATATACATATATAGATTAAAACCAAAAGTCCTGGGTTCATATGTAAAATAAGCAGCAGAAAATCTAAAATTTGTTTTTAAAAAAATTAATGTTATTTTCATGCTTTTAATAAATCCGCTACATAATGCTAAGTACTCGTATGTCCTTAATGACAGTCAAATTAAAAAGGCTTTTCGTTATGTTCAAGAACCATTTCAGTTTGCCTGAAGCAATATTTACAGGTCATTCTTAGTGCATATATAAGTCCTTCTAGAAATAAATATGTGTGGGTTCGTCTTGTAAAGGCATCAAAATCATGACAATAAGAAGATAAGTACAAATGGAGTTATGAGTAATCTTAGGAGAGAAGTTAAAATGTCTGAGAATCCTGAAAATTCCATAGCAATTGTAGAAATTCTTATTTTGTAGATCTTCTGGAATACCATTTTAATGTCTTATGAAATTCATCAGAATTTCTAGAACTCTTTCCTCTTAAAGCCATAACACAACACCAATTACTCCCATCTTAGACTGAAATAATTTGGTTTGTGTAGCAAAGGAGTATCTTGCAACACTGTTTTAAATTTGTATCTTCCCCGAAAGGCCTCCGAAAAGCGACGATCAGACCCCTCATGGAAATGTTTTCCCCATACGAACACATGCTGAGAAACAAAACACTCACACACACATACAAGTGCAGCTTTCCTATACAACAATATGATAATAGTATACAAGTTTATTTCAATAGCGAGAATATAATGTACAGACAGACAGTAAGATAGATAGATGTGTGGGTATGTAAGAACGACATTCGCATACGCACATTCAAATAAAGATACACACACATATAAACGACAATGAGTACACTCACACAAAAACACATGTATGTGCGTATGTGTGTGTGTGTATGTGCTATACATTAATATGCAACACGTTTAGTACGCGCATAAAACCCATTTTGGATATACTTAAGAATAATATAACAAAACTCTCATATATACATATGCACATATGTCTAAGTATTAGTGGATATAATCGCATACATGCATACGCACGTTTATGCTAAAATGATGCTGTATTTGAGTACAAACAAACAACTGTCATATACATGCATTAATTTGTATATGGATGTGGAACAAACAGCAAATATTTTGTTATATTTCCGAAATTGTTTTTAATCCGACATCAAGGTCACTCGCTTAACGTTTTCAAAATGTGTTTTTTGTTAAAACATTTTTGACAAAAAACTATTTCTCAGAGATATGAGGGCTCGTTTTAAAAAGTTTTTCGGCGGCAACTAATATTGAAATACTGAAGAATTCAAATCCAACAATTATCGGAAATCAGAAAATCGTAAGAGATGTCCCCTGTACTTTAATTAAAGTCAATCTCGATTAATGGGAACACAAAATCAATATAAGTCAATTTTCCGCTATTCTCAGTCGATTTTAAGAGACAAAATTTGACCTTTGATTAAAGTATCTAACAAAGAACACGAAGTATTCTTCAAATTAAAAAAAAATCGTAAACAAAATATGACAAAAACTTTTGATTTATCTCCATACATGAACTCATATATTATAAGGACATATTCGAATTCGCAGGGTAAAAGACTTGAACAAAGTATGATAAATGAAAACAAACCCACAAAACGCTCACGCAAATCTGTAAGAATGTCTCAACTTAGTTTATTCTAAGGACATTGTATATTTATCAACTTACACATGCTCACGTATTCAATATCAATACAATCTCTTAAAATGTTGTGTAAACAAATACGCATATATGTGTGTGTGTGTGTACAAGTAAATATCTCTTGAATGGACAATGGTAAAATGTCCCAACAGAATACCAATAATGACACTGACAGAAACAGAAACAGAATCCAACGGTTGTTCGACCATGTTCCAAAGGATGAAGAGTTTCTAAACCGAAATTGTTGTTCCATTTATAATGTACTAGCTGACCCGGCGAACTTCGTTCCGCTTAAATTCGTTAATGTAACGAAAAAAATAATTCCGAGCATGCACTTGCTGCTTTATATAACTCAGTCAATTCAAATTCTTTATTAAAAAGTTGTGTTAAATACAATGGAAATAACTAAAGTAAAAGAATAACTATGTGCTTTAATCAAACCGCAATGATTGAGTTATCAGCCAACCTTCCGCTTTTTCACTGAAGTGCTTTACACAACGTTTTTCGTTTTGTTCTCTGGCGCGTACACGTACAAAGCGGAAGGTTTGCCGACACGTGAGCACGCCACATACAATTGACCATGTGAAAAACATGGGAACTCAAGATTGATTCCACAAACATCCAGCGATTGTCCTTGCGCCTTATTAATTGTCATAGCGAAGGCGAGACGCACCGGAAATTGAAGACGCTTAAATACGAATGGCAAATCGTTCGCAATAAGAGGAATCCGCGGAATGAGAACATCTTCGCCCTTGAATTTTCCCCTCAAAATCGTCGCTTGAATGACAATTGATTTGAGTGTCTTCACAATCAAACGCGTACCGTTACAAAGTTTTGGTGCATTAAGATTACACAACAAAATTATAATTGAGCCGACTTTCAATTTCAAAAAGTGTGGCGGCAAGCCCGGGACATCCAGAGAATTCAAAAATTCTGTCGGATAGTTCGTGACTTCGTTTTCATCCATCACGGAGTCGACGGATTTGTATGAATGCAACTCACCGGAGATATCATTTTGAATGACGAAATTCAAATGATCGACATCCTTGTTTTTCGCAGCCAAAATCGCTCGTGCACTCAGCCAATCATGGTCAACATAATTCTGCGCGATATTCGGAAAAACCTTCATAATCAGCTCTTCCCGCCTAGTTGTAATGCTGCAAAAATTCTGTGGAAATTCAATTAAGCCGGTAACTAATTCGACTGGAATCACGCCATTACCCATCGCCAACAATTGCCTAGAGAACTCCTCAGCGGACTGGTCACTTCGTAAAGCAACTCGCATGTTCGTTTTCAACTGCAATTTCTTCACGTATTGCCATAAAGCCGACGCCTTCAGGCAAGCGTTCAATTCATCTGCTGGAGTTGATCTTGGAATGACAGGCAGTGTTTGACGAAAATCGCCTGACAACAAAATCAATGCGCCACCGAAATGTCGTGTGTCATTCCGTAAATCTTTCAATGTGCGATTTAAAGCTTCCAATGCGCGTTTGTGAGCCATTGTACAATCTTCCAGGATTTTACATCCTATGTCCTTCCTTGGGCCAACACGAATTCATCAAGCCCAAAATCGTGAAAATCGGACGATCCGTTATAAAGTTATGCGTGTTCACACGGACGGCATTCTCTTTTATAAATATAGATTTGGCTCAGGTATATCGAATTTTCTGAAAACCGTCAGAATTAGACTGGTAAGCTGTCTAACATCTATAATTGTCCCATCAGTTTCGTGGTAAAATAATTTTTTTCGTGTAGAATAAAGTTATTTGTAGACGTTAACAAATGTCCTAACGTACCAATAACAAAATCTGCATGCTATATTTTTTTTGGCCCAACCCAATTTGATAGCTTATGGTGTAAATTATTTTTGAGAAATTTTTCAGATTTTTTGGAAAAGGTTTTTCTGAGTTTTTTCGTATTTAAAGCACAAGATGGTCAATAAAAAGCATTTTCAAAGTCGTTGAGTCGTTTCAAAGGAAAAATGTTCGAGCTTTAATTCGATGTACATAAATCACAAGTTTTGTAATTTTTTTTGCACGTCACATATACAATTTTTTTGGGAAATTTTACGTAAACTACAATAGAAACGTTACATATATTTTAAAAATTTCTTGAAATTTTAAGAAAAATATTCGATTTTTCTCTTGAGTTATGGTCTTCAAACATTTGTGGCCACAGATTCGATGCAGTTATGGAACATTATAAAAATATTTCATAACTTTCAAAAACTGTCATGAAAGTTTTAAAAAAAAATGATCGATTTTTCTCTTGGCGTTTCAAACATTTGTGGCCACAGATTCGGCACATTATAAAAATATTTCATAACTTTTAATATTTCATAACTTTTAAAAGTGTAAAAACAAAACGATGCCGTTTGAAAGGCGGTAAAATTCCAAGTAATTCAAAAAACAAAATCGTTTCAAAGTTATCGGTGTCAACCCATTTTTTTATGTAGTTCACGAATCATTTGTTAGAATGGTTTGACACTCAAAACTTTGAAACGACAAGAGTTAAATTAAATTTTTTTTAAATTATTTAAAATTTTACAAAAATTTTAAATTAAATTTTTTGTATGCTGTAACATTGCCGGTTGCAAATCGGTGTGGTAGGCCACACAATGGTGTGGGTATAATTAAGGGCGGTATTATTTGATACGATCTAAAAGTGTAACACATAGATGGAGTGACTACAGATGCTAGGTGCTTTTGAACCAATTCACAACTTTATAAGACGTTTGAGCTAGTCTGTCCATCTATGTCATGTTAGTTCGCACTATAACTTTCTAAAGAATTTGCCAACTGCCTTGAAACTTGAAATAAATTAATATTTTTCAACAAATACTTATCTGCATACTGATCTCCATACAAATGTACCATTCCGCCCACTTTGTAAATCATGTAACGATATTACTAGGCCCCGCACAATCTTAACCAAAATCTTAATTTAGTAAAGCTTTTACTAGATAAAGTTTTCGAGGATAAATTGTGAGTCTAGCTTCTCTCCTTCTGGTACCACCCATGGAAATGCAACATTCCGTCCAGTTTGGAAATCGTATTTCTATCATATTCGGTATTTCGTGTTGCTATTATCTTATTTTTGGTGATGGGACATTTACAATTTTAAATATGAATCGGCTATAAAAAAGTACAGATAATTTTGGGTCAAATTTCTGATTTTATTGAAATGGTTGAACTTTGTCATTTAATAACACCGTGTTACAAAAAATAGATTTTTTTTCTGTCCTATGAACCAAATGCACATATTCGGAAAGAGGGGACCTTTGGACCGATTTTTAACCCTTTTTCAGTGATCCAATCGAGCTGATTTTTTGCAGGCAGACTCGTGTAAATGTCTGTATCACGTCAAATTTTTTAAAAACAATTTTTATCAATTCTCAGATTTTCCCCAATTTTTTTATTTTTTTTCTTAGCATAACTTGAAGAGACTCCAAATTTGTAAACTACTTAAGCGTTACGAAAAAAAATTTTTTTTGAACTGAAACGTTAAAAAAAGACGATAACCATTTAAAAAAAAAAAAATTTTGGAAAATCTGAGAATTGATAAAAATCTATTTTTTTTGAACTGAAACGTTAAAAAAAGACGATAACCATTTAAAAAAAAAAAAATTTTGGAAAATCTGAGAATTGATAAAAATCTATTTGACGTGATACAGACATTTCCGCGAGTCTGCCTGCAAAAAATCAGCTGGAATTGGATCACTGAAAAAAGGGTTAAAAAACGGTCCAAAGGCTTTCACACAGGCCACTACTTCAAACTTAAAAAAAACAATTCTGACGTGTACATGAAAATCGCCGATACACGTGTATTTTTATTTTTTATCCCCTTTCCGAAGAAGTAAATTTGGTTCATAGGACAGAATGTGTGTAATACGGTGTAATGGAAAACAATATCATTCATATGACTACCACAACTGGCTCGCCTGCAGATGAAGAATTTTACCTAAAAAGACTCAAGTTCAGTTGGAACTTGAAATAGTATATCGTTTTTTTTTTCGTAATTAAAATTAAACAAGTTTTCCAAACTACACTTGTAAGGTAAGTAAAATGTTCTGCATTGTAAGTAGCTGGTTTATGGAGTTTCCTTTTCAGAAGTGTTAAATTTATTATGAAAGATTAACTGTCTGTTTCCATAAAACGAATTGGTTCGTTCGTTACAAATCGTCAATATTGGAAGCGTTTAAAAATGCGATTCAGACATTATTCAATTCAGGTTTTCCAATATATGTTAGATATCGACAAAGGGAATACAACCATCACAAAACAAAACGCTCACATTACTGAAAAAAATCAATTTTATTGTGCCTTAATTTTTGGCAACATGTGGCGAACGAACAAATTCGTTTTATGGAAACAGGGAGTTATTTTGTTTTTAGTTTTCACAAATGTCAAGTGGAAAGAATTAACTGTTCTTCAAAAGTAATTTTTTTCCAAAATCGATGTTTTTTTTTCAAGTATTTGCTAAAACCAGTATGTAGTATAGCATGTAGTTTGAGAAAATCGCAATATGAACAATTAGATCAAAATAAGTAAACAAAAATATTCATTTTGTTATTGCTGATCTTCATTGTTTTTTTTTTTTTTGCGAAAATAGAAATGTTTAGAAAATATTGCAAGCATTGTGGTTGTTGTTATTGCAGGCAAGGTATAGGGATCCGTTTGTAATGATTTCCACTGCAATTATTGGTCTAATATACGCATAGTTCTCCCAAGTCAACGAGAATTACTTACCACTCAAACAACAAAAACTGTAAAACAACCCTAAACAAAAATAATAAAAAAAAAATCGAAATATAAAGCATCGACAATTCATTAATTTCACAAACATTTTCTCCGATGACGACGAGTTTTTCGTTTAAAATAGTAAAATTTTACTTTGTAAATAGTAAAATTTACATTTATTTCGGTTCCCACCAAATACTTTATTAATATTGTGCAGTAGGGTGGAGTGAAATTCAAAAAAAAAAAGTTAACCTCGGAAAGAGATGTAGTCTGGGGTCCTAATGAGGGGAAAAATAAAGAAAAAAATTTTAAAAAAAATTTAGGATTTTTCTAAAATCAACGCCAAAATAGCGATAATTTCCAAATTTCGAGGGAGTGGCGCGACACCTAAAAATTTTTTATAATTTTTTTCTTTATTTTTCCCCTCATTAGGACCCCAGACTACATCTCTTTCCGAGGTTAACTTTTTCAAATTAAAAAAAACATGTTTTCACTCCACCCTATTGTGCAGACTCTGTAACATCGTCTAAATTACAGTGATGGCTAACAAAATATGACTTCAAAATTCGATTCAATATATCAATCCCCTTACTGATCAAATAGGGCACGCTTTCATCATGCATGCCTCACAAATGTCAACAACAAAAAAATCCCAGACTATCAAAATCATTTCACCTTTTTAAACTGAAATAGTTGACATTGCGACAATGTTTAAAGAAAATTGTGTTTCACAAAGAAAGACAAATAACGACACGCTTCGCTTTATTGCAGGAACCTACGGACGATGTAAGGGGTGTGAACCAGTAAAAGCATAGGAAGAATTTAGTTATTTAACTTACCTTGCAGCAAACAACAAACAAGTATGAAAATGGGTGTATCGAATGGGAGATTCATTTTCACAGCATAATCCTTTTGCAAGTGTTCTTTGCTCTTTTTGTCGTCAGCGCCAACGTTGTTGTCGTTGTCGTTCTCGTTTTCGTTCTTGTGTCGTTTTGGTTTCCCTTTTTGTTTGAGTTTCTTCGACAGTTTCCGTTGTTTTACTTTTGCCGTCGTTATGCGTTGCTTTCAAATCCGTTTGATTGTTATTCTGCGTTTTATGGATATACCGATTATACATAAATAACAACGTACGATTGTGTCTGTGGCTGTGTGGCTGTGTGGGTATGTCTGCATTCAAGTACGCCGGAAGATGGATATTTGTATGTGCGACTGTGTATTTGTTTCAAAACATTCACATCCACATACACACACATGAGCATTTGCACTGGCTGAAACTGAGGCTGAGGTATGTGTGTGTGACTGCTCACTCATGTCTTCAATGTTTTATGCCTTTTTGTTGTTTCATTAAGTTGGCTTTTTACCTTTCTGTTTTTTCTTGTTTTGCCTTTGATTACCTTCGGCGTACTTTTCTTATGGGGGGCGGCGGAGGACTTATTGTGCTGTTCCTCCTTCGTCCTTGTCGTTTGATGATGCAAATGTGAGTATGTGCAGATAAGAATTCGATATGTTGCTCGTTTATTATGTCATATTCCTTATGCTATTGTGCGTTAAATTGCAAATTGATATGTTGAAAATTGATATCAGGATTTCAAAATGTAGCCTTGTATTCTTTATGCCCAGGGAGCAAATTTGGATTTCATTACAGATGCACAGAGAATGTGCCTTTTTAAAATGCCGACTTAAGCAGTTTAGTGCTTGATCTCATTTCTTTTCCTCTTGTGTGTAAGTTTGTTTGTAGGATGTTACTGGCAAAGAATTCTTTGGCTAAGTTACTATAACCAGCAGGTATGTATATCTATGAATCTGGCATTTCAATTGTCTTCTGTAGACATATAGACATGGGCATCAATACCACAGTTGTTGTCGTACACATGTATGTGTGTAGTTAAGTTCATTTGTCTTTTGTTTTTTGCCTAGAAAATCTCATCTACATTTTGTTTACATCTTCTTTTTCTACACATTCTTTCGCAATTATCGCATGTGTGTATTTCAGTATCACTTTGTTTCATTTATAGTCCATGATTTGGCCATTCGCTTTGGTACATGTAACTGCTTGGAGCATGTTTTACTGGGAACATTTCGAAACTTTGTTTGGAATTTATTCATTGTCATGCTATTGTTGCTGTCCTTGGAGTGACCAGGTGAGCACTTTTCGTAACGGATGTTTATTCTCTTCTGGCCTTATATAGTTTTAATCTGCAAATAAATTGATTGTTTTTGTTGGTATTAATAAATATGTTGGAGACCTTGAGAATAAAACAGAATCTATTATTATTCATTAGATATTCTATCAACGTTCAATTGTAATGAGTTTGTATGGAATTGTGGCAAAAAATTAATACATTTGACCGAAAATGCTGACTCATATTAACAGGGAATTAGATTGACGTTAGTTATCTTCTGATAATTGCACATAGACAGAGGTACAGTAACTTGGTCGATTCAACATGTTTTCCATTACCAAAAAGAGAAAAGGATAACACCCGACTGTGTGACACTGGTGATTCAGATTTTCTGGTCACATTTCAACATTTTTGTCTCTTGTAAGGACAGAATATCAATGAGGTAGGAACTTTTACATGTCGGATATACACATAACACAGTTTGGTCTGATTTGAATTCCTTAGGTTACACTATGCAACAGCCATTTTGTTCAGGGGATGTTTATTATATTTCCGGGGGATTTTGCAGGATTTTCCTCAAAACAAAATATTTTAAAAAATTTAAATTGTAATTTACATTTACTGGTTTGACTATAATTACAACACAGCATAGGTAATTCTTTGAGCTAAAACACGACTGGATATCTATGGATAAATTCAGAAGTTATGACACTTTCTGTAAAAGTACTCTCATTTAAAAAAAAAACGCTGTTTTTCATGTTTCTTCAGTTTAATCTTAATATATATTTACCCTCGACACTGATTCACTGACTCTGTCACGCAGTACGTAGGAATTTAAATAGGCATTCTATAATAATTCTATAAATAATAATAATAAAAAAAATAATATTTTTTTTGTACAGAAATTGTGTTTTCCCCAAATTTTTTTTTACCAATTTTTTTTTTTTAAAAATTTTTTTTTTTACAATTTTTTTTTTTTTTACAAAATTTTTTTTTTTTCCACAAAATTTTTTTTTTCCACGAATTTTTTTTTTTCAACAAAATTTTTTTTTTCAACAAAAAATTTTTTTTTCATCAAACTTTTTTTTTCAACTTTTTTTTTACAAAATAGTTTTCTCAAAATATTTTTTACAAAATTTTTAAAATTACGTAACAAATACTTTCTAAGCGAATTAACGGGCGCCATAGGCGCATTACAACTTACTAGTTCATAAATAGCCCTTGATGTTTGTACGGGTAGGGAGGTATATACATTAGGGTGGAGTGAAAACATGCTTTTTTCTTAATTTGAAAAAGTTAACCTCGGAAAGAGATGTACTCTGGGGTCCTAATGAGGGGAAAAATAAAGAAAAAAATTTTAAAAAATTTTTAGGGGTCGCGCCACTCCCTCGAAATTTGGAAATTATCGCTATTTTGGCGTTGATTTTAGAAAAATCCTAAAAATTAACGACTTAACTTATTCGAAATTTAAAAGTTTGAGCTTGTTCAGTGCCCAAACAAAAGTATTTGAGGCAAATATGAGGATAATCGACTAATATTTGTAGCTTTGGTGGCGATTTCATTGTTCAGTCAATTTTCTGAAGAAGGGACGATTTGACTTATTTTACTTTTTGAAATTTTTGAACAATGAGAAAATTTTTTTTAAATTTTTTCATGCCCTTATTTCATTGTTTACGCTATTGCAAACATTTATTGACATAAAACTTTTTAGGATTTTTCTAAAATCAACGCCAAAATAGCGATAATTTCCAAATTTCGAGGGAGAGGCGCGACCCCTAAAAAATTTTTAAAATTTTTTTCTTTATTTTTCCCCTCATTAGGACATCAGACTACATCTCTTTCCGAGGTTAACTTTTTTTTTTTGAATTTCACTCCACCCTAATATACATACATATATATATTTTGATACGAACAAAAAATGTAGTATTTAGAAGAATACATTTTAGACCCAAGGTGCCTTTGAACCAAATTCAATTCAAGACTGGTTCCCACGATAACTTTCGATACAATTAATCAATAAAACTAATACCCCGGTTGTACTTATTTATTATTAATTACAATGCAAAGTAAATTTATATTATAATTTTGGGTCCAAGGGTAAATCGAGTGACACTCACCATTTGGCTAGATTTTGGCAGCGACAGACCAAAGCCTCTGGTGTGGAACGAATCCACAACCCCTACACAAAATAGCAATTTAAAAATGAAATAAAAAAATAGTTTCCTTTTTCAATTCTTCTATAATTTTGTTGCCACCAAATATATATATTTTTTCTGAAAACAAAATATTTTTTTTTTTTCAAAAAAAAAATTTAAGATTTTTAAAAAAAAAAATAAAAAACTTTTTTTTTTTCAAAAAAAAAAATAAAAACTTTTTTTTTAAAAAATAAAAATAAAAACTTTTTTTTTCAAAAAAAAATAAAAAAAAAAAAAAAAAATTTCAAAAAAAATAATTTGAAAATTTTTTTCCAAAAAAAAATTCTTTGTTTTTAATTTCGAAAAAAAAATATTTTTTATAATTTTTTCTATAACTATTTTTATATTAACAAAATGTTTAAAAAAAAATACTTTTTTTTCAAATATATTTTTAAAAATTAAAATTTGTTTTTCATTGCCTAAATGCCTCCTTTTTTCTATTAAAGTCTTATTCACAAAATGTTTACTTTTAATTTGCTGTATAGCCTTGTTTGATGGCACGTCACCTTGTAAAATCGTATGCAAAATAGTACAAGTTAATCCGACAAAAATGGAAATTTAAAAGAAAATATTTTTTTTTTTAAATCTGTATGCCCTAATCTATCTAAATTTTGCAGACATTATTTTTATTTTGAAAATTTTTGAAAAAAAAAGAGGAATGTCAGTAGTTAAAAAATTTATGTTACTCGAGTTGTAAGCCATAGAATGAAGCTGATGCGAAACATGGTGAGTAAAGCTGATCATAAAATCGAGCTTTCTTAAAGATCGCCCTATACGACTTTCATAGATGGCGTCTCATCCAATGAGCATTGGTTGACCGTAGGAGGGCTTAAAGGTTCTGCTCTCTCTCCTTCTACATTTCTATTTTTTTATTGACGACATGTTGTGAACCTCATCAGACTGTGAACTAATCGCCTGTTTTGCGGATGGCAACAACCTCTATCATTCATAACCATTTAATCATCTGCCAAGTCCTCTGGAGGTCGAGGACAAAAGACGAACGATGAATGACTCACTCAACCAACGATTTGTGAGTGGGGCCAAATAAACAGAGTCGATTTGAATGCTCGCAAAACTCAGTGCTGTTTGATGTCACATAAACGTTCACCTGGGTGGTGTGGATATCGAATCTTGCTATTCTAGGCATGATGTTGCAGGGTGGTGCTAGCCATATATTGGAAATGTCGAAAGGAATCTCTCCAGATCTCGCCGCAACTCTCTGTTGTTGTTGACGTCTACCGTAGTTTTACTTCCCTGCTAAGAGCAAACTTGTTTATGTGCCTATGAATTTTAACTTCATTCATAATATTTTGTTGAAATTATTTTACTGGTGACCATTTTTATTTAATTTTGCAGAAATTTATTGCCACTAAATATTTTAAATGGATCATGCACGAATGTACAAAACAAAGACACTTCGGCTGTAAATCATCCATCCGTTTCAAAAATATATCCCCCGCACACACAGATACACACACACACATGTGGGCAGGACTATTTGTGGCACACAAATGTGGCATCAAAGGGCTTATGTCCAACTTGTACACGTACACTCACACACATATGCGCTCCATACGAATTACCTTTGAGCCGGAAGTTTCACCGGTTAAATATAAAAAACCCAACTTCCTCTTGTATGTTTCCTCCGCATGTACACAAGCAAAAAGGTAAGCATTGTGATGTCCTGTTTATGTGAATGTTTGTGCACCGGTTTTTTGTTCTCTTTGGGTTTTTTTATTGTGTGGATCGGATCGGTCGATTTTTCTGCATATACTTTTAAATAACGCTTACTGTGGATATGTAAAACTGTGTACATGTAAATGTCGGCTGTGTATGTATTTATATATTGTACGTATATATATATATATTTCAGGTATGTATTTCTGTGCAATATTTTTACTGTGTTTTAATATTTCATGCATTCGTATGTGGGCATGGATGTTTGGCTGTGTCTAACAAAAATTCTTTTTCCGTTGAGATATGTTTGTTTTTTCTTATTTATGTTGTTGCTGTTGATTTTGTTTTTTTTTTTACATGTTGTTGTCAATTTACCCACGTTTATAATGAACACAGTACATATATAATTGTGATTTATTAAATTTTTATTAGACCGGATTCATGGGGAAAAAAAAATTAGAAAAAATAATAATGTAGAAAATGAATAAATTGCACTTTAATGGATATCCTGCAGCTTTAGTGTTCATAAAATTGCATAATAAAAAAAACTATCACTGGTTTGTGTTATATTTTCGACAAAATGAATTTCACGGCACTAAAATGTTATTCATAACGAAATATATGTTCGGATCATAAAAAATAGTTGGCATGTTCGACTCAGTACACTCGTAGTTTTGTCTCTATCAAAGTAGGTCTGGGCAGACTTTAAATGGTTTAATATTACTTAGGAACAGAATACGGACTAGTGTAAAAAGTCTCATTCATATCGAGTTTTCACAGAGATCGATCTGTACCAAGAATGATAGAAAAATATGACGTATTTATTCCCTTGTAAGGGTGGCCAACTCTAATTGATACCACTTTGACTATAAGCCAATAGCAACACACTTCGCGTGACGTCATTCGCCCAACATACGCAGAATATTTTTTTTCTACGCGGGATGGCCTAGTCTTTGTTTCTATCATTCTTGATCTATTCAACTTGTTATACCCATCTCATCCAACGAGCATAGGTTGTCCGCGGGATTGCCAGAAGGTTCAGTCATCTCTCCTTCTCTCCTTCTCTATTTCATATTTTTATTGACGACTTACTGGGTCTGACTTTGAACCTAATTGACTTTGACAACAATCTCTAACAATCATAGTCATTTGATCTTTGGCAAAGTTCTCTGGATGTCTAGGACAAAAGACGAACGATGGAGTTCACTCAACCGACTATTTGTGAGTGGGGAGAAATTAACAGCGTAGATTTTAATGCTAGACCCAGTGCTGTATGTTATCACACAAACGTTCATCTCATTCAGCCTCGTCGTCAATCTGAATGTATGGTGTGGATATCGACGAATCTGATACTCTTGCAGTTATGAGGCTGAAGAAGGTAATGCTATTTGGGTTAGCCATATTTTCGAAAGAATCATTCCAGTGCTTAGGTTTTTAAAAGCGGTGCAAGAAGTACTTCACCATATCTGATGTCGTAAACATTTACATCACCTACATCCGGCCTATAATGGAATACAACTCCCATATATGGACAGGGACTCCAATGACATCTTTGCAGTTTCTGGACCGTGTGCAGAAATGCTCGGTGGTGATGATAGGGGATATTAAGGTATCCAACTCTATTGTTTTCCTACAGCATCGCCGGAATGTGGGTAGTATCTCGCTGATCTATAGATATTTCAACGGTGTCTGTTCGTCAGATACTCGTCGTCTGGTCCCTGACGTTAGAACATCTAGCCGGAATACGCGGCTTACCATTCATTGCCAAATGGCCGGTTGATTGGACGACACACTCTACAGAAAATTCGTTCTTCAGCCATACCGTTTGTATGTGGAATAATCTTCCTGCCATCACCACACCACTCCCTCTTTAATCCTTCCGATACCCAGATTTTCCGCCGCTAACACAAAGCAATGCAATTACAGGGCAAATAAAATGAGTGTTGGAATTCAAAAAAAAAAAAAAAACTCCCACCAGCAAATCAATTACAATCAACATAAAATCACCAAATCCCCAGACCACAAAATATATTCCCATTTTATTATAAAAAAAAGGAAATTCAAATTGCCAATAAAACCTCTAAATTACCAAGGATAGGTGGAACATGTATAGACCTCTGACGTGGATACCAACTCCGACAAGTCAATTTGTCCTAATGATAATGAATAATAATGAGGAGTAAAAGTCATCACCCAAAATTGTTGAAAACATCATATTGTTAAATAAATATTTATGTATGTGTACTAGGCCTACACATAAACATACTTTATTCTCATACACATATACGATTATATTTATATTTTTCATCCACCACACGAAGCTTTTAATATACTTAGTCAACAAGGGCGGTAGGCCCATCTAGAAGACTATTACAAAGTTATGGGCATAACTAGGAAAATCATGTATGTATGTATTGTATGTCATAGTTAAATACTAATATTAAAAATTTTTATATATTAATTCTGGCTAAAGAAAACGACAAACATGTTCAAATATTTACCGAGAATTTCTACAAAGCAACCTGTAAAAATATTATGGCAACAATTTCGTTTTTAGTGTTTTTATTAAATTAATTTTTGTTTACTTTCTACAGTATGCAAGAGAAGAAGAAACACAAACAACAACAACAAAACACACACATACACGATTCTATTGAGGCTTCCTACGTAGCCTGCCGCATTCATCTTATACGGTCATAGGCAACGCTTGTTGGTCTTCATAGAAGATGAGAAGGCATGTTAATTCATCACTGGAGTGTTTTTTGTGGCCATTATTGTGCAGAGGAAAACATCATCATCAGACGCCAAGGCAACACAGGCAGCAGCAACAACAAACATCAGCATGCAAATATATCACAACAATAAGTCCTTTTCTTCTTTTGCCGGCCACAGTGTGAGTGAGTGGGTGTTGGTGCGTTTGTGGATATGTGTTGATGTTGTTGTGCTGGTGTTTCTCCTTCATACTTTTCTTGTAGATTTTTCCTTTTGTATTTTGGTCGTAATTTTTGGTGTTTGTTTATTTAACTTTTACCAGCTTTTTACGATTTTGTTTGTTTCCACAACACAATGAAACGACACAATAATTCTTAGTCAGGCCCAAGGAGAGGACAAAGGCAGAGCGGAAATGTTAGTAAGACGACTACTGCTGTGACTAACAGAAAGCAACAACAACAAAAACACAATAGTATCTGCACAATAACCAGTGGGTAAGAGATGGATGGGTTGTAGGTGGCGAGCAGGTGGCCGGTACATGGTTTCTAAACGAATAAAAGTGAAAATAATCGAGAAACTCGTACACTGTTGAACCGAAGGATTACAGGTGAGCCGTTGAGGTGTTGACAGTAGAGATCACTTTCTTTGACCTAAGAGTTAACAATAGAGAATTCGATTTGAATAGAATAGTTGAGACATACAAAGGTAGGATTTCAGGCAGCGCATAAGGACGATACAGTTTGAAACAATAACACACACAAAAACTATTCTAATCAAACAACTGAATGCATTTTTTTATACACTCCATCATAGGATGGAGTATATACTAAGTTTGTCATTCCGTTTGCAACACCTCGAAAGAGTGATCTGCGACCCTATAAAGTATATATATTATTGGTCAGTGTAACATTCTAAGACATTCTAGCGATGTCCGTCTGTCCGTCCGTCCGTCCGTCTGTTGTCTGTTGAAATCACGATAGAGTACGAACGACCAACGCTAAAAAGCTGAAATTTTGTAGGAAGATGTTTTTTGCCCATAAGCAGGTTAAGTTCGAGAATGGGCCATATCGGACCAAAGGGGAAAAAGTTCACCTTTACGGGACTAAATATATTCCGGCCATAATCAAATTTTTCAAATATTTTTTTTCACTACATCTAAGTTCTAAGTTTATATAATTTATAGATGGGAAAAAAAATCCCAAAAATAGGCGTGCTCATGGGTTCCGTGGACCCTTGGGGCCCAAGAAAGGGCCCATGATAAACATGCGCATATGGGTATCGAAGTGCAACGAAATTTACTCACGAACCCAAATATGCCTTTATTTTCATGATTTGCCTAAATTTTTTGATCCGGTTTCTGGGACTATCGGGTCACCAGCGGCCCAAAAACCGTCCCTTGACAAACATGGACATATGGGTATCGAAATGTAACGAAATTTTCTCGCGAACCCAAATATGCGTTTATTTTCATGATTTGGATACAATTTGTGATCGGGTTCCTGGGACTATCGGGTCACGAGCAGCCCAAAAACTCAGTTAGTTTTCTTATTTATAGACTTTTTAAGGATCCATGATGGAGGGTATATAAGATTCGGCCCGGCCGAACTTACTATTTGTCCACTTGTTATTCAAAAGATTAGTACATGGCATGAACATTTGGAAATAATTTCGTGGCAAATACCGAAAGAGCCCGATGAGTTATACAGGGTTCACCAACAAGAGGTGTTATTTTTGATCACCCGGTATTTCGGTAGCTGTCACTATTGAAGCTTTTATTCTTTCACATTTGACAATTAGAAACTACGCCATTACTAAAAATGGAACGAGACACGCTTGAAGTGAAATTAAAATTCACTTCAAAAATGGTGAAAATCTTGCAGTTACAGTTCGCAAAACTAAAAAGTTTCAGTACAATAGCTCTTCAAAATACGGAAAATGAAATTACATTTTTACAAATTTCAAAATCTGAAAAAGTGAAAAATTTTTATATGAATAATATTTTTTTTAAAATGCAATTTGGACTATCACGTCATAATGTGTATAAAACATATCAACAATAAATTTAAAAAAAAAGTCCCCCATCCCCTAAAATTAAAGCAAAAATACAAAACGTAGTCAACTTTGGAAATATTTCTAAAACATTTCCAAATGTCCGATTATTATCGTTACTAACTTAAAATCATGGACGGCCGTGGGGTGGTAGGTAGTATGTGCGACTATCACACACATAAACCCAGCTTCAAAACTGGGTAAGACCATCACACATTTTTCAGCGGCTGTTTAACACCTCATGAATGCTAGCGATTCTACGAGTAGGAGACTAATCTCCAAGCCATGTAAACATTGTCAAGAAAAAGCATTAGCCGTTCGGAGCCGGCTTTGAACAGTAGGTCTCAGTAAGTGAGTATACGCAATTATATCGCGCACAGCTCACTGATCGATAGAAGTTCTCCGTCGGGTCCTTCATAGAATGTTAAGGACAATAAGTAATCGCTTGCCTACAATAAATTTTGTACAGAACTGACAAAATGTTTACTAGATCAAAAGTTACCGACTTGTGGCCGATAGAAATGCAATCAGAACCACTCGGCAGCGTCAAGTTGCCTATTTAGAGCCACAAATATACCGAAATGTGATATTAATGGCCTGTGGTCAATCAACTCTGCCAGGTGTAGATATAGTGCCATTATATCCAATTTTAGTTGAAGTTAAAGTCTTAATATTGTATCGTCGGGGAATTTTGACCACAGTCTCTCCCATCCGACTTATCCTTGGTCTCAATATTTAACAATAGAATAAATAAAGTTTGTATTCTAATTCGAAAATAAGTAAACTTCTTGCTGCAAAACCACTGTACGATCCTACATACATATAGTGGAGACCTGGCCCGCTTGACTGTTCAGTTGGCGGTTGTCGTAGGTGACTTTCTTTATGTGCACGAGTATTTACGTAATAATAAAAAATATTATTGTACACAGTTTGTTTATGTCATGTTTATGTTGTTGTTGTTGCCTTATTGTCCTTATTGTATTGTCCTGTTCTATGCGTTGTTGCCATACATTTTATGACAGCTACGTCGCCCGGCGACTCACACCTACACATTTCCATACATCTTTTCTCTTTGACTTTGTACTCAATAATTCACATGTTTATTTTGTATGTGTGTGTGTGTGTTTAGGTTTTTTTTCGGCACGACTGTTTTTTTCTCTGGTCTATAGACTAAAACGTATGTACTACGTATTTTTGTCAGCTGCATGTTAGTCCATTATGTATGAATTTTTTTCTGGGCTTTTTTTTCAGGAGAAGTTTTTGTATGAAAAACTTTTCACTTTGTTTCGGGTACCATTTTTTTTTTCCTTAGCCTCTTAAATATTTAATGGTCTACTTCTATATATTTTTAGTTCATCATCGTGCTGTGTTGGCTGTGCAGGTTATGTAAGGTGTGTACATAAATATTGTTGAAAATATTTTCAACAATTATGCTGTAATGTCAACATGTTTTATGGGGGTTTCTTCATAGGAGAGTTTATGTCAAACGTCGAAAATACCACACATTCGAGAATAAAATTCTTAAACAACAAAGGTATTCCATGAGGAAAACAAATGACGTACACATGAACCAAGTATTTTCTAAGGATACGTAAGCAGGCATTTGAGGCGTTCCATAGTTTTCATAAAATTAATTGTGTAAACAAAAAACAAAAATGATTAAAAATCGCCAGTAAAAATGTAGTGTTTTTGGATGCATCTTATCTTATGTACTCCCCCAACAATACAAGACTAAGGTGTCGATGATATTGGTGGAACAAATAATTTAGAAACACATAAACTTTACACATATTCTTAGCCTCCACATGCCATTGCAGGGCCTTCCAAGGGATCTCCTTTAGGAGTTAACGTGGGATACAATTATGATACTCATAACCTGCATACTAGGGTGGAGTGAAATTCAAAAAAAAAAGTTAACCTCGGAAAGAGATGTAGTCCGGGGTCCTAATGAGGGGAAAAATAAAGAAAAAAAATTTAAAAAAATTTTAGTGGTCGCGCCACTCCCTCGAAATTTGGAAATTATCGCTATTTTGGCGATGATTTTAGAAAAATCCTAAAAAGATTTATGTCAATAAATGTTTGCAATAGCGTAAACAATGAAATAAGGGCATGAAAAAATTTAAAAAAAATTTTCTCATTGTTCAAAAATTTCAAAAAGTAAAATAAGTCAAATCGTTCCTTCTTCAGAAAATTGACTGAACAATGAAATCGCCACCAAAGCTACAAATATTAGTCGATTATCCTCATATTTGCCTCAAATACTTTTGTTTGGGAACTGAACAAGCTCAAACTTTTAAATTTCGAATAAGTTAAGTCGTTAATTTTTAGGATTTTTCTAAAATCAACGCCAATATAGCGATAATTTTCAAATTTCGAGGGAGTGGCGCGACCCCTAAAATTTTTTTCTTTATTTTTCCCCTCATTAGGACCCCAGACTACATCTCTTTCCGAGGTTAACTTTTTCAAATTAAAAAAAAACAAGTTTTCACTCCACCCTACTGCATACACCAGAGCTTCCAGGTAAAGGAGAAAGTCCGAAAGGACGCCAGGGTTGCGAATGTCGAAGAAACAGGTATACACGACACTGAGAAGAATTTACAGACAGACTGAGTCTGCGATGTATTACCTTGAAGCAAACTCGCAGGAAATGACGATGATAAAGGAGGTGGAATTTTTAGTCAGAAAGAATCTGACAAATCCAAGAAAACCCAGAATCTATGTAAGATATACAAAAATAAATTACTAAAGTATTTACAAACCTACAACATTGGGTACTTGGGATATTCGGTAGATCGAACAGACATTTCAAAATTATGTCTACAATATATAAATGGCCTGTGGGCTTGAAGAATAATTAGTTGGAATTTATTCAAATTTAGCGATTTTTTACATATGTATGTAAGCAAATGCATGGTACTCCCTATAATTTATTTTATTATTATACAAATTGGCCGTGATGTGTTTAATTTCTTTATCATACAAATCTCTTCAATGGCCAATGGTCGTTTTTACTTCATTTTATAAAATGTTATCTGAGAAATAAATGCTGACGTGAAATCCGTTGACCCCAATCTGATAGCACCAATGATTTATAAAGTTGCCAGCTGTAAAATCCATGGCATAAATAATGGACAGATTAACAATTAATATGAAAACCACAAAAATATAAGCCAACACATGACGTAATAGCGCACCGATAGATAGAATGCAAAACAAGTATTTACAAAACAGAAATAGCAACTTTATGAATGTATTCCAATTTTTATAAATAAGAGTTTTGAAATTGTGTAACTATAAAACTTAAATTGAAAACACATGGTATTTTATAAAAGGCGCCTTAGTCGAGTGAAATCCAGTTTTTTTAAAAATTATTTCTCACATATGCCCATTTTGCATTTCAAACAACAATTACGATATACATTCTTCGAAAGAGTCACAACTCAGAATTTGTGCAAGTAACCTCAAAAATTACAAATTTTGAGTTGTGTCTCTTTAGTAGAATGTGCACATACATATGTGCAATGTCATCACACCATCAACACTTGAAGCTGATTTAATACAAAAATTGTGTTCATTTCAAAAAACACACACTTTCCGTTAATAGTTTTTTTTTTGGTATTCACACCCATGTAGACGAGGCAAATAACAATTAAATGTTTTTGTGTAAATATTTTTGGATTGTTATTAATAAAAAGGTCAACAATAATTATGAGAAATGTGTGTACAAGTCGATTGACAAAATGAGAGCAATGAACTTTCGATGGATATCGATTAAATAGATTGTCCAAATACATGACGAGTACATGAACTCAAACTACAAGTTGATAAACTTCTCCCAATGTCAATTAGAAATCAAATTTCCTCCTGTCAACTGCACCTATGAATAGACTGCTATGGAGTAGCCAAATATGAATACAAACTAATTTAGAGTTGATTAATGAAAATCGTTCTATTTTTTGATTTGAATAGTTTTAAATGGAATAGAATTCCTGGTACAATACTTTGCTGATATTCACAAAAGTCCAGTCGTTGTATTGTAACACTTGGTATATGCTGAATAGTTGGAAAATCGCTTAGGTGGCTCATCAAGACCGACTGTTCAAATTTATGGGAATTTTTATATATTCAGCATCGAATTTGGTTTGGACTGGATTTCAATGTAATTTGTTGATACCATTAAACAATATAATTATAAAGTTGGAGTAATCATGGTTTACCTCTTTTTTTAACATCCAAAGAAACAGCAAGTTTCATTAATTTCAGTAATTTAGAAACTCTTCTCATGTAAAACATAGCAATTCAACAAGTTTGGAAATAAAAAAAAATCACCTTTTGTGAAATTCACTATAACTAGATTAACTGTTTGTTTCAATAATTACGAATCGTAAATATTGAAAGCGTTATAAAATGTGTTTCAGACATTATTCAATTCGTGTTTTCAGATATATGTTAGATATCGACATATGGAACACAATTTCAAAAGAATTAGCTCTTATTACTTTTAAGAATTCATTTTATTGCGACTCCAATTTTGAAAGTTTGTAACGAATGAACAAATTCGTTTTATGGAAACAGGCAGTAATTGTTTTCAACAGAGAAATGTTGCTCATATTTACTCGAGGGCTAACAATTCCATTTAAAACTCGATTTCATAAAAAAGTCTAGGCAATTAAAAAATGAATGTATTTAAGGAGGGTTTTCTACTTTCCAAAGCGAATAGATTGATATGAATTCTGAACTTGAATATCGACTGGGATCGGAATAATTGAAATAAATCGTTGATGTCATAAAGAAACCGACAGGAAACTCAGTGAGCTGCGCATGACATATTTTTGTATTCTCACTGATCTGGAACTGCTACTGTTGGCTGCATTTCTTAATCATCATTTACGAGATGGAAACAGCTGGTGAAATATTCTCTCTACGAATCAGGGATTGTTGTGTAAGGTCTTACATTTGGTGGAAAATATTCATTGATTGTATTAAAAATTTGTAATTGCAATGGCATCCAAATTATATCGTACACAGCTCACTGATTCGAGAGAAGTTCCCCGTCTGTTCCTTCATGGAATGTTAAGGGAAATAAGTAAGTAAGTAAGTACTTTATAAATTAATTTAATTTTTGGAAACTTCGTTTCTGCTTTTTTCCACAAGATCATTATTTGAAGCGTTCACGCGAATAACATTGTAAGCGATATTTTTTAAAACTGTTAGAGGGAGTAACGAATATTCGCCAAAAAATAGTTGTCAAAAAATAAAGCTTAAAACGTTATTCGCTTAACTACTTCATTTGTTCCAATTTTAGTTCCGATAAAATATTCTCTCAAGTTTTACTTTTAACCTGTTAAATTCCTTAATCCTATCTCGCAAATGTTGGCGACTTTACAAGTAAGAGAGTAACCTCTAAGCCATGTATAACTTGTGTGTTTATGATCTGGGAAAAGCCAAATGGGTTTGTGGATTTTTGACAGATTATCTACCATATTCTGCTCTGCGCCGAAGTCAATCAATCTCATTGCAATTACGGAACAATGAAGTGTAATTTTTCCAAAGATTGTTTAAATCCCAAGTGACGCAGCGGGGGAATATGTGTTGTAGAGACTCATAGAAAATGTCATTGGTCCCGTTCACCTTTCTCTTATTAATGCAACATAATGTTGACGTTTTTTAAAAGTTCCACAAATGCCGTACGTATCTTGAACTTGATATCTCAAAATACGAATGCTCCTCAACTTAAAATTTAAAACCTAAATGCAACGAATTAATTTCTTAAATTGCTTTCAGTCACATTGTGGCGCAGTAGACATCCAACTAATTGAATGGATTTATTTTTTTATTTTGTAATGGAAAATAAACAACTGACAAATTGCTCACACTTCCAATACAAATAAAGAAACTAATATTTAAAAAAAAAAAACCCTAATGAACGTTGGCATTGACTCAAGCCCGTTAATCGTTTGCTGCTTCAATTGAACTCAAGGTTTCCTTTAATCGGACACCGTCTATGAATTTGGATATTTATTTTAAAATACATTTTATTTCTGCTCGGCAACATTTGAAACCAACTAATCCGAAGTATTTCTTTTTTTTTTTATTAACTTAGCTCCTCTTTACGTACGAATTTTGTGTCAATGCTGTCTGTCAATTTTCTGTTCGCTTTCACACCGTTTTCCGGCTGCTTAAATGCAAAGTTACAGACGTTTTTGCAATGTCAATTAAATTTGTGTCTTATATCTGTTTCTTTTGCGCTGTCATTTGCAAAAAAAAAATAAGTTAACTTCTATTGAATATAGTGTAAGAGCGAAGAATCTTGTCTACAACGAACTTAAGTAGTCATTAAGAAACTGGATGAAGTTTCATTTTACATTTTGTTTTAAAAAGTTTAAGGGAATGGCAACATGGAGTCAAGGAACATGGGGTTTCCTTTGCAGACACATACGTGGGAGATGTGGGAGAAATTTGCATTGAACGCTTCAAAGCCAATTAAATGCTGTTGGCCTTTAAATGCTATTGGCCATGTATTAATTGCCTTATAATGAAATAAATCTGCAGAAATTGTAATGGCCTATATGGCGTAATCACTTATCTTAGACACATTCCTATCACCGGCGTATCATCAATTATAATTCAATACCTTAGTGTTGAGGTTATTCTCAGATTATTCTGAGAATATTCCAAAAAAAAGTAACAATCGTTCGAAACAGGAAAGATTTATAATGACAGCCAAGTTTTTATTTTACTTATTAAATTGATTTAAGTCAACCCTTTTTCAGAAACATTCCCCAGATACGAAACTGAATATTTTCAATTCAACTTTAATAATCACTTTGGCATAAAGTTTGAATTAAAGATCGTCCCACTACACACCACACCGAGTGACAGTGGCGTGGTGAGAGCAACATCACCTTTTTTTAACATTTCTTTTATAAATTTGGCAAAGTAATGAAATTCAGTTAACACGAACTACAAGAACGCGTCCCGTGTCTGTCGCACAGTGTATCGGTGTATGGGTGAGTAGCATACATTTATGCGGTGTAAAAAAAAAGGAAAAATAACGAAGGAAAACATGAACACGAACATGAAAAGGGAAAACGTAAGTTGGAAAAAGTAATGTTAAGTTTTGTGTGTGTTTGCATTTCCCACAGTCACATACACACACGGCGACGGTAGAGCAAACAGTCTGAAAGTTGAAAACTTTTCCAATTATGATATTTTTCCCTCTGCAGTTACAACAAGTATGTTTTTGTTTTATCGCCAATTTTATTTGGAGCGCACGAAAAACATATAGATTATGGTTACAGAAGCGCAACAACAACGACGACATCGTCAAACCAAACTAGTCATGGAAGGAATGCCACAATTCCAATGAAGTTCACATTAAAGAATAAGGACCGGCTGCATATTTGCCAGTTGAAATGCAATGCGAATGAGAGAGGTCCGATAACCGCAGAACCGATTTACATACAGAGTGTGTATATTCCTTAGGTTTGGTTTATTTTTAATTACTCATAGAATAAAAATTCAGACTGCTATCGGCTGTCCACAAGTACCGAGAACTGGTTCAAGTGGTGGCTTATGAAGGGTCCGATGAAATTCATCATTTCCGGAGTAGAAGTCCCGTTTACATTTGCAATCGAATATTAATCGAAAACCAAGTTGGGTTTATATCTAATTTAAATTCTGTTCTATGGGACATTATTTTTTATAGATATAAATGAAAGGATGTTTATTTTATAATAATAAAAACAATAATGATAAACAACATCAGCCAAATGGTCACCACGACCACGCTTACAGGAGCATGTCCTTTTCACTAAATTTTCCATAACCAAATCGCAAATTGGCTGCCCTATGTCCTCGATAGCCTCACGAATTCTATATTTGAGGTCTTGAATCGACGCTGGACTGTTGGTGTAGATCTTATCTTTCACGTGGCCCTAAAGAGGGCGAATGTGGGTTTCTCTATGAAAAAAGAGTATTTTTGTTGGAAAACTTTCAAATGGCGCCATGCTAATTACTAACATCTAGAGTTTATAACCCAACTAATTAGTCAGTAAAGGACTTGGGACGTCTGTCCTCTGTGACTCCATAACCTAAGAAAATGTCACTACTAAAAAAATTCCAATTTTTTTAAATCACAACAATGCGAAAGAGAAAAGTAGATTTCTCCGGAATTATAAAGAATAAAAAAAAAATATAAAAAAAATGTTTTTAATTTCCAAAGCAAATACTCTTTTTTTATTTGTCCAAAACTAGTTTGTACTGTATGTGCAATTCAAAACAAATTGATTTTTTTTTCAGTTGCACATAGAGCCCATTCTGCAATTCTAAAGTCAACATCAAATACGTTTTATTAACATTCACTGCGATTTCTGTAGAACTCGAATGCGTTTTGTGTAAAATATACTAATTTGTTGTCGAGCACATTCTAAATCAAATGAATATTTTTAAAAAAAAATTATGTTTTTTAAAATAAATTATAAAACGCCCCGGATGGCGAGTTGGTAGGGTGCTTGCCCATCAGCGTGGGGGTTCGATTTCCACCAGAGACTTTGGTCTGTCGCTGCAAAAATCTAGCCACATGGTCTGTGTCACCCGGTTTACCCTTGGGCCCAAAATTAGAATATAAATTTACTTTGTATTGTAATTAATAACAAATCAATAAATAAATAAAAATATAATAAATTAAAAATTTATGTAGTTCGAGGAAGTAAACATCTAAATAATTCAATCAAAACAAGACAATCGTTTTGGGAGTTTATTCGTGAGTAATGAAAATTCTAATGAAGTCGTAAAGAGTTAATTTACAAATAATTGTATTTATTGAATTCGGTAGAATACTTTCCTCCGAAAATGTTTACTACCAACAAATTCTAAAGTTTATTAATATTTTTGAGGGTTTACATTTCCAAGAATCCGTACACAAATGTCCGGGAATCACATGTTAATAAAAACGATCCAAATTTGTGGGAATTTGTTTTCCCCTCGAAGGACCGTTTCCACTCACATTAAGCAAAAAGGAGAACCTTTTGAGTATCGTTCCATGGATACTGACAACTCTTTATCATTGTCAGTTTTTAGTAGAAAAAAGGAAACGAAATTGAACCCCAACATATTGGTACGACATATTGGTTTTTAGGTCCCATTTTCTAGTCACGTGTGGGGCTCATTTTCACATTTTTAAGAATATTAAATGAAATGTTACGATGGCTGGCTCATATCGGTCGAATGAATAAAAACTCCCCAGCCAGAAACGTCCACGGAAAACGCAGACAGGAAAGACAGAGACTTTGGCGTAAGAAGACATGTCCATCCTTGGTATGACGAACTGGAGAAAGTACTGGGAAAGTCCTTGTAATCATTTATTAATCAGGCCAAGACCAACGACAGAGTCAACTCAAGTAGGTAAGTAAAATTAAGTTTTAAATTAACATTTTCACCAGCTGCCTTTTTATAATTCTCATTACAATTTCCTTTTTGCTTAAAAATAACCAAAAGGAAAGTGGTTTAAAGTGCCAAATTGACAAAAAAAAAATATATGAAAGCAAGGAAAGATAAGGAAATTCACCCAAACCTCAAAATTGAGCCCAATTTAATGGATTTTTATTGTCGTCATGAACATGGACCCCAATAAATATTTCTGAGCTACGTTTTAGGGTTCACTTTACTGGGGCTCATATTCTTTACACAAACTTGGCATCGATTCAGTTGAATGGCGTATTTTAGTGGGTTCGATTTACCGTTCTACGGTAAATTGTTACACAACTTGAGTTGTTGGATGTTAAAAGTGGCGGCAAATATTTTTATAAATACGATTTGGCTAATCAACTTAAAGGTGCATGGGGACAGCAATTACTTTTTGAAATATGTTAATAGACATTAAGTGTTGTGTATTCAAAAAAGTGAAAAATAGACTTGACCATTTTGGAATTTATTCCCCCCCCCCCATTTATATATAAATTATAATATTTCATTACTTTTTCCTAGAATTGCATAAGAAGTTTTCATTTAGTCGTTTCATGAAGTCATACAAAAGTTCATATCCGGTTTCCTCGTGTATGGACCATTTTAATCGATTTCATTTGAAATTGTATCAGCATAATTGAAAATATTCAATGAATTATATCAAAGGCGATTAAATGTTTTTCGCATTTCGTTTCGGAATACAACGATATGAGTGGAATCGGAATTTAATCTCTCTAAGTAAGTTAAATGTTCTTAAGCGAAATTTCATAAGTCCGAGTGAAGACAGGAAAACTGTCAATCAATAGAATAATATGTTCTTTCAGATTCTACCTAAACGGGCTTTCAAGGTCACTTCCAAATTCCAATGCAAATAAAAGATTATTATTTCATATTTCTATCTGAATTTTTCTAACATCCTTAGGGATAAGAATTTATTAAATCTGGCAACCACATATATAAAACATTTCATTTATCCGAAGTACAATTAGAGAAAAAGTCGGATCCGGAGTCAATCGTACTAACTCTTACATTAAATGATCGATAATATATTTTTGGAAATTTTAACAAATTGCAATATTTTTACACCACGATCTAAATTATTGTCTTTATTTATTTACATATCCAATAATGTATATCAATTCATTATCATTGACAAAATTAACCAAATGCTTCCTAGTTTATGTCGAACGATAACACTATGCAACAAAAAAAAAATATCTTATTTTTGTTAGTACCAAAAGAGTGTTGGCATTCAAAAAAAAAAAAAAAAAAAATTTTATATTGCAATATTTTAATTGTCAGATATGATTAACTACTGAAAGAGGACAAAAACAAAAGAAATTTAAAAAAAAGAAGCACTGAAAGCATAGATTATATTTTTAAAATTTATTTTAACAAACTCGGACCAGTCGTATACGAGATGTGGTAATTAAAAAAAGATATCTGATAAAAAAATTACAACCATTTTTGCAGATTATTACATAATAAAATGTTGTTGCATAGTGTACTTGTCGGTAGTTTAGATAGCTTTTAACTAAAATACGCGTATTGTGCTGACAAAGGCATAGATTATTTTTTTTAAATTTTTTTCATCGTTTTCGAGATATGACAATTATAAAAAATTAAAAAACATATCCAAAGAAAAAAAATATCATCAATGTGTAATCACTATAAAGAAATTAGTTTGTTGCATAGTGTAATTCTCGCTAGTTCACCGTTTCCTTGTTCTTAACAAGCCGGTGACAATCGCTGGCTTATAACGAAAATACGCTTACTGTGCTGACCAATCCAAAACATAGATGTAAATTTCTATCCAAAAAATAATTAGAATTGACATGATCGATAGATCTGTGAATTACAGCCGAATTGGAGCGACGATAAGATAAATATTGGTGAACTCAAAACCCTGACCTATCATCACCATCGCCCTCTTTGGCTACCGGTTTAGTAGATGCACTTATGACATTTACTATGAGCTAAGGTTTACCTGCAGATGAATATCGGAACGAAAATGTACACTTTGTCGACTGAAAAATGCAAAGTTTTTAACTTCCTCCTTTCATAAACATAAAAAGTGCTGAAATTTGAAACTCCTACCCACTGGCATACATGAATGTATCAGTATGCGGAGGAATATGGAAATCGGGCAAATACTCAAATTCGTTGAATACACATTTATATATAAACATATGTATATAGCCATACTCGTGCATGAGGTGGTGTACTTACCCTTGCAGATATGATTATTATTCCCATAGTGATATATTCAAAATCGTAGAAGTGCTATTTTTAAAGCATCCACACAGGACCTCCGTACGTATAGAAAACGCTCTGTGTACCCACAACAAGGAGAAGAAGAAACACTGTAACACTTAAAACGCTTCTGGCGGTTGAGCTTGTAACGACAAGCCACCATAAACGACAGGTATTTTTAAAATACTTTTTAGATTATAGAACATTTGTGTGGTTTCAAAATGTGCTGCTCTTGTTTACATCTGAATGAAATCACTTTCTTCGAATTTGTATTTGTATTTGTGTTTTTTTTTTTTATTATTTATTTCTACACATTCAAACACTTTCGTTGTATTGTGTTTAACTTGTTTGCCCTCAGCGGTTAATCAGAAAGAAACACACTCAAAAAGAAATGGAATGGATGGAAGCATCATGATGATGATGATGAGAATTAACACTTCAAAAACGTATCCTTGCACGTGTTTCGTTCCGTAGTAACGACCATTTCGTAACGAGTACCGTTTTGCGACTAAACATTTTGCCACCGTTTACTTATGATTTTATGTTGCTATTGCTCTGTTGCTTATGCGGACGTTGTTGTCATTGTCACGACCAGTACGAGAAGTGAACTACACCAACATCGTTTTTGTTGGGCTCCTTTGGAAGAGAATACAAAAGCTTTGCTTCGTATTGCATCCTTCTGAAACGAAGTCATGGAAAACTGTTTTATCGACTGAGAACACAACTTCACGAAGAGCACTAGAGAGCGAGAGAGAGAGCTTTTGTTGCTCTTTTTTCCTTTGGCCTTTTCTCTTTCAACGCGAAAACTTGATGGTAATTGTAATCCGTTTTCCTTTCAAGCCACATACATGAGGGACACCACGTTGTGTTTGACATTTGTATTCGTACGTTACTGGCGTTGCTGTTGCAACAGAAATGCGAGAATTTGAACGTTTTAACTGCCCGAAATAGATGCAATTGTAAGCAGTAACTATTTATGCATTCATGCGTGTCAAAGGTTTCACTTTCACAGCAGTGAAGTATGTGAGAGTGCCTACAATACATGAAAATTTTCCGTGTCTGTGCTGGTGCGAAAAACAGAGCAACGGGTCAGGTTATTACTGTTTGGTAGTAGAACGAGTTTTTACAGTTCCTTTGTGATTCTTGACGTGTTTCAAAGTTAAACCAGACAAGTTTAAATTGGCTAGTTGATCGGAGAAAGTCTTACAGGCGAATAGCACATTCCAATCTTTGCTGATTATTATACAAATAAGTATGAAGTTGCTATTGATATTTCGCATCCAGGAAAAATCATTTATCATTAAAAATGGTTTTATTGTTTATCAAAATATTATCCGTAAGGATCAAAACATTTTTGCATGCTCTCACCAATTTTCGAAACACTTTTTCCACTTCGATTGAGACACCTCCAAAATATGATTTTTGAACGCTTCAACTACTAGTAAGAAGAACTCATTGTGAGCCAAATCAGGGCGGTACCGGCTCATTGGTAGTCAAATCCGGGCTCAAATTTCCCTCTGTTTCAGCTGATTTGTGAGAGCTCGCATTGACGTGATTATGAGTTTTAACCCGGAAATTCCTGGGTTGTATTTCCCGGGAAATTTGGCAATTTTGTACTTCCCAACTCGCGGGATTATTGGTCTGGATTCCCGTGTATAAAATAATAATAGCAAAAAATACAATCATATAGGGGAAATTGTGCTTTTTTTTACCCATTTAAATTATCCACGACTTTTTTTTAAATATAATTTTTCTATGTTTTTTTTTTTCAAATAATGTTTTATTAGTTATTTCCAGTTTTTATTTACATGTCTTTGTAGTTTTTAAAAAAACATTTTTTTTTTTTTTTTTTTAGAAAATAATATTTTTTTTATTAAATTTAAAAACAATAAAGTCTCGGGAGTTCCCAGGAAGAAATCAAAAAAAAAAAACTCTCGATTCCCGGGAGTTAAAAATGATCGAGAACTAAGAAACCATCGTCGTGATGTAAAATGACCCCTCTTCTCTTTTAGTTTTTCCTTATTTCTTCGCACGCTGTTGGCAAACAGATGTTTGTGTACCTCTCAGTACTGACCGCCCAACCTTCCACTAAGAGTACCCTGGCCACATGAAAGGTACTAGCGAAAAAAACAGTAATTTGCTTCGATGTGCTTTTTCCACCAACAATATTCGCTGGATTTGGGTCGTCTTGAAAGTCGATTGCTGTTTTGTTTCGGTCTCATATGCCTAGCTCCATGATTGGTCATCTGTGACGATGCATTTGAGCTACCCCGGTTGAATTTTTTCAACGAATCTTGGCTCCATTTTTTTTGAGCATTTGGTATACAACGAGAACAAATCTTTCTCATGGCCAAATTGAAGCTTGTCATATTAATGTCCAAGGATGCCTCACATGTCAGTCGAACTTTACCAGTTCACGCACATCGATTGTATTCGATAAGACGACGGAAGTTGGACGACTTGCACGGGCGAATGACGTCCGAGACAAAACTGTTGCGTCGATAGTCCACGCCGAACATAGTAAAAAATCCATTTTTGGATCGAAATGAATTTTTAAATACACTGTAAGCTAAACAATTTTTCGCTTAACTGACAAATTGTTCAGAGTGAAATTATGTCAAAAAATAACAAACTTTCCAATTGAAGTTCGAATATACATCTGGTATTGCCAGGACCCGGAATATAAATAGCGTTTTATGGGAGTCTTTCAGCCGAAGCACCGCTTATAAACCACAACCACTACGATATTGTTCCATGTACCACACATGCTATTAAAGCCTGAACAAGTACCGAAGCTCTTCAAAAAACTAGTGTGAAAATTATACTTCGAAATTCCGCCAGGCATGTGCTAGTCGTGGTGGACACATACCCGAATATTGGGTAAACATTAATGGTATACAATTATCTGTCTATTAGTATTACTAACTAGTAAGTTGTAATGCGCCTATGGCGCCCGTTGAAATATGGAAAACAAATTTTGTTGAAAAAAAAAATTTTTTGTGGGAAAAAAAATTTCGTTGAAAAAAAAAAATTTTGTTGAAAAAAAATTTTTTTCTCGAAAAAAAAAAATTTTGTTGAAAAAAAAAATTTTGTAAAAAAAAAAAAATTTTTCTTGAAAAAAAAAAATATTGTAAAAAAAAAATTTTGGTAAAAAATATTTGGGGAAAACACAATTTCTGTACAAAAAAAAAAATATTTTTTTTTATTATTATCTTAATATATATTTACCCTCGACACTGATTCACTGATTCCCTGATTCACTGATTCCCTGATTCACTGACTCTGTCACGCAGTACGTAGGAATTTAAATAGGCATTCTATAATTCTATAATAAATAATAAAAAAAATAATATTTTTTTTTTGTACAGAAATTCTGTTTTCCCCAAATTTTTTTTACCAATATTTTTTTTTTCCAAAATTTTTTTTTTTCAAAATTTTTTTTTTTACAAATTTTTTTTTTACAAATTTTTTTTTACAAAATTTTTTTTTCCAATTTTTTTTTTTTTCAACAAAATTTTTTTTTCCACAATATTTTTTTTTTCAACAAAATTTTTTTTTTTCCACAAAAATTTTTTTTTCAAGAAATTTTTTTTTTTTCAAGAAGAAATTTTTTTTTCAACAAAATTTTTTTTTTCAACAAAAATTTTTTTTTTAAGAAAAATTTTTTTTTTCATTAAATTTTTTTTTTCCACAAAAATTTTTTTTTTAAGAAAAATTTTTTTTCCATATTTCAACGGGCGCCATAGGCGCATTACAACTTACTAGTTATTTATAGAAAATTATAGAATGCCTATTTAAATTCCTACGTACTGCGTGACAGAGTCAGTGAATCAGTGTCGAGGGTAAATATATATTAAGATATTCGCACACATACACATTACCACACAACGGCCGTCCACCCGTCCAAATTTAACGACGCTTTATTTCTATGAAGTCGTTTTCGGGCCAGTGTATTGAATTCGTCTGCCTTGACAAACGAAAGTACATTTCGATTCCGTCAATGACACTTTGCAATACATTCCCGAAAGAAATCAAAAATCTGGCTATCTGAATTTTATCTTTTTGCTCATTTACTTGAATAATGTCACAATTCAAAATTCACTTTCTCTGAGTTTCCAATATCAATTGACTTTTGTTCTGCATGTCAGTCCATTTTATTGTTGGGAGAACCTGTAGATTTTGTTTTCTATATTTTAAACGGATTTCCTAAAAAAATGCTGTTTTGAGTTATGATACTATTCAAGTAGATGAGCGTTTGGGTCTCATAATAATTTCTTTCTCATCACGTTTTTCAGTACACTTGCCTACTACTTTCAAAGTATTTTAGAACATTTAGTGAACTTCTTCGTCTCTACCCTTTGGGTCCCCTTCTAATCACGGTTTAAAGTTCACTTTCCAACTACTTTTAAAAATACTGATTATTTTTATACACTCCATCATAGGATGGAGTATATACTAAGTTTGTCATTCCGTTTGCAACACCTCGAAAGAGTGATCTGCGACCCTATAAAGTATATATATTATTGGTCAGTGTAACATTCTAAGACATTGTAGCGATGTCCGTCTGTCCGTCCGTCCGTCTGTTGTCTGTTGAAATCACGATAGAGTGCGAACGACCAACGCTAAAAAGCTGAAATTTCGTCGGAAGATGTTTTTTGCCCATAAGCAGGTTAAGTTCGAGAATGGGCCATATCGGACCAAAGGGGAAAAAGTTCCCCTTTACGGGACTAAATATATTCCGGCCATAATCAAATTTTTCAAATATTTTTTTTCACTACATCTAAGTTCTATGTTTATATAATTTATAGATGGGGGAAAAATCCCAAAAATGGGCGTGCTCATGGGTTCCGTGGACCCTTGGGGCCCAAAAAAGGGCCCATGATAAACATGCGCATATGGGTATCGAAGTGCAACGAAATTTACTCACGAACCCAAATATGCCTTTATTTTCATGATTTTCCTAAATTTTTTGATCCGGTTTCTGGGACTATCGGGTCACCAGCGGCCCAAAAACCGTCCCTTGACAAACATGGACATATGGGTATCGAAATGCAACGAAATTTTCTCGCGAACCCAAATATGCATTTATTTTCATGATTTGGATAAAATTTGTGATCGGGTTCCTGGGACTATCGGGTCACGAGCGGCCCAAAAACTCAGTTAGTTTTCTTATTTATTGACTTTTTAAGGATCCATGATGGAGGGTATATAAGATTCGGCCCGGCCGAACTTACTATTTGTCCACTTGTCTTCCCTCATATGGTAACTTTCTAATCCAACTTCACTATCCCACTACTTTTAAAAATATTACTACACCATTCAGTCTAATCTTTTGCCAAAGCTTTATTCCTTTAAGTCGTATTAACGTTATTACATTATCGGTTCTGTTCTGAAATTGTAATACAAATTCATTAGTGGAATTCAATATAAGGCAATATAAGCTAAATAAAATATCGAATAAAAAATTTGCATACATTATCTCTGAAATATCCGTAAATATCCTTCAGGCGTTGTGATTTTTGTATAAATCTTGTAAAGCGTTTCAGTTTATTGACCATTCGGTCATTCATGCAATCCTTTCTTTCTTTGCAACACAATCGGAAAATAACGAAAACAAGAAATTGTTTTCTTTTTTCCCGTGAGTGGGAAGAGTAGTTGGTATTTTACCCTTTAAATATTCGGCAGCAAAACTGTAAAAAGTAATTTCGTAAACCCCGCCATTACACCCCTACGGCAACCGTCTGCCGACGAGGCAAAAGGTTAAACATCGCATACGCCCGCCCACATAATTTATGCAACGTAATTTGTAGTTTCGGTTCGCTTTGGCTTTGGATTGCTTGGTTTTGTTAAAATTTTAGGCCATTTAACATTCCGATATCATTTGCATGGTTTCACTACATGTGTGTGTGTGAATGTACACTCACACGCACGCACACACTCTCCTCCCCCAATTTGGTGTATCACAAGTGCTGGAGAGTTTTATATTTTCGTGATGGTCGCTGTTGCCACAGCTGCTGTTGTTGTTGTTGTTGTTATTGTTACTGATATTGTGGAATAATATTGCGTACAATTTGTTTGGTAGCGTTGTTGTGGTTGCATTTGCGTGTGTTTCCGGATCTGTCTGGCGAAAGGGGAAGTGAATTGTAAACGATTACAAATTTATACAGCTGACATTCCAATCGTTATCCTCAACGGAATGTTATAATGTTGCTGATGTAGAGTTTTACTGTCGATTTAGAGAAAACAAATTCATTCGTCTATTTTGAACTATCAACGCTGTCGCATAGAAGTTCATTTAAGGGAACCGGTAGTTCGAATACTCATCACATAAAGGTTTCTTTGGTTCTTTCGAAAAACGATATTAGTGATTATATATTTTAAATATTAAAGTTTTTCAAGTATTGACCATCAATAAAGTATTCTAATATGTTATGAGCTGTAATTAATGTTGGTAAACTTAATCATAAACATGGAAACTATTTGATAATTTCAAAAAATTCAAATATTTAAATTAAGCTTTTTGTTCCCAGCAGACAGACATCCGCGTTCATATCTTCTGCATTGTGTGGACACACTTTGGTCTCTTCTTTATTTCTTTTTCATCCTCATCGTCATCATTTCATCTTGTGTTTTCATTTGACTATTCATACATTCTCGTGTTAGACCTGGTCAATTGCCTGACTCTGTCTGTGTGTGTGAGTGTGGCTTTGGCCATTTTTCTTATTTAAAATGCTGTAGACATAAAATGAGTTTTAGATTTAATTTTAGATAACATTTATGAGAATTTAACCAAGCGTATGGATTTCAATGGGATCGTGACTGTTTTACAGGAAAACATTTCCATCGTCTGCTATTCCTTGCGTTTTGTTTTTCTTCTCTTAGGACAAACCTGCTGCACTGAGGATGTGTAATATTACCGAGATGAGGGGGGCGGAAATCCACTCAACGTTATCGACCAGGCCACATATACGAATGTTAAATAGAGACTGAACATAGTTAATGCGGGGACATAACGTTCGCCTACTGTTGATTTATCTTAACAAACAAAAAAACGTCGTTTATAAATATTATAGTGCTCCAGAGACGACTTTTGCATGCCCTACAGATATTTTTGAAAGCGAGAGAGTTCATCAAAGACTGAATTCATCATAAACCTGAGTGTCATCAGGTTTACCTCACTCAAGTATGTGTCTTCTTGAGGGGAAATGCGTACGAATCAGCTGTTTGCCAAAAGTACAGCTAACATTTTAATTTTATTACAAAATGTAAAGACACAATTTAAATGTTTACTGGAGTAGTAAAAACGAATTGGCCAGATGAAATAAGTTGGATTTGAAAAGAGACCTGTCTAAAGTGAATTACATGTGATCAATACAGGCAATGTAGGTTTGACGCGGTTAATTCGTTCCTCAAGAATGCCGCGTAAAGTGAAACCGCATTAATCGAAATTATCGTTTTATGTGTAAAAAAGTAAACAAACAAACCAATTCGTGAGCATTCACAAAGCAAGATCGAGCAAGACACCAAAAGAGAAACAAATTCGTGAGCATTCACAAAGCAACATTAAGCAAGGCACCAAAAGAGAAACCAAAAGTCTCTGGCAAAAAAAAACGGACAAATATTGAAACTGCTTTATAACGAAATCGCGCCTGTATTCTATTTAATGCAGGCATCGGCAGAAAGGCGCCCATGGGCGGCTCTCTCACATGTATGTTAACAAAAGATCAAATTCATTAGTCTCGCGAGTATTCGTTGGATGATAAATGTATGTGAATTCTGTGTTATGTTACTAAACATTTTTCTTTAGTATGATGCACAAATTTGCATCATAACTATTTTAAACTTTTTTGCAAAAATCTTATTTTCTGAGCTGTCTCAAAACAAAATACCTAAGATTTGGTCCAGTTACTTGTGTTAAAAATCATTTATTTAAAATTATTTTCTTTGAAAAAACGTGGAATTAATTTCTGTTTATTGTTTTATTATCTTTACATCCTTATTTTAACATATGGGGATTAGAAAATTTCACACCAATTTCCTTTAGTGCATTGAGATCTACGCACTCATACAAACGCAAAATAAAGTGGTATTTGTAGGCGGAACGCTGATTTAATGGAATGTTGTTGTATTACAAACATATGTATACATACATAATATATATATATGTATATTGAACAGTGTTGTGTAGGGTAAAACTATTTATAAAGCTATGTCGTTTCATTCATATAGCACACCAATATCAGATGAGAATTTTTTGGATCACGGACCGACAACAATTCTTCTAATACATTTATACGGGGTCCATGTCAAACCGTGGCTCTATTAAAAACAATTTCAACAGGAAATCAAAGATGTCCATAGTTTTGTCGAAAACGAATGATATTTGCCGCAGGCATTGTTGTTACAAGAACAGATGAACAACCGGTTAGTTATAAATCAGTGCAGCAGGTGATTCTGATGAACATTTACATTTTTAATCACTCAAAATAGTTTTTTGGTAAATTTGCTACGCTTTTTGTTCTTTAATTTAAAAAAGAAAATGTTAGTGACGAAACATTTTGTTTTCGGCCACAAACTCCCTCTACCTAATAACTAATTAATTATTAATTGTGATCCCGAAAATATATAGGGTTATCCATTTCGTGGTTTCAAAAGTATTGGGCTAGAATTCGACATCTGTCAAACTAAGTTGTTAAACTATTTTTTTCTTTTCAGTTGGAAGTCTGACATTGACGAAAATTGATCGCTTAACACAACGCGTAAAAATTATTAAAACCTACTACAAAAATGGTGATTCCGGCGCAGCCACATATCGTGCTTTAAGAGGAGATTATGGTTTATGGTTATGAAGCACATTTCTCACTCGGCGGGTATGTTAATAAACAAAATTGTCGTATTTGGGGTTCTGACAATCCTCAAGTAATTTAAGAGAGGCCATTACAACCACAAAAAGTCACTGTTTGGTGCGCTCTTTGGTCCGAAGGTGTGATTGGATCTTACTTCCTCGAAAACGGCGAGGGAACGACTTTCACCGTCAATTCGGTGTGTTATGGTCGTATGATAAGCGACTTTTATTTTGCCTGCTATTGAAGAATACGACTTGGAGAATATGTGGTTTCAACAAGACGGTGCCACATGCCCCACAACTCGAGCGAGTATGGCTTTATAGCAAGAGACATTTCCTGGCCGCGTAATTTCTTGTCGTGGCGACATCAACTGACTTATCAATTAGACTTTTGGGGGGCTACGTGAAAGACCATGTTTATGCAGATAAACCTTTAACTTTTGAGCACTTAAGAACCAACATTCGTCAAGTTGGCCCAATATGTGCCAAAAAGTGGTCCAAACTCACCTCAAAAGAATCAATGCTAGCAACACTTCGCGTGGTGCTCATTTAAAAGATCTAGTGTTTCACACATAATGTCAACGTTCAAACTTTATAATAAAAAAGAAATATCATGAAAAAATATATTTTATACTTTTGAAAACGCAAAATGGTTAACCTTTTATATTAAGGTAGGTTGTAGTCCAACCTCGTTATATGGGTTGTTTTTTTAAGATCTTGAGAACTTAAAGTAAGGGTATTGGAGGAGGGAAAAAGGGAAAGAGTTTTGTTCACATTTGTCTTGAATTTTTAGAGAATGTTGCAGCTGGCAGGAAAGACACCTGCCGGAAGTGAATTCCACATAGGAAAAGTTTGGCTAAAGGAGGAATAAACTCAATAGTGCATTGTCCTTTAGAATACTTAAATGAAATCAGAAAAGGGCATAATTTGTATTTAGTTTTTAGAGAACCTTCATAAATTTGCAATCAATGAAAGGTCATATAGAATCATCTATTTTTACACAAAATATCTACGGAAAACTGAAAATACCCACTAGTTTATAAGAAAAGAAACCTCCAGTTAAGTAAAGGACGTCTCGCAACTGTTTAAATATCGAATTTGGCTTAACATCTACTGAGCTGCAACAAAACTCCATTCATTAAGATTGTATTGACAATTTTTTAGTCTCCTCATCTGTGTCTACAAAGTACACAAAGCCCTTTCATATTTGAATTTCCCCTTTTCCTTAGAAACCCTTCAAAAGTCCCTTGGGTAACTTAGAATCACTCATATCTCCATGAATAAACCTTCAATCAAGATGATGCCTGTTCTGAGGCAATTACTCTTCATTACTGTTAGCCATAAACACAGAATATTTGCCAAAAACTTATGACCACACTATCGCAGAGAGTCGCCACTTTAACATTGCATGACCAGCTGTAGTTAAATATGATTTTTATTCTGGTTTATTCATTTTTTTTTTCATTTCTTGGCACAACTTCATTTTGTAACGATTTTCACAAACGCCCCCACAAAAATTATGCATATTTATTGCATTAGTTTGTGTGTGTTACTTTATTTTTGATTTAAGACATGGAATTACATACCAATGCTCAAGATGACCACAAGAGCTGTATGATGATGTACGTATGTTTGTATGTATGTATTTGCATTTTATTTTATATAATCATAAGACGAACGAAAATTATTAAGTAATTATATTGTTATTATAGTGTCTGTGTATGGGTATGTTGATGGTCTGTGGGTGCGAGTGGATGGTGGTGTGGATAAATGTGTTTATTTCGCAGTTATATTTGGGTTAAGCCCGCCACCCTTGGCCATAAATTCCCAGTTGAGTTAAGTGCTCGGGAAATTGCTGAGAACGGGTGTACCTCTGTGCCCAAGTGGAAACGGCCAAAAATGCTAAATAATATACTCTTAAGGCTTAATTTATTATATATACCATCAGGCTAATAATTTACCACACGCTTCTCCCAAAGTTTCATACACTTTTTGGCCAAGAACCGCAATAGACGTTCACGAGTGAAGTCGTTTTAACACAGCGTCTACCAGGAATGCATGGGAAAAGAGGAGTATCTAAATTATTGCGAAGTACGTCCAAAAGTTTTAGGCGTTGCCACATAAACGCACTCTTCCCATTAAATAGCCGTTGTTAGTTATCTGAAAATGTGTTTGTCTGTCATCGGCCATTGCAATCAAACATTAGAATTTGAATAATGGATTTTGACTAGACCGAACGACAACATATAATTACAGAAAGTGATAATTGATTACCGAGTGTTTACACCCAACTGATGACATACGAATACGAGTTTAGCAAATTACAAGATTTGGAGAACTAATTAAAAAGGTGTTATTTGAGGTATTATTTGTCAAAACTAAATACGCTGGCAGTAAACAACACATCAGCCAAATTTTCTACTGTCATAATAAGAAAACATTGACCTAAGTCTAAGAAGAAGTAGAGGGGAAAACATTATCAATAATATTTGATTAGATACATATTACAATTAAAAAGATTTATCTGTCTATAGCTAATGTGTGTTATAGTAAAATCTTTTTTGAAAGCTGTAAAATGAAGTGTCTTTCGAAATGTAACCTGTTCATATTGTAACAAAAAAAAAATTATGTTGCCAATGTACTCAACAATCTCACTCATTTTTCTGTATATCACGAATAATTGTTTTTAATAATTGTTTAGAAGCGTCCTCATTTAATTATTTTTTAATTTTCTATCAAGAGATTATTTTTAAAATTTCATGACAGTCATCCAACCGCCGAAGTTAACAATCCCGAGCACATGAATTTAAAAGATATTCAGGTTAAAATTTGGCATTGGCTGCTTTAGCATTATGAAATAGATCTATATATTAACACCAAACAGAAAAATGTTGACATTGGCACTTTTAGGTTTCAAGCCACAGATACAGGGTGTTATTTTGGTGTTCAAAGAAAAATTGAAATTTTCTGAGATAAATGATCGGTTGTTTATTTCATTAATAATGAAAAACAACATCAGGACCATATCCTTTTCATTAAATTTTCCATAACGAAATCGCACAGTGGCTGCCCTATGTCCTCGATAGCCTCAGGAATTCTATCTCTGAGGTCTTGATTCGACGTTGGGCTGTGGCCCCAAAGGAAGAAGTCGCAAGGTGTTAAATCACAAGATCTCGGTCCGGAAACTCTTTAGTTTTGCGAACTGTGACTGCAAAATGTTCACCATTTTTGTAGTGAACTTTAATAATTTCAATGCGTTGTTGAAGCTTGCACCGTTCCATTTTAGTTAATGGCGTAGTTTCTACTTGTCAAATGTCAAAAAATAAAAGCTTCTAAAGTGGCAGCTACCGAAATACCGGTAGATTTAAATAAACACCTCTTGTTGGAGAACCCTGTATAAGGAAGTACGTACAAATGCAACAATTGAAACGGTTGCTAAACAAATAAACGCATTAGACGAAAAGTATATATATATATATTTTCTTCAATTGAACATTTTTGTTTCCGTCCACTATCCTTACACTTCGACGACACAACATAAATGAAAATTGTCAACTTATCCACAATGGAAAGCAAACTAATTTCCAACCGGGTTATTACAAATTTGTTGTATGTTTTCAAAACGGCAAGTTGTATGGAGACTCAAGGACTTATTAATTGCTTATGGAATACAAAACATACAGAACAGCTTACACGAACACTAAATTTATTCAAAAGTAAATACAAAATGTTCTTTAAATTTAACACTTAAATTTATGAAATTCCCTCAATTCGAATAAGTGCTCTTTTCACCCCCTATCGCCTAGTGAGAACAGCGCACATTGGGATGGCTACATACATTTGTGTGCCAAAACTAGATGGAGTGGTCCTAGATCATTGAAAATTCGGACCGATTAAATTAAAAAAACAATTGGAATTTTATCCTAACCCAAGATAATTATTTGAATACATTTTCATATTCTAAAGCGGCCTTCACACGATACAACAGGTTGAACAACCAAGTTGGTCGTTCTCCTCACACGCAACAAGTTTTCAACTCATTTCGTATCCAATCTCATTTGCAAATATTGTTCGTAGCGTCAACGAACGCATATGTTTTTTAATTTATACATTTTTGTTTCTATTAATTGATTTTTATAGTTTGAATTCCACAACTGAGGCATATTTTTAATAAAATCAAACACTTTTTCCACACATTCTTTCATTTTATGTTAATTTTTCAAAACACCGGTACAAAAATGTGTTTACTTCATCAATGGCAAAGTGCCAATGAAGTAATGAAAATTAATGACAAGCCCTCACTTTTACAAACCAAGTTGTCCAAGTCGACCAACCTAAGACCAAGAAGGCAAATTGGTTGTAGAACTTAATCAAATTGTACAACCAGTTGGAACGTGTGAACAAAAGTCTAGTCGGGGTATATACTTTCTAGAACAATAAAATCATGATGAAACCTCTAAGCGACGAAAAATGTCAATGGTTGTCGAGACACCTATTGCATTTCCAAGATTTCTTGCTTCTTCCGCTTTTTCACTTAGTAAAACAAACAGGAACAATTGATGGATCCAAAATTGTATTTGAATTTGAATTTATTTCCATTTTGTAATTTAAAGCCTGAACAAATTACAATATGCAACATTTTAAATAGAACTACCAACATATTTTTAAAGAAGAATAAATTGTTGTAAATATATAAAAAAAAACATTATATATAAAAAAAACATACCTACAAACAGAGGTTATACATAAGTAAATTAAAATAATTATATTAAAACTGAAAAATGTATTTCCCGAATCTTACAATCTTTTTGACTGACATGTAATTCCAATCATATTTTTCAAGGAACCGTTTCCCATATCCCAAGTATAGTTATTAAATTTTTCGGAACTTATTTTGTGGGAGACAGAAACTCTGCTTGAGTACCGATTTTTCGGAGGCAATTTGGAAGGAACAGTAGAGTTTTCCGAATTGCAAAGATATTTCAAAGGATATTCTTAACGAAATTTCGCAAATGGTCAGAAAACCCCAATGATTTTTAAATGTTTGGTCAGACTTTTCGTAAAAAGTTCCGACAAAACTCCTACTATCTTTTGGAAAAGGTCGGATACTGCTTAGCGTTTTTTAATATATTTCTGTGTTTTTCACGAATAACCGCTTAAGTACATTTTAGGGGATTTTCATTTATTGATGTCAAAGTGCGACATTTTCAAAGGGCTTTCCATTAAAGTAAACTCTTATTTAGCACAAATCATTCGCTACTCAGTTTTCTTTATTAATAACAACAAAAATATCAACTTATTTTTACAAAAGCCGTAATTTTAAAAATTATTTCTTTTACTCGCCTGAGAAGTTTTCTATTATAACTTACGTTGTTATTCGTGAAAACCACATATTTTCCCAACATTATTTTTATGAAACATTTATTATATAGTAGTATTTAAAAAAATCTTAAAATTAATATAATTAAAAATGACAGATCCGTTGTTGCGTGAATTTCAACTATGGTTGAATGAATGAATGAATGATATATTAGAAAATGCCACAATACAAACTTTTTAAGAGCTAAGAAAATTCACTTTATAAAATAATTTTTCAATCACTTTTTTCACAAATTGTACCGCGACGGTAAATCTTATTAAACTGCCAGCAACAATTGAGAGGGAGCAGAGATTAAACAAACAAACAAAACAACTACCAATTTCCAGTAAAAAAAATTAAAACAAATGTTCCCTTCCGATAATGTGCCGAGTATTCGCCTATATGTCGTAGACAATGCAAGTAAATCGACCTTTGGTTTCAACTATATAACTCAAGGATGCACTATATTCTTGCAGATATGCATTTCCATTAGTTAGTGTACACATCTTTAAACACACCTTTTCGGTCTATATTATTTTCGATTAAATAAGCACTCCGGTATATCGGTGCCTGGAATGGCATCATGGTTTATTAGCGTAGCAACACGTAATGGTTTCCTCACTCATCGCAGCAATTTGTTGATATTGAAGTTGCGTGGTGTCGTTTTGTATTCTGTATTTAATGCGTATTCTGCCGGCAATTCTTAAGCTCGTAAATGGTTGCCATGTCAATTGCAACAGTGATGTCTTCTGTCAAGGACGTGTCTTAGCAATTCTGCGAATTCCCAAGAATCATATCAAAATGGGCGAAGGATCAGCATTTAACTCTTTAGTATTAAGACATTAATGGGGCAAAGTAACGCTGTGGCAGTGAGACTTTCGCCTAAAACCGTTTTAATGCTTGTGTCTACAATTGATATGTACGTTTGCCGTCTGATGGCGTATCTAAGGGCAGGAAATTCCTCCTCTAATACCAGCAATTTGCCACAAACAAAACGAGCATTTCTTTATCCTTAGTAATTTTTCTTCAGCTCACTTCACACATTTTTTGTTTTATCTAAAATTTAATATCAGACATTTGTAGGTGTGTCTGTGTGTTTGCGCTTAAATATTTGATACTGTGTACGTCTTTTGCCGGTATGCATGTCGGGATATTGGGGTTCTTTACGTGTGTGTGTGTGTTTGTGAGTGGTTGGGTGTATGCGTGTGTTTTTATGTGAGGTTTTCTTTTTAAGTGATGTGTTTCTAAAGATTTCCCTTTCGACTTGCATGTTTTCCCTATTGGTTATACATTTGTTCATTGTTTTTATATGAATACTTACTCAAATACCACAGACACAAGAATACTTGGCAGCACCAATACATTTGCATAAGTCGTTAAATATTAGATAACTCGTATTATTGTTGTTGTCTTTAAGTTTGATTTTTGTTTCACGTCTTTGTATGATTTAGAATATTTGAAATAAATCAACAAAGCGTGTAATGTTAAAACGAATCGAATGCACTGTTCAATTTTTAAAATTACGCAAACTCGTTTGTTGTATTTCGCTGGTGTCAATGATAAATCATCACTTGTTGTGTATTTTAATAAAGAACTAACCACACATCTGAAGATTATCATTGATTGGTACTTTCCATGTAAACGTTTAAAAGATTTATTTTTATTTCTCGAACACTCAGAGTGTGTCCTACAAATCAAATACACCGTACTACCGATAGAAAAATGGTATTGGAATGAAGAAGGTGAGAGTCGGACCCTCGGTGAAAAGTGAGAAACACCAATACATATATGAGTTTTTGTTGTTTGTGTTGATAATTTTTTCTATTACGTTTTGTTACATTTGTTTGCAGTATTATCTTTTGATCGATCTTGTTTGCACATTTGATAAAAAAAAATAGTTTTTACAAAGACAAGGGTTTGCCATGCATTTGCTTAGAGTACATGTATACGGAAACATTCACAACTAATGTATTTGTTTTACATCACAGGTTTATTATCACATGAAAATCACAGCACTATTTTTCGTTTAAAATCGACCAACAGAAAACCGCAAGAAATAAACTTTAAAATTTAATATTTCCTTATTTTGATCTGGTCTTAGAAACAAAGATTCTGCTTTACAAAATTTAGTTTATGTGCCTCGGAGTTTCATTTCAATGGCTGACATTTTGTCTACAGGGTTAATAGTGTATCATTTGTGTATCAGGGCGTATGAGTAATATTAACTAAAATTATAATATCAATCATGCGACGTAGGGATCAGAGAGAATTTTGAAAAGGTCGTTTCTAAAAAAACAAGTTTTGTAAAAAAAAGTCACACAAGACGTGTTTTATTTAAACAAACCACATTTAAAAAAATGTACAAAAAATTAACATTTAAAATTGTGAGAAAAATTAAACACAATCAAATATTTTTATATACTCTTTAAAAAACAACAACAAAACTGTAAAAAATTAGTACTAGTAATTCAAATTGAAGAATTTATTCATCAAGTGGACAGCCGTGATGTAGTAGGTAGTGTGTGCGACTATCACACAAAAGAACCCGAGTTCAAAACAGGGTAAGACCAACAAACATTTTTCGGCGGCAGGAGAATTGGAAAAAAAAACAAACTACATCTTTCATTTGCAAATGCCTTCTCCGGTTTGATTGAAAGTTCACACAAGCATAGCTGAAATGTGTTCTAGCTTTGGTATGGACAATCAATCTACTCGGCCTTACCAGAAATGAGCTGAAAGTTGGAAAACTCGGTTCTCAGAAACAAGTTAAAGTTTGTTTGCAGTTCATTGTGCTAACTTTTTTACATAAAATTTTTTTTTTATGTACTTAAAAACTAATTTTAATTTTTTTAAAAATATCTGTCATAATCTTCCTTGACAATATTTCGTCACATACTTTTTCTTAAAAAAAAAGTAGCACTAAAGTTGCAGGCTGTCAAAAAAGTGGCAAATTGCATCGGAAACACTGGTAGGAATCATGCAGTTATGATGAAAGTTCTCGTAAGAAAAAATTCTTAAAATTGTAACGCACATCCAATTACATTTTGCTGTATTATAAAAATAAAATGGGTAAACCCCTTTTTACACTGAAATTTAAATAAATTTTTACATGGGAAAAACAGTTGAGAAATCTAATCATTTGTAGCGATATAAATCGAAACAAAGTCTAAGTGAACTAAATTTTTAAAATCAACGCAAATCGAAACGTTGCCCGTGGAAGCAAAGTAAAACGGTGATTTAGTTTATTCAAAACCTGGATATCAATTGTATTTGATATTTTGATCCGGATATGAATATTATTGGGATTAAATATTTGAAGAGGAATACATATCCTGTTTAACTGTTGTTTGGGCAGCTCTCCACTTGTTTCACACCTGGTTATTTTTTGGTCAAAAAGAGCCGATTAATCACAAGAGCCCTATGTTCAAATTTTAAACGGAACAGAAGTTACAGTTTTTTTCCCCAAAATATTTGTTTTTCCCATTACTGCGGATGGGCATTCTTCTTTAAAAAGTCTGAAGTAAGTGTGTAACTCGTTGCAAAGTCTTTATGAAAATCTGAAGCGAATCGAGCATTTTTAAATAGCTGGCCACCGATCCGGAGTCGACTCCAAATTCAATTGTTTTATAACAAAATTTAGAAAATTTTATTTCACATCTACTTGTATGCAACGTTAATGTAATCGAAAATATCTCAAATTAAAATAAAAAAAAATTTTAAAATTATTAAAAAAAAAATTTAAAATTATTATTATTTTGTTTTTTTTTTATTTTATGGGAAATGTAAATAAAAAAAAAATTGTAGTCGAGCAAATTTTTCGACTCCAAATTCTAACTCCGACTCCGCAGCCCTCCTTGCAACCATATGTCGTCTATTCTATTGCGACAAAAAAGTTACCATGACCCGATACAGGTCGACATTTACAGTCACCGTTTGACCATACTCGTATCGGAAGATCTACGATCCAATGACCAAAATCCACACACACACACATCGGGAGCAAAGGAGTATATTTTAACGGCTCCGAATGAAGAATTCCCCAAAAGAAATGAAAAATCCTCCCAAAAGACAAATATGAAATTTTCCCCAAAAACGCCCCAAACAATTTATGAAAAATTACCCAATGTAAAGACCCCCAAGAAGACATCATTATAAAAAAATCGATGTATGATTGGCTTCCATTATGAAAATATCCCCAAAGAAAAAATTGGGGAATTTTTCATTGCCTCATTTTTTAAATGAAATGTTACCTAAAAATTATGAAAAACCCCCGAGTTTTTTTTTGGGGGAATTTACCATTATGAGATTGTATGAGATTTTTTTTGGGGAATTCTTAATTTTTTTGTTTGGGCCATTTTTCATAATAGAAGTCAATCATACATTGATTTTTTTATAATGTTTAAAACGATTAAATAATTTATTAAAATTTTATAATGTTTTCTTGGGGGACTTTGCAAGCCTTGAACTGACAATTATATGATCGAAGGTTGTATGCCTTCGGAATTCATGTCTTGTGTCTATGGTATAGTACACCGATGTATGTCGAAGAGTTTTGCGTTCCCTTCTGGGGGCGCAAAAAACGAAAAGTCCCGTATGAGGAGAAATTGTGTAGTTACGGTCATCCACTATACTACTTTCTGTTTCATTAATTTTCCCTCCATAAATATCCAAACAATTATAGGGCAGAACCCAAAAAGAGTGCCAAACATTTATAAACCCCGTGTAGGTGTTCCGTTTTGTCGACGATATTCGCCTGCGAATTCTTCTGATTGAAGTTTCGGTGTCGTGCAACAAACCTTAGTCCTCAACAATGTGTGCTTCCCCACTTGTAGTGGAGAGTAAACAACTTACTTTTCCCAGAAAACCGCAGCCGTAATATGTTACAGTACAGAATGCCATGAATATGCAAATTATTTTCCCATCCGCATACAAACGTTGACTTACAGCGAACATGTAGAGGTATGAAAGAACGTACACGTATTTATGAACATTAAGGAGACTTACGGTAAATATTGATAGGGTTTTAAAACGAGTCTGTCTCGACATAATTTGGAACATCACACAATTATTATTATATACTAGTAAGTTGTAATGAAATATGGAAAAAAAAATTTGTTGAAAAAAAAAAAATTTTGTGGAAAAAAAAAATTTTTTGAAAAAAAAAAGTTCTTGAAAAAAAAATGTTTGTTCAAAAAAAATTTTTGTTGAAAAAAAAAATTTTGTTGAAAAAAAAAAATTTGTTGAAAAAAAAAATTTTTGTGGAAAATAAAAATTTTGTTGAAAAAAAAAATTTCGTGGGAAAAAAAAATTTTGTTGAAAAAAAAATTTCGTGGGAAAAAAAATTTTGTAAAAAAAAAAAAAATTCTGTAAAAAAAAAATGTTGTTAAAAAAAAATTTGGGGAAAACACATCTTCTGTACAAAAAAAAAAATATTTTTTTTATTATTTATTATCTTAATATATATTTACCCTCGACACTGATTTACTGATACACTGATACACTGATTCCCTGATTCACTGACTCTGTCACGCAGTACGTAGGAATTTAAATAGGCATCTTAATATATATTTACCCTCGACACTGATTCACTGACTCTGTCACGCAGTACGTAGGAATTTAAATAGGCATTCTATAATAATTCTATAAATAATAATAATAAAAAAAATAATATTTTTTTTTTGTACAGAAATTGCGTTTTCCCCAAATTTTTTTTTTTCAAAATTTTTTTTTTTTACAACAATTTTTTTTTTCCAACAAAATTTTTTTTTCCACAAAATTTTTTTTTCAACAAAATTTTTTTTTTTCATCAAACATTTTTTTTCAACTTTTTTTTTACAAAATAGTTTTCTCAAAATATTTTTTACAAAATTTTTAAAATTACGTAACAAATACTTTCTAAGCGAATTAACGGGCGCCATAGGCGCATTACAACTTACTAGTTCATAAATAGCCCTTGATGTTTGTACGGGTAGGGAGGTATATACATTAGGGTGGAGTGAAAACATGCTTTTTTCTTAATTTGAAAAAGTTAACCTCGGAAAGAGATGTACTCTGGGGTCCTAATGAGGGGAAAAATAAAGAAAAAAATTTTTTTCCAACAAAAATTTTTTTTTTCAACAAAATATTTTTTTTTTCCACAAAAATTTTTTTTTTCAACAAAATTTTTTGAACATCATTTTTTTTTTCAGCAAAAATTTTTTCCACAGATTTTTTTTTTTCAATTTTATTTTTTTCCGAAATTTTTTTTACAAAATAGTTTTCTCAAAATACTTTTTACAAAATTTTTAAAATTAAGTAACAAATACTTTCTCAAGCAAATTAACGGGCGCCATAGGCGCATTACAACTTACTAGTAGAATTATAGAATCAGTGTCGAGGGTAAATATATATTAAGATATTTTGATAATTTTCTTGTAATTGATATTCGTTAAATTATTTATTAAGTTTCCTATATATGCAGGTCCCTTATTTTTCTCGTATGTCGGTAAATTTCTTTTGATATATTTTCGTCTTAAATATAGAAATTTGTGGCCAAAGTTTTTAAAGCGGGGCGCTGCGATAAGTGATGCTAATTTATTATGCAAAATAAGTTGAACATTTTTGTCTAATCAGCATGTGATTTTACAATTGTTATTGTTGCTGTTGTCAAACAGTTAAGTTATGCATACATATGTGGCCGTACATCGGTGTGACTATGTACATACCTGTGCCTATCTACATACGTTTAAATTGAGGAACCTGAATCGTAGAGTATGCAAATATTTAAAGACATTTTGCCGACGATTCGCATTTAAATTGATTACAAAGGCAAACATTGATGTGTTAATGTTCCTCAAGAAGGTTGTGTGTGTATGTGTGCGTTTATCCTGTGGCGGGATATTTACGAGGATGAATAAATTTCGATTAACTTGAGTTTACCTTAGTCATCGCGCACACTTTGTGGATTAGTCATTTTTTTTTTCTGGAATGTATACATTTCCATACAATTGAATTTCAGATCTATGGAAATTAATCGATTTTTTTGTTCCAAGCTGATTGTGTTTATATCTCCTTGTAAACTGTTTAAAAAAAAACTGAATTTATGACTGTTTAATGTTATCCAAGCACTGTGGTAAGAACAAAAAATAATAATGGCTTGAAAAGCGAGTGACGGTGGTGTGATACTGTCACACACACAAAATGGAAGAAAGTTGAGCTACAAACGGAGTTTTGTTTTGTCCTAGCCTGACCGACTGGTAGCGGCTCTACGGCATGTTACGCGGTTTACCACTCCCAAAGTAACAGGGAGACTTTGGCATGGCGTACAGTTGCAATCTCAACCGTAGTCTACGACCGAAAGAGTAGCTGAGATGTCTGGCAGTCCAAAAATCCCTTAATCGGCAAGAGTGGTAAATTTACAAATACGGCGAATTAGCTTTTCAGGCGCATGGGATTTCCTACGATGGTTTTTCTGGATATTATTGGTACACCATATGAAACATCATTGTTTACACGGTGATAATCATTTAAACCCCTCGAGGTTCTCTAGTTCCCGCTCAGGGAGTTTAGCATGGACAGAAATGGCTTGAAAACAGGTTCCCTCTAAATCTGTCAATAAAAAAAATACCTAACTCCTAATATTTTTCATATTTCCATATTATATTATTTTTAAAATAGAAAAATTAAGATGGAAATTACTTTCATTGTCCAATGGAGCATGAAATGTATTTCTTAAGATGCCACTGACGAAAATTATGGGAAACATATTTGAAACCAGCGAGCTGCAAATGACATGTTTTCTGCTTATGGATAAGAAATGCAAGGGTTAGATGTCAAATGAACTGTCATACTGGGCTTATTTTATGACATTTATGTGGCAAATCATTATGAAGAGATTATTGCTCGAACAATGCTACCAAATTTCCTTTGAAGAATCAGTCAATAATTGGCGAAATATATTGACAACTTTGTGATTTCAAGTGGCTCACATAATTGAGTTGAGCGATGAGGCTCATTTAGGGCAGACGCATATGGAGTGAGGCCAATCCAAAACAGATTCTACAGATCCCATTACTTCCATGTAAATGAACTGCTTGGTGCGGAGGCATCAGTGGACTTTGCTTCGCTTCGTAATGAATAGCCCTTGTCGCGGCCATACCGCGAAAAAGTCCTAAGTGCAATTTTTTCGAAACTAGTTTTTTAATGAAATTCGATTGAAGTTTGTTCAATACCCTAAATCCCAAAAGTATTAACAATTAAAACTTCATATTTAAAAAGATAAAGCTAATTCAATTGTATTGTATGCACCACACGCCTTTTTTGCGGTTATGGATCGATATGTCCGAAATCATTTTCAAATGTGAATGTCAAGTATTGATCTTTCGAATAAAAAAAAAATGTTTGATACAAATTTTATTTCTGGTGTTATTTTTTTGTGGACTACCACACAGCAGAGTCCAGTTTTGTAGCCTGGTAAGACCATGAGACATTTTTCAGCAGCTGATTTTCACCTGGGAAATTCAACTGACTTTACTAGCAAGATTCTTTTTAGTCTTTCGAAGCCGTCTTTAAATATTAGGTCCCGGTCAGTGGGTATACGAATTATGCACAGCTCACTGATTTGAGAGCATGAAATATTAAGGGAAATATGTAAGAAATTTATTTTTTACAATTTTTCTTTCTATCGATCCTAAAAAGACACTTTACAGGTGAATTAGCTTTACAGGTGGATTCTACATTTGTACATGTGTGCATTTTTCTTTTATGGACCCACCGTATGACGTTTGATATATGTGCATATGTACGTATGTAAACATGTTTATGATATACTGTGTTGTTTGAACTATGTATTAAACCCGACATTTCACGCTCGTTAGCATGACACTGACACCATTGCGTATGATTTACGGTTACTTGTATCACGCATACGTTCAGCTGTGCTGCTTAACTTATGTTATGTTACGTGCATGCGGTTGGATGTGTAAAATCATAATTTCAATAGTTAATAATACATACAGCCGTGATTGTTCATATGGAACCTTGTGTGGTTTTATTTTTAAATTTTTTACAGTGGGTTTTGAAACAAGCCTGGTGAAATGGAGACATAACGGCCTACATCCATAAACAGGTTCCCGCCGATTTCATGTTCTGTCGCCCTAGAAGCTGTGTTTGTGGTCCGATATGGATAGAATTCGGCAAAGTTCATCAGAATTGATAGTTAACCAGAACTAGTAAATTAGGACAACATGTTTTCAACTATGGTGAAATTGAAGAATTCCACTATTAAATAAATTAGTGAAATTAGTGTAATCTCTATGTCATATAAAACTTCTCTTGAAAAAGGATTAGGCGTTCCAGCCGGCCACTGAGTATACACAATTATAATGCACACATCTCACCGATTCCAGAGAAGTTCCCCGTCTATTTCTCCATGGAATATTAAGGGAAATAATTAAGTAAGTAATCCGATTTACCTAAACGATTTTCCAGATTCTTTTAATTCGAAATTGTCTGAGCAAACGAAACTATGTTGGGGTTTTGTGAGAATCGATTTACACGATGCCTTTCCAACCAGGGTCTGCAGGCATCACCTTCGACAAAGAAATTGGGGGGAAATTTGAAAATAAACAAAAATTGTTTGACTTGTCATTTTTACATTTTTATAGAAAAGTAGCACACCTTGTAGTTCAGGTTATCATGACCTTTCTTGACATTTTCAAACGACAAAACCCTGAGGAAAACAAATCGAGGCTCAGTCACACGAATTAGATTTTCAATGCATACAAAATACAGGGTTTTCAAGAAAAAAGAAAATTCAAAGAAAAATTTAATTTATGAAAAGTGGTTCATAGGACAGAAAAAAATCTATTTTTTTTAACACGGTGTAATAAAGAGGAAGGTATAACGTTAATAATGAAAAACAACATCAGCCAAATGGCCACCACGCATACAGGACCATATTCTTTTTTATGAAATTTTCCATAACCAAATCGCAAATTGGCTGTCCTATGTCCTCGATGGCCCCACGAATTCTATCTTTAAGGTCTTGAATCGACGTAGCCACCGTGGTGGAAATGAGCCTCATCAGTCAAGATGATTTTTCGATGGAATTCCGGATCATTTTCATGTATTTCAAGGACCCAATCAGCAAGGACACGAGGTTTGTTGATGATCGGCCGGCCTGAGTTCTTGTATTAACTGAACTTTATAAGCCTTAAGTGTTTATGCAAAATACGGTGTAATGACGTCTGTGAAATCCCCAATTCCAAAGAATGTCGAGAAATGGACAAACCTGGGTTTTTTTTCAACACTTCGGGCAACAGCAGTTCTTCCTGAGCGACGGGTTTTATTCTTCACATCACTAACTTGTCCCAACAGCTCGAATTTTTTTCACCATAATGGCGTAGTTTCTTCTTGTCAAATGTTAAAAAATAAAAGCTTCAAAAGTGACAGCTACCGAAATACCGGGTGATTCAAAATAACACCTCTTTTTGGAAAACCCTTTACTAGGATGGAGTGAGATAAAAAAAAGTGACACCGAAAGAGATATAGCTTGCAATTCTTAATAAGGGAACATTTTTTTAACATTTTTTACTTTTTGAAAATTTGAAAATTATCACAAATTTCGTTGATTTAATGCTCACAATTTGAATACCACCCATATCCGCTAATGCAAATTTAAAAAAAAAAAATGTGGTATAAAAAAATATGACCCAAAAGTCCATTCTACGAATATTGGTCGATAATCTTCTTCTTTGCCTCGATAAGCTTCTTCTTGGGGTCCTAAAAAAATTTTTTTTGATTTTTTTCAAGTCAACAATAAAATGTCAAGGAGCGCCGAAAAATTTGTTGAGCCTTATTAAGGGTCTCCTACCCAGTGTTAAATTTTCAAATTCAATAGAAAAAAACCTGTTCAGTCCACCCTTAATACATATACTTGTGGTCCATCATCCAGATTACATTAATCTTGAATTTCTAAGTCTGCCCCTTGAGTGATCTACGGTCGTCTAGGGCAGTTGAAAAAGAACTATTTATGAACTTTGAAAGTATCATGCATTTTGCTTAAGATATGTATACCCATTTGAACATACTAAGAAATGACGAACAGTTTGTGATTGAACTCAGTACAGTTTCCCAGCATCATTTGAAGTTGACCATTTATGAAAGCGAATTGGCACATTCACAATTTCATAAATCACAAAGCAAACCTCAAAATCCAAACTTTTTTCTGCTGTCGGAGTCCACTTAGTAATACAGCATTCAAATTTGGATCACCAACTATATTGGAAAATACGTATGGTTTGGAACCATGACCTATATCCTTCTCTCCAGCAAAGCCCTCCCACAAATTTTCCTATTACAACTAATAATTGGTGCAGGATATTTACGATTCGGCCAAGATCGCAATTACTGACAATTTTTTTTTATTTTAAGATCAAAAGCAGAAAATGTCTCCATTTATTTTGTGAGCGGAAAGAAATGTGCCCAATAAAACACTTTTATTAAGAAATGGGCACAGATGGCATGAGTACATCGGTGTTTTCGATATCGCATATTTCGATTAAATAGTCATTAATTTAATGCCGTACGCAGTACTTGCTGGGTCTTTAGTCAAATTACAATAAAGGACTGATTTCATACGAAATGATACCCTAAGTGTAAAGACATTAATCCGGTTAGAAGAACCAAATGTAAAGAGCTAATCCGAAATAAAAGTCTTTACTTATTGAGTGCTTGTAAGACACTGATTTTATTTTCCAAAACGAAACACTCACTTAAATAATACAGAATTTGACAATACGTCTAGTACCTGCCACTGGCAGTAAATATTCCACATACATCGAATGCTCCTAAACAAAGAAGCAATAAACTATATACATTTATACAAATACACTACAGACTAATACAGATTCCAAGAATACATAAACATTGAACAGTCGTAAACATCTGCGCATTGCATTCCCATGCAGTATTAGAGTAACGATATTCAATCGACTGAATGTGCGTGTGTGTGTGGCTTATGCTATTAATAGTGAACCACTTGAAGGGTTCGATCGTCGATTTCCAATTGCATGTATACGCGAGTGCAGCTCAGGCTGCTGATAGTGACACACTTGAAGTGTCATAACCCTATCGCCTGTACATACAACGGGAAAGAGAAAAAGACTCATGTTCAATTCTGAACATTCTGCGCGGGGCTAACAAAAATAACAGTAAACAAGTGTTTTCTTAAAATAATTTTCTTAATACAATATATTCTGCATTCCTTGGCAGCCTTGAGTCGGGCATCCTCTTCTTCTTGTAGTTGTAAGCGTAACATACGTTGCATACAACCACTTCACCTTCCTGTTGTCTCTGCGGGTGTCTCTTCTTCCTTCTCTTGGATACATTGTCCACCCGTGTTTCTCTCTCAGGATGCTGAGCGACCATCAGATGCTTTTTGTCGCGGTGAGTTCTGCGTTCTTCCGTCATATTATGCAATCCCTTGCCGAAGTCTTCGGCACTGTAGGTTTTCGTTGATACCGTGCTACCGCTAGTAGCCCTGACAACATTAGTTAAAGGTATCACCTTCGATAGATTCGTGTGCACTTTCTGGGTAACTCTGCAGACCGATGTGCGATTCGAACTTTGAGTTGGTGTAAGTAATCGACCACGCACACAAGCTGGTAGATTACCATCAATTGTTGTTTTTGCAGACCTGGGCGAAACGTTTCCCTTTTTATTACGTAAAGGTCGTTTCTGTTGTTCCAATGTGGTGACTGCAGCATTTTCAAACGCTTCTGTACGCAACTTCTCTGCGTTTTGAGTCGACGGATTAAACCATTCATTGGTACATGGTGGCATTTCATATCCACCTCTAGCGTAGGCGGTCACTGTAGGCGCATACTTCGCATCTTCATAAATTTGGTACGGTCGTTTAGCCTTTTCTACAACCGATGCTAAAGGTAGTGGGTCTTCGTCATTATAAGTTTGAGCCATCCTTCTGCGTTTGCTTCCATGTCGTGTACGAGAATATATTTGTGATGGCTTGGGATCCAAATGGCTGGATCGTCCGACTGTGATGGATCTTGCAGCTTTCGCTTTGTGAAACCTTTTGCGTGTATCACTTGCTGCAATCAAATAGTTTTTCTTTGTTATTTTTTGGATATTACCTGTAAGTATCCAACCGAGTTTTGTATCCTGAGCTAGCATACCATTAGCTTTCAGGTTTTTCGTCTTCATGATTTCTGGATACACGTCCGCTCCCAGAATGATGTCTATCCTCCCAATTTTGTTGTAATTGGGATCCGCCAATACATACTTGTCCCAATTCCTTAGATTCGCATCAAATGACTTATTCGGCAATGTTTTGTGAAGCTTCGGGAGCACTATTGCTTTCGTCATAATTGAAAAATCGTTGCTGAAACGTGGACTCATTTCAATCACAACTTTGTGTCTTGCCGACTCCACTCGATCCGACGATATTCCACTAACTTCAGTTGGCGCTCTTATACGTGGAAGTCTTAGCAGCTGTGCGGTTTTCTCCGATATAAATGATGTCTGAGAACCACTGTCCAGAAGCGCCCTTAGAAGTTGAACTCGTCCATCCGGTGTCTTTACCTTCACTATTGCTGTTGCTAACAGTGTGTCCTTGCTTTGTTGCTGGACCATATTCGATGTCACCTTTTCGCCCGGTGTGTTGTATTCTTGATGGATTAATGTATGGTGATTATTCCGATTGCATATGGCACACCGGAAGTCCTTCATACACCTTGTTGTAAAATTATGCTGCAAACATTTATAGCATAGTTTAGCAGCGTTTATAAACTTTTTTCGCTCCTCCGGAGTCATTGCTGTGAACTTCCGACAATTTATTATATTGTGCCCAATTCTTCGGCAACACGAGCAAACTGGCCCTGAACTTTCTGTTGTCTGTGAGTAACTGGTGTATGGGCTTTTCTTCTTGATCGGAAAGGATGCCAAACTGATGCAAATTTGATCCAAAAATGTCTTCACATCTCGGAGTGTTTGCACTTCTTTTGTCCTCTTTGTGTGATGTTCATACTGTTGGCGGGTGTTTCCATCAAACTTCCTCAAAATGATGTGCGCCAACAAAACCTCAACATCATTGCCAACCTCTGCTTTCTCTCTAATGATAAATGAACTTTCATTTATCGTACTGATGAACTTCTTGACACTTTGATGGTTCTCAGCATCCAGATTTGGCAGGTCTAATATACGGTCAAACGCTGACGAAAATATTTTCCTCTTATTTTCGTATTTATCCACCAATAAGCTCCAGGTTTCATTATACTCGGATTCCGATCCGAGCAGCAAATGTTGCACCATTGATTTTGCTTCACCTTGAAGCGATGATTTTAAATAATGGAACTTTACTGCATCCGTAAGGTCCTCTCTCTGGTGTACCAGACTTTTAAACTCTGAGCAAAATGAAGGCCATTCTTGTTCGCTTCCGTCAAACATTGGTAGCTTCGTCACTGGCAACGGAAACCCTGTATTCAAGTTCTCTTTCTTCTGAACTCCATTAATTCCTTCTTCCAGTTTCGCCTGCATACGGTACATCCTGTCTTCCAGAGCCTCATATGCTTCTGAATCAGACGTATCCCGTCGGTACTTGGCTTCTACCTCACTTGCCGCTTGCGATATTACTGACCAGATGTCCTTAATTTTATTATGGAACATCCTCATGTCAGTGGTATCACTGCCTGGCAGACGTCGTTCTGCCTCATCAAGTATCTTCGATGCCTTAGTCATCTTTGACTCTAGCATATCTATAATGCTGTCAGCTGGACTTAGCGGCCTTGCCTGAATTGCTTCTCTGATGTCTTCTGGTACATTTCCTTGTACTGCCAGTGTCTCTTCTAACACTGTCTTCACATCTTCTTGCGCAAGTACTGCCTGAGTTGAATGAGATTGTTGCAGCTTTACCAGTTTCTCCTTTACGGTCTGGTAACATTTATCGTTGAAATATTGATGATCAATGTTTGATGCTGATTTCAAAATTTTCACGTGGTTAATCTCAAACTTCTTCCAGTTTTCTTGCAATTCTGGTGTTAGTCTGCCCTTTGTAATTAGGGTCAGAATTGCTGTGTAGAGCTTTGATTGCTCTTCAAACAACTTTTGTACTACGTCGGACAACATTTTTTATTAACGTTCGTCCTGTTAGTTCTTGTCGTTTATTTTCGACAAGTCCTGGAACTTTTCGTCCGAATTTTTGATTAAAAATCAAAAAAAAATTTTAACACTTTTTGTGTATGAAGAAACGATATTTCTCCCTTGTGTTAAGCTCGATGTCAGCCTCGAGCACGCTTATTTCAAGGAAAATTTTTTTTTTTTCTTAAAATGTTCACTCTGGTTCTTTTTTAAATCTCTTACCACTGGTGGAGGAAAATTTAAAAAATTACTTTGGTGTTGGAGAAACGATATTTCTCCTTTGAGTAAAGCTCGATGTCAGCCTCGAGCACGCTTATTTCAAGGAAATTATTTTTCTTCCTTAAAACTTCCTTTTAGGTTCTTTTTTAAATCTCTTACCACTGGTGGGGGAAAATTTAAAAAAATCACTTTTCGAAGGAGCAAATGTAAAGACATTAATTCGGTTCGTAGAACCAAATGTAAAGAGCTAATCCGAACTAAAAGTCTTTACTTGTTGAGTGCTTGTAAGACACTGATTTTATTTTCCAAAACGAAACACTCACTTAAATAATACAGAATTTGACAATACGTCTAGTACCTGCCACTGGCAGTAAATATTCCACATACATCGAATGCTCCTAAACAAAGAAGCAATAAACTATATACATTTATACAAATACACTACAGACTAATACAGATTCCAAGAATACATAAACATTGAACAGTCGTAAACATCTGCGCATTGCATTCCCATGCAGTATTAGAGTAACGATATTCAATCGACTGAATGTGCGTGTGTGTGTGGCTTATGCTATTAATAGTGAACCACTTGAAGGGTTCGATCGTCGATTTCCAATTGCATGTATACGCGAGTGCAGCTCAGGCTGCTGATAGTGACACACTTGAAGTGTCATAACCCTATCGCCTGTACATACAACGGGAAAGAGAAAAAGACTCATGTTCAATTCTGAACACTAAGAGTTGACAGATGGTTTGTGTTGTATTTTTTTATATTAAAAGAAAAACAATATGTATTCAATTTTCTTAAGCTTCCGTAATGTTTTTTTCATGATGATTAAGACAAAATTTGCCTTGGCAGATACACCATTTTAACATATTTCATAGATATTTGAATACCGAAATTATTGCCCAGCAATAATCGTAGAAAACAAAGAGCAGAACATATTTTTTGAATAATCCCGAAACTATAAACATAAACTCGCTACATTCGAATCAATGGGAATTTATTTATTTTTTTTAACCACAAAATTTATTCAAAAAAATTAAAATATTAACAACTAGCACCACAAATGTTTACTGGGTTAACTATCTAATGATATTTTTTATATAATTTTCCATGAAAATGCTAATCTAAAAGATTCATCTTCATGTCACAGGAATAACGAATATAAGCATGCTCTGGTGTCTATACGGGGAACAGAGCTTCCTGAAAATACAACAGCTGGTTTGACTTTGATTAAGTACCAAAAAAGGTTAAAATTCACAATCTTTTGTGAACTTTTAATTACACAAAATACACTTGCGCATGAAACACGTACCAAAAGCATCCCCACACACACACACATACATACGTCAGTAGGTAAGGATTACACGTGGTGCGCTAGATGAGATGGTGTGTACATGGGCAGGTGTGCGTGTGCGTGTGTGTATGAAATGAAGCGTGGGAAAACATATTGATATGTTCAATACTCCATCACGTAAATTATATAAATCATTTAGCACATTGTCTTCGTTGACTTTAAAATATATGTGTTGGATGCTTCATTCGAGACAGAGACATATGAATATAAATCTATGTAAGTAGACACGATGCTAATTATACGTGTTCGTAGAAACTAATTAGCGAATATATTCGTCATGGAACTTCTTCATTCATTTATGGAATAAAACAAAGACTGCTGGAGGGATGTGTTGCGGTAGGTAGTGTTTGTGCAGCAGAACCCAGGTTCGCATCTTAGTAAGATCATCAGCGGCTGCCTTCACCTCGTAATTGCTGGCGCCTTTACGATTAAGAGAGGGATATTTAAGCCATGTAAATATGCTCTAGAAATCAGTAGCCGTTCGGAGCCGGCTTTAAACAATATTGAATGAATTTATAATGAATTTTGACATTCAGCCTACATGATCACGAACTTGGTTCCTATATTACATAAGATTAATAGATATATATTAATATATAAATATTTAATTCATCTAACAATTCAATTAATTCTATTATTACATTAAATATTAATATATTTATATATATATATAATTTTTGAGTAAAATACATTTTAGTAAATATTATATACTAGTAAGTTGTAATGCGCCTATGGCGCCCGTTGAAATATTGAAAAAAATTGTGTTGAAAAAAAAAAATTGTTGTGGAAAAAAAAAAATTTTTGTTGAAAAAAAAAAATGTTGTTGAAAAAAAAATTGTTCTTGAAAAAAAAAATTTTTTTGGAAAAAAAAAAATTTTGTGGAAAAAAAAAATTTTTGTTGAAAAAAAAAAATTTGGAAAAAAAAATTTTGTAAAAAAAAAAATTTTTTTGTTGAAAAAAAAAATTGTAAAAAAAAAAATTATAAAAAAAAAAATTTGGAAAAAAAAAATTTTGGTAAAAAAAAATTTGGGGAAAACACAATTTCTGTACAAAAAAAAAATATTATTTTTTTTTTATTATTATTTATAGAAAATTATAGAATGCCTATTTAAATTCCTACGTACTGCGTGACAGAGTCAGTGAATCAGTGTATCAGTGAATCAGTGAATCAGTGTCGAGGGTAAATATATATTAAGATCGCTTGTGGAAGGCCGTGGTGTGGTAGGTAGTATGTGCGACTATCACACAGAAGAACCCGAGTTCGAAACCGGGTAAGACCATCAAACATTTTTTCAGCTGCTGTTTCCATCTCGTAAATGTTGGCGACTTTACGAGTAAGATAGAAATCTCCATGTAAAACTTCTCTAGAAAAGCATTAGCCGTTCGTAGCCGGCTTTAAACAGTAGGTCCCGGTCAGTGAGTATACACCAATTATATCGTGCACAGTTCACTGATTCGAGAGAAGTTCCCCGTCTGTTCCTTCATGGAATGTTAAGGGATATAAGTAAAATCAGAAGTGGGTGACCACACCTTCTTTAAGATGACGGATACTGTTTTCACTGAGGGTGCGGATATATGTAAGTCGGTTTTCCCAACTGAAACTTTCTAACTGGTTGACGTTTAGCAAATACTGAGATAACATGTGCCAAATCCATGAATGAGTTCTCCATATCAAATTCATTCAACAAATATTTTTGTTTACCTTCAACTAAAGATTGTATTTTCGGACATGATATTAACTCTAGGGTAGGTTGATGGATGTCCTCTGGTTATCCTGAAATCAGTTGGTCAGTAGTCACTTGACGCCCTCAGTGGCATTTTCATGTGGCAGCTAAATTGTGCATATTTGTTTGTATATGTTATCTTTAGATAATGTCGGCTGTGTGTGTGTGTGTGTATGCAGAAAACAATCCGAGTATTTAGTAACCAAAATATGTGTCACTCAAACAGATTCTTACATACCTATGAGAATTCTAATGAATATGCAGGCTACGTTGCATATGTGGCATACACGACTCGTTACTTGTTTTATCTGGTTTCTTGTTTTTTTTTTGCTGTCTTGTGTTTGTGTTTTGTTTTGGTTTGCCTTCTATTTATTCATTCTTCTTGACATGAGAATTTTAATTAAAATGAGTAAACAGCGACATTTTGTCATTCAATGAATGCTCGCTCCACCGATGTTTTGTTTCTGCCTGTCAGACGGAGCACAAATACTCAAATATAAATGAATGGAATGGTAGATAGAACGAATGAATGGAAGAATTCATGAAAGGACGGGTGACTGTTTATAAGGACATTGTACGTGCATCCAGATGTCTGGGCGCCTTTTTCTGTTTTGTTTTTGTGGTTAATGAATAATATGCATACATTATAATGATATGTGTAAATAGACATTTAAGAGGGATGTTCAATAAGTTTAGGGATGTTCAGATTTCCAATTATTTTCAAGCATAGACGCTTAATAGGTTGTACAGACCATATGAGATGGGTTCGTAACTCGCTGCTGATATCTCAACACCAATGAAGGCAAAACTATATTAGAATTATATAGTTGACTACCACCGCCAAAGTCTTCAGAACGAACTGCTGTCCAACAGCTCCATAAAGACCAAACGTTTTGTTTTATTAGCCACCTTTGCATATGGAAAAGATGGAAAAGTCCCAAACGCTTGGCTTAACCTATCGCAGAAAGCATAGACAGAAAACAACGAGAATTGATAGATAGACAACTGATAGATAAACAAAAAATGATGACCTTGAAAAGCCTACAGCAGATTCCTGAGAAAATTCAATTTAATTTTTTTTATTAAGAGGTGGAACACTTTTTCCAGGAAGTATTTAATGCTGTGTCAAATATCGTCTTCATATCGCTAATAGTTATCTCATGGACGGTGGTTCAAGTTTGTAAGGTGTGTGGGAGGTGCCCCTTTATCCAACCAACCGCGTACTTGCAGTAGGAAATAATTGAATTTTCGCTAATAGAGCCAGTTAAAGCTTTGTTCAATTATCACCTAATAGAGTCAGGAATCATCGCCATATTAGTAGTGATGTCCAGTTAACCCTTTCCGTGGCAAATAATTGTGGTAAACATCATATGAAGTGTCGAACTAAACCTCGGAAAGGGTTAACATTCCTGGAAATTCTCCAAAAACCGATATTATAGTTTTTAAATATGAACTGTATGGGAGTTGAGGCGCCCACTTGAACTGTCGGGTTCCAAAATTATACTACCTTACAAGCTGCAACCAATCGTAGACACCCAAAACACGAGATATATGAAGATTTACCAAACTTATCATAAGACCCTTGCATAAAGGTATGGTTTAGGTGGCGTCTGCATATTCTTGAACAAATTGAGGATGAAAGCTGAAAAATTAGAATTCTGCTAACAATAGTTTTCCATTATAAATTGTACTTCCCCGTTGGTGGACATGAGTGGAAAAGTTCAACGTAAGATCAAAATGATGATAAAGGTGGGTGTTTTGCTGACATGATCATTTCCGCAGTCAACCACATTCAGTAAAGTATATATGTATGTAAATGTAAAAAATGTACATACACATGTTTTTGGGGATGTTTGGAAAAAGTTATAAAGATTACATTTTACTCAAACTGAAAGCGTACAGGGGTGATTCCGAGTTAACGGGCTAATTACGACATAGGTAATATTTTAGATAGGTAACTTTATTTCTTTAAATAATATATAATAAATTAAGTGCTCACAGATTTTTTAACCAAATTATATGATATTTTAAAAGTATGTTATCCAGGGAAATGGCATATTGGGCAGGGAAATGCCGACAATCGACAACTTTAATTCAGTTAATTTGCAAAAATTCTAAAAGTCAAAGCAATAATAATATATTAAGAAAACCCCAGATAAACATCAAAAATACACTAAACTAACAAAAATGTTATGTATTTTCGATGAATTAATGTAAATATTTATGAATTTGTTGTTTTTTTGAGCGATTTAATTAGAGGTTCTATGTTAAACTGGTTTTTTTTTCGGGATTTAACTTACTTTTGCGCAACACAAATTCATTTTAATTTTAATTCATAAGTATATTTTTTTTTATTGATAACACCTACAAATGTTCCTAGCTAAATCGTGTTGACATATTGGCATCAATTGTACTTACAAACCCACAATTTCTGGTTATCTTTAGGATGTGACGAAAGTTTGGAATTGTCAATTTAATAAATGTATTGTTAATTTATTTCGGGCCCAATAAATCGATGTAGCAAACTGTTAAACTAGTCTATCGGTGCCACCATACTGAGAAATGTACTCTCTTGTTGGAAGTTTAACAGAGCGAGAGACTCGTACTGGAAAATTTACTCTTCCGTTGGTAGTCACTACTCTTCCTGATGTATTACGCTCTTTCTCACATACATACGAATGTCTTTTTACACACTTGTCTAAAATATAATAAAATTAAAAAAAATATATCCCCTATCACACCACTGACTTACTTGTCTTGTCCCCCTTCAATTGGATAGAATGTTACTCAAAAAAAAAAAAATTCATAGATTTTCGTCCTTAAAATCGAAATCATATTTTCTAGGAATAGAAATCGAGTCTTATTTGATAGGAATTTTTATTCTTGATTTTGATTTTATAATTTTTTTTTTCTACAACTGTGTCATTTAGAATTTACCAGTTCAGTAGTGAATATCATCAGATATAAAATTTCCATGCAAAAGTTAATAATTGTAATAATTTATTATATGTTTTAAATATATTTTATTTACCCCATTGTTGAATATTATTAATTTGTCCAGCATGAAGACTTCAACTTGGATTAATTTTATTCGCTCTCAGCTGTGCCGAGAAACTACTCTTAAACAGAACACATTCTTTTTAGACTTTCTTCCTTGATAATCTACTTCTAAAATGTGGTGGCGAAATAGTCAATAAAGAAGATTTTTCTTTACTTACTGCTCTAGCAATTCTGACGACCAGTATTTACTGCCGTGTCTGAATTTTTCCAGCTGATCGCCACTTTTGGCCTGAGTATTCCCTGTACTATAGGGTTCGTCAAATAATTTTTTTTTTAAAAAATTCTATAAAAAAAAAACTACTGGATACTTTCAAAACATCGAGTGTAAATGTTGCCAATATCCTCCTCTTCAATTTTTGTAAACAAAAATTCGTTCAACATGGCCCGATAACGAAAATAATTTTCAATTTATTTTCAATCCCCATTATATTGTTATTTATTTCAGTTGGTTTTACAACCTCTTATTGGAATTATTAAGAAATGTTTAAAATTCGGTCTTCTACTTGTTTCTATGTTATTTATACTTTCCAAGGATATTCACGTCGTCTCCCACTCAGTGTCGCAGCCAGAGTTTTGGCCTCTCTTCTCTTCACGATTTCCTATTTGGAGCATTCAGGTCCACTCTATGAGCTTCGATTCGTTCGACGTTTATACTGACAACGTTTAAATTATCACACACACGCACACATATAAACACAATTTTTTGTATGTTCACATTTTATTAATTATTTCCACATGTCAACCAACAAATTTGCATTCACAAAACTCTGCTCTGATTCTCTGCATGTGTAAGAGAGAGAGAGAGACCCATCTGGCCAGCGGATAGAACTTATTAAATTCCTCCAATTATGCCATATCATTCTGTCAGATTGTCACATAATGTGTCCAACTAACTACAGATGACGCAGCAGTTTAAATGACATCCACAATAACATCAGTTGGGCCACATACGCATTCCTGAAATTGTGATGACAAGCTTAACTAAAATGTGTCACAAAGAGACAGTTCGCAAATATTAAATAATAAATTAAAGTAATATCACACAAATGAATGGCAAATTTCCCAGGAAGAATGGTACAAAGTAAAACCATCAAAGTGACACAATACATTTATCCAACAGCTTCCCACATGTCTAAGACATGTGTACGTATCGCAACATACTGCTTAAACGATTGTTCCGATAATGAGCTAGATAAAGTCAAACGTCAGGAAGAGAAAAAGGTGTAGTGCGAAAAAAAACATTATGAAAACAGCTGCAATACACACTTATTCGCACTCAAATGTTGTACTTTGTTGAATTTAATAAGTTCGTTGTCTATTTTTCCCAAACACGCTATTGCAAATACGTAATATTAATAGCAAACAAGTTATATTTACATCCAAATAGGCTTTGTTCAGAAAGAAATAAGCTTTACTTGCTACAAAGCCCAAACACGCGATTTATTTGTGTGTAAACATTTAAAAAAAGACGTATTTTTCAGCGTGTAGGTACTTCTCTTATGGGAGTATAAATATATATATATTATACATAAAATATGTAGTACAATGTAATAATGAAATCTTAAATAAATTTTTTAGTTTTTTTGTATCATTTCCTGTACATGAGAAAGGGGATTTTTTTGTTATTCCAACTTAAACACTGAACTTATCGCAAGATTCTCTCTAAAGTCAAGCGCTTAATTTTATTTCATTGTTTCACGATTCGGACGAGTGTTATAAAAACTTACAGTCACAAGCATAAATAAGTGTTAAACAGCCGGTAAAAACGTTTTGGCTTAAAATATTGAAAATAAAATTGGTGAAAATTAAAATTTAGTTGTATACAAGTATTTTTAAATTAAGAAACAACTGCTTATACTTATATTTAATTCTGGTGGTATAAATACTACATTAAACAGAAATTTCCTACTCATGTGATTCCACATATGCTTAATGTATCGCAAGTCATATTTCTTTATAATCATGTGAACGCGTGTGTAGAAAATAATAAAAAAAATATAATATAATATAATTTTGCCACACAGTGGAGTAGGGCGAAACAAGACTAATGATAAAAACAAAAACCTTAAACGACCTAAAACTTTTCACGCGGTGACAAAGATTGGTTGGGTACGAGTTTAACTTGGCAATCGCAATCTGAGTTTAATGGGTCCATGTTTTCTCATAGCGCCCACACAAAGGTTTATGAAGATCTTTGCGAAATTTGTTATGGAATGGTTTGATTGAATATTTATTAACTAGTAAGTTGTAATGCGCCTATGGCGCCCATTAATTTGCTTGAGAAAGTATTTGTTACTTAATTTTAAAAATTTTTTAAAAAATATTTTGTAAAAAAAAATTTCGAAAAAAAATAAAATTTGTGGAAAAAAAAATTTTGTTGAAAAAAAAAATTTTGTTGAAAAAAAAATTTTTGTTGAAAAAAAAATGTCTGCTGAAAAAAAAAATTTTTGTCGAAAAAAAAAATTTTGTTGAAAAAAAAATGTTTGTGGAAAAAAAAAATGTATCTTGAAAAAAAAAAATTTGTGGAAAAAAAAAATTTTTTTGAAAAAAAAAATTTCTTGAAAAAAAAAATTTGGAAAAAAAAATTTCTTGAAAAAAAAAAATTTGGACAAAACAAAATTTCTGTACAAAACACAATTTCTGTACAAAAAAAAATATTATTTTTTTTATTATTATTATTTATTATCGAATTATAGAATGCCTATTTAAATTCCTACGTACTGCGTGACAGAGTCAGTGAATCAGTGAATCAGGGAATCAGTGTATCAGTGAATCAGTGTCGAGGGTAAATATATATTAAGATTACTAGCTGACCCGGTAAACTTTGTCCTACCTAGAAAAATTTGAACTTAGGAGACTCGGCCCGAGTTGCTGATCCTCGCGTAGCTGTACATTTATACCTGTAGCAGAACGCAATTTTTTAGACTTTCCGTTTCGATTTTTAAATACACCAACAGCGAATTGATGAAATATTTGATTGTCCACGTTTTGAGGAATCATCAAACGAAAGGCATACAAATTCATATAGATGACATTTTCATAGTTTCTTGATCTTTACGTATATATTGATGATGACACTGATTTATTTTATCATTAATGTTTTCAAGAAAAGAAATCTCAGGAAACTTCTGATCAGTATTCACTGGTGGCACCAATTTTCCTGCCCGATGGTGAATTTGTCCTTGAATCTGTAAATCTAATAACTAATTCTCGAACAATATCCTCGAAGGTAGACATTATTTGGTAGCGGTAAAACGTTATGATGTCGATTTGTACGAGGTGTTTGTGATGTGTGTGGAAGTGGCACAAATAAGTTACTTAAAAAGTGGGATTAAAACCCCGTGATTTAACAACTGTTGTAAATTAAATCGTTATAATTCCAATAGTTTTGGTGACGGTTGCAATTGTGGCAATTTCACCAGCACAGCGTAGCAGGAGCATTTGGAGTCGTTTTGCAGGCGTGGATTCTTGTTCAAGTCAAGACTTAAATTTTTGTGATGGTAATTCTTCAAAAACCGCATAAAGTTTACGAAGTTTATTCCCGTTTGTAAAACATCATTCTTTTTTTGAATAGTCTAAGTTTTTCAATACGATTTTCTCATTTTTCTCTTTGAAACGTCATTCAGAAATAAAGTTCATTACAAAAATAACATAAATATTATCTTTCGAATTTTTTGAACTATCGCGCTTTTCCGATGGCTTTTGTCAACATTTTATTACATCATACAAACCTTGTCCTGGAAACTACGAATGCAACAGTAAAGAAATTAGCCAAATCGGTCCAGCCTTTCTCATGTGATGAAGTAACATACATGCGTCAATTCATTTTTATTTATATAGATTTATGTATAACCTACAAACAAGGTAATGTGTTGTGGTATGGAAAAGTAAATATATTTGTTTCCTGAAATTTGTTAAAATGGCAATTTTCTTTTCACTGTGTATAATTATCAGCTTCTAATATGTTAATAGTGACGATTGAGTATACAGTACTTGAAATCATTGAAAACATATGTAATTGCGGATATGTATTTATTCTCCATTAAATTATCAACATGACAACAAGTAAACTGTTAGTATTTATATTTTGCATTTGTTTAGTGGGCAATTTACAAGCACAAGGCCCTACGAATTCCAGCACATTGGAGTATTTGATAAATTGGAACAAAATACACGAGAGCGTGCAGGTGATATCAAATGTCAAAGATACCGTGCATCACATAACCAAGACCTATGATTCTGTGGCTAAATCAGTAAATGTTAGTTCATCTACGACGGTAACGAATGGATTTGCGATGTTATGGGTGTCAGTGTTTACTTTAAGAATGTTTTTTGTTTAATTGAATAAAAATACTCGTATGAAAGTAACAATTGGTGTGCGTGTTTTTATGATTGAGTTTGATTTTGACTGGCCAGGTTTGTTGCTCAAGAAAAACAGTAAAAGATATTCAGTTCGAGGAGTGACGTACATTAGGGTGGAGTGAAATTCAAAAAAAAAAGTTAACCTCGGAAAGAGATGTAGTCTGGGGTCCTAATGAGGGAAAAAATAAAGAAAAAAATTTTAAAAAATGTTTAGGGGTCGCGCCACTCCCTCGAAATTTGGAAATTATCGCTATTTTGGCGTTGATTTTAGAAAAATCCTAAAAATTAACGACTTAATAAATGTTTGCAAAATTTTTTCTCATTGTTCAAAAATTTCAAAAAGTAAAATAAGTCAAATCGTCCCTTCTTCAGAAAATTGACTGAACAATGAAATCGCCACCAAAGCTACAAATATTAGTCGATTATCCTCATATTTGCCTCAAATACTTTTGTTTGGGCACTGAACAAGCTCAAACTTTTAAATTTCGAATAAGTTAAGTCGTTAATTTTTAGGATTTTTCTAAAATCAACGCCAAAATAGCGATAATTTCCAAATTTCGAGGGAGTGGCGCGACCCCTAAAAATTTTTTAATTTTTTTTTCTTTATTTTTCCCCTCATTAGGACCCCAGACTACATCTCTTTCCGAGGTTAACTTTTTCAAATTAAAAAAAAAGCATGTTTTCACTCCACCCTAACGTACATGCGTTAATATTCATCGATCGAAATTTTAAAATTTCAGCACAAAATAATTACATAAATCCATCATAAAATCAATTGCATTAGTTCTTAATACGGTGAAAGGATTATTATGAAAACTCGAAAAAAGCATTCCAAATGAAGTGTTTTTTTTTACCAGTTTTGGGCCCGTTTCGTAACCTACACGCTAAAAAATACGTCTTTTTTTTGGTGACACAAGTAAAACGCGTGTTTGGTCTTTGTAGCAAGTAAAGCTTATTTACATCTACACAAAGCTTATTTGGATATAAATATAACTCATTTGCTATTAATATAACTTATTTGTGTATAAGCAATAACGTGTTTGGGAAAAACAGACAACGAACTTATTAAATTCAACAAAGCACAACATTTGAGTGAGAAAAAGTGTATTTGCAACTGTTTTCGAATTTTTTTTTTGCATTTTCGCTCTTTAAAATAAAAGCAATACCGAGAGAATGAGATGGATTGTTGTATAGAAATTTACAAATTGAAAAAAAATACAAAATGACTCAAAACTGCATACATATATATTCGATATTTATCACCTACAAACAAGTTAATGTTTGTGGTATGGAAAAATATATATGTTTGATGCGAACTTGTTTGCTGAAATTTGTAAAAAATGGTCATTTTTTTTCAGCGTGTATTAGTAGCCTTTTCAATTACTTAAAATGTTGGGCTAATGCCTATCGATTAAGTTATTTTAAACACATTTTATTTTTATTTTTTCACTTTTGTCCCATTTATATCCCTTCTTGGTACGTTTTGGCCCTTTTTTCGTCCCTACTATAACTAACCGCCTGTTGTTGCACAACACTTTTTTTTCACCCTTTTGCCCTTTTTTACCTCGTTTTGGTAGGTATTGCAAACATCAAAAAAAAAAATCAAACGCTGTTGCAATCAAAAACTCAACGTTTTAATTTATATGACTTGGAAGCAAATCCAAAAGAGAATTAAAAAAGTCAAGCCAAAAAGTCATCGTATACATTGGGACTTACGCCGCAATCCCCAATATACTTATTTATTTTGTTTGTTAAATATTTCTACTACATCTTGTTAACCAACGAAAATTCTCCACCAAATTTTTTTTTAAACTCTTCTTCTTGTTTGGTACAGATTAAAATACTCTACATTATTTACGATTACATTTTCCCAAAAGCCATTGACAATCACTTGAGTTCACTGTATAATTTCCACGGTTGTAGCCCCTCACTTGGCGTCTCTCCGAATCGAACATTTCGTTGGTGGCGCACATAATATAATCACCCTGATAAAAGGCCACACGATCATTGTCGATAAACTCCATGCTCCATATGTAGTTGACAGGTTCAGATGCCAACTCCCAACCGGCAATTAACTTCGTCTGGGGCATCAGATAATAATACAGGTCATATTGTATACCCTTTAGCTGAACCAAAACATCTGCATTGCTGGACGTATTCGATTCGAATACGGCTGCTTTAATATGACCTGTGTCGTATCGCATATGCATCTTTTCATGCCATGTCCAAATGTAACGGCTAGTTGAGTCTATATTTCCCTTAGTCATACAGGTATAAATATATTCAGAATACTTTACGCTCATCAGGCAAAAGTACGGATAAAACAACAAATATTGTAAATTTGCCGGTAGTTTTGTTGAGATGAGATTGTCAATCTGCTGTTTCAAACTGGCACTTACAGATTGATATAATTCTGCTTGTTTCATTTTATATAACGTATATGCGAATTTGCGAAGGAATTTCAAATCGGCCACATTCTTTGTGTTATCCATCCAGACCTGAAACAGTTGCAATTCAGAACGTATCATAAGTTCGAAACTGCTTTGGTGGCCCTCTTGATTTAGACCCCACAAGATATCTACCAATTGAGAAGGTGCTTTACACTGCAACACCTCGGAGATGGCATCGTGTAGAATATCGTCGACCAGTTGTGTTTCGTTGTCTTCATAGAAGACTACAACATGTTCTTTGATAGTTCGTTTGAGGTGAATAGACTCGCCGCCGCACAATATGTTTGCCAGAAATTGTGACGTTTTCGTTCTCAGTTGTCTACGCATGGAGTTCTTTAGACCAGCCAAGACTGCTTGCTCGTTCTTAATTTTACCATATATCTTTGCAGTGCACTCCATATCGTTGACCGACTCCGTAGCCATTTTAATTGCCGTATTTATTTCGTTATCGGCATTTGTGATGGTTGCCCAGAAAGCTATGAGTGCCAGAAGAAGTACACGTGTTTCCATTGTGGATTACGAAATGGAAATGAATGGGATATCGTGCACGACCAGGGTTTATGTATTAAAACTTCCCAAACTACGAAAACAATAGTCTAGACGAATCGTATATACCCTCCACCGGGGTGGGGGGAGGTTTTTTCGCAGACTCTGCACAAAACTAGACGTTTTTTTTGATATTTTATCCTGAATTTTAATTTAAGCACTGCATCCTTCATTCATAAAAATGGAAAAACAGGTTTATAAACCTTGATCAAGAAATATGTTTGAGATTTTTTTTTTTTTTGTATTTTTAATAATTTTTCTTAATCAAGATGTGTTTTTTGTTCTAATTTATATATTCTAATTTTGGGTCCACAGGTAAACCGGGTAACACCGACCATAGGGCTACATTTTTCCAGCAACAGACCAAAAACTCTGGTGGGAATGGAACGCTACCAACACGCATACCGGGGCGCTTCTGGGTGTATTTTCTCAAAATTGTACACATAATTCTATAAAAGATACTCGGCATACCCATTTTGAATCCTCAGAGGAAATTATTTGCGGACGTTCTACCCAACTTAAGTATCCCCCCCCCCCCAAATAGACCCAACTCTAATCATGTGTCCTAACATGACTAGGCTACAGTATAACCTTCATACGAAAGTAGGGTGTACAAAAAATAACAAATTGTGGTCACAAACTTAAATTATTCATTACGAGATAAGCCATTCACATTCCATCTGCACAGTGGTTTTCTAGAATCTCGATTTTTAGAAATTCGATTACTGCATTTCCAAACTCGTTACCCCGGTAACCATGACGTACATGAACGACGGACAATTTAGCCATAGCCATTGTGACAGTTAATATCACCAATGACAACGAACGCCTAGAAACGGGTTTGGCCAGCACGAGTTCGTTTCTGGATGGAAATGATCTTCAAGACTTTAACGCCCAAAGCAGAGCCCAAAAAAAGAGCAATGAGAGAGCATACTAGGTCACTATATGAGCATATCTAGGGAGGACTAATGTAGAGACTGCATCGACGCAGAAAAGAAAGAGTCAGTGGAACATTTGTTGTACCACTGTCCAGGTACTTCCTTAACAGAATTTATCGAAAGCACCAAACGGTTCAAGTCTGAACTTCATTGTATCACATTCCTCCTCCCGCAAAAATGATTATCATAATGGATTAATTTATAGCTTCCCGGGCCAAGGACCGAAAACGGGGACATTCAAACCAAATGAAATTTTCTATCGAATCCAAATATGGCCTTATTTGTATGTATAATACTTCAAGTGTGTCACTATCAGCGGCCTGAGCTGTATACATTTTATTGGAAATCGACGATCGAACCCTTCAAGTGGTTCGCTATCAACAGCCTAAGCCACACACACACACATTGAGTCGAATGGATATCGATACTCCAATACTGCATGGGGTGGCAATGCTCTGTAACGAATGTATGCGTCTGTTACATGTTTATGTATGTTTTGAATATTTATTAGTCTGTAGTGTATTTGTATGAATGTGTATAATTCATTAGTTCTTTGTTTGGGGCATTCGATGAATGTGGAATATATGCTGCCATTGGCATATATTGGACGTATTGTCAAATGCCATTTTATTTAAGTGAGTGTTTCGTTTTGGAGAACAAAATGAGTGTCTTACAAGCACTCAACGCTTAAAGCGTTTTATTTCCGATATTAGATCTTCACATTTGCCCTACGATCTGATCCTCTTAACATTTGGTCCTTCGAACCGGAGCCTCTTTACAAAAACATCTGCAAATACATACTTATTCACGCTCAACTGTTGGACTTTTTTAAATTCATTAAGTTTATTGTGTGTTTTTTCCAAAATACGTAACAATAATAGCAGATGAGTTATATTTACAGCCAAATAAACTTTGTTTCGCATTAAATAAACATTATTTGATACAACCTATAAACACGCGATTTTCTTGTGTGTAAACATTTAAACAAGACAGAATTTTCAGCGCCTGGGCAGCGTGTGTGCAGCCTTACTAATACCTATGACATGGTGGAGGATATACAAAATTCAGTGAAGCCCAACTTTGCAACGATTTTACAGCTACACCCTCTTTGCATGCCTACCGAAAAATGTTCCCTGGTGAAGGGATACAAGAGTCGTCAAAGGCGCACGCTGAAAAATACGTCTTTTTTTTGTTTACACACAAGTAAAACACGTGTTTGGTGTTTGTTGCAAGTAAAGCTTATTTCCTTCTACACAAAACTTATTTGAATATAAATATAACTCATTTGCTATTAGTTTTACATATTTGTGTATAAGCAATAGCGTGTTTGGGAAAAACAGACAACGAACTTATTAAATTCAACAAAGTACAACATTTGGGTGCGAATAAGTGTGTATTTGCAACTGTTTTCGTAATTTTTTTTCTGTATTTACGCTCTTTAAAATAAAAGCAATACCGAGAGAATGAGATGGATTGTTGTATAGAAATTTACAAATTGAAAAAAAATACAAAATGACTCAAAACTGCATACATATATATTCGATATTTATCACCTACAAACAAGTTAATGTTTGTGGTATGGAAAAATATATATATGTTTGATGCGAACTTGTTTGCTGAAATTTGTTAAAATGGCCATTTTTTTCAGCGTGCGGTCATAACGACTGTTGTGTAATATTTTGGCTTATACAATTCAATGAGGCGACAGTAATACACCGAATAAAACATTACTGATTTTTTCCATAAACCACATGCTTCAAATAGTCAACAGTTTCAGAGGCCATTGACTTCTCATTAAAAGAAAATATTCAATCCCATTACTGTAACTTTTCGAATACTAAGTGGAATTTCGTTAAATTCAGCGAATGCCGTTAACATTATTCTTTGCAATATCATATTGTCCATTCTGGCGCATCATCGTTCTCCTTTGCATCTTTATGAGTTAGTTGAGAACCACGAAACTGCGATATATGTGAGTTTGATAGCACGCATCAGATGTGGCGGTTATGGGAAAACTATTTTCCAAATATTATCAAAGTTTTGCTCCATTTTTTTTTTCTTCTTTTCATTGTGCAAAACTGTTGTTTTATAATGGCACGGTTAGTTTAGTATGCAATAGTTAGCATGTGTTGAATAATTACTCGAAAAATTACAAAAACTATACGAATAATTTTGACTAACTATCCGCAAAAACTTTCATCATCCGCAACTTTATGCGGCGGCAGCATATGTTGCAAAATGCCAGCTATGACTGATGTATTATTTTGTTTAGCACCAGTGCTTGTTCGGAGAAAGTTTAAATTGCCAAATGGCAAATGTAGGTAAATAGGTAAGTGAATGCAAATTTAAAAGATTATATGAAGTTTAAAAGTAATACTCAAGTCACTTTAATTGTTGGCATCTTAATTTTATGTGAATAATACTAAAGATTATCAGACTGTTTTTAAAAAACGAATGGGTTTGTCGTTTCGTTAAAATAACGAACAGAAATTATGTTTCGTCAGTTTGGGTTTTTGTAACACGAACGTCTCAGGTAAATTCTAATTGACATTTTTTTCTTATGTATTTTTGTGTGTCTAATTGGATTCGTTTGAGTTATAGAAACACATTTCAGGCTGTATATAATACTTCCGCCAAAACTAAATGCAAACATTTCAATTTTAAATTGTATTAAGCCCTGACTGTAAATACAATCAACCATTTGGCGATTTAGAGATTCAAAAAAACAATCCAAGTAATAATATTGGCGGTCAAGTGATTTCTATTACCAAATCAATATTCCACAAAGAAACCAAATTATCGTAAAATGTTTTACCCAAAACATTTAATAAACTATTTCTGAGGAACACCGCACAAAACGCAAACACTATTTGAAACAAAAACAGAAATTTTGTAAAATGTAATATTTAGGTTGTACAAACCAAATTGGAAACATTCCAGCAAAGACTGATATATGTATGGAGTCGATCAACAGAAAGCTTGTACATAATTACTTACGTATGCATACATATATAATACGTCATTAAGGTGCCTGCAAAAAAAAAAAAGAACAATAAATAATATTAATAAACTAAACGCATGTATCATAAGATATAAAGCGCAGCGCTAAAGTTATTTAAAATGTTAAATTTATTGGTTTTTTTGTTGTATTGCGTATAAGTTCATTGCGTATTTTTTTCACAAAAACGCTATTACTTCTGCCCAAAATATGTAATAATAATACCAAATGAGTTATAGTTTCAGCCAAATAAACTTTATTTAGAAGCGATTTACTTGGGTGTAAACATTTGAAAAAGACAGCTTTTTGAGCGTGTTCATTCTGAACTTTTGTGTCTTATCTTATCTAATCAAAAACTATCTTTTGAAGTTTATTTTCCTTTCCTAAAATGCTTTTTAAGTTTTAAGTCATGAAGTAAATGGAGTGTATGGCCACCACCAAAAAAAACATTGTTTCGATTTAAATAAACATTACTTGATACATCCTGCAAACACGCAATTTACTTGTATGCAAACATTTAAATACCGATATTAAATGTCCCATTAAGGTCGATTCTACTGTACTCTACTAAAACTGAAAATCGGCGACTTACAACTTATGATAAAAAGGACTCGATTTGAAGGAAATTTCGTTAATAAGTAAAAAAAGTGTTTTTTTTTTAAATTTCGTTTATATTTCGGTAAAGGACCTGAGGTCAAATGCAATAAAACATCCTCAAAAATCTAAATATACACTTCTTTTTACGTTTTCGAAAATGTTTAGCACCGTTTTGGGTATTAAAATTAAATAATTTTGTCTCACAACTCCTAATAAGTATTGGCCCTCATCTTAGCTCCCTTTTCTATCACAAATTTTGGATCGAACCGTTGCTTAATGGAGGAAACCGAATAGTTTTTGGAAATAAATCTGCAATTTACAATTGGCTTGTCCGATTTGATAAAAAAAATATCACACAGATCTCGCTGAAGTGAGTTCGAACATAAGTTTGGAAGATGAATCTATTGGATTTTACCAGAAATGAGCTAAAGGGTCCAAAGTTGGAATCGTCGGTGGAGACTTCCGCAAAATTGTGGGTACACAAGGTAGAAATATATATGTAAACGTTGGCGAATTTCAAAAAAAAAAAACTAGAGCAACCTTTATATTTTTCCCAAGGCTCTTCCGAGATGATAATTTTTTTTAGCAAATTCCAACGTTGGACCACTTTTACTCATATCGCTAAGCAAACGATTCCAAGGTGTAGCCCGATTTGGTTTTGTCTATGCCTTCTTAACAACCTTGACTTATCAGCTCAACGTTGATTATCTTGGTCCAAATTTTGCTGGTTATCTATACTTTGAAGTTAGCAACATATTTCACAGGAACGGATCTGAAGGTTTTGAAACAGCGGGGGTTTTGAGATTTCCCTATTGAGATTTGACAATAAAAACAAGCCTAATTCTGTCTTTACGGATTTTTCTTACAGAAACATTTGCCGATCCAATGGACTTATTTCTTCTTCTCTCGAATCAGTAAGTTGTTTGCGATATAGTTTGTATACTCACTGACCGGGACCTACTGTTTTTCTTTTCTAGAGAAGTTTTACATGGCTTAGAGATTGCTCTCTTACTTGTAAAGTCGCCAACATTTACGTGGTGGAAGCAGCCGCTGAAGAAATGTTTGATGGTTGTACCCGGTTTCGAACTCGGGTTCTTCTGTGTGATATTCGCACACACTACCTACCACACCACGGCTGACCACAAGGTTCCCGAAAGTAATGCTTTATAAAAGAATGCAAATGAATTTGCATTTTAAGATATCCGAGTAAAACCAATATTATTCTAGAGGTCACCTAATATCGCTACACATAAACCTCGACAAACAAAAGGTTTCTCTTATCGTACACTTTTGGCAATGAAAAATGTGTGAATGTTATATTTTGTAATTTAGATTTGCGGTGATTTGCACAAGATTAATTAACGTTCTGTTGGTTTTTGAGAGATAAATTAAACAAAACAACAACAAAAAACACATGTACACATACAAACTAAACCGAATCTAAACTCAACTAAATAAAATCAACTAAATGAAATCAAATGATATAAACAAATATATGCTGGGTGTGTGTGTGTGTATATTTGGATAGTTTAAAGTATTTGCCAAATATACAAGTGGCACACAACCACAAATTAAACCGGAAGGTATGTTTTTGGGCGCCAATGCAAATACTACAGACCGCCACATTTATACACCGGAGCTACATATGTGCCTACATGTTACATTGCAATGTCGGCAGAGTAAATATTTGTCCCGGCAAGTGATCCAGTAGCTATATATGTGTGTGTATATACATATATACCATGGGCCTATGCCGAATTAAAGCACGTAGTAAATTGACAGTTTCTGGCGGACTAACAAAAGTGGAGGTCATATAGATTGGCTTTGGGCACAACATCATTTAGTCCAGCAAATTATTTTGCCATAATAGGCATTATTTCTGCGAATTAAAATTTCGTTACGAAAACCTGTAGTAAACTGAAACAGAAACTGATTGTCGAGAGTTATACATGTTTAATTCGGAGAAGGCCTGAACCATAGTGCGACATCACATTATATGTCAGAAATTGATCGATGTTTGAAATCTGTATGGCATGATGAGGTTTAAAATAAAATGTTTCTAAATTCCCAGCAACATATCCAAGGATGCAAAAAAAAAATATGAAAATTCCACATTATTTCAAATGTGATTTCAGGTTCAGAAGAAAACCCGACACACTTTTTTAGAATTTCAGAGGTGTTCTGTCAGGAGAATTTATTTCGCATGAAATATTTTACTTAATATTTAAGTCTTAAGTTTTAGTTACAGTCTGCGTGTGGTGTCTTTTGGGGTCGAGGAATTCATTTTTAATAAATTTGTTTACCTAAAACTCACGCTAGATGGCGCTGTTATACAAGTCGTGCTATTTCTTTTAGATGTTCATAGACATAACCGTGTATTTACTTTTTTTTAGACTGAAACATCAATTTTAGATGTTGGCTTCATGGTAAAACATATTTCTAAGCATATCACGAAGTATAGTTTATTTCCCCCGGTACATTACTATTACAAAAATTCAATTTTTATTGGAAAAAAGTTGCAAAAGCAACTTGCACTTTGTCAGTATCTTTGTTGTCTTTAACCACCAGCATAAATCATCTGACATAGAATCTATTTTATTTCCTCTGTTTCCATGGTGAAAGATACTTGGTGCAAAACACTCACCTTGTTCATCAGATTCGGTGGAAAATTTGTTTTCAAACCAATCCATATGGTGATGGAGAAATGCATTTTTAATGACATATTCACAGCAAGTTGCTCAAAGACATTCAAGAGACGTATAACTATTGGTGCACTATCTGCTTCTTGTTTGTTCCAGCATTTACGTTTTTTGTTCCCCTAGAGACTTTACTCATTCGTAGGTTTCTTTAGTGTTCAAATTCTATGCTTGATTCTATAGTTATACTGGGTTTTTCATACCCATTTCTGCCATAAGTTTTTCAATATCATTACAGTAAACTAATGTATTTTCTTGTTTGACAGAATTTTTTTTGTTGAAATACTACTAGACGATTACGAAAATCATCTATTCTTACACCAGGTTCAAGAAGACTCTTAAGTCGGATAAAATCCAATTGTTCCTGCAGCATTTGTACACGCTGAAAAATCTTCTTTTTGTTATGTTTACACACAAATAAATCGCATGTTTGGAGGTTGTATCAAGTAAAGCTTATTTGTTCGAAACAAAGTTTATTTGACTACAAATATAACTCATTCGCTATTATTATAAGTTATTTGAGCAGAAACATTCGCATGTTTGGAACAAATACACAATAAAGTCATTAAATTTAACAACGTACAATATTTGAGTGCGAATAAGTGTGTATTTGCTGCTGTTAAACAGCGTTCCAAACTCACAAACTTCAAATGTGTGTAAAAAAAATATCGCACTGAACTAAAACAAAAAGCTTTGTTATTGTTAATGTCAACTTCGATTTTCTATCGCTGTGGAATTCAGAACAAATTCAGTACATCATTTTATGCTAATAAGGATAGAGTTAGTGTCATTTGAATAAAAACAAATGAAATATAATTTCATTAAAACCAAAAAAAAATGCGGTTATAAAAGTATATACAGTGTACTCTCTCCTTGCGGACACCTCTCATAAGCAGACATTTTTTTTCAGTACCAATCCGCTTCAGTCATCTTTTGTACTCCTCTCAGAAGCGGACAAAATTCTCAGTCCCTTAGCTGTCCGCTTACGAGAGAGTACACTGTATAGGGTTAAATACATTTTACGAGGATGCTTTCGCTGGGTGTATTTTTATTCATGATGCCTTGTTATCCTCAAGTGCTGTCTTTAAAATTCAAATTTTCAAAAGTATAGCACTTTAAAAAATGTTGCATAACGTCCCATTTATTAGGAGTAACGTGGTCTCCAGTATAATTCTTTGAAAGACAATAATCCAGCAAACCTAACTTTAAAAGATCAGCCCATTATCGTTAATAGTTTACGAGGAAGAGCACTACCTTTCTGATCAAATATAAAATGATCACTTATTTCTAAAGCAATACAAAATATTTCGCTGATTTACTTGAAAAGAGTCGCAATTCAAAATTCACTTTCATTGTTTTTTTTTCTTCTAGAAAAACCTGTAATTTAAATTCACTTTTGTCCTGCAGAGTGTTACACACATTGGAAAAAACTATAGTTTTTTTCTATATTTGCTAAGTTAGATAAAACTGACAACTTAAATGGCTCACCTGAATTAATCCTGTTTTGAGTTATGACGCTATTCAAGTAAATGAGCGATTTGTATTTAACAGCTTGCGAATATGTTGACCTATATTTATGGCTACCTTTTTTTGGAGTAGATTATAACTATTTCTAGACGATTCTCGAGTGAAATTTAACTTATATGAGTATATTATAAACATTCTACTTGAAAGTTGGGTAAAGAAAAACAAAGCAAAAATCGTTTCCAACAACCATGTCCTTCTATATTACCAATGGTAAAAGATCGTGTATGTTTGTGCTCGACTATTTGACAAAGTAAGTCAAAGGTCACCTTGGACACCACCACATACAAATAATATCCATTCCGCAACACATTCGTTAGGATATCCTTGCAAAACTCTGTAATTAAAACAATATAGTTTTCAGTAGAAATAATGATACTTCTCCTTACTCTAAATTCTCAAAAAGGAACACTTGTACATGTCCTTTGAAATATCCTTTTCATGAGAATTATAAGATTTTCGTTGTGTTGGAATTTGGTTAATTCAAATGTGAAAAATGGACAAAAAAAACAACGCAACATCTTTCTACGCAAAACGAGCTCTTTAGTGAAGTCCTTTTTGCACTTTCACTCGCTTCTGCAATGCAGATGCACTACTCACTTCACTACCAATGCAGATTACGACGAACACACACGTGTACACACACACAGGGAGGCACCCATACAAACATACTCGCTAATTCTATTTAATGCCTTTTATTTAAAGACAGATATACGCGGCACAGCGGCAAAGACTAACTTTTCTACGTTTAATTAATGCAGATATTTTCACTTTTCAATGAACATATTTTTGTTTTGCTGTGTAATTCGTTGGTGATGACAACGTGATGTTGTTGTGTGTTTTGTACCCTACACCGCACATTCTCAGCAAATGTGGGAAGGTGTGACAGATGCCGGGTAGGATGACAGAGAATTCAGCAAAGGATAACATTGAAATTTGTAGATATTGATGTGTGGATAGTGATGCCCATCATTTTGGTCTAGCCGACATTTATTCGACCATTTATACGTTATCCTGCAAATATTAGGTCTACCAGATGGCTCTGTAGTCTCCAGGAAATGCCTCTGGATAAGTAATTAGATTTGACTTTTTATGTGGGCTGTAATGAGATAGAGGCAGAAACCACCATACGGTCACAGTGGCCAACCACATGAGTGAAATGGTGTCCGGGGATGGCCGCTTTCGAAAAAGTCTCATTTAGTTAATTTTTGGAATTTTTAAAAATATACTTGTATTTGAATCTGGTGGATATCATTACTGTCTCAACACAGATAGGAACTCCATTGTTTCAGAGCTCAAGCAATATCCTTATAGTTCCTCTGGCTATATGATGCCACTGACGATGAACTGGGAGTTTTAAGAATTTTCGATTTCCGCTTTTCACCTAAGTAACGTTTCATATTTGTACAACTGAACAATTTCGTCTCGTCAAATATGAGTCATTCCATGTCAGGCCGAACACCTATTTTACAGCATATCTTACTATTTACTCTAAATTTGCCAGACGTATTAAACATTAATAAATATTTTTCCCGTGTTTGCAGAAAAAAAGGTTAAAAAGTTATCGGCATTTGAATATCGCAATAATCGTGAAAAGTCATCCGGCATGAAACCTTTAAACTGATGTTTTTCAAAAACTAGTGAATGGATTTAAATTTTAATACCTTATGTAAAAGGTATTTGAAACTTCTTTTTCAAAAATATATATTTTTTTTAAATGTATTTTTTTGTAATTTTTAAAATTTGGTTTTTTACGAAAAATTAAAAAAATCTGGAAATCGAATGAATTCTATTTTTTTCGAGTTTTTTAAATTTTAGTTTACTTTAAAAAAAAATGTTATTAGGTGAAAATTTCTATTCTGTCGAATGAAGTTAAAAATCGGATACTTATTCGATAGGTGACATTACCTAAATATTCTGAACTTATCCATCGGAGATACGGCCAATTTAAAAATCAATTCTATGCAATTTGAATTCTTGACATAGCACCGTTTACGGTCGGCTTTGATTATATGTGTTTATGGAATTTGCTCAGTTACTTAACTGAATAAATATGAGAAAACTGTATTACAACATTACATGAAAGTCAGTGTTGTACCCGTGACATCCTTACTCAAATATGGGTTTGTGGCACAAAACGAAGTACAGATGCGGAAATTGTTGATCTTTCACAGTCAGCAAGTTAGTAATGCGACAATTAAGTTAATAGAAGTTTAAAAAATTGTAAATATTTTAATATACCTTTTCATAGAACAAACTATGGTATGAATGAACCAATAATTAGGTCGCTTAGAGAATTCAATGATATATGTAGTAAATTTGAAATTGATTTTTCCTACAACATAAATGAATTCAAAAAATTGTTAGAACTAATTTATTATTAAGCACTAGTCTGTAAGGAATTGTATTTCCATAGACGAAATAAATAAATAAATATATAATATTTGAGGATGGGTTTTAAATTCCCGAACTCAATAGGTCCAGTAAACGATGATTGGCAAAATAATTTCGAAAATGAATCCTTGTATCTACGAAATGGATCGATGTCTTAGAGGTATAATGAGCTTATTGTATTGGTGTCGGTAGTTTTTATTAAAGTAATCTCTAGAAAAATTATTCAATGAGATATTCATGGAATGTTGAGGGAAATACTGAGTACGTGTTTCCCCCAACATTCCACATACCACCCAGGCAAATTAAATGCCGCCTTTCTTTATCTTTCAAATCTCATATTTCCATTCAAAGATACAAAGGCCGGGAATTTGCATATCATTTGAATGTATTTGTAACACATAGAAACTTGTTTCTCCTTATCCTTTTACACACCCCCCCACACACACATCTATAAATACTTTCCCATGTGCAGGTTCTCCTGTGTGTTTGTGTGTACGCGTGTATTTAGGAACGTAAGACAATTGTCTTGTGTTTGACAGGAAGATATATGTATATTACACCGAAGATATATCTTATTTGTAGTCGAGCGTATACAGCATTCAACCACTTGTGCGTTGTTGAAACGCTTTCTAAGACTTGGCACATCAGCCATATGCGTTCCGCCAAGGATTTCCCTATTTCCAGTGTAATTGACCTTATCTCATGATGTATGGTTAACTAATTCTAAGGAAATAATGGTTCAACTAGACAAATCCGTGTGAAATATTTAAGTATCTTTAACATGGAAATAATCTTTAACATTATGTGTGTTATGTCATTGCCCTCGATTCAATGTGGGCGAAGTGATTTGAGAATATGTTATTGCCGATCAATATTAAGATTCCTTTGGGAATGGCAGAAATTAAAGGACGTATAAAAAAACATTTAAGTGAAGCAGTTTTCATGGTTTGGCCAAAATTCATAAGAATGATATACTCAACATGCTCATAACAATTTTTAATTCTTCAATTTTTTTAACTTTTTACCTTTTTTAATTTTTTTAACTTATTAAATTTTTACCTTTTTTAAGTTTTTAAGTTTTTATTCAACATTTTTTTAACTTTTTAATTTTTTACCATTTTTTTTTACTTTTAAAGTTTTTAATTTTTTACCATTTTATTTTTTTAATTTTTTATTTTTTATTTTTTTAATTTTTTATTTTTTATGTAATGGGATTAAAAGCATTGGACAATTTTCTATCGAATTTAATTAGATAGCGAGTTTGGGAACATTACATTCTATAATAATGTGGCATACATACTCTGACATATATAGTCGCGCTAGAACCATTGTGCCACATTTAAATAATTACACAATTATTCACATAGGGAGTCCTGGAAGATTTTTCATATTCTATGTTTATAGAAAAATTTAAATCCACAATTTATCAAAGGAAAATTAATAGAGTTATTTATAGTCGGGCAACTTAATACAATTAATGGAAACCAGGCTGGGAAATAATGAGTTCCTTTTTTGGTCCCAACGCCAATCTCTACAAAGCAATATAATCTAATTTGCCACATGCTAGTTTTTGAATCGGTGAACTTATCGTCACTCACATTATGGGGCCTTTCAAAAAACTGTACTCACGACCTTCAAAAACAAAAAACAAAATTTTCTCAAATATAAGAAACAAAATAAAATTGCTTAGTCCCTTAAAAACATCTTCCCCTTTTGGAATTACTCGTTAAAATTTTAATCTGCAACATTTTCCGTTTCTAGAAATATATTTTTATACACTCCATTCCTTTACGGGACTAAATATATCCCGGCCATAATCAAATTTTTCAAATATTTTTTTTCACTACATCTGATTTTTTTTGGTAAAATTGTTCTAAGTTTATATAATTTATAGATGGGGAAAAAAAATCCCAAAATTGGGCGTGCTCATGGGTTCCGTGGACCCTTGGGGCCCAAAAAAGGGCCCATGATAAACATGCGCATATGGGTATCGAAGTGCAACGAAATTTACTCACGAACCCAAATATGCCTTTATTTTCATGATTTGGATAAAATTTGTGATCGGGTTCCTGGGACTATCGGGTCACGAGCGGCCCAAAAACTCAGTTAGTTTTCTTATTTATTGACTTTTTAAGGATCCATGATGGAGGGTATATAAGATTCGTCCCGGCCGAACTTACTATTTGTCCACTTGTTTAGAGTAATCTTGTGACAGCTGCTTCAAATAACAATTAACAAACCTTTCAATAACCGTCAATAACATTTCATTAAATCCTATACTTAAGTCCTGGTTTCTGGCCGCTAAGGCCCATATATCAGGAGCCAAAATGTGGACCAATCATATTTAGTTTCTTGAAAAAGTCAATCGGCTAACATATTATGATATGTTTTAGCTCTAGTGCTCACTGGTTGATGTCAAAATGCGGTCTATGCATTCGTGCCTACATTATCTTTATTTGAATCGTATTTTTGAAATTTTATTAGGAAAGCTTTTTGGTGCCAATGCAAACAGCCTGGCTACCTAATACGTCAATAACTAGACCTGGAAGTACAGGTCAAGCTTTTGCGGACTTCCAAAATCTGTATTCCTGAATTCAGGAAATGTCCACAACTGTAGCTCATCTCTTAACGACTTGGGCAATCAGTTTAAGACCCACCTAGTTTAAACGCCGGGGCAAAGGGAGATTGCAGGGTATAGTAGAGCGGATAAGCAGGCCTGATTTAAGACAACCTTACAAGTTTCATCGGCTTTGGAAGACGTATGAACTTCGCAAGCCCAATCTTGGATTAGAATACCGACCTACGATTTTTTTTGTTTTTTATCAAGCTTTTCGAAGGGATCGTAGGAATGATACAGAAATATATTTAGTTTTCTTTAATATGTTTAGGAAAAACATCACGGCTCTGGAATGAATCGACAGATATAATTTGCCAAAATCTTGATATCCGCTTCACTATATCTGTGACATATGTAACTGATTACACTATGCAACAAAAAAAAAATGCAAAAGTGTTTGTAATAAATGATTACTTATAGTTCTGAGTTAATGATAGATTTTTTCTGTGTATAGATTTTTTGTTAGAAATTTTTTTAAAAAAATTATATTTTTGTAGACAGAAACTGTCATAGCTCAAAAACGAAGTATCAGATTTTTTTTTTTTACATGTATCACAAAATAATTTTAAATCTTAAGTATTACAAACATAACCCGAATTAGTTTTTGTTGAAAAAATATCGTAAAAAATCGAAAATGACAATAAAAAGTATTTTCGTAATTTTAGTATATTTTTTTGTTAGAAAAAATCATAAACAAAAATGTTGTTTTAAAAAAATCATAAAAAAAAATTTTGTTTCAAAAAAATCATAAAAAAAATTTTGTTTGAAAAAAATCATAAAAAATTTGTTGTTGGAAAAAAATCATACTAATTTTTTTGGTGAAAAAAAGTCGTAAAAAAATGTGTTGTTGGAAAAAATTTATCACAAAATTGTTTTAAATCAAAAGTATTCCAAACATAACCCGGATTTTTTGTTGTTGAAAAAATATCGTAAAAAAACCGAAAATAACAACAAAAAATTTTTTTCGTAATTTTTAGTATATTTTTTTATTAGAAAAAATCATAAAAAAAATGTATGTTTGAAAAAAATCATAAAAAAAATTTTTGTTTTAAAAAAAATCATAAAAAATTGTTTGTTGGAAGAAAATCATAAAAAAGTTTTTGTTGGAAAAAATCATAAAAAAATTAAAATAAAGCATATCTTACAATTAAAATAAGCTAACTTTCAGATTTCCTTCTGGCCCTTCTTCTCACACATAACAAGAAGTTTTTTTTCCCGAAATTGTACATAAATCGTTAATAAATTTTTCAAGCCCTGAAAAAAATACAAAATCTAAATATTTTACTGAATCATTCGTATGATAAGTTAAAAATATTTTATAAACTTTTCGATAGAAACAAAAAACTTATATTCAGATCCTTTTGCAGGACACCCCAATGAACTCACTCTCACCTTTCGCCCCATTGCAGCCAACAGTGATTGTTACAGTGCAGTATTTACAAATTGTTTCCTTCCTTGAAGTTGGTACGTTCATACAATTATTACAGTGAAATTTCCGCTATGTCTGCTCGCCGTCATTTAGTGTGACACAAATTTGACATACATTTCATATGATAAAACCGAACTTTAACTCAACTGAAATGAAATAAATGAATTACATTTACGTACAACAAAAAAAAACACACATTCATACGGAAAATATGCTCGTAATTTATGGGCCGTAGCAGAGTCAGACTGTGCAGTAAAAAAGATTGTTTTGTGTGAAAGGTCAAAATGAATCCATGTCAATTGGTGTGCAAACATAAATGTGTCCTTTGGAAGTTAAATGGAAATTGTTTAAGAGTTGTTGCAGTGCTATGTTACTAGCCAGTAACGGCGACACAGCAAATAGAGGTCTCTACAATAAAGCGCTGCCACGAAATTTCATTGAAAAATCTGGAAAATTTGCAGGTGCATAATATTTTCTTGATTTAAGGTTTTTCTGATATTTAGGAGGAAATTTACTATCTTTTTTACGAACATTGAAAACAAATATTTTATATATGTTTCATTTACGTTTACTTCTGAAAACGCAAAATGGATAACCCTTTACTTGCAAAAACATATTTCTTCGAGAAATCAACTTATGTTAAAATCCATGTCCCCATTTTTCATTTGTGTTAACGTGGAGTTGAGGCTTCCAACGACCCATGAACTGTGTCAGACTTCCGAAACATTGTCCTTCGACCCATCCTAATGTAGATGTTGCTAAGAATATGTGTCAATCATTCCATATGAATCATTTCAAAATGGCTGCACTTGGACACTGACGACTCGTTTTAATGTTCCTTCCAATCTCTGAGAAATACAACGTCGGACAACGACCAAAGATCCACTAACTGAACTTATTTCCTACGTTTACACCGTATAGTTCTGATCCATCATTCAGGCGAGTTTACCTTGAATATCACAGACAACGTCAAAGGATAATGCTACCATTTATTAACGCCGCCTCCTGACATATGTGTGTGTGCTGTGCTGTAATAAACGAATGCCTGCTTAATACTAAATTCCAATGATTTACCTTTTTTTGAACGCATAAAGTTAACAATAAATCAAAGAATTTCAAAGATGAATGAAACCATTTGCTTCGGTTTTGCAGCTCCTTCTGCCAATGGTCACTTTCACTCGTTGCCATTTCGTCTTTGGTGCACAAGAAAGTCCCTCAATGTGGACATGGCAAGACAGAAGAATAGCATTTGAAAGCAATTAAAAATGATAAATAGACTCGAAAGATGTAAAAGAACGAGCTGTGTTGAGTCAAGATACAGAATAGAGACCGAGTGCCACAGGCACACACACACATATGTATATTCAAATACAATGTACATTGGACATATGTATATTTAAGTACCAAGGTACATACCTTAGAATGTCTGCATGTGCTGGAGTTTTGCATTTTTTACAAAAATATTTCAGCAATCAAGCTGGAAACAAAGTATCAAGTACACAGTGGATTGAAAATCCGTAGAGAGTATGACGACTACGTGATACCCTCAATAGATCCAGCCGAACAGATTCAAAAATAGACTAAATTGAAACAATATATTCAAAATTTAAAGAATATTTCGAGACAAATATTCATAATTGAAAATATCGATCATAATCTTTGTATTAACTTAATCACCTTTACTGTTCTGTTTACAGCCACAAGATAGACTGTCTGGTAGCCTTTTTTATTTTCGACTGTCCTGGAACTAGTTTGTTGTTGAAGGTGTTTACCAGTTTATGGTTCTGTCGCCATAATAGTTTTATATGTCTCGAAATCTTAAAAAAATGTGCATATTCACCCCAATCCGAAAGTTCTCTAATGCTTTTCCAACAGAAGTATTACATGACTTCTATGATTAACCTTTTATTAGTAAAGCAATTGCTTAACAATGTGAGATAATCGTGAAATAGTTTGTAAGATATCACACTCAGCAAACCCAGGTCTGCATGTTGGTAAGACGATCAACTTAAATTTAGCTGTCGGTTTCACCTTGCAAATGATGACGTATTTTCGAGTAATGGAGTAATCCCTCCGCCGTGGAAAACTCAACCTGATTTTCTGAGTTTTTTCAGTATTTAAAGCCCAAGTTGGTCAATAAAAATGATTTTCAAAGTCGTTGAGTCATCATTTCAAAAGAAAATAGTTATTAAACTCATGGTAACTTTTGGCTCATGCTGTACATCAAATTAAAGCTCGAACATTTTTCTTTTGAAATGATGAATGAATCGACTTTGAAAATAATTTTTATTGATCAACTTGGGTTTTAAATACGGAAAAACTCGCAAAAAAACGGTTTGTGGCACCTCTAAACCTAAATCAAAAATACTTAACCCCAGAATTGGAATTCGAAACAAATAAATTTTTACATTTTACTTCATTTTCCCTTCTATTGAGTACCAATATGTCGATGTTCGTGAATGACCTTTAAATGTGCTTAAAAGATCAAATTAACAAAATTGATATATATTTGGATTGGAAGTAAAATGTCCATTCATTTCTTGCTATGATATGTTAATTTTACAGCCGGAATGGTTAATAGAATCTGGTTTAAAATTTAGCCAAGCCAAATTTATCAAATGTTAAAATTAACTTTGAATTCACGATCAATGTTGCTTTCAATTGAGTACGAATATATGTCTTTTTGAAACACTTTCCCCAATCAATACATTCAAATATTCGATTTTTTTTAATTCGTATATTTCCCATAAAACTCCTTTTCTCATCCACAGTGCAGCAAACAAAAAAAAAGGATCATGTTTTTCATAGCCAAAGGAAGAGGATACGTTGCGATTTATGCATTACTCTGGAGCTGTAGCCAAACCAAGTGGAAGTGGAAGAAGAGAATGGAAAAAATGCCATTAATTGTGTGATTAGAAAATATTGTCAATCTTTCAGTGCAATGAGAAAATACCAAAGCGAATATTAAGAAATGTTTGTCATTTAGCAACAAACATAAATAAAAATGAAACGATACAACAGCAACAACAATATCTTAATGACGTTGATTTTGTTATAACAATAAGAATGAAAATGGAATTGAAATGAAATGAAAAGACAAGAAGAAGGACACAAAAGACAAATCATCAACATTAAATAGACAAATAACAGTGATGTGTGCGATGTGTGTTCGGGGTTGAAAGGAGGAACTGCTGTGTTTGTTGGTAGTACCATCCCCGACAGGAGAACGAGAACGAATAGATGTCACGCAAAAATAACATTTTGGAAGAGTAGAAATCAATAATACAAAATTTTTCACTTCTGTAAATGTTTTGTTGAAAGCTAAATTCTTCAGTCGGATATCAAGTAATGGGAGTGTGGCAATAACATGCATACAAATTTACTGTCGTCAGCATTAGCAACAAAAAGGCATTTGAATCATAATCGGCATGTCCACTACACCGAAAGAAAATCATAACATCATAATAAAATTTGTCAAATTTCAATCATTCCCATTTTTTGGGGGGTGACACAAGATTTCGTATTTATTTTTGCCCAAAATGCAACATTTGGACTATGTTGACATGGGGTTTCAACAGAGCGGTGCAACACTGCACTCGATAACATAAACCAATGAGTGGCCAGGTTGGTGAGAAATTAATCTCAAGTTGTGTCACTACCAATTGGCCGACTCGTTTGTGTAGTCCTTCGGACAATCCAACCGCGATTACTGACTTGGAAGAGAACATTACACGTGTCATTGGTCTGATACCGGCCGAAGTGTTGTAAGAACTATCCCCAAATTGGACTTAAACAATTGACCACCTGAAGCCTAGCTGTGGGCAGACATATTCTTTAAAAAATAAATTGATATCATTAATTTGTCGATGCAAATACAAATGTAATAAAAATCAAGCTTTATAATCTAGGCTAAATCCCTGAGGAATGCTTTTAAGAAAATAAGTAAAGACGCACAAAATCATTCCTGAATCTTCAGAGTTATAAGTCAATTACCATGTGGTCCTCAATAGCTCCAGGTATTTGAACTCAGATCAACATATGTTTCTAAGAAAATCCCTTTTTAAGGTCCACCAAAGTGATATCGATTATAAACAAGCATCAAAACTATGAACTATGCCCAGAAATCACACATCGTATTAATTTATCAATATATTCTACTAGTAAGTTGTAATGCGCCTATGGCGCCCGTTAATTTGCTTCAGAAAGTATTTGTTACTTAATTTTAAAAATTTTGTAAAAAATATTTTGAGAAAACTATTTTGTAAAAAAAAATTTCGGAAAAAAATAAAATTGGAAAAAAAAAATTTGTGGAAAAAAAATTTTTGCTGAAAAAAAAAATTTTGTTGAAAAAAAAAAAATTTGTTGAAAAAAAAAAAATTTTGTTGAAAAAAAAAATTTTTGTGGAAAAAAAAAAAAATTTTGTTGAAAAAAAAAATTTTTGTGGAAAAAAAAATATTGTGTTGAAAAAAAAAATGTTTGTAGAAAAAAAAAATTTTTGTTGAAAAAAAAATGTTTGCTGAAAAAAAAATTTGAGTTGAAAAAAAAAATTTTGTTGAAAAAAAAAATTTTGTAAAAAAAAAATTTTGTTGAAAAAAAAAATTTTGTTGAAAAAAAAAATTTTGTAAAAAAAAAAAATTGTAAAAAAAAATTTTGGTAAAAACAAAATTTGGGGAAAACACAATTTCTGTACAAAAAAAAAATATTATTTTTTTTATTATTATTATTTATAGAATTATTATAGAATGCCTATTTAAATTCCTACGTACTGCGTGACAGAGTCAGTGAATCAGTGAATCAGGGAATCAGTGTATCAGTGTATCAGTGAATCAGTGTCGAGGGTAAATATATATTAAGATTCTATACATGGCATCACGATATCTTCTTCTCATGTACACCAACATCTTCTATGGATCAATTTTTCTCGGTACATATGAAGATTTACATAACATCTTTCTACGTCTCGGTCGATATGAAATATTTTGTGTGTTTGTCATCCATTGATATCGGGAAAATACAAAACGCATGAACTAAAGTGAAGAAGTGTACAATACAAAACAATTTGTCTACAAATCCCTTGACAATCAGATATGTGGACAGAGGGACAGAGGGACGGACGGACGGACGGAGTACCGTTTACAATGGGTGTCAAGACAGCATTCCCTTTTTGTGTATCGCATGCCAATGCACTGAAAAGGATTCCTTTGAACTACCAATCAATGGTGGTGGCTGGCATTTTATCTCTGTCAACAAATTGACACTTTAGTTGATGGCATTTGTTGGCTACAATAAAACACTTTCCTTTTACATCATTTGTCCTGGCGTTGGAAATGGAGGCCCAGCGGGCCTGATTATGGAGGCGAGATGACTGTCGGTGATGTCCAAACATTATTTTTTTTATGATTTATTAATATTACTTGGCGAACCCTGTACTCTCCAGTCTTTTAGGAAAAGTCTAGATGTCCTTTCGAATGAATGACTAGGGAAAGGCTGACCACTACGCAAAGAAATTAAAATGTAGACAGCAAGATTTGTCAACCGGACACTATGACAAATGCCACTAACAAAAATTAACAATGCCCCCAAATGAAGAATTCTCCAAAGTAAATGAAAAATCCCAGTATGAAACTTCCCAAAATTCCCCTAAACAATTTATTTTTAATTTTTGAAAAATTACCCAATGTAAAATTCCCAAACATTACCAAAAATACCCCAAAAACAATAATTTCAAACAAAATCAATACTTTAACCAAAAAATTTACCAAAAAAACAAATAAATCCATTGCTATTTTTGGGGCATTTTTCATATGGAAAAAAACAAAAACTTAATTGTTACCTAAAAATTATGAAAAAATCCACAATTTTTTTGGGGAATTTTTTATAATGAAATTCTTCATAATGAATTCTCCGATTTTGTATGAGATTTTTTTTGGTAATTCTTCATCTTTTTTTTTTGGGCATTTTTCATTAGACCCCAAATGGTAATGCACAAATAAGCCCATTTAAGTTTTGGGGCATAATTTGTATTTTTTTTTTATTTTCTTTTTTTATTTATTCATATTTATTACATTCATAATATTATGGCCTTTCTAAATACGACTTGCGAAATATATTTTTATATGCACCTCAAGGTTAAAAGGAAAGTAGGCCCTAATTTTAAACAGGATTAACGCAAATTCATGCAATTGAAATCACGCTCTGCTCTGTAGCTGGACAAAGCATCTAATCAAGTCTACGAGCTGGGAACATCATCAACCAGGTCGAGGTGAGTAACAGCACAGGCCTGCAAGGCGGGTCTATCTCTTTGACCAGTCTTTGATGTGACTCGTGCTAAAGAACTGCTTCCCCACTGAAAGATCACAGAAGTGAATGAGAGTCCCTTTACAGCCGCGTATCTCGGGCTCCATCACGCACTAGAAATATGAATAGAACAGCGATATACAACCCACCTTCCGGCGAAATTGGGGATAGACAAAAGAGTGGGATACCCTTCTCTTATCCGGTCTCTTCTTTAAACGACCACTGTGGTATCTCTGAATCTCCGGAGCATATATGGGAGTTATATTCCATTTTTGGGCCAGTCTATCCATTAATTCCTATATTATCAACTATATCATCTACGGTCTTCGAAGTGGAGTCACAACAAATTCTGCTCCATTTTCCGAACATTGGAATAAGCCCGGATCTAAGGCTACAGCATAACTTCATAAATATGGGCTCTATGAAAAAAATATCCCCGATGCTAAATGTTTCAAAAAAAAACTGAATAATTGTCCAATTAAATGAAAAATCCCCCAAAAAGTCCAATATGAAAATTTGCCCAAAAATTCTGAAAAATCCCCCAAACAATTTATGAAAAATTATACAATGCAAAATCCTCAAATATTATGAAAAAGACCCCAAAAACAACAATAGGAAAACGTGTATTTAACAAATGTAAAATGTTAATTTTACATTAATAGTAATTACATTTTCTTTGCTTTCACACATAATGTGTAAAAATATCTTCAACGTCTTCCCGGCAATATCGACATTTAATTTTATCCATATTAGCTGCAATATGTCCGTGAACAGTGGCCCCAATTCAAAAATAAAGAATCGTCCCAAATTTTGGTGAAAAAAAACAACAAACGAAATATTACTTAAAAATTATGAAAAACTTCCCAATTTTCTTGAGGAATCTTTCATAATGAAAAATTGGGGAATTTAGCATGAGATTTTTTTAGGGAATTCTTAATTTTTTTGGGACATTTTTCATAGAGCCTCAACATGCCTGGACATATGCAGATGGAATGTGTTTCGACTTTCTACAATCAGCCCTAATTCCCCAAGGCCTACCCAATGCCGCCGCTGAAACCTACATGTGACTATGTGTACAAGTGCGTGTGTGTGTGTTTGCGTAACATCAAGTTCATATTGGTGATATCTGCGTACTATTTACTTGATATCATTCATCGCATTCTCCGATAAACATTATACATCATATTGACATATCGCCGCATTTGAATGTGCGTGTACTCATGTATCATTCGAGAGCAATCAATTCAAAATAGATATTTATCTTGAACCTTAAATCCAAATATATATCAAAAGATTTTTCAGATATTCTCAGATTATCAAAATACCTTTTATCAAATGAACGGCATTGTGTTTCATTGTAATTGTGCGATGGCTCAGGTAATGGCACAACTGCGGGTTTCTTTGTTTGGCTCATATATCACTAAATATCCTCCATAAAGTTGTGTGTTGTATTTCGATATCTTTGAGATATTCACCACGTAACCAATATGTCAGAATGCATTTAAAATTTATTACTAAAAACCGATACTGTTGTTCAATTAAGGTTGTTACTCGGTTGTACGTTATGACGTTATATAGGACAGTGGGAGAAGTGTAACAATATTCTGGGAAATTAATGTAGCATTTCGAACTGTTGGGTTTCCGATAGTGGATTAGCTTGATTGGATTAGCCTTTCGAGAGGTCAGCTTCACTTAGAAGCCATGTTGGAGAAGGAGGGGGAGAAGTTTGAGGATCGAGGATCGATTGAGTGCAATATAGTACAGCATTCCATTTTTTTTAAACCTGACATCTGATAGCGTTCAGGATGTACATCAAGGCACAGTGACTGCAAATCTTAGTATGGACAATAATTCAGTTTTAGTTATCAGTTCTCCTGAATTCTACTTCATTATCGCTTTATTTATTGGGAAGCGTTTAATTTGTCATTTTGAAAAATTACAAAGTCTGTGTTGAGTTTTACTACGACATAGCATAATCAACAGTATTTACAAGAACATCCATAAGCAATGAATGAACAGCACAAAAGTTACTGGAAAGAAACACAAAATTAACTCCACTGTGCAATTTGGCGTATGAGTTTGTTCATGTATAGGTACATACTTGTGTGTGATAACATGTTGCAGCGTATGGAGTTCATCCTCAATCTCCAATTACCACTACAAGAGTGTGTGCAAAGTCGTTCTCATGTATGGTTGGTTAGTTGTCGTACAGGATTCATGTTATCATCAACATTAAGACGGCTCACACTCCTGACCAATAAAAAAAAACCTTGGGCTATTTTGTAATATATAAATATATTTCTGATCTGACTATCAAATGATAGTTAGAAGATGGCACCAACCTGTCTGGACACCAGAATAATCTGGCTTATCATGGATGAGCGGAGGATGCGAACCACCATTAATCTGCCAAAATTCTATCTGAGAAACCTCATTGTGGTCATTGCTGGTCACTAGTGATGCACAGGACCGAAGGCCCGGATCCGGATACCCGGGTCTTTACAAGAACCGACCGGACCGGTTCTTACAAGAACCGAAAAACGGGTCCAAATACCCGAACGGGTCCAAATACCCGAACGAGTCCAAATACCCGAGAACGAGTCGAAATACCGAAAACGGGTCCAAATACCCGAACGAGTCCAAATACCGAAAACGGGTCCAAATACCGAGAGCGGAAAAAAGACAGAGAGAACCGAAAATGGGTCAAAAGAAGTGTGTGTGTGAGAGTGTGAATGTGCGTATTTTCATTTGTTGATGTCTGTGGCTTGGTAAAGCGAACAACGAGGAAAAACATTTGTTTTTTAATTTTGGCTGCTGCTGTTGTTGTGACTTCAAATTCTGTGGTGTGTTAGTCATTGTTTACATGCAAATATACGTTAAAATACCGTTAGTTCGCAGTTTGCAGAACGCAGCTAGTTCTTTGGCTTAGTAGTGTTTTGTTTTTGAATGTAAGCAAAGTGCATATCTTTCAGTGGAGAATACTAGTGAAAATAAGCAATAACATAACATTCAGTAATAAAATTATCTCATTGCTATACTGAGGAACTAATTTCTAAAATATTTGAAGCATAAGTGTATGTATTAAGAGTATTTAATAATATATAATACATATCGATGGCTTAATATAAAAAGGGCCTAACTCGATTTTTTGTTACATTACAGGAGAAGGAAAAAACTTAATAAAATTCGTAAAATTTTAGAAACAAGAAAAATTTTAATACAATTTTTAATAAAAAAGCAATACATTTTATTTCTCATTCAATAATTTTCTTATTTTAATACGGATTACGGATTTCTTTTAAGTTTTTTATTTCTCCCGTAAATTAATCAAAAATCGAGTTAGGCCCTTTTTATATTAAGACATCGATATTATATATTATGCATGTATAAATTTAACTTTGTTACAGTTTAAGGCAATTAGTTTTATATTCATTAGTAGTAACTCTTGGGTTAACCCTTTATTGAGAACCGGTCCAAATACCCGGGTCTTGTTGGAACCGGACCCGAAAGACCCGGGTCTTAAAATACGAGGGACCGCACATCACTACTGGTCACTGGCGTCGGAGGCTGCGTAACCTTTAAAACGACTTCTGAAGAAGTTGTATAGAGGAGGTGAAAACCTTCTCTGCCATTGTCCGGATTTTCTGGACTTAAGACGAAGGTTTTTAGTCTACAAACTCTAGTAGACAGAACCGATCTACAGACATTTTCTGGGCAACGAGATCGCGGTATCACAACGGGATCTCTTGATGGACCCAAGAAAACAGCTGTCACAATTAACCCAACCTAACCTAAAAATTTTAACGAAAAGAAGTATGGAAATGTCACATCTGGAGATCTGTCGCCTTCTTTTGACATCTCACTTCTAGGGAATTGTGTTTCGCGGAAAATTCCATCTTGTTGAAAACAGATTTTTCATGCATTTGCAATATCAATTGCAATCAACTACTACAACTATTTTTGCTGCCAAAAACCAGATTCGGTATCAGCCATTCGTCTATTTACCAAGACACGAAACGGCCTATTGTCAGATGTTGATAATAGCCACAATGTTTTCGACTATATGTCCATAAATGGGGGAAATTTTGGCCGTTTGGAATAACTGGACTGTGTAGACAACCCAAAATTTAAATACTCCTCATCCAGGCTATGTAGTGCCTACTAGGGTGGAGTGAAATTCAAAAAAAAAAAGTTAACCTCGGAAAGAGATGTAGTCTGGGGTCCTAATGAGGGGAAAAATAAAGAAAAAAAATTTAAAAAATTTTTAGGGGTCGCGCCACTCCCTCGAAATTTGGAAATTATCGCTATTTTGGCGTTGATTTTAGAAAAATCCTAAAAAGTTTTATGTCAATAAATGTTTGCAATAGCGTAAACAATGAAATAAGGGCAAGAAAAAATTTAAAAAAAATTTTCTCATTGTTCAAAAATTTCAAAAAGTAAAATAAGTCAAATCGTCCCTTCTTCAGAAAATTGACTGAACAATGAAATGGCTACCAAAGCTACAAATATTAGTCGATTATCCTCATATTTGCCTCAAATACTTTTGTTTGGGCACTGAACAAGTTCAAACTTTTAAATTTCGAATAAGTCAAGTCGTTAATTTTTAGGATTTTTCTAAAAATCAACGCCAAAATAGCGTCAATTTCCAAATTTCGAGGGAGTGGCGCGACCCCTAAAATTTTTTTAAATTTTTTTTCTTTATTTTTCTCCTCATTAGGACCCCAGACTACATCTCTTTCCGAGGTTAACTTTTTCAAATTAAAAAAAAAGCATGTTTTCACTCCACCCTAGTGCCTACCTTTGCCTACCTCTGTTGTATTTATCTGTTTGAAAAGCTGTTGAACATTCTGTAGAGCTTACCAGTAAAGGAGTAAGGTAACAATTTATGGCCACTATGAAAAATGACACCAAATAATAATGAATTTCCCAAAAAAAATCTCATTATGAAAAATTCCAAAAAAAAAACAGTGAGGAGTTTTTCATAATTTGTAGGTATAATTTCATATTTTTTTATTTTTGAAAAAAATTTTGTTTTTTTCGAATAGTCAATCATATGGTTTTTTTTTCATTCTGTTATTTTTTTTTGGGATATTTTTCATAATATTTGGGTAATTTTTCATACCTTTTTGTAGGATTTTCAGATTTTTTTGTGTAAATTTGCATACTGGGCTTTCATTTATTTTGGGGAATTCTTCATTTGGGGCATTCTTAATTTTGTGTTTTATTTGGTATATTTTTCTTGAGGTGCCCAATTGATGCTCGATGATATATATCAACTTTTATTCCGTTAGATGTCTAATTATATTAACAGCTTATGATATCATTAGAATGATAAATTTAAAAAAAATATATACATTGTGTCCCTTTTATAAGCCACCCTAATGTATGTACACGGATATTTACATAAATACACAGATATATCAAAATTGTTAGCGAGTTGTTAAAGTGCGCTTGTTATGTTGCGAACGAACGTAGTTTTTATGCGAAACATGGAATGGATTTTTCCTACATTTCTAAACGAACAGGAACATATGTGCATTAGAGCTGACATGGAAATTTATAATCTGCAGTTATTTTTCAAATTAATCATGACCTTGAAGTGGACAAAAATTCAGATTTTAAATGGAATTTGTGGAATTGTGTTGTTCATTAGAATATGTTGATGGAATTTTTAGTAAATTAAGGAATCGATTTCTCCATTCAGAGAATCCAGAATGAGCTAGGTGATCTTTCAACGAAAAGCAGCGTAATGTTGTTTAATTGATTGCGGTAGATAGATGGTGGTGTGAAGATGTGGTCAATTGGTTTCGGAGTATTCGCTTGTTCGTCAATCAATCGACTTTTATTGTCCGCCGAAACAGGTAATATTCGGAATTTTTTGTGCATAGTACTGGAATAGTAATTGCCTCCGATTGGTATAAACTAGTTTTTACAACATACATTTTTGCCCAAAAGTTGTTGTAAACAAAAGTATTTTATAACGTTTGGAGATTAAAAAAAGGGCAAAATGTTCCAAAAAATTTGCACCGACAACTAAAATCCGATTTTGATAAAATTTTGCATTAAAAGATGGGAAATTTGCTGTTCTTTTCATCTGCTACCTTTTATTCAACTGTTAATGAGATACAAATAATTTTCTCCTTTTGCCCTATTTTGAAAAGGGACAATTTCGAGCAGGCAAATTGAATCCAGCTGTTGGAAAAAGGAAGTAGTTTTTCTTACACTGTAAAAATACTTCGATCAAAGTAGTCTTTGAGTTTTTGTATGAAATGAAAATAATCGTGTAGCTTTTGAATTTTTGTTTATTCCTGTGTACATACTGATTGTGACAAGTTGTGTGAAAAGAAAATACGGAAAATTAAAATACTGTTTTAAAAAAAGAAAACTAGTTCCATTGTTTTTTTTTTGTAATTTGATCGTGAAAATCTAACACCAGCAAATAATTTTTTAATTCAATATTCTTTGGATGGATTAAGAATACATTAAAAGCTCTACACGCGGACAGCTTCCGTAGACGGACAATGTTCTCGGTCCCATGCGGTATTTTTATGGCAAATTAATATGCGCTGGGCGGACATCTCCCGTGGACGGACAAACCGAATGCGACCATCGCTGTCCATCCACTGTATACAAAATTGCATATTTAATGTGCCAAAATATGTTTCTGGTCCTAATTTGTTTATTTGCTATTAATACCAAAATACTCGAATATTAGTCTGTCACAAGTCTTCTGGGAAGTCTTCACCCGGAAATGAATTCGAAGATGCTCATATTTCATCCCTTCAACATTTAGTACGAAAATATAATAAAAAAAAAAAAAATGTTATACTACTAAAGATGTACTCTCCAGCAAATTCCATAAACTTTGTGTAAACTGCGTAAGTGGATGTACTGTTTTTCGCATGCAAACAACATCACATCATCGCTATTAGGGCGAAAGCATGAGTGCGTGACTTATCTTAAATTAATGCAATTTCGTTTGGAAACGTTTGAAATGAAACCAGAAAGTGAATACCGAAAACATTTTCCTTCTTTGCATACACTTTCACACATACACACACACACACACATACAAATGTTTACAAAAGCAAACAAGAATTTGCTTGTGTAAGATAAAGCTAAAGGAAGTACAAACATTATACATGTGTATGGCTGTGTCTTCAGTGCAGGGAATCATTATGTATCAGCATAATTTTCCAAAATATTTAAAACTAAGTGCAACGAGAACAATTTGTTTTTATTTGATAGAGTTTCCCTCCGTAATTACCACACAACATCACAAAAAAAAAGTATACAGCATGATCTTTTCCGTTCCTTGTCTGTTGTTAACAACATCCAGCATCAGACAATTGTTAGATGTTCTTTTGTTTAATTAACTGAAAATGTGAGAAGACCGAAAAGGCTACAAATACAAAAGAAAAAAAATATTGCCACATAAGTAATAATGACAATGACAATAATAATAATAATAATGGCATTGCATGGCTTGGCAATGCATTGGCAAAAGTATGCAATTATTGACATCATTAACAACACAAGAACAGACAACACCAGCGGGGGCAAACGGCAGCTACACAAAAGACTGACAACAATAGACGAGCGGCGTTAACGACATGTACAGTATGTGGTCGTTGAATTAAAGTGGCACAGGAAGTGAGTTGGGTCAGCCAAGAGTGGCGGTCTTGTGTATGGTCCTTTCAGTTCCTGATACTGGGGACTTGCATAGTTTTGATTAAACAGCGCTTCTTCTATTTTTAATGCTCAACTGTAATTTGTAGCTGTTCATATTTAAAGAAGAATTCCACAAGCGTCGTCTTACTGGTTTTCGCTTTGCTATCGTACACCGCGATGCGACGGCCTGCAGCTGATGCCAATTCAAAGCAAAGCCAATTAGGAGATACGTGGCATAATAAAGATACTTGTAAGCTATACAGCCCTCCTATGAAAGCCTCATCTCCATTTTGGTAATATTGAAAAACTTAGCTTTTACGTCTCAAATCTTTCGCGTCTTAAAATTAAATATTTAAAAAAAAATGTCGAATTTTTATATTACAGCTGAACATGGATATTATAACACAATAGGAAAATTATAATCTCAATTAGGGTTTTTGATACTTTCTTTCATAGGACGAAAGTTTAACTGCCTGTTTCCATAAAACGATTTTGTTCGTTCGTTACAAATCGTCAATATTGGAAGCGTTTAAAAATGCGATTCAGACATTATTCAATTCAGGTTTTCAGATATATGTTAGATATGGACATCTTGAACACAATCTCAGAAGAATGAGCTCTCACTACTGACAAATGTCCATTTTGTACAATTTGTAACGAACGAACAAATTCGTTTTATGAAAACAGGCAGTATGTCTGTCAATCAATATCCATATATAGATTTTCGTAGATAGACGATTTATAAAGGGTTCTCCAACAAGAGGTATTATTTTGAATCAACCGATATTTCGGTTGCTGTTACTTTTGAAGTTTTTATTCTTTGACAGTTGATAAGTAGAAACTACGCCAATACTTAAAATGGAACCATACATGCTTCAACAACGCATTGAAATTATTTAAATTCACTATAAAAATGATGAAAATCGAGCAGCATTTTTGGGTCGTCATGAAGAACCTTGTCGGATGGCAAAACAGAAATTGGTGGAAAGTTAGGAATGTGAAGAATAAAACTTGTGCACGTCGCTCAAGAACAACTGAGAATATTGCTGCTGTAGCCCAAAGTGTTGAAGAAAACCCAGGTCTGTCCATTCCTCGTCGTTCTTTGGAATTGGACATTCTGACGTCATTACACCGTATTTTGCATAAAGACTTGGGTCTTAAGGCTTATAAACTTCAGTTAAGACAAGAACTCAAACAGGCCGATCATCAACAACGTCGTGTCTTTGCTGATTGGATCCTTGAAATGCATGAAAATGATCCGGAGTTCCATCGAAAAATCATCTTGACTGACTTTACTTCATTGGACTTTACTTTTTCGAAAATGAGGTTGGATCAACAGTTACGGTAAATTGATTGCGCTATCGAGAGATGATTAATGATTATTTTATGGTCGAAGTTGTATGATATTGATCTGGACAACGCGTAGCGCCGTCTTGTTGAAACGTTTACTTTCAACAAGACGGCGCGATAATGATAAAATCAATCAGTGTCGTCATCAATATATACGTAAAGGAAACTAGCAAAAATGCCATTTTTATGAATTTGTATGCCTATCGTTTGATGATTCGTCAAAACGAGGACAATCGTATGTTGAAATGTCGTAAATTATTTCATCTATTCGCTATTCGGAAAGTAGAAAAAATTTCGTTCTGCAGGAGGAAATACAAACAATGTCGGCCGACTTACCATTTTGCCAGAAACGTATGTTGGAAGCCCTAGGTAATGAATAGAAATAGGTCTTTGGTTTAGGAAATAGGTAAATGCGTGCTGAAAGTCATCGAGATTGTAGAGATATGAGAAAACGCTCAAGTTAACAATGAATAAACTGGTCGAGTAACTAAATTGTCAATCAGCGGATGGGTTTTGGAAGCAATTGTTAGACATTGAGAATCTGGAAATTTCAGTCTACTACTTTTTTTTGCAATTCACAACGTCAAAAGAAGATTTAATAGCGAGATTTCCCCTGTATTGAAGAAAATTATTAAAAAAAAATATCAATTAAAATTCAAATCGGTGGTCAATTGCATTTATTTCAGTCGATCGATTCTATTGCAGATCAAACTGAATTATTTAACTCACGGGATTTTCCAGGAATGCCGCATTACAATTTGTAGTTATGTTACGCAATCTGAACCAACCAAGTATTTGTAATGGAACAAGACTAGCTGTTAAACATCAGATAAAGCACCTGATTCTAAGGATACCAATGATGTCAACCAGCGCGTCCAGTTTACGGTTCACCCTGAATTCGTAATGACGATTAATAAATCGCAAGGACAATCATTGAAAGTCTGTGGAATAAATCTAAAATTTCCCTGTTTTCCCATGGACATGCTCGACAGCCGGTAAATCATCGGCGCTTTTCACGTTGCTTCGGCAGAAGAGACGAAAAAGTTGGTTTATCAGCAATCTTTGCGATGAGTGCATTTAAATCATATGCATTTTTTTTTGTTTGAAAATTAGAAATTCCAATTTGTTTCGATTTAATGCACGTAACTAGTTTTCGTATGCAAACATGTATAAGGATTTATCCACAGCTACAGGTCTAAAAGTACAGATACGCGAGGATCAGCCTCCGGTCCGTGTCAGCAAAGTCAAAAATTGTAGGACGAAGTCTACCGGGTCAGCTAGTATATATATATATATGTTTGATGCGAATTTGTCTGCTGAAATTTGTTGAAGTGTTCTATATTTTTTCAGCGTGTAGGATTAATATTTGACGAAAAAAAACTTACATTTAACGGTCACATTTCTTATTTCCGAAAAAAACGATCTTAGTGAAGGGTTAAAAGTGCTCACACTTCACCTGCATATCCGTAAATCATAGCCCTGCAAACCTGTGCGGTGACCGGCCACATTGAAAAACTCGTCAACTTTTAAGTAACACGTTAACATAACTTCCCATCTTGGGGAATAATGTCACATTTTGCTATGTATCCGTCGCAACACTTCAACGCACAATAAATATGATTGTAAATCATCTCGGTATGAAATTGTTCGGTGCGTATCTGTCACTCTGTGGAATCGCATGTGTTTGCCTTCCATTAGCATTTATCTAAAAGTACTCGGCATCCTTCATACTCGGCATGCGCATGTTTACGTTTTTGTCAACTTTGTGTTAATTAAAGTTGAAATGAATCAAGACTGATTTGTAATACTCGCATCATGCGACATCATTTGCATTTCAATTTTGCTTTCATCGGTTGCAGCCACCATACACGCACATACAACAGATATGTTGTTGTAATGAGTGTGTCCGTGAGTGTGTGTGCCGCCACATTTGGTTGTGTTGCGTTGGCAACTTTGCAAATATTTGTTGCAAAATTTATAACGATGCGACAAGGTCTGATGGATTTCGCTGAAATGTGAACCACTTGCAGCTGCACAGATAACTGCTATCATAAATATGCGTGTATTTTTTATTTACTCTGAAAATGGAAAATTCCCGAGGAATTGAAAGTGTACAAAGTGGGGTAATTTTAGAGGACATTATCGCTGGTGCTGTTAGGCTGTTGGGGTCCTGGGAAATGGCCTAGTGTGTGAGCACAGAGCTAAGTTATACTGACGCTATGGGGGGAACCTATCAAGTACCAGTTTCTATCCACCAACCCGTATCGGTAGAGAGCTTACCGAAGTGATTTTTACATGTGACATTTACCGAAGTGACATTTTACATTTTTACAGTGTTAACGAAGTACCCGCTATGTCCAGCTGTGGCAATCGGTTTTGTGTTATTCGACCATCTGGAAGTTGTTAAGTAAGGACTTCGGTCGAAAGAGCTGAAGCCGAACGACATTTCGCCGGATCTTTAAGGGCCTTTTATCGAAGCTGGACCAATCAAATACATTTGATATTCTTATTCCCAATTTTGGGGTTAGAAAAACTATTATAACACGAAGTCAACGGCAGAAACTTGAAACTCAAAGACAACCCTCCTGTTTTGTTTTTCTAAGAAATCACTACAAACTCTTTACCCCAAGGATGTTTCTCCCAAAACGGTTTAATGAAAAGTCTCTAAATCATGTTGATCAACACAAGTACTTTACTTTTTTAAAATGGCTTAAAGTTATTCCTGTCGATTTTTCGATACGATTACGATTAACCACAACATCCCAAATAAACCAAAGTACTGAGTTAACAATGAACATATGTGGCGGTGAATGTTGGTGGATGTGTGTGTGTGTCAGTATGTGTAGGCTCTGTGTGTGCGTGAGTGTTCGAATTTAAATTTAATAATAACTTATTTAATGAAAATCCTAAATAAGTCTGGCCACATTAAATAAAAAACTTTTACGTAACAGAAGTCAATAACAAATATTTAGAAATTGGTCAACGGGCATTTTAAATTAAATCGAATTTGTTTTATGGCCACAACATCACTACCTACATATGCTTGTCTGTGTGCGTAACCAAAGCAAATAGACATCCATGCCCAGCAAACCATATGATTGATATCAGACAGTATCGAATAATCCTAATGATTATGTACCGAATATTGTACGATCAATTTTGAGGGCTTACCGATTTAATTTGTTGTATTAGAACTCAACGAATTCGTAACAATATATGAACTAAATTTCCGTCCGAATTTGTAACAATTTCTGCAGTGCTCAGTGATAGCGATCGAAAGAAAATTGTTCTTAAACCAGTATTTCATAATCCCAAAAAACAATTGTACATCCAGCGAATCAGTCAGTTTTCATAGAAATCTCAGTTAGCTGATCCTGATCAGCAATGGTAAATCTTTGCCAGCCTTTCCCCCCTCTATACGATAGTTAAGTTTGCTGGGTGTTCACATGTTTAAACAAATGCGTGCATTCAAATTTACACACACCCACAAACACATTTTCAATTGTCGTTAATGGCACTCTACTACCAGTTATTGGCATACATGTACCATCGGATTTCAGACATAGACATACCTTTATAAGTGCACACATACACTAGTACATATATGTGTGAATAAATAAAATTCTACTTACCAACATCAACATTTGATTGTTTATTCGATGGCCCACTGGCAAGTCGGGTACAATTTAAAGTTAGATGTGTGTCCTTTAGACCAAAGGTGGCCCAATGTTGGTTGATAACCTACAAGAAAACAAGTTACCATGAATTATTAAGATGGTATAATTTTAAAGACATCGTTTAGATGAATAATTTGTGTTACATGAATATTGTGTACTAACGACAAATGCTGTATGTCGAGTTATGACAATCAAATCGCAAATTTCGAAGAGAAACGTACATTAAGTTATCACCTGCTTTACCCAATACCGATAAGCCATATCTATCCTTAACGGTATCATATCGGTCAGAAATGTTACCAATAGAATTTTTCAGTTTTCAATTTTCTTTCATCTTTCCAATTTTGCATCCCAATGCCGCTCAAATCCCTCTACCACTCTTTCCCTCAATGCATATTAGAAGTTATGGTCCTGAAATTCATAAAGTATTAAAGATTCGAACTGGAAATGTTCTTCGGCTAAAGTCTGTCATGATTCGAAAAAGGGCACGGTACATCCCAGGCTTCTCAAAATGTTGATCCTTTTGATTTTTTTCGAAATATGAAGACTGAAACCAGTTTATGCTTCTAAATACTACGAATAGTAGTTGATATTATTTCGACATTCTTGTCTTGTTGATATTAAATCTCTATAATTGATTTATAATAAATAATTATTTGGGTAACTCTAAGCTATGTAAGATAAAGTAAATCACGTGATACCAGCTAATCGGTCCTTTGTGATGTCTCTATTAAAACAACCCTCGTTAGCGTGCGTGTGTGCGAGAATTCACAGATATAATCGGAGTGTGTGGCAAATGGCAAATAAATAAATATATGTGATAATGTGCAAACGTTTTGTGCCACAACAACAATTGCACTCTGGGGATATTTAACATTCATTGATTACTCCCCTATACACAATAATTTCAAATACAATTATTTCGAAGATCGTGTACTACAGTATATCGCAACTGCATTCATTTGATAAAGATGACTTAGAGTTCAAATCTATAAAATATCATTTGTAAGTAAAGTGAACAATATTTTACACACAACTCATTTCATAACTGGCCTTCTTGTTATCAGTCCAGATGAAACATAACGAGCTGGCTCTCTAATAAGATACTAAGGTCAATATGACAGTACCTATTCTTCCATTAAGAAATATATAAGACATTCGCCATTAAGTTTAAGGATGCTTCGAAAATACAGTGCAATAATTTAAAAATATATTTGCCCCTACCACAAACATTAACTTGTTTGTATGTTATAAATCGCTACCTAAAGTCGTAAAGGTTGTAAGTCCACTTTTTGGCTAAATGTATTTTTTGATGTAGAACGCAAGATAAGTTGAAAACGCATCTGGCTTGAAGAAAAAAACCACCAAAAATATATGCCCTGTCACCTTTTATAACTGAAAAGAAAATGTTCTAAGTCCCTATATGCTCAAAAAAGACTACCTAAGACTACTAATGCTCAAAAAAGACTACCAAGCATATTTTTCAATTTTTTTTTTAATATTACCAACAACATGGATAACCTACACATAATTGCATTAAAACTTTTGGAAAAATAAATCGTCGAAGAATAAAATTAAGTTATTTGTCTCTCTTGTAAAATTTTAAATTTTGGACTTACACCCTTTGCGACTTAAGGTAGCGAAATACTAAATATTTACTTTTGACAATTTTGTGTTACTTTTTATTATTATTTTTTTACTTTGTGAATTTCTCTATACCAATTTATCGTATAGTCTCGGTTATTATTAAACACTAACTGAGTGTAGTGCCAACAAACATACGTCTACAACTCTAAATACAGACCTATTTTGCACCCAAATATTGTGCTTTGTTGAATTCAGTAAGTTTATTGAGTTTTTTTTTTTCTCAAACAAGCTGTTGCTTCTGCAGAAATATATTTATTGTTACATCCAAATAAGCTTTTGTTTAGAATCAAATTAAATTTACTTGCAACAAGATCCAAACATGCGTTTTAATTGTGTGTAAGCATATAAAAAAAGACGAATTTTTCAGCGTGTAGTGTTTAATCGAAAACAAAAACAGTTGTAATAAATCCTAACATTAACATTAAGTCCGTTTGCATTTCAGCTCACTGTATGAACAAAAGCATTTATCAATTCTGATTCAAATATGTATCTCACAGACTTATTATTCACTTAACCTAACTATTGAAATACATGCATTCATTCTATTGTCGTTTACGGAAATCGACAATAGTCCTGTTCAATTTGGGTTAAACTAATATTTGTATGAAAGTCAATTGTTAAATAAACAAATTGTCTCAAAGTCACAGTGAATGGTGTTAACGGACCTTTTTTCTTTCACAATTATACAAACTCTATGATAAAATCGTACTTTTTATCGCAATAACATTAACTGCCCCCAAAATAGGTAGTGTATACCAAAATTTGTCATACCATTTCCAATATTTGAAATATTTATAACAAATATGTAAAGTTAGTTAGTGCGTTCTGAAATCTAAATAATGGCCTTACGCTGTATTGTTGGTCCCGAGAAGAAATGACACAGAAATTTGCCCTTAAAAATGTATGTAATGAGCAGATTTTGAGCGTAGGGTTTTTGAATATACCGAAAATTTGGTGAAATGAATTAACTACTAATTTTTGGTATTACGAACTAAGTGAATGCGTCCCATCGAACACAGTCTATATTTCGAATCGGTTTGTCTGCCGGACTGGAGGAGATCTGAGTATTATAAATATAACAGTAAGAACTCATGAAATATTTACATGAGAATCGATAACCAAATGCCTGATGCGAAAGTAATTTTGAACATTTTAATATCAGGCATTTTATTGTAGAAGGCAGTAATGAAATTCATATTTACTGTGAAAATAGCAAATGTGTGAATTGTATGATGAAGTGGTAATAAAATAATGAAAAATACCATAAGAACCCAAAAACATTCACAGCTTCAAGCATATGCCAAATATTTATACACATGCTCTGCTGTAAGTGTATGTGTATGGGTACTAGGGTGGTTACTAGGTATATGAAAAGAAAAAAGTTGATCCCATCATTCGGCTCAATAGACTGGAGAATGTGATTGGCAAAGCATCAGTTCAATCTGTTAATATCAACACGTGGCGCATTGAGGTTAAAGTTACGAAAAACAGCGTTTTCTTTTCAAATATAAACCTTGTTTTTCCGCTTAAAAACTACACCATTTTTTTTGGAAAAAAAGATGGCAGGACTTACTTGATAGGAAATTTTATTTTTATAAATTTTAATATTTTTTAATTGCTATAACGGATAGATTTGGGATTTAACGCGTTTAGTCGTAGTGGTGGCATTAGGAGATAAAATCTAAATGTTTATTGCATACTAGATTAGTTTTAATCTTTGTATGTATATATATAAAAGAGTAACGTGTCTGACTGAATGACTGACTTCAAACCGCTGATGATAGAATCTCTAAATATGGAACATAAGTTGTTTGTCGGACGTAGAGTTCGGCTAAGAAGGGTTTTTTTTGGCAATCAAGGGGTAACAACGAGCAAGCCCCACTCAAACTCAAGAAGAGAAGGAATTAAAGTCGACGATCTATTTGACGTAGCTCATCAGGAGGCTGAAAAAGCCAGATAATTGTTGTTAACATTTTCTCCAGAGAGAAAGAAAGGACCTCCGGCTGCTTGGGTGGCGTCGACATGAAATCTATTAATGCAGAACCACGAAAAGAATACAGGCGAGCAGCTGAGATGGCAAGATTTGAAAAAAATAATAGTTCATGGTTTTCAAAAAACTATTCATTTGTCATCCCATTTCAAGTTTTATATATCTTGGACTATATATATTGAATATATTTAAGTGTAATACCAAAAAAAAATAAGCAAAAATATATATGCGTTTTTCGAGATATTAAAGGATCAGGGACATTTTTAATTTTTGGACTTCTTACAAAGAATGCGACACAGAATTAATAAAATATATTTGAAACAATTTCCTATAACCATCGACGTGCACTGGCAAATACAAAATCGCACTTAATCTATCGGTTTTAGCTTAAAAAATTAATATGAATACAATTTCCTATGAAATTAGACTGGAGTTGTATTTCTAGAGAAAAAAATCGTTTCGATTTTAAGAATAGAAAACGGAGATGTTTTTAACCTCAGATCTTAGGTGCGCAAGTCAATTTAAATTTCAAAATTATTTTTTTCTAACCATCCTAATGTGCACACATACATACAAATATATGTACTCGTATGTACATTTACTTGGGGAAAACCCCTGTCAAATCCATTTAACAAATTAAATCGATAAATCATAATAGTTGTGCCATGTCGGCACAACACTAACCACATTTTTAATAAAAATCTAAAACACACACACTGTGACATTTTTCCCAGTTAAAATAACAAAATTAAACTAAATGAAATATGTATTTCCCTCATACATGTGGTAAGTGAACGGATACCTTCCAAACACTGAATTTAAAATTTATTTCGAATACTTGAAATTCCACTGCAGTAACAATGATCTGGGAAACGGTGTAAGGTGATAAAATAGTCTTGAGAAGGCAAAGAAATTAAATGATTAAGTGTGTTTGGAAAATGACCCCCGGCCATTTCGGCGTGTGATGTGGGTCGTTCATTATTTGTGTTGGTAATCTTGTAATTTGTTACCACCATTCTCTAAACCAATAATTCTGTTTTCTACAATATTGTTTTTGAAAACCAGGGCAATGTCAACACAACAAATCAGATGTATTTAAGAATGGCCCGCTCTAGATTACAAAAATCGAAGCAGTGCATTGATTATGTGGGTAGTGTTGAATATAAGAGAATTTCCAACTTTAAGACAGCTTGCAAAATGTTGCTATGTAGTAAATTTTAAACATGTGTCAATTTTTTAAAATGTAATTTATATATTATTTAAAAATTCCTAATTGTTAAAAATAATTTATTTGCGTTGAATGAAATTTAGATGCCGTTTGCTTCACAAATGGCTTCAAGGCGCTGAGGACATAATAAAATGAATGTACTAAATTATAAAAAAAAAATATGATTATATTAATAAAAAAATGCGTCCCGGTAGGTGAGATGGTAGCGTGCTTGCCCATCAACGTGGAGGTTGTGCGTTAGATTCCAGAGGCTTGGTCTGACTCTGACATAAATTTACTTTGTGTCTGAAACCAAGGTCAAAAATATCAAGATTCCTTTCTGCAATATGAGTATTTATCGTTTAAACGAGAATTACTCTTTAGTAGCGCATATCCTCAAAAAATTGAGACAGTAAAGCCAAAACAAACATAGGCACAAACTTCTTCGTTGTGTGCAATGCCACCGACAAAAATGTTTAAAATGACCCACTCTTTCGTTTGATGAACGCAGAAAACTCAGTACTTCAAATTGTAATAAGATAAATTAATGAACAAACTATTGGAAATGTATGAGAACAACGTGGAAGCGGCACAAATATTGTTAAACTAGTAAGTTGTAATGCGCCTATGGCGCCCGTTGAAATATGGAAAAAAAATTTTGTTGAAAAAAAAAAATATTGTGGAAAAAAAAAATTTTTCTTGAAAAAAAAAATTTTTGTTCAAAAAAAAATTTTGTTGAAAAAAAAAAAATTTGTGGAAAAAAAAAATTTTTCTTGAAAAAAAAAATTTTTGTTCAAAAAAAAAATTTTTGTAAAAAAAAAATTTTGTTAAAAAAAAAAATTTTGTTGAAAAAAAAAATTTTTGTTGAAAAAAAAATTTTGTAAAAAAAAAAATTTGTAAAAAAAAAATTTTGGAAAAACAAAAATTTTGGTAAAAAAAAAATTTGGGAAAACACAATTTCTGTACAAAAAAAAAATATTATTTTTTTTATTATTATTATTTATAGAAAATTATAGAATTCCTATTTAAATTCCTACGTACTGCGTGACAGAGTCAGTGAATCAGTGTATCAGTGTATCAGTGAATCAGTGTCGAGGGTAAATATATATTAAGATTATTGACGAGAAAAAAAAATACTGTTATCCATAAATTTAAGTCTGTAAAAAAAATGATTACAAATTATGATTACATTTCGCAGTATCCATCAATTTATGGCAAACATTGACAGGTTTAAAAAAACAGTCACGGACACGATAAAAACTAGGAAAAAAACGCAGAAATTATTTCGTTCATAACAGCGGAGAAGAATGAAATATATTTCCAGTATGAAGTTGTATGTTGTTCGTAATGAATTAATTTATAAATATGTACATGCATTCCCCTGCAGGGGGAAATGTCGCAATGCAATTACAAAAATCGCATGAAAAAATGCCGGCTGAGTGTCAAAGGAGTTAACTGTGTAATTCAAAGAAATCAATTTCCATATGGTTGGTTTGAACAGCTAGAGTGAGGAAAATTGTGGAAATGTAAAAAAAGAAAAATTCAATAACAAACATTACATTTTAACAAATTCCAAATATGAGTACATCGTACAAAGTTTTATTTCGCTTTTTCCGGCATCATATTACCACTCCCTTGCCCTGGTCTCGTTGACCAACAAATCTCTTGCATCCTGCCTATTCGTGATTTTAATGTGCGCTCTTTGCAGTCGCTGTTCAATATAATTATAAATGTTTTTTTTAAATTAACAGAAATTCCTTTGTTTATCAGTCGTTCATGGTGTAACATTTAAATAAAAGAAAAAACTATTTTTGTCGCTGTTATTGTTTGCTTTTTATGCCAGTTATGCGGTTTTTGTAAATTACATTTTAATACAATAATGTTGACATTTTAAAACTTCATTAACACAATTAACCGCATGCAGACGCTTGCAACTGAAATGTCCTCTCTTGGTTACTGCCAGTGGGTAGTGAAAAACCATATCAACAGCAAACGTTTACAACATTGTTGAAAGCTGCTTTAAACCGCACAGAAATATGTGTGGCAATACCCACACACCATCATACATGTGCTCACACATTCTCGTGCAGATGCCCCATGCATTGTAGGCGACCGTAGATGTTTGTCGATGTGGGTGCATTTGTATTCACCATAATAAGCCAACAGCGGATAGCAGGTGTGTGAAGCCCTTCCAGGTCAGGAAAACTACTATATGTCCATCTCTCTTTATTGAACTACTTCAATACCATTGGATTTAGGTTGAGGTCTCAGTTGTCGTCAATGTTGTTGCGGAACGCACTACACGGCTTTTTTGTGCAAAATGCCTCAAATGAAAAATTAAGAATCTCCATGAAAATTGATTAAAAAAAAGACATAAAAATGAAAAATCGGGGCTACGACGAAGGTCTTGGCCAAGCCTCACCTCGCATTTGTACTTTGCGTATGAAATATGGCCCAAAAAATAAAAATGTATCTAAAAAATATGAACAAATCCCAAATTTTCATAATTAAAAATGACCCAATTTTGTATGGCGTTTTAACAATTAAAAAATCCCCGATTTTTTGAAGAGGCCTTTACAGTTTAACTCGGTTTCAGTCGGGAAAACATTTGGAAGCCTTATGCATTAGGGTGGAGTGAAAACATGCTTTTTTTTAATTTGAAAAAGTTAACCTCGGAAAGAGATGTAGTCTGGGGTCCTAATGATTGAAAAAATAAAGAAAAAAAATTTTAAAAAATTTTTAGGGGTCGCGCCACTCCCTCGAAATTTCCAAATTATCGCTATTTTGGCGTTGATTTTAGAGAAATCCTAAAAATTAACGACTTAACTTATTCGAAATTTAAAAGTTTGAGCTTGTTCAGTGCCCAAACAAAAGTATTTGAGGCAAATATGAGGATAATCGACTAATATTTGTAGCTTTGGTGGCGATTTCATTGTTCAGTCAATTTTCTGAAGAAGGGACGATTTGACTTATTTTACTTTTTGAAATTTTTGAACAATGAGAAAATTTTTTTTAAATTTTTTCATGACCTTATTTCATTGTTTACGCTATTGCAAACATTTATTGACATAAAACTTTTTTAGGATTTTTCTAAAATCAACGCCAAAATAGCGATAATTTCCAAATTTCGAGGGAGTGGCGCGACCCCTAAAATTTTTTTAAAATTGTTTTCTTTATTTTTCCCCTCATTAGGACCCCAGACTACATCTCTTTCCGAGGTTAACTTATTTTTTTGAATTTCACTCCACCCTATTATGCATATCTTCAAAGCTTGCAATTTCTTAAACGACATGTCGTTTTGAATATTTTATACAGATATGATCAAAGTGAATATTCCGGTCGCGGGAAGGAAATATAGAATTGACAATACATTTCAAATTGTGCCTAATGATCGTTTATGTGGTTTTTTTTAAGTATGATTACGGGGCTCCGATTTAAGGTAAGTTCAAATTTTTAAACTTTGTCTTGCGTAAAGAGTTAAGGGTGGGTGGGCGCGACCACGGCGGCCTTGGGACCTGCCTGCGCCGCCACTTTAATAGAAGGCCGATTATAAATTGCAGAATTTTTGCAAATATTATTTGGAGGATTTTTCCGAATTTTTGTGGAAATTTTCATGTTGGTCTTTTTGGAGAATTCTTCATATTTTACAAATGACAATTACGATAATAACCTCGTTTCGTATTAAAGAGTCTTTAGAGTTCCAACAAGCTCTCATCACCTCTAGCCTTAAATATTTTACAATTATATGCTTAAATCTGCTGGATCGAATCACAGGCAGCGATGAAATCAATTACGCTTTTTCCATTTCCGTAGGAGTTGATGTGAAGACTGAAATTCGCCAAAATATTGGACAGCCACAAAATGAAACTTTTACCGGTGTCAATGTTGGAAATGTAATACTTTAATTTACATCCAAAAGGCCTCCTCGTGGTGGCCCCCCGTTAATTTCGCCAATGGAAATGTAACACTTGCATTTACTCCAGATAACTGTGTGTAAGCATATCTACAACTACATTCATTCATACATTCGTTTAAACATAAATTCTGCGGTTTTACGTACACATGTGTAATTGGGGTGCTTGAGGTCTGTTGCAGACTATGTCTGTTCTTCCATTCCGATATACCATCACCCTACACTTAATACTTTACCAGCTATCTTAAATAACAATTTAGTTTTTGAAACCATAACTGTGAGGTAACAACACTTATTCCGTATGAGTATAAATACATACGGTGAAAGTAAAATAATGATTTTTTGTAGTGCAAATGTATAACAGAATTTGAGAGGATTAAACGGGCTGTAAAGACTATGTAGGACAACCCCCCTGCACTATTCCAACAAATTATCATAAACAGTTTAAAGTTTGTATTCTATGTATCTGTACATGTGTGTAGGCTGAAAAATAAAAAAAATTTGGGTTTGTCGACAATTAGCTGCATAACTTGAAAGAATGGCCTAACTTTAGAATATTTTATATTGGAAACAACGTAAAGTTACCGCGCAAACGGATACACCTCTATTACTACTTGCATTTATTCAATGCAATTGTGTCTTATAGCCTTCTTCAAGTCTATTCAGAATCCTGATATTCTAAGTTGGTTGCTACAAAACTACACCTCGCGACTTTCCAGTATTCCAGTACAGTGCTGCAATATTTAAAATCATATCGTATTGATTTTAGAGCAATCCAACCTACCGCCCACCACCAACAACCCCCCATCAATAACTTGCGCACGCCAAGAACAATGAGGACAATGAAGAACATAAAGTTATTGTGTTCCACAACAGTAAATCTAATAATAAAACACAAGCACGGAAATATGGCCTTAAAAATCATTAAATTCCATATAAATAGGCCATCTTTTAAAGGCAACTGCCAGCCGGACAAGTCAGCTTCGTTGGCACCACCAACACTCCTCAACTGCCGTAGAAGAACAACAAGTAATGCCAAAGCAACACATGCTCGGACAGGAATAAACAACCGAACAAATGGCAGTCAACGTCATGGAGTCGAGACCACTGTTGGCCAAGTGATTTAACGCCCTGTGATGGTGGGCGCTGCGTTGTTGCCACCATAAAAAAAAATAAACATAAATCAGTAGCAACCAAAGTTACGTGCACAATCAATACAAACGTACAGATGGCCACTCACCAACACACCCACATAAAAACACATGGACATATGTATAACATCATGACCGGGTCAATACTGCCCGTGATGGTTTCCATGAAAACTTATTTTTAAAATGTGCGTATATTTCGATTCACTTTTTGGCGTAAGATTTATTGTTATCAACATGAAATTGTTTTCCGGCAAAAGTGATAGACAAAGCCAGTTTTTCACACACACACACACAAATCCTGTAGATTTTGCTCTGTGAGAGTCTAAGACAGTTTAAGTAAGTGGAGAATTAATATTTATTTTTCCTTTTTGTTCGATTATCCAAATTGGACACTTATAATAATTTGTGGCCGTTTGGTGGTGGCGAGAACAAAACACTTGCCCCATTTTAATGCAAGTGGAATATTGCCATAATAAAAATAAGTGAGTACAGGCTGAAGTTGGCTCGAGTGGGCTAAATGATCGTCTCTAAAAAAGGTGCAGATAAAACTAATGTATCAATTTCAATTACGACAGGGCAATCTTTTTGAACTGGGTTTTTATTACACGAATTTATCGATTCAATAACAAAGTTAAGCCGAATTGTACAAAAAACTATGATACAAAATAAATAAATGAATAACCAATATACAAGGTGGCGCAAAAGTTAACTTCCGATGTATTTTGGCTGTAATTAAAAAAAATGAAAAACTTTGATTCTTCTTGTGGATTATTTTTATTTGGTCTTTTAATTTTTTTTTTACATCAAGTCGAGAATATGATGTCAGAGTTGCCACTGACATTAGGGGCCAATCGCAAAATTTATAGCATTTTCTGATAGGAGGATTACTTTTGCGCCACCCGTTACAATTCGTAAGATCTCTAAAATCAGCTGGGATTGGTGGAACCTTTCAATCGGGAAAACATTTGAAAGCCTTATGGATTGTCCAAAAATAATGCTTCTCTTCAAAGCTCAAACCACTTGCTGATATGACCTTAACGTTTTTAACCAATAAAGTTTTTGTTTTATTTTGAAATCCATCTCTCTTCCACCGAACATTCGTTCTCATAAGCAAACCCTAGGCGAGCGGAGGAGTGAGGATAGAAGGATTAGAGAGGTATGGAGGGGTTACTGATGACGTCCCGTCTTAGAACCATTTGGTTAACAAGGTTACTGATTCGGCGATCCATTAGAGCAGGGCAATGGCATAACAAATGTTCTAGGGATGCTTCCTCTTTTGCGTCGTTGCAGACATGCAGACACTATGTCCCATCTTGCCCATTGTAAAGGGTGTTTTTTATTGGGGTATAGAACTTTAAGTTGGCATCACTTTTTTAACTGGCGGCCATTTTGTCAGCTGTCAAGTGATTAATATTTCGTTTGGTTTGCCATTTCATCATGAACAGGTTGACAAAAGAACAACGCTTGCAAATCGTGCAAATTTATTTCGAAAGTAATGGTTCAGTTCGCGAAGTTCACCGCAAGCTCCGTCCATTTTATGCCATTACATCCACAAAAACTGACTGTTTGGTGTGCTCTATGGGCTGGTGGAGTCATTGGGCCATACTTCTTCCGAAATAATGCTGGAGAGTCAGTTACCGTTAATGGAGACCGGTATAGAGCCATGATAACCGACTATTTTGTTCCCGAATTGGATGGCATGAATGTGGATGATTTGTGGTTCCAACAAGTGGTTGAAAATTGGACCTGTAGAATTGGCTTTATTCGAGCCAGCCGCGGCGGCCACATGCCCGAAATCATATTTAAACATTAATGGCATAAAATTATCCTTCCAATAAACCCAAATTGATGGACATTAAAACGATTTTCTTGTGTTTTATTTCAATTCGAAGTTCTATACCTCAATAAAAAACACCCTTTACAATGCCCTGTGAGAATCACTGTATGAATAGTCTGTCTGTGTTCCTTTTTGGACTTATATCGAGCCATAAAGAGCGACTTGTCTTACATGTTTGTAGAGAATCCTATTGTCATGGCGATTTCGACTATTTGGAACACACCAGAATAGATGAATAATCTGTATTATGTCTCTATTCCCAGATTCTACATGAAAACAGTTGAACACGCCCCTGCCTCTATTTTCGAACCATCTGTGAAGATTGAAATCAGATCCTCTTCTACCACTGAGTTGATGCCCCTTTCTCTAGCTGAAGTTAGGGTGACTTTGAAGGTTTTCTCGAAGTTTTATATTGGTGACATGAATAGTGTTTAGTTGAACATACTTTTTAACATTGGGAAAATGCATGTAATGGTGTAACATTAACATCTCATTGTGTTTTCTAGGAAATCAGCGACTTTTTTTATTGCCCAATTAGGTCATAGCGAAAGCAGCAAGAGAATGCTAAAGCAATAGTTTTATATAAAACAAATCGCATATCGACCCCTTTGCGCGGAATTATCGTATATGCCAACTTTTTTCGAAATTGAGTTTTTGATGCAATTTTGTTCTACATTCAAAGACACGTCACCTGACAAAATATTGTAAGCGAATTCCACTTCGTTGCTCCAAAAATTGAGTGAATAATTTTCATTTTGATATTGCAAGCGAAAGCAGAGAAAAGTAGAAAAATGGCTCTCCTGTAAAATTTGGATTTTGGCACATACGATAATTCCGCGCAAAGGGGTCGATATCATTCCGATATTTAAGGCACACTTTGGGATATCAATATGAGGTCTCTGTCCCACTGTAAGCCAACGAGGCACCCATCTCAGGCATATATTTCTTAATAACAAATCTTCAGTTATTAAGCAATGATCAACGGTTTCTTATTTTCTAAGTATATATTTAAACAATGTGTACTAACTATTGTGAAAACTATACGACAAAACATGCTGTTCTCTATAATTTTTCTAAAAGAATTTAGAGATTCATGAAACCTAGAGCTGCTAATCACAACTTGTCCAATAGTACTAAAGCATTTCACACGATTCCTTAAAACCGCCCTTCAAATGTAATTGAGTCCGCTTTGCAACAAATTAACTAATTTATATGTGTTAACTAATTATGTTTGGACATTGGTGTGTTTTGATAATGTTATCCTATTATCCCAACAATGGCTGTGCAAACAAATTCATTCCACACAAAACATGTATGACAAAAACCATTAATTTTGTTTAGTAAAAGATTGGCACTGGCACAGCTACAATCACCTCAATACTTGATGTGAAACTTGTACACATTCAAGTGCGATGTGTCCGTTGTATTGGCCAAATTACAATTCTCCAAGTAATGGCAACACGGATGCTCGGACATCCATGAAGGGAAAGTGAAAAACCAGCAGCCTTAGTTTATTAACAAAACCCTGACTGTAATGGCAACATTAACTCAATTAACATGTGTTTGTCCATTACATACTGTCCAGGGTCCAGTCACCAGTCAGTGGCCAATGTTTAGTATGTGCTTGGTTGGATGGGCATGATTGTCTCACTTGAGAGATGAAAAGTTGTAAACTTCATCAGACTTATACAAATAGCCATAATTACATGTACTACTACAACGCACATGTGTACACATACGTTGCTAACGAAACGTTAGCTGTCACAGCGCAACGAGGGTGGGGATAAAACGCTTCAGACTACACAAGACATTCGAACAAACCTCTGCCCCCAACTACAAGTTTGAAATTCTGTAAAACTGAAACATGGAATTAAACTGAAAATACAATAATTATCCCAATTAGGGATGTAGCGAATGTGGGTTCAGCAAAAGCGAATGCGGAAGAAAGTTTTCAAATATAAAATTTGGCGAATGCGAAGCGACTATTCCAAAATGATGCGAATAATTCGCAAATGCTTATTTTTTCCAATGTGAAAGTGAGTTCTGAAATATTTTTTTACAAAATCGAATACGAAAACGAATGTCCAAAGTGATGCGAATAATTCGCATTCGTATATGCGAAAGCGAACTTCGTTACATCCCTAATCCGAATGACCAAGTGAGTGTCGATGGAAGGCGATGGCAATAATGGCCATGGGCGTATGTGGAATTTCATGTAGACTATTAAAACCAGTCATACGCAGATTAAACAATGGCTTAATTATGTGTGTGTTTGTATTTAAGAAAAATATTGGTTATCAACCAAAAATAATTACCGAAAACTTCTTAGATTGTCTTTGTGAACTTTTCCCAGAAACCACATATTTTTTAGATGATGCAATATAGGCCTATTAAGGACTTTTTTTATAGTATTTAAATCGTTCTGGCGAGTACTTTGGATGATAAGTTCTCGCAGTCTTGTTAAATATTCTTTTGGAAAGTTTTCACAGTCGATAGTCTGTTGTGAATTCCAAAAAGAAACAATATTTGCAATATTGAAAATATCCCATGTTTGTATGTGTATCAAATCTCCGCAATTAAGGACGTCAAACAACAGTCAAGATATTCAGTGGAAAAGTGAATATTTCTGGGTATTTACTCTATGAATATTGAAGAGAACATGCATAGACAAACAAAATCAAAACAAATGAATATCAAGACATATCATAGATCAAGACAAAAGTACAATAGTGTAAGGGACTCGTCACAACAGATCAAAAAAAAATCTGTGCGTATAAGAAATCTGTGCATTATTTTCCGCCTAAGTGCATATGTGTTGAAAAACTGTTATTTATGGCACCCGCCCGACAGTCTTAGTATTACAGAACCCTTTTTATAAAAATTTATTATTTTTTAAAATAATTTATTATTTTTTAAAATAATTTATTATTTTTTAAAATAATTTATTATTTTTTAAAATAATTTATTATTTTTTAAAATAATTTATTATTTTTTAAAATAATTTATTATTTATTAAAATTATTTATTATTTTTTAAAATAATTTATTATTTTTTAAAATAATTTATTATTTTTTTAAAAATAATAAAAGTAATAAATTATTAAAATTATTTTTATTATTTTTAAAAAAATAATTTATTATTTTTTAAAATAATTTATTATTCTCTATTTCTTATTTTCATTGACGACCTGTTGGGGCAGACTGTGAACCCTAGGCATGAAGATACAGGGTGATGCTCGCTGGGCTAGCCATATATTCAAAGTGTCGAAAGAAGCATTCAAGTGTTTAGGCTTTTTGAAGCGGTGCAAGAAATACTTCACCCCATCTGATCTCGTAAATATTTACACCACATACATCCGCCCTTAAATGGAATACAACTCGCATATATGGGCAGGGGCTCCATTAACATCTTTGAAGCTTCTGGACCGTGTACAGAGGAGAGCGATGATGATGATAGGGGATGGTAGGGTATCCAACTCTATTGTCTCCCTACAGTATCGCCGGAATGTGGGTTGTATATCGCTGTTCTATAGATATTTTAATGGTATCTGTTCAGAAGATATCCGTCGTCTGGTCCCTGACGTTAGAACATTTAGCCGGAATACTCGGCTATCCAGGGAGTCTCATCCGTTCATTGTTAAATGGCCAGTTGAAAAAAAAAATAATTTATTGTTTTTTTAAAATAATTTATAATTTTATAAAATAATTTATTATTATTTTTTTAAATAATTTATTATAATTAACAATTTATTATTTTTTTAAAAAATAATTTACTATATTTTAAAAAAAATTATAATTTTTTAAAAAAAATTATTATTTTTTAAAAAAAATTATTATTTTTTAAAATAATTCATTATTTTTTAAAATAATTCATTATTTTTAAAAATAATTTATTAGGTTTTAAAATAATTTATTATTTTTTAAAATAATTTATTATTTTTTTAAAAATAATAAAAATAATTTGAATAATTTATTATTTTTTTTAAATAATTTATTATTTTTTTTTTAAATAATTTATTAATTTTTTTTTTAATGTATTACCACCCTATAAATCCATAAATAAAAAAAAAAAAATTAATTAAAATAATTGAGAAAAATATTGAGAAGGTTTTAGTATTTCCTTACTTCTTTTTCTAGTTCTTATTTTTCAATGTCTTTTTGCATATGGATGAACATATATGAGCTCTGCACTCGTATTTGTCCATTCCCTACGACCTGTTTCTGCGAAACAACAAGAATACACTGGGTACACTGAGTACACTGAGTACTCACCGTCATCATCATAAATTTACTTCTTTAAACGAACCGAAACTAATAAACCGAATTTTAGAAACGAAGAAACGGTGTAAATTTTTTGGTTTCAAATATCAAACAGTGTACTCATTTAAAAATACGTAGTGATTGGAAGCGCTTCATAAACATCGCCGTATACTGCACAACTATCCATCCCATTTTGTCTCATATGACTTTCAATGTTGATAAAATTTTCCATATTGTGTTAGGATATGGAGCAATATTTATGAATTTGTTCGATATACATGTATACATGTTTTTGGAAATCTTCTATATAGTTGACACATATTAATACATACTTCTTTTTAAACCATCTGATTTTTTTTGTCAATATAAGAATTTGTTTTATGTTAAGTGCTCTAATAAACAAAAGTTTTGTTCAATTGACAAACTTCTGTTTCTCTGATTTTATCTCAAATTTGCTGCATTTCTTGAGGAGGGTTTTCGAACTGAGAAACGGGAAACCATGAATTTCACTGTACTCTCGCATATTAATGCATGAGCTTATGTTGGCAAATCTGCTTGTGAACATTCACAGCTAGACCAAAGGTTACACACACACACGCATACATGTCCACGTACTTATAGACATCCGCACACATGCATATACTTCCTCAAAGCATGTACATGCATACACACAAAAATACTCGTTTATATACCAGAATGTCATAGAGTTCTAAAGTCATTTAAATGAACATGTTAACAAATCTGTAAACCTCAAACGCAATACCAACTTACATTCGCACATGATAATATAAATGTTAAGACGTTGGGACAAAGAATAATCCATTAAATTCATTGCTTCACTAGAAATGATATTTAGTGTTGTAGTCTGATATTTAGTGTTGGTGTATTGTGAATCTGCATACACGGTGTGTTGTTACTCGTGATAGCTGCATACTTACGTGGAAAATAATGCGAAGCTGTTCTAGGAAGTTTATTATGTCATACCTTGAATTGTGTAGAAATCAAGGACTATGAAGCATTATATACTTATATATATATATACTTATATATATATACTTCTGAGAAATTAACTATAATATGAAGACATCGTCATCCACTACTAAGTATATCCTTCAAATTGCTGACGAGAGCGTTCGGTGAAATATGCTTGGTGGCATATCGTAACGTTCACTTTAAGAACGTAAAGGTTAATAATGAAAAACAACATCAGCATAATGGCCACCCAGGACCACGCTTACAGGACCATATCCTCTTTATGAAATTGTTCATAACCAAATCGCAAAGTGGCTGCCCTCTGTCCTCCATAGCCTCAATAATTATATATTTGAAGTCTTGAATCGACGACCGGTGTTAAATCACATGTTATCGGTGGTCATTTGTGATCACCTCTTCGAGAGATTACATGGTCCGGGAACTTTTCCTGCAAGACTTTCTTGACTGCAAGATTTTCACAATTTTTTTAGTGAATTTTAATAATTTCAATGCGTTATTGAAACGTGCATCGTTAAATTTGTAGTAATGTCGTAGATTCTACTTGTCAAATGACAAAGAATAAAAGCTTCAAAAGTGACAGCTACTGAAATACCGGGTGATTCAAAATAACACCTTTTGTTGGAGAACCCTGTATATGTAACAACTTATTGGAATATTTTGAATTGTATTTCGACAAGTTGACGACAATTATTTAAATAATTAAAATTACTCATCTTTGCTGACTTTAAATACATTTTATTTTGAAAACAGCTGCGGTTGTTTGTGACTGTGTTGCCATATTGAAATACCGAAATGTCATTTCATTTTGTGCATATAGTTCGCTACCTTGACACTGAAAATACAATTCTTAGATAGCCACCCCGATTTTTTTCACCGATAACACTCTGCGACAAATGGTAAGGGTCAGTGATCGGTTTGGAATGAAACCACCGGGGAAAGTTATATTGGTAAAAAAAAAGTCATACGTGTTCCAGCGTTTCGCTGGGTCTCATCTAGGAATCGAGATATATCGATTTGAAGTTAGTAAGTATCGTATAGGGGAATTTGTCACGTTTTTGGCTCTTTTGTTTGACATAACTTGAGAACCATTCGTCCGATTTAGCTGAAATAAATTTTAAAAAACCAAGAATTACAATTCCCTTAATCTGTTCATATATTATTTTCCTTTACAAGTAATAGTTTCCAAGTTAAAAATAAGCGCATGAAGAAAATTTTTTTTTTTTTTTTTTTTTTTTTTTTTAAATACATTTATTTACATTTTAATAGGACTTGACACTTTTTACCGTTTTGGATTTTTTATGAATTAAAAAAAAAAAATTTTTAATTTTTAGGCAAAAATAATTTTTTTTTTCATACATTTATTTATAATTGCGAAACTGTTGCTTAAGTAGGAAAACGGTTTAAGAACAGATTAGAGGAATTGTAATTCTTAATTTTTCTAAATTTGTTTCAGCTAAATCGGACGAGTGGTTCTCAAATTATGTCAAACAAAAGAGCCAAAAACGTGACAAATTCCCCTATACGATACTTACTAACTTCAAATCGATATATCTCGATTCCTAGATGAGACCCAACGAAACGCTGGGACACGTATGACCTTTTTTTGACCGATATAACTTTCCCCGGTGGTTTCATCCCAAACCGATTGTGGCTGTCGCACAGTGTAATTCAATCAGGACTTTGCGAATCACTTTATTCGAAGTGATTTTTTTCTAAAAACAGCTGTATTTCCTCTAATTTGTTCTACGCCGCCAAAGCGTCACGGCTAAGATGTATTTGATTTTCTTGAAATCGAGTGTCATAATCGAAAAAAAAAATGGAAAATAACATAATGGCATGTGGTAAATTCATGAAACTGGTGCTTTCGCGCATGTAATCTGCAGATTTCTGGTTTTGTCTGGTGCTGATGGTAAATAGAAAGACACATTCTTGTTTCCATCCACATTCGTATTTCTGTTTGGGTTATGATTATTTATGTTCAGGCTTGTAAATATAAGTTCATTTTGTAAAATACTGTCACATATGTATGTTGCCTGATGTAATCAACTTGGCCAACTGCGTCTTTTGGACTATGAAATGAAATGAAATAAGTGTTACCCTAGTGCTAGCTGGTCAATTCCGCCCTGGGGTATACAATATTGTCTTCTTCTTGAGACTATTTACAAAGACAATCACATATTAACTGTTTACTACTTGAGCCATAATGAGCATCTAATAAACAAATATGACTCTCTGCAAAGTTATCATACAAAACCCCTGTTGGCATTGGAGGTCCATGGAGGTCGCTGTGGGTCGACAATAGTTTTGCCGTTACCGTACTACCTCACTGCCATCACCGTTGCTTATGCGTGATAATTTCGATACTCACTTTAGTGAGTCCCAGAGCACTAAAGTGTTTTCGTTATGACAGTAAGTATGTATGTATGTTAGCGGGGATGTATGAATGAATTCTCATAGTAAAGTGTAAATTTGTTTATATTCATATCCACCTGCTAGACTGTGACGTAAGTATATATACGTGTGTAGTAGGGTGGAACGAAAGTCGAAAATAATATAGCTGGATCTCTCCCTTTATCATACATGAGTCCAACGTTGCACTATACACAAAACAATTAATTTGCTCCGAGCTAATGGCAATAGCTGTAAGTTTATCCCATATGTCTATAAATTATTCGAATAGGACTAAAAATGTCGTTGCAAATGCTTGAATCGGAGCTGTGGAGACGAGTCAAAATTACTCGACAATAAGTTATCTTATTTGAGATGCGTTCCCGTTGATTATTCTTATTGGTACATAGGCACAGCATCGCAATCCAATCCGGCGCACCCTAATATAATCGCATGCATTGTCAGGCAAGCAATATGCAAATACAAACTGCAACCGTAAAGTTGTTGTATGTTATTATAGCGCTCAGGTGCCATTCGGCACAGTGCGGGGTGTGGACTCCACACTGTGGAGTCTCTGCACACGTTACCTTATGAGTATCTCATGAAAGTTTAGATAAATTTTGATAGCAGAAACTACGACTGTGTGGTGTCTCGAAGGGTGTGGAATTGTGACTCCATGTGTGAACTACATTTACATTTTATTTATTGCTTAAAAATTGCAAACGGTTGTTCAGATGCACACATTTACATTTTTAATGTTTGTTTTTGGCTTAATACAAATTGTGAAAATAAACTCGAACCACCGCTATGGTTTAATGCCGGTCCATTTATTTTAAACCTACCGTACGATTTAATAATAATGTGTTGAAGTTGTTGGACCATTATCAAATTACCGATTTTAGGGACACTCAGCAAAAAATGACTAGAAATTGCCCTAAGAGATGAAGTGACAGTGGATTTTTAACACTTCCTTAGAAAATTATACGGATATGCACAAAGGTATAAGGTGTTTGGTCTTTGTAGAAAGTAAAGCTTATTTCCTTCTACACAAAGCTTATTTGGATGTAAATATAACTCATTTGCTATTAATATTACGTATTTGTGTATAAGCAATAGCGTGTTTGGGAAAAACAGACAACGAACTTATTAAATTCAACAAAGCACAACATTTGGGTGCGAATAAGTGTGTATTTGCAACTGGTTTCATAATTTTTTTTTTTTGCATTTACGCTCATTACAATAATATTAATACCGAAAGAATGAGATGGATTGTTATATAGAAATTCACAAATTGAAAAAAAATAAAAAGTAAGTCAAAAATGCATACATATAAATTTGATATTTATCACCTACAAACAAGTTTATATTTGTGGTATGGAAAAATATATATATGTTTGCTGCGAACTTGTTTGCTGAAATTTGTTAAAATGGCCATTTTTTTGAGCGTGTGGCTGTTAGTTATTCGAAGATTTAAGCATAATTATGTCATCCCCGTCTAGATGGCCTTTCATAGTACTTCATAGTAAAACACAGGAGAACAAGGGCCGTGGTAGATTGCAATGGAAGAAGACATGGAAATTAGTGATATTACGAATTGGAGAATGTGCGAACGAGACCAAAGTGCTTGGAAGTTATTGAATAAGCAGGCTAAGACCAAAAATTTTTGGTAAGCAGTAAGCCCTAAGCGCGAAAATGACATAGTCGCCAAATAGAATATTTTACAGATAATTGTCAAGCAAAAAGGCGTGTGGCGCTTAACTTATATCTTTGCTATATCCTTGTAAATAATTTTTTTTAATAAATTTGAGAATAATGCCCTCATTTTGTAAAACGTAACGCATAAAAGGTTTACAAAAAAGTCAGGTTTAACATTTTATATTTCGGTTGAAAACAAAATTTGCGTTTCTTACAAGCAACAACACATTCAACCGAACAATCACAATCGAACAATCACAAAAACTGTCGTAATCGAAAAATAAACGTTTCGATATACAGAATTCAATGAAACGTAAATTACGTTGCGTTTCGAACAGAAACGAAATTTATGTTTACGTTATACAAAATGAGGGCATAAGAGCGTGGAACAATTTTCTATCGAATTTCATTAAAACGCCAGTTTCGTAAAAAATGGCGCTTACGTCATTTTCGCGGTAAAGGCTCGATAGGGGTATTTTATCGCAAATTTCAAAAATTCAGCCAACACTTTGAAACAAAGTTTGCATTCTTTTCGGAAATAAGTCAAGTGTAAAGCGATTCAGTTCGTTCTCAGAAGATTGAATACTGAAATTGAATACTGGAATGAACTGTACTCCACCTTGAGTAATTGGCAAAGCAAATTGGGCGGACACCGACGGTGGCAGAGTTGTTTTTTCCCGTCCACGGGAGATGTCCGGCAAGCGGAGATTAATTTGCTCTAAAAATACCGCATGGGACCGAGAAATTTGTCCGTCTACGGGCGCTGTCCGTTCAGGGAAATACTTGTAATTATAAAGACAATAAATTTTTTTGTTGGCAACCGTCGTCTATTTGTTAACATTTGACTGACATCTGCCATACATTTAATTTCATTAAAATCAAATTCATATTTTGTGTTGGACATTTTTTCAACTTTTAAGTTCTTTTCACATTGTTTTGTTTTGTTTTCTTTTTCGACATATTACAACGAAACTTCATCGAGGTGGCCGTTTACTTCAAACAAATTGACGAATTTACTGCTTTCAAAAAACCAGTGAAAATATCTCTATTTGGGTCGTATCAAATGATATTTACCCTCCTACACGTAGGGTGAGGGTATGATCAGTGAAAAAGTTTCACTGTCATGCGACTGACGTCGCAGAACAGTTTTGTGTCAACCTCGGGTAAATGTAAATAATTAAATATGTTTTATTTTTTTTTATATTTTTAAAAATTTTCGCAAGACATCCCTCTTTCATAATGGGAGTTTTAAAACTAATCAGATATTAAAAAATAAATATTATTGTATATTTGGCGGCATGTGTTCCCAAATGTCCAACTCGCCCAAAAATTGTTTTTTTTTTATTATTCCGAACATTTTATTTTCGTTTGCATGCGAGGTTTAAAGTTGTACTGGAAAACTAAACTAGAGTTACCATCAAAAATCGCCACTTGTAAAGGCATTCTAACTGAAAAATCAGCAAAAAGACGAAAAACCGTCGACACTACTGATCTACGGCAAACATCTTTGAAGTGGAGGCCAATCCCACTTCATCTGTTTACTTTTGATCTAAGGAAAAGACTCTTAGTAAGCATTTACTTATAAAATCACTGATACATAAAACCATCACGACCGCAAAGGTTTTACCATCAGCATTTTTTGTGTCGTTCTACAAATGCATAAACCTAAAAACAATTTGTTCAATTTGTATATCTCTTCGGTACACATTTCGAAAACAATTTCAAAACTATACAATTGTATTATAAAAACATATGAATATTATCTCTGACCATTAGGAATCAATTTATGTATGTATATATATATATATATATCTGTTCACTCTTTATTTTAAAGAACAATAACTATCTTCTGGCAGACCATTAATACATCTTGGCCATATGAGTATTTGAACAAAAAAGTTTTAAAACAACTCCAGTGTCCGAAAGGAAAACATATTAACACAAATATTTTCTTAGCAGAATTGCTCTAAAATACACACAGACAAGGGATACATACACACACAAACACACATAGTCACCGAAATAGCTATAATTATTATGAAGATAATAAAAGACCGAATGAAATGTTCAGAATAGTAGAGACAACACTACGGGGGAAAAAACAAATCTGAAGTTTTTACGAATCCAATGGGAGGCAGAAATGTTGGGGGGAGAACACAATAATAAATCATTGCAAAGAATTTAATAAACACTTTGCCGACGACTATGAACATATTAAGAGATTTCCCATAGATAAATTACACATGAATGGGAAATCACAACAACACGTTTCATTAGGAAAATACAATAACATTTAAACATGAACAGATTTGGTTAGCAAACTTGCCGTCCCACTAGGAATAAATAAATTATTTGTATTGCATACTTAGGACGTCGGAAACAGTGAACGTATATTAAGCTGGGTTCATTTCAATGGCAAAACTAGTGGATAACGATGTCGTTTGTGAGCTGGAACCGTTGGAAGAAAGGTAAACTAAAAAAATCACTCAATTTTGAGTCAAACACTAACTATCACTTTGTATTAAAATGATTATTTTTATTCTTTAAATCAAAAAATCAATCACTTAGGGCATACTTGTATCATAATGAATGTTTTTGAACAATATTTCCTTTTCCGCCATGATTTTTTTAATTACAGATTTTTATAGTTTGAGTAATATCATTAATTTTGAGGAAAAATAATGATTATTTCTAATTTCTTTTTTTTTCATTTAAATAAAACTCTCTTCATTAAGCAAAAACTGGAAGATTAAAGTGCAGCAACTTTGACGAATGCACTGTCGAATCGAGATTTTTTCTAGTCTAAGAACAAATCATTTTGAGAAAGTAAACGTGAGATAGTAAGAGCACGCAATTATAGCCAAACAGTTTATCAGTTGGACCGAAGTCGAAGGAGTTTGACATTATTTTGGCCTGCGGGGTATGCAGGGGGGAGGGATTGTATTATAAAGGGGTAATGTGTCGTTAAGGTGTGGGTGTAGAAAAATAACATGTATTAACTTAGCTTCAAAACTCATACCACCAGGTTACAAATAAAATTTATATAAAAAAAACCTATGAAATCATCTTAATATATATTTACCCTCGACACTGATTCACTGATACACTGATTCCCTGATTCCCTGATTCACTGATTCACTGACTCTGTCACGCAGTACGTAGGAATTTAAATAGGCATTCTATAAGAATTCTATAAATAATAATAATAAAAAAAATAATATTTTTTTTGTACAGAAATTATGTTTTCCCCAAATTTTTTTTTTCCAAAATTTTTTTTTCTTAAAATTTTTTTTTTTTTACAAAAATTTTTTTTTTCCAAATTTTTTTTTTTCAAGAAATTTTTTTTTCCAAATTTTTTTTTTTTCACAAAATTTTTTTTTTTTTAAACAAAAATTTTTTTTTTCAGCAAAAATTTTTTTTTCAACATTTTTTTTTTTCCACAAAAATTTTTTTTTCAACAAAATTTTTTTTTTCAGCAAAAATTTTTTTTTTCAACAAAAATTTTTTTTCCACAAATTTTATTTTTTTTCGAAATTTTTTTTTACAAAATAGTTTTCTCAAAATATTTTTTACAAAATTTTTAAAATTAAGTAACAAATACTTTCTCAAGCAAATTAACGGGCGCCATAGGCGCATTACAACTTACTAGTTTTTAATATTCGTTCGCCTTGGTGGGTTTCTCTGGATTTATTTTATGGGGATACACAACAATATTGGCAAAAAGAAACCCAAAATATGGTCCTGAATTGAATACGAGTTTTATTTTGAGAGAAAAACAAAAAAATTAATAATCATAATTTTTGAGTTTTATATCTTAAAAATAAAAATCATAAATAATCATTATTTTTGAGTTTTATTTTGTCTTTTCTTAAAACCCATAGCAGAATCATTAATAGTACTTTTTTATAATAAAATTCATAATGATTACCGTACCTCATAACTTCCATTCAATTTAAATAAATCAGGCTGCATTTGACTTATGACAGGGTTATGTTGGCTTTGTGGCTTATTCGCATAAAGCTGTGATTTAACATAACCCCAAAAAGAAATAATCCGCATAATCGCGGTGGTCAGCGCCCATCACCTCTCACCATGTAAGACGGCCATGCCCTTAAATCTGGCGTGCAGAATGTCCAATTTGGCGAAGCTCCATGATACGTAGCAACGGTCCTATGATACCATGGGTGTGGCGGTTAGCCACACTCGATCCTGAGCGCCGTTAATAATGAAAAACAACATCAGCCAAATGGTCCAACAACATCACCATGACCACGCTTACAGGACCATATCCTTTTCATGAAATATTCCATAAACAAATCGCAAAGTGGATGAACTGTGTCCTCGATAGCCTCACGAATTCTATCTTTGAGATCTTGAATCGGCGCTGGACTGTGGACGTAGACCTTATCTTTAAATTTAAATTTTTAGTAACAGCGTAGTTGCTACTTGTCAAATGTCAAAGCATAAAAGCTTCAAAAGTGACAGCTACCGAAATACCGGTTGATTTAAAATAACACCTCTTGTTGGAGAACCCTATATTTTAAAGTTTTAAAATATTTCGGAAAAAAAGAAGGACTAAAGGTATTACTTAAACGAGACTATGTCGAGTATTCTTTAAACCAACTTAATGTATACTTCCTTGAAACAACGTTCAGCCGATCCCTCGTGTGGGCCTCCTAATGGAGAGATTTACGCCGACAAATGCCATCCTAATGATGTTGTAAACATTGGAAAACATACAAGAAATAACAACAATTTCATTGTTATTATTTTGTTGTTATATTTCTAATTTTACTCTATCGTGCGTTGTTTATGTCGTTCTTATCCCGTATAAAATTCTTAGGAATTATTTTTAAATTCTGTAATTCGTTTGAACTTTCGTCAAATATGTTTTGCTTAAGACATCCCATTACACCGTGTTACACACATTCTGTCCTATGAACCGAATTTACTTTTTCGGAAAGGGCATAAAAAATAAAAATACACGTGTATCGGCGATTTTCATGTACACGTCAGCATTTTTTTTTTTTAAGTTTGAAGTATAAAGCTCGTAGTGGCCTGTGTGAAAGCCTTTGGACCGATTTTTAACCCTTTGTCAGTGATCCAATCGAGCTGATTTTTTGCAGGCAGACTCGTGGAATTGTCTGTATAACGTAAATAGATTTTTATCAATTCTCAGATTTTCCTATTTTTTTTTTTTTGAAATGGTTATCGTTTTTTTTAAGGTTTCAGTTCAAAAAACATTTTTTTTTCGTAACGCTTAAGTAGTTTAAAAATTTGGAGTCTCTTCAAGTTATGCTAAGAAAAGTGAACAAAATATTTTTTTTTCAAAATTATGAAATAATATATCCCAAAAAGATTCTGAGAATATATCAACTTCTATTTATACAATTCTGAGCCTCACAATTTCATTCTATGATAAACAAATCATTTGTATTTTTCCAACGAGGACTGTGTGCGGTGTGTTGCTATGTACGAATGTTTGCAATAATACGGTCATAAACTGCATACACATTTTAAAATGCTAAAATCATACAATTGTATTGAAGAGAAAAATAAAAGTAATTAAACAAATTACAAAAATTCAAAAGAATTTTGATTTTAATTGTTCCTTTAAAATTAATTTAAACATTTAAGCTTAGAATTGGGTCACAGGAAGTTTAGATTTTAGAATTCGGAAATCTATTGAAATCCATTGGTATGAAATAACGTTCATGTTTAAATTTTTGATTAAATACATTACAGTTTTTCTTTTTCTAATGGCTATTTGGTGATGTGAGATTTTTACCTCGACGGAGAATTCACATACGAGTCTTATGCTCAATATCGTAACTTCTCTGGAAAAACGCTTTACAGAAAATTTTCATTAATACATAAAATAAAACAAATTTGTTTATTACCATGGCGAAATTTGGACATAGAAAACCCACCCACCTTTCAAATGTTATACGGTCCACCAACGCCACCTACAATATTTTACATATTATTTATTTTATTTATTTATTTATTACTTTATTATTAATTACAATACAAAGTAAATTTATATTCTAATTTTTGGGTCCAAGGGTAAACCGGGTGACACAGACCATATGTTTTAGATTTTTGCAGCGACAGACCAAAGCCTATGGTGGGAATCGAACCCACAACCCCCACGCTGATAGGCAAGCACGCTACCAACTCGCCTCCCGGGCGCTTACATATTATTTTAATATCCTCGTAAAGTGATATAAAAATAATCCCACTTCAAGGCTGGTTACTTTAAAAAATTCATGAGAGTAGATTTGGATTATTAAGACATCTTGGAAATAAGGAGCTTATTGTAAAAACGCGATAAACCACAATATTGAAATACTGAGAAAATCGCCTTCGAAGTTTGAAATAAATGCAGAAAGTGAAAAAGTTGCCCTACCCGTGAGGGTATAAAAAAGGGATTTGACAAAATCATGAACTATTTCGTTTTAAGGAAAACTACTATCGCACACCAGTCGCTGAATATCCAGAAAACACCATTTTCAAAACAAACAAAAGTTGCAGTTTATTTTAATTAATTTTTTGTTGTTGTTTATTTTAAATATTAAAAGTTATTTTGATTGAAATAAAATGGCTCATAATGTTTTTGCAGTTAAAATGTTAACTAATATCTAAATGAAATAAATATTAAAATGATACTGAGTTATGATCTACGGAATGAGTTTGTTTACGATTTAATCTATTGGGTCTATTTGTAAGCTTACCTTTACCATCTTTTTTAATTACTATATTATTCTCAAGTCTTAGTCTCGATTTCTGAAGACAATGTAGGTTCATGAATTATCTGTTTAAAACTTCAACGAAAGAACGAGCTGACAATTTTCTTCCACGCTGTTGTCCTTTAGTTTTCTTTCTATACGACCTATTCTTTTTTCCTGCATAAATCAAACCGATTTCAAAAAGTGATTAAATATGAGTTCTTCGGTGTTATTAAGCTTCTCTTCTTCTAATATCGATCATACGTATCGTCATTTCGAGGTCTCCAGCGAAATGCGGTATTATTCTCAGGCGCTTTGTTTTCGATTTCCTGAATAACAAAAACATTACAAGCAACAAAAATTTAAATACTTGACTTTTGTTTTGCTATTTATTTGTCATTTAAAAAAAAAATCGTAACTCGCTGGTTTCTGAATTAACTTCATCATCTGTGGGTAAAATGTCTTGGTCGATCACGCTGTCATCAGCATCTTCAACAAAATAATCAATTCCCTTGATATCTTTATCAGAATCGGCGCTACGGTCTTTTTAATTTCCGTGGCTTCTCTGGATTTTGACAAAAAAAAAATGATGAATAAAATGGAAATGTACAAAATGGCACTTACTGCTGAAATTAAATGCAAAAAGTTAAATTATTTTCAAAGGACATTGCGATGGTGTAAAATGTTTCAATAAACAAATGTATTCATATCTGAATTCAGATGAAGTTTGCCATTTCATTTAAGTACTTACATTTTCATGTTTCTGTAAACATTGAAATCATGTCTCATCATTTGCAGTTACCAAATGTCCATAAAGCATTTCGGGGAAAAACACCCGCAAACACCCATTTAATCATTGCCAGATATGTTTGGCTGGCACAATCACAGATGCAGGACTTCATGTGTATTCTCTGTCAAGCTACCCCAGTTATTCGTATTTGCAGAAACACATACCAACACCTACTCGTACATGTGTTCGAGATGGGAGGGCAATAGAATTTCATTTGAATTTGCATCGTGTGCAAAGTGTGGTTTTCGATACTGCAACGGAACTGCATACAAAAGGCCGTAATTGAATGAATGACTGAAGTTGTCCAGTTAATTGGGTACATTCGCATGCTAGGATCTTTCTCTCATACCGATACACTTTTCATTTCGCAGAATTCAAGGGTCACTGGTCCAGATAATTCCGGTGTAGTGTCGACAACAAAAATGTAATTTAAAGCACACATAGATGGAATGATAAATTGTGTAGATGGCAGACTCTATGGCAAAGATTTAAAATGAAGAAACAAACGTGAGAGGATCTATCGATGAAGGTGAACTTTTTGAAAATCTCTAGCGTATCACAAATATAACAGTTTGTAGAATATGTTGTGTACACGGTTGGATTTAATAGAAGCACGAATGAAAGAAAGAAGAAATGATTATACAAAGTAGTCAGTGATTATAGAAATAATATCGTGCACAGCTCACCGATTGAAGAGAAGCTTCTCGTCTACTCCTTCATAAAATGTTAAGGGAAATACGAATAGGTTGGTTGAGTAGATTTGTTGAACGCTACTGTATCTCCTTCAGAGCATTTGCAAAGAATGTATCTTAAAAAATATAAAAAAACATACAGCTGAGTTTTCTTTTATTGCATAGCCACGCTTCGCTGGCTACGGGGGGGTTATTCAGAGGGAAACTAATAAAAGGTTATTACCGGACTAGCACTTAGTAATCTACAAACATACTTATGAGCCCCCATTGGAATGAATGTGGATTGGTGACGCACGGTCTATGAGGCCGGGTTTATTTTAAAACGAAATGTTCAAATTGATTAAATATCTTTGTTTTATTGACAATGAAGAAAATACGTTTCGAAAAATCTTCAGTTGAAGCCTCCGCCACTTCAAATATGCCGCGCCATTTACGGTTTAAATTAAATTCCTCACTCTCAAATTCATCTGTAATGCAAAATAAATGTTAAAGTTTATCAACATATTGTCATGGACTTTCTCTTGTCCAAATTCGATAATGTTGTTTGGAAATAAAATGCTTTCATCCGGCTCAAAGAAATGCATTAATTGTCTCTTCGTCTTTCACTACTGTCGGCGCGTGTGCACAAATCAGGCTGACAGAAATGAACATTGCCTTGATGTCGATTGGTGCCAGCCGTTTGTCTGCTGGTGTGAATCCGGCGACCAGGTGACGTACCCTCTTGTTCACAAACAAATCCGCATCCGAACTGGTGCTTCCTATCATGGCAGCTGTAATAGATATCGCAGTTTCTCACTTTCCGGGATGGCTGTGATGGCAGCCCTGCATTCTTCGAAGACATCCGCCAGCTCGATAGAGGTTCCTCATCTGAGGAGGTTCTGTCTATTTTTTTTTTTATTTATTTTAGCTTTTTTTTAGAAGCGGCCTACAGTCCCAACTCTAACCTCTTAACCTGAGGAGAGGTTCGCCGTTCACATGTTGGCCTGAAGAATGAAATTGCCATGTGGAGGTCTGTAAGACGACGTGAGATGCAGCCGATAAGGATTGCAAGTAGAATCAATCAGTAACATTACCTCATGATATACACCCCCATGGTTAACGTTTGGAAAAAAAATTAGGCCAGCAATGTATTAGCCGTAATGGTGATTCATTGGTGGCAAAGTTTTTTACTGACGTAGCTTACTTGATTGCTCACTATGCCGATTATGTCGACCTAAATTAGAGGCACAGATTTATTCATTTTTTTTTTCAATTTAAATTTTAACGTTATTCCTTATTCCACCATTACTTGGAAAACCTTACTGAACTGAAATACCATGCAGCTTAAAAACATCATGCACAATGTATGCCACAGAGCATTTAATACGTTGTAAATATATTAGTATTTTTTTTTAATCCAGCCAGGGGGCATGGTTCCACCGCGAGACCGGTTGAAACTATTGAATTAACAATCGGAATCCACCTCACCGTCTACTGTGATACCTTTCGTCCCTTTACGCTTCGTCTCGGAGGCTATAAATTGGCTGGTCGCTAGTTTTTAATATTTCTGCTTTTACAAGTCGAGATATATTCCGACCACAGGATACAGGCTGTGGTACATGTTGGTAGGTTCATCAGCATGCAAATATGTAACTGATTTAAATGTTGACTAGTTATACTTTAGGTCTCTTTTAACAACAGGATCACCATGACCACCGATATGATAGCGTAACATCATACCCGTATATTCGCGGTTTTACTGCCCATCATATCATGCCAGCACATTCCCCGATTTGTTATAAACTTGTGTTCACTTTTGCCACGGAAATTCATATTTATGTGTCCTTTGACAATAGGGTGGTCTCTGTTAGATGAGCTCAAACATTAACCCCAACAGCCGAACACACAGATAGAGATAGACATGCTCGTCGAAAGCTACATAACTTTTAAACATTTAAAAGCATAACTATGCCATGAGAACTCTCTGTGAGTAGTTTTCAATCTCTCTTTTTACATTCCCCAACAAACAGCATTATATGAGCACCCTACAGGCGATGCACATATTATAACAACGTCAAGTAGAAGGATATACGTTTCCTTCTAAAGGATACATGTACTAAACGACATGTTGACATGAACGAATGGTAAAAGGGAACAAAGTAGAAAAATGGGGAAAATTAAAAAAGTGTGAACATGTACTTATTTCCCTTAACATTCCATGAAAGAACAAACGAGGATCTTCTCTCGACTCAGTGAGCTGTGTACGATATAATTTGTATACTCACTGACCGGGACCTACGGTTTAAAGCCGGCTCCGAACAGCTAATGCTTTTCTAGAGAAGTTTTACATGGCTTAGAGATTACTAACTTACTCGTAAAGTCGCCAACATTTGCGAGGTGGAAAACAGCCGCTGAAAAATGTTTGATGGTCTTACCCGGTTTCGAACTCGAGTGCTTCTGTGTGATAGGCGCACACACACTACCTACCACAGCCACGGCGGTCCACAGTGTGAACATGTATTTCAAATTAATAACTAACGCTAAAATTTTGAAAAAGTTTTTTTTTTCTAAACCAATGCAATTAACCCTAGGATATACTACTTGGTCTGGCCAGACCAAATTTGACTTTGAGCGCTTATAATTTTTTTTAAAGGCAAAAATTAAAAAATTAAGGGTGTTGATATCTATAAGGGAAGTATGCTGAATCGGACGAATTAAATTTTGACTAGAAAATTGCAAGCTAATGGGGAGAAATTCCCGTTGGAAAAAAATTACCACTAAACTAACCACAGCTATGAGTTTACTCATGAAAGGTAGAAGTTTGGTTTTGTTTTTGCTTTTGTCTTTGTTTTTCTCTTTATTTTTGATTTGATTTGATTTGATACTTATGTTAAGAACTTGAATTTACTTCTTGAAAAATAAACATGAAATTTGATTTTATCAAAAAAGAGGATGTTTTACCTTTTTTGTATATTATTTTTTGTGACCTTTTTACCTTATTTTGGAAGTATGTAGATACAGTTTCGCTTTAAATGACTTTGTATAACACATATCAACAATTTCCATATGAATTAAGACCCCATGATTAGGTATACAGTATGTTTATAGCCAAAAATCTGTCTATTATAGTCATGTGGTCTGGCCAGACCAAGAGGTCAATTTAGTGATCGAAAGCTTATCGCCTATCCTAGGGTTAAACAAATATTTGGTACTAGTAAGTTGTACTGCCTATGGCGCCCGTTGAAATATGGAAAAAAAAATTTTGTTGAAAAAAAAAATTTTTGTTGAAAAAAAAATTTCTTTTTGAAAAAAAAAAATTTTGTTGGAAAAAAAAATTTCGTTGAAAAAAAAATTTTGTTGAAAAAAAAAATTTTGTTTCAAAAAAAAACAATTTGTTGAAAAAAAAAAATGTTGTGGAAAAAAAAAATGTTGTTGGAAAAAAAAAAATTTGTTGAAAAAAAAAAATTTGAAAAAAAAATTTTGTAAAAAAAAAAATTTTTGTAAAAGAAAAAAAATTTGTAAAAAAAAAATTTGTAAAAAAAAAATTTTTGTAAAAAAAAAAATTTGGGGAAAACACAATTTCTGTACAAAAAAAAAAAAATTTTTTAATTATTATTATTTATAGAAAATTATAGAATGCCTATTTAAATTCCTACGTACTGCGTGATAGAGTCAGTGAATCAGTGAATCCGTGTCGAGGGTAAATATATATTAAGATTTTACTGGGAAGGAAATTGTACGCTTACGAAGTAGCGGGTATTTGCTAGTTAAATTATATGCATTTTATTTCCTCTTGCAAACCGCACATATAAAGGAAACACCCTGTCATTAGCTGGTCAATTTTAAAAGCATTCGTTTTTCTTCTGATAATGCCTTGGAAATATGTTACGTTTTAAAGCTTCATTTATTGTTTTTGGAGATTATTACGGTATTTACGAATTCGACTGAAATTACTGGTCACAGTAATTCACTTGATAAACTATGAAATCTCTCTTATATTTACTGAATACTCTTTCCATGTACATATGTCTGCCAAAAAAAACCACATGGACAAACACTTGACTATTTTCCCAACCATTACAAAGTTCTTGCTCAATCGCTTAAAGCTCAAGAAACGGGGGAAATACTTAAGACTTTGCAATGGGCGTATTTTATTACAGACTTTGATAATTCTTAAGTGCTAATAACATGTATTAGCCCGTCCTCATTTGAATTGTATCACATCAAGTGCATATACGTACGCCAGTGAGTGTGTGTGCGTGTGTGGTCAGGCATTCGGTGGCTTGTATTGAGGTACCTGGTACCAACAACTATGTTTCACATTAACCACATTCATACGCATGAATGTTTATGACATTGGCATGTGTGCGTGTTTGATTTGGTTTGTGTGTACGATTTTGGCCGTAAACGGATTTGTTGGTCTGTGCAAGGGTCAATGCTTGTGTGTGTGTGTGTCTGTGAGCGTCCGGCTTTAGTGAGCACACACACGTGAATATTTAAGCGCTGTACACAGACAAACAGCAAACTCTTTATATATTTGCTATTTGCTCTACTTAGTCAATGAGGATTAAATTAATTATCATATTAAATATTGCCGGCGCAGTAGTGTTGCCAATGCGAAACTCTTGTGTTCTGTATCAGTGCATTTGTGGGACACTAATACAAAACATGTTTCAAAATTAAAGCCGGATATAAATTATAGATCGTATTGGTGGAATATGGGTCAATATGTCCTGTACAGTTCAATAATTTGAGTGAGATTTAAATTTTCTGGGTTGGGCGCTAGGAGCTGACTGTAAGTAAGTGATGGTGTGAACCCAGCAGAACCCAAGTTTACGAGTAAGTGAGAAATCTCTAAGCCTTATAAAACATCTCTAGCATTAGCTCTTTGAAGAGGGTTCCGGTCAGTGAGTATATAAAATATCGCGAACAGCTTACTGATTCATGAGAAGTTTCCCGCCAGTTCCTTAATGGAATATTGAGAGAAATAGATAATGCATTCTTCTTCATTATTAGGTCGCACCTTTCATTCTAAGGTCGCGATATGCAGACGATGTGGCAATGGCTGTTAGGCTAAGACATCCTGTAAAGAGTCTTTCTCACTCCGGCGATGTGAGGGTGCTACTGGAGTAAATTACCCTGATATGGAATATTACCCGCAGTCATTGGTCCAATATGAAAGCCGAGTTATTTTCTTCAGTCCTCAAAAAGGCATCCCTATATTATCTACTATTTAGGTAATTGTTTGGGCCTCCATCATCCAGCGAATGGTCTTTAATGTTAATAATGAATTTTATAGATTTTTCGCGAATACTTCGACTGGCATTTATTGAATTATGAGCAACTTAATGGATTTGCGTTTGTCGACTAAATCAATTACAATGATTCAATTAGAGAGCCAATGACCCTTAAATGCTACGATGCCCATCAACAATATCGAATGTCGAATTGTTGCTCCATATTTGTGTGAAACCAAATACAAATGCGAATCAAAGGTGCTTTAGGGAATACAATCATACAAATCATTCATAGGTATAGACGTACGTGCAACATTTTCAAAACTACATTCAAAGTAAATTGGAGTGATTACATTAAGGTGTAGTTATCTAAACAACAGACGAGGTGATAAAAGTAAATGGAAACTATATGTGCATTAAAGTCTGGCATACACAGTCCAGCTGTGTGATTCGAGTTTACTAGTCGAGTTTACTAAGAGGGCTTGGCAATGAGGTTGACAAGAAGTGTTAATTCAGGACAGAGTCCATGATTTTTGAACACATGGGTTTTATTTTACATTTCAATGGGAAATCTTATAAAATGATCACTTGATTCAGGGAAAAAACTGAACACTCATTGGATGCTAATGGAAGTTTGCTGAGAAATAGTACTAATCATGATTGACAAATAAACTAAACTAGTTTTCATAATATTTACTTACACATATCAAATAAAGACTAAAGTATTTATCTATTGGTTAAGTTCTTATCAAAAGTAAAACAACAAATGCACCTGTTTGATAAGTCTGCAAATTAATATCATTGCTTTCTTGTCAGTTGTCTCTTACAAATTCTTAATACTTTTGTTACATATTCATTAATGTTAAGTAACAGACTGATTGCAATGAAATCTGCAAGTTTCATTACATTTGAGTATACATAGTTTTCTTATTCAGCTCTTTGCATTCTTAGAAGAAAATAAACTTTTACAGTATTGGATGTCAGCAATTGCTTGAATTGCTAGCATTTCAAATGGACAAACGATTTTCTTTGAAAACCGTCAACATCAACACTGGGTATGGACACATTTTATAGAATACCCTATACCATTAATATACTAGATTTCATAAAAACAATGAACAGAAATTGGTATGAAAAAGCCATGTGATGGAAAAAGGATATTGAAGCTGAATGGTAATTAGAAAATAGTTATCTATACCGGCGGGAAGTGCTCCAAAATCCTTTTCCGTCAGCTACAAGTGTGGACAAAATTTGAAGGTCTGTACAAAAATGGTTGTCAGCAACTTTAGAAATCAGACAATTAAGTATATTTTTAAAAATATTTCCGAATTTGAGTTTATTTTATGGTTTCTTTACGTATTTTGATGTAATTGTTCAGATTGCATTTTAAAAAATTTACTTTTTTCCAAATTAATAATATTCGCCTTTATTAGATTTTGAAATTTGAAAAAATGTTATTTGATTTTTGAAATTTTCCAAAACATTGTAAATATTTCCAAAATATTATATAATATAAATTAATACCTTAGAATTATCAAAAAAATTCTCAAAAAAAAATTTTGGGAGTTTTACATATTTTGTAGATAATACAGCGCCCGCCAAATAACTTTTTTTTTGAAAATTCTATAAAAAAAAAAACTACTGGATATTTTCTCAAATTTCTTTTTTCATTTGAAAGTACTATCCTTCCGGTTAATAATGGAAAATTATTCCATTCAAATGGCTGCCTTGGCTGGCCATGCAGTAGCCTAACGACATCAGCTCTGCGGCTGATAATGCGATCTTCAAAAACGGGGCGCAAAACATCGAGTGTAGCTTCGGCTGTGTGGCACGTACGGCCGTCCTGTTGAAACCAAATATTGCCAATATCCTTTTCTTCAATTTTTGTAAACAAAAATTCCTTTAACATGGCCCGATAACGAAAACGAAATAAGCACTAGTTGAAAAAAAAACGTTAGATGGCGGACCCTTTATTTAACATTTAATTTTTAGTTTCCTATGGGATTTTTTTCATATGAAAAATGCCCGAAAAATTGAAAAATGACAAATTTGCAAGCTTTATGAAAAATGTCCAAAAACAATTAAGAATTCCCGAAAAAAATCTCATTCAAAATTCTAGGGGAATTTTTCAAATGAAAATGCTCCCAAAAAAATGGAAATATTACCTAAAAATTTTGAAAAACTCTCCAATTTTTTGGGGAATTTTTCAATTTAAATTTTTTCTTGAAATTGAAAAATTTAATTAATTTTCATTTTCGTTGTTTTGGGGAAAGTTTCGAAACAAAAGTAAATCATATATCACGAGCGATCGCAGGCGATTTTTTTTTCGTAATGACTCTAATTATCACATTTGAAAAATTGTCCCCATTTGTCCCCATATGAAATATTGGCCCAAAATGTTACATTTACCACAACATTATATAAATGTATGGTGATTTTTCTGTGGAAATTGCTCTACGAAAATCTCATACAAATTTCGTTAATTTTTATTACCAAAAAATATTGGAATTTTCAGATAATATTTAATTTTGTGTTTTTAAAACAGTTTTCTTGTGAAAAATAACTAAAAATAATAACAATAGAAATTATCCCATTCATTTCAATCTCTAATGTCAGCTGGAAATGTCAGTCGGTAAAACATTTGTAAGCCTTATGGTTGGACCAAAAATTCAACATATCAAAAACATTGGTTTAAAGCTGACTCTTCGTTTTGTATATTTAACTTAGAGGCCATTGCTGATGTGATTAAAGTGAACCATTCGGTCGAGAGAAGAAAATATTTAATTAGCTATACATTTACTTAGATGTGAAGGTGAGTTAATTGGTTGGAAGCAATTGGTTGAGAGGACGGGAGCACGACGGCGGTGTGACCACAGTAGTTTTGTGATGTTCATTTTTCCTATTTCTGGGAATTAAGATAAATCGCATTTATCAAAGCTTATTTCTTGCAATAATTTATGAAGTCAGACAAAATGCGTATGTGTTTAACAAAAATAATATGTTTTTAACAAAAATACAATTACTAATACATTCTACAAAAAAATTCTACAAAACTACATTCAAATAACGAATTAGTTGTCGAATCGGACACTGATTGTTTCAGCGATAGTGAGTAAATTTCAAATACAGACTGTTCCCCTCAATCGAGATTAAAACAAATACTTTTTAAGATGGAAAAAAGTCTTTATTATGCTTGGTATATATGTATGCATTTCAAATAGGGAATGTTATTTTAAGAAGTTCAACATAAATTTAATTTTTGAAAATTTAATATTATGTGGCTTGTAATTGAAATCAAAATTTCAGAAATAGCATTTTCTTCATTCGAGGACATATTCTTCACATAGTGAATTTAAACGAATTTGTGCAATATTGCATATTTTATTCAAATTCATTTGAAAGGGATATTTTAAGGATTCGCATGCCCTTGCTGCAATTCCAAACATTTTGTACGATGATTTCAAATACTTTAGTGACGTATTCAAATTCGGTGGGCGGAAGGTGGGCGTGTGCTTTGAAGGATTTGGACCAAACTTCTTTTTTCTTATAAAAGCCATCTGTGTCAAATTTAATTGACAACTGCTTCTATTTTTGGCCCATGTTGAGGTGAAATATTGACAATCTCCGTTGCAAAATTTAATAAACCTGTGGTTTTAACAAATAAAAGTATAATTTTCAGGAGAGCGAAACCAAATTATTTTTAAAATTGCAGTTAAATAATTAACATAGAAAACATAGTAACAGTAAATTTGTTGTTAATATGAAAAACGCAATATCAATGACTCAAATATCAATATATATGAAATTTTTCGTGAAACAAACAGAACCCAGTTATCATAACAACAAATTATTTAGGAAATATACCACAACTTTATCCTCCAGAGCCCGCTGTAGGGTGAATGAAAACACACAAATTGACAATATTATTTTCGTACTTAATAATAGAGAAAACTAGTGCTGAAGTTTTCGTACTTGAGAATTTCATAAATTTATGACAATGACAACGTCAACGTCAACAACAACGTCATCATCATCATCTTCAGCAACATTAACGTTAGCATGCAAATCTTGTTTTATTGCACTCAAACAGAAAAACTGCTATTGCGCTGCTTTATTATTTTCCGGTGAATTTGCACTGATGTTACTTTCCATTTATGAAGAAAAGAAATCCAATTCAATAAAAGTCACAAGCACCAGCAAACAAATATTGCAAACAGAAAAACAATTGCCGAGGCATTATTATGTTGTTGACATACATACACAGTCTCATTTATTGTTAGGACATTGTGCTCTTAGCGTTACCATACGAATGGCCATGAGTTGCCTAAGAGAATTAAGAAACGAATGCCTCCTAAAGGTATTTTTCAATAAAAACAATACATATGCCTTGCCAAGAAGAAAGAGGAGGGGTGAACCAAGTTACGGGAGTCAGCGGCTGAAACGAAGTCAAGCAATGGTATTATGAAATGGACCCAACCATGTCGTTGGTCGGGACATTTTCTTCGTTAGAGGGCATTATTTTCGGTGATTCAAAAGTTTTTGTGAGCTTGTGCGCAACACGAGCATCAAGGTGCATTTCTTACAGAACCATTTCAATCGGTTTCCTGAAAACTTGGGAGACTTGAGTGAAGAACAAGGTGAACGTTTTCACCAGAATATTCGGACAATGGAAGAACGATACCAGGGAAAGTAGGATAAGCATTGGAAAGCAGATCACTGCCTGTGTTATTTTACATCAATCATGCAAAAGAAAAAAACACTATGAAAGAGTGGGTCATTTTAAATCTGGGTTTTAACAACAACATCATTTTTGTCGTTGGTTATTTTTGCTTTGGGGATATGCACTACTAAAGACTCATTCTCATGAAAAAAAAAAAACAATAAGAACTATCGATTACATTACACAATAATTGTACACGCTGAAAAATCCGTCATTTTGAAATGTTTGTACAGAAGTAAAACGCGTGTTTAGAACATGTATCAAGTAAAGCTTATTTCCTTGTACACAAAGCTTATTTCAATGTAAATATAACTCAATTGCTATTAGTATTACGTATTCGGATATACGCAATAGCGTGTTTGACCAAAACCACGCAATGGACGTGTTAAATTCTAATAAGCACAATATTTGTGTTCAAATATTTAAGTACTAGTAAGTTGTAATGCGCCTATAGCGCCCGTTGAAATATGGAAAAAAAATTTGTTAAAAAAAAAAAAATTTTGTCGAAAAAAAAAAATTTTCTTGAAAAAAAAAATTGTTGTGGAAAAAAAATTGTTGAAAAAAAAAAATTTGTTAAAAAAAAAAAAAAATTGTTAAAAAAAAAAAAATTGTTAAAAAAAAAAAAAATTGGAAAAAAAAAATTTGTAAAAAAAAAAAAATTTGTTAAAAAAAAATATGTAAAAAAAATTTTTCTAAAAAAAAAAATTTTTAAAAAAAAATTTTGGTAAAAAAAAAATTTGGGGAAAACACAATTTCTGTACAAAAAAAAAAATATTATTTTTTTTATTATTATTATTTATAGAAAATTATAGAATGCCTATTTAAATTCCTACGTACTGCGTGACAGAGTCAGTGAATCAGTGTATCAGTGTCGAGGGTAAATATATATTAAGAAGATTTGTATATCTGTTTTCGTACGTTTCGAGAGAGTAATAATAACCAAGAGAATAAGATAAATTCACAGAGAGAGAACACGAAAAAGGAGTAACACACCATTTTATACACACATGCATACACATGGGAATGCATGTACATCAGGAATGAAAAATATTATACAATTGTACTGTTTTGGTACATTTTCGCCACGATACAGCTCTTTTGGGCCTAATTTAATACAGTTTACAAATGTTCGTATATATTGTCTTTTGTCAGTAATTTTAAGAAAAGCTGTGTAAAGTGCACATTTATATATTATGAAATGGAATCTAACAAAGATATTCCAATAAGATGTCGTTAATGTCACACTAAGACGTGCTATGTGAGGATCTCGGGTAAACAATAATAAATTTTCAGTCAATGTCGTGAGATCACTCGTGACTGAATCAGAAATGGAAATTATTCTCAGTGCATTTGTTCATTATCACTGGCAATAGACGAAAGCACTGTTTGCAGAGTACCCAAACAATAAATAGAATGTTTATGTACATGTCTTTTTACTTGAATAAAATTAATTCTGAAAACAAAAAATATTTTTTGATTTTGGTACCATCGGGATCAAAAAGTACAATTTCAAAGAACGGAAAGTTGAAAAGAAGGAAATTGATTTTTCATCCCTGATGTACATATTCTTCTTTTTGAGTTATTGAGTTTTGTTTTCTAACGATCAGTCGTCAATCAGTAGTTGTTCTGTTTAGTCCTGAATGTGCGGAAAGTGTTAGAATTATTGTTTTTACAAAATAAAAATCAAGAGAAAGAAAAACAGCCAGTAAAATTGAATGAGTATAGCGAATAAAAACGTAGAAGAAACAAAAACGAAGCTTAATGAGATAGTAACGGTTTGCGCAGATAAAATTGGTTGGCAGTAGTTTTTATGCAGTTCCTTGGACGTTCGTAAGTAATTCGTGCAATGATTAATATGAACATTTTTTATTTACAAGGTTGCAGCCAAACGTCGTCTTCGAGATTTTCATTTTTATGCACACGTTACACACTCGTCAATGATTACTCTCATCACATATTCTCTCCGTTTGTAGGACACAGTGACCATTGTGCGACCATTCATGTTCCACAGACAAAAATAATTTTTCTCTTTTCAAGCCTATAAGGCGCGGAAACGCTGAATTCATTGTAATATATTACTTTTTTTTATGAAATACAATTTCGAAAAAAAAAGTCCATTTTGTGTGTCTAACCACACATCGTTTTATTTCCAGAATGTTCTCTAATACCGACGGCATCGCGTAGTCGGCAAAGACAACACACACAATTTTCCAAGTCCAATGAATTTGCGCCCATCGTAAATAGTGAAATTGCAACGCAAATGTAATAAAATATTGAACCCTTTTTGTTTGTTACCAAACCGTTTTATTGCCCCTCATAACATGTTTTTCCAATAGAAGAAAACGCCTTCGGATTTATACGGGAGTACAAGGTATAAACATAAGTAGATTTACATATACATGAGTTATGTAAACTAATACAATTTACATTTCAGCAAATCGCGGCGTTAAACGAAGAAACCCGAACTGATGACAAGATGTCATGTATTGAAACGAAAACTCATTACTTATTGTTTATTTTTTTAATAACTAGATTTATACGTATAAATACTAATGCATGTATTATTACTATCAAATGTGCAATAATAAACAATATTTATATTATAAACGAGTACTTTCTCACGTGCTTACACTTAATTAATTGCATGTTTGCAAGGAAATATGCATGTGCTTCTACTAGAGCGTGTACGTGATTGGGGGGAAATACGTATATACTTCCGAGTAAGTAAGTAATGTTTGTTACACGTAAGTATATGCTCACTTCGTAGAAAACAAACATATATTTACAACCTATAATGAATAAGTAATAGTATGTTTTTAGGAAAAATATGCAATAAACTTATTGAATTCAGGGAAGTACAACATTTGAGTGCGAATAAACGTGTATTTGCAGCTAATTTGTAATGCCTCTACGCTCTTACAAATAATGGATAACTCCAACGCCATCTATTGTTTAGTCTGTGGCATTTGCCATCAATAAAGAAGCGATCGCTTATTTAATTCTAAATACAGATTCTTAATTTCATTATGTAATGAATGTTCAACTTATGCCAATCTGATAATAGACTACAGAACATAATTAGGATTTGGCGATCGATTAGCCACGACCCATTCCGGAAATGAACACTTTCCGTCTGGCCTTAACTCTCCTGCCATGGTAAGGCCTTCCGATTGGAAATCCTTCCTAGTTTATATGCAACAATTCATTCATGAATATGTTACTAACATACACTATCGCACAATAGAAGGATGTGTGTATGTCCTTAATTACATGTCGTAAATCTCTCGTTCTCTTATTACTTTTATTGAATTGTATTTGGAAATTGTTTATATGAAAGCGTTAATACGTTGCTATGTTTACGCTTGATTTGTTTTCTTAGTATATTGCATTTTATTACACTTTACATGGCATTGTTGCTCTGCCTTTTGCCCCAGATTCTACCATATAATTTCACTTGAAGGCAATTATATTTTATTTTGTATTGTTTTTCTTGAAAATTACATGACTATGTAGAAGAAAGTGTAATTTCTTTCACAAAGAAATATTTGTTTTACGCACATCAACAAGATATATTCGTTTGTTTGTCTGAACTGTTCACTTATACAAGTTTTTATGGAGTATTTTTAAAAGCAAGACATCATGGAGTATTTGATTAGCAAAATCTCGGTATGTCTTTAAAGGAAATCAGTATTTAGATTCCTGTGAAAATATCCTATCACCATAGAAGAGATGTATCTCTAGAAACTCCAAATTGGTAACCTGTGTTTGGCTTATTGACAGACAAACTTAAGGGAATGTATGCAAACAATATTGTGGTCTTATTTGAATGTAAAATCACAGAATAATAAATAAAATGTCTGCGGTGAGAGTCACTTGAGTGACGTTGTGCATAACTAAAAAATCAGCGTTATAAAGAATTGGGATTTGGGGTAAAGTGAGTTAAAGGCATGGAATTTATAAAGACTATTGTTTAATCATTAGTTCATTGACACAATTTGAGAGTAAACACTTGACAACATTAACCAATTACATTATTACCCGTGAATGTATAGATTGTGAATAACGAATCAAAAAAATTAAAATCTTTGAAGACGACACTGTTGATGATAATGCAGACAATTCTGCTGATGCCCCATTCGAAGATGCTGCAGTCAACATTGTTACCGATACTGTGGGACCTTGGATCGACGAGATTTACTGTTGAAGAAGAAGTGTTGATCTCTCGTTGATCACAGACACCGCAGTCGAAATATGGGGTACGAAAACTCAATAAAAAGTCATTTAGAACAACTTCTAGGGTAGACTGGGGAAAAAGTATTGCAGTCAACCGATATTTCAATCCTTAAAAATCATTAAAATTACATTTTTTTTAAAGTTGTTTGGTTTTTGTAATTGCATTATATAAGAATATTAAACTCAAATTCAAGCTAAATGATCAGTGGATTTTTTTGTTGTCAAATGGAGAGAAATGATGGATCATTTATTTTTTAAATTTATAGAATTTTGATTTCCTAATTTTAAAAAAAAAAATCTAAAAAAAAACGTATCCATAAAAAACTGGCTGGTACTTTTTGTACTCAGGGAACAATTTCAAAATTTCCATTTTTTTGTGCTGCATAATGTTTGTTTACATTTGTTCACATTTAGTTTGTTGTTGTCACAGCTGAGAAAAGGAGGCGCCATTTTGGCGTTTTATTTTGTGAAATTAAGATATTTTACATTTTTTCTTTGCAAACTTGCGATTATTTTTGTAATAGTAGATCTGGCAAATCACAAAAAGGATGTCACTTTTTTTTCAAAAGAGAGTGAGTTGTAGATATGTGATAGTCTAATATTACACAGACGTCGCTGTTCTCCTCAATTTAGAAAATCAGGTTGACTTAGTCCCTCTTCAACGAAATGTAAATATTTTCTTACTACTCATAAGTTCCGTAAGGTAAAAATCAATATTAAAAATAAAGTTAAATTCTGACTTTGTAATTGTAGTTGAACTGACTGCTGTATCATTTTATTATTTTTTTTTTTCAAAGAAATATACATATTTATCGTAAACGCTGATCATTGTATTTTTAATCTACAATTTCCTTTGAACAAATCGCACAAATTGTGAGATTCCTTTCAAAAAACCAATCGTTCTATTAAGCCTTCACCTGTATTTGGTTATACAGATTGATTTGCGTATTATGAATGTATCAACTATAAACAATTACTCTATTTCACTATTTCAACAATCGTTTAGGACTGACTTTAGACAGAATAAATATTTGCTGTGCGACAGACACTCGTACATACGAATTTTCGGTATGTACAAATGGAATTTTGCAAATGTTGAGAGCTATTCAACACAATTTAAACAAAACCTCAAAAGCCTCATACAAAAAGCCAACAATAATTTAGTAAAAGGAGCCTGCCAACATTTTTTGTCCGTTTGTCCGTTTGTATGTATTGGCAATACATTGTATATATGTATAACGAGGCCATTTTCCATATTGTTGAATTTGTTTTGTATAGAAACCACATTATAATTCGGTTGTATTGTGCATGGGTTTCTTTTATGTGTATATTTGTGCCAGAGCTATCGCGTTGGCTTAGCGTCTACCAACCGATATTGTTCGGTGGAGAATTTTCTTGTCGGCCACTTTGGGTATACGTTAATAATCGGAAAAAGACTTATTTAGGTTATCTAAGCCATTCGGAACCTATTTGGAATATTTGAAGTAAGGTCCTACGACTAAAGCCATACAAAATACTGTTGGGGCAGGAGCGGACTTTGGATGACTTACCGCAATATTGTTTTTGTGGTGGACGAAGAGGATAACCATTTTTAATAGACAGAATTGTCAAATTTGGGCCAAAGAGCAGCCAGATATTGTCTCAGATCACCCGCATACTGTTCAAGAGCTGGGCTATGAATTCACCGAAAAATTCACAGTTTGGTTTATGAGCCGGAGGGATCATTGAACTGTATCGTTGGCCGCTTCGTTGGGATCAGCAGAACAAAGAACCGTTCGATGATCACAACTTTTAAATTCAATAATACGGTTCAACAAAATGATGACTGTATTTTGCAAGTTATCTGTGTACACCAGAGATAATGGTGGTGGTAGCCTCATGTCGTTTAGTTTTTCACATTCAATAAATTCGGTGCGTACATTACTCACTTTGTGTACGCACTACTATTAGGTATTAAGTATTAAGTATTACATATTAAGTATTAGGTATTAAGACGCCTCCGAACGTCTAAAGTCCTTTCTATATAAGTTCTACTTGCCTTAGAAATTACTCCCTGTCTGGTAAAGTAACCAGCACTTGCGAGATGGAAACGGCCGTCCAAAAATGTGTGACATTCTTACCAAGATACGAACCTGGTACTGATGTTAACCGTATAACAAGGCCGCCTACAACGTATATATATTTGCATTAATTTCCTTGATTATGTATTGCTAACAAAACATACAACGGCAGGAGCCTTTGCAGATAAAATGCATCCATTATATGAGAGATACTAACAAATATCCCTTCTGAAACTACGACTTTTAATTAATCTGCATTGGATATACGTTTCTATTTATATTTGGGAATTTTTGTTGCAGGTTATTCTTATGAACTTATGATGCTACCACACAAACGGTCATCCGCATGGGATCCAGCCGGGACTACTCGTCTCACATGGTTTACAATTGATATTCATAATATGCACATAGAAATATTGTATAATATTTCCCAACACCCATTCGTTTCAACCTCCCACCGTCCTCCCACATCTGACAGAATTAATTAAATTCAATTTTAAATATATTCGTTGTTGTGCTGAAGTTCCTTAAGAGAACACATTTTGCAACAGAGAGAATTGCAATGATACTCTTAAAAGCTTTCCTTCTGAGCGATGCCACTTTTAGGCAGAGAGTAGTCCATTTTTCAAATCACGATAGGTTGTGTGTGTGTGTGGTTGTTGTGTTACCGCTCTTCCACGACTCCTCATGCAATTCCGCTACGGCCAATAACATAAAATATTTATGGAGATGATGTCTAAAATCATTAACATTAAGAACCTATATTAAATAAAGCTAAGCGGATTAACTATCATTAAAAGTTATGGTATATTATTCAACTCATACATTGATAGTGAATAAAGAAATAAAACGCAACCTGGTATTGAATTATTTAAAAAGCATGAGGACGGTCCATCGATTGCAATTGAGCCAAAGTCATGGAGGATCAAATACTGCCACGGTTAGATGTTGTACTAAGCTAAATATTATTTGTATCTTCGTTGTTTACAATAAACGGCCACAATCGTCCTACTGGCAGGACATTCGCAGTGTGATGGATTCATTTCCGTAAACAATCAACCAACACACGTACGTTGACGTAACGCAAAATCTGCTGCTGTCCCTAATAGTGTGTACGAGGATCCGAGGCTGTTGTTAAAAAAAAAAGATATATACGTATGAATCCGGGAATCCCCAACCCTGTCCACAGGTACATGTACCTTTCTGCTAGCATACCTCTTTGAAGAACATCTCAGAATATCCACCTGTAAAGTCTGGCTTCTAGATATGCGACATAATGTATACGCCACCAGGTAAGTCACGATGACCGAAAGGCGACGCCACATATAGTTGCACACATATTCCGACGCTATTTTCTTTTGTTTACGCTGTTTTTCCTTGTTTGTTTTCTTTATCTGTGCACTGCTGTTATTTCCCTTTATTGTTCACAAGTAAAGGCTGATCGGAAAGAGAACTGAAGGACAGACTTCAACAGACTACGAGGAAAAATCACAAAACAAAAACAAGTGGACAAATAGTAAGTTCGGCCGGGCCGAATCTTATATACCCTCCATCATGGATCCTTAAAAAGTCAATAAATAAGAAAACTAACTGAGTTTTTGGGCCGCTCGTGACCCGATAGTCCCAGGAACCCGATCACAAATTTTATCCAAATCATGAAAATAAATGCATATTTGGGTTCGCGAGAAAATTTCGTTGCATTTCGATACCCATATGTCCATGTTTGGGCCGCTGGTGACCCGATAGTCCCAGAAACCGGATCAAAAAATTTAGGCAAATCATGAAAATAAAGGCATATTTGGGTTCGTGAGTAAATTTCGTTGCACTTCGATACCCATATGCGCATGTTTATCATGGGCCCTTTTTTGGGCCCCAAGGGTCCACGGAACCCATGAGCACGCCCATTTTTGGGATTTTTCCCCATCTATAAATTATATAAACTTAGAACTTAGATGTAGTGAAAAAAAATATTTGAAAAATTTGATTATGGCCGGAATATATTTAGTCCCGTAAAGGGGAACTTTTTCCCCTTTGGTCCGATATGGCCCATTCTCGAACTTAACCTGCTTATGGGCAAAAAACATCTTCCTACAAAATTTCAGCTTTTTAGCGTTGGTCGTTCGCACTCTATCGTGATTTCAACAGACAACAGACGGACGGACAGACGGACATCGCTAGAATGTCTTAGAATGTTACACTGACCGATAATATATATACTTTATAGGGTCGCAGATCACTCTTTCGAGGTGTTGCAAACGGAATGACAAACTTAGTATATACTCCATCCTATGATGGAGTGTATAATAACAATTACAGGGAGGGCCCTTTATGTTGTTGAACATGACGTAAGCGATAAATAATTTACGACTTCATTTTTATTAATGTTGAATGATTTTGGCCTTTGCCCCGGACAACGGCCAGCTTAATTTAATTTACTTCACTTCTTATTCCTCGTTTTTTTTTTTATATTATTAAAGAACACGACAGCAAGGCAAGGGAAGGAATATTGTTTAGGGTGTTTACGGCTGTGTATTATTTATGACTAACACGAGAAAGTCTGACAAAAAGATTTTCCTAAAAATAGTTATAAATTGTATACATGCCGATTTAGGAATATAGTTATGATAGAAATACATATACACATAGGTGTTATACACTTAGGTGTTGAAAGGAGTTTAAAGCTGAACATCAGTGTGACTCACATTATTTTTGGAAACTTCTGGAGTACGAATATTTTTTAAAATTCCTTTAGACGGATTTGTTTCATTGCCCCTTAAATAAAAAAAACGCCTTGTCTGCCGTAATTATGTAAAGATCGTCATGGATTGTCCCCCCCTGGGAATTGTCATAGGCTATATTAGGTCATAATCGGACAGAAGGGCGTGGCATTTGGAAACACCATATAACTGGGATGATGGGATTTGCTTAAAATGCCACAACCGCTTAGGAAATCCATATCTATCGTAGTTATGTACCAATCGTCATTGAATTTTCCCAGTGCATGACAGTCATTATTGAACTTCGAGCGATCATATTAGTAACTTTTAAATGTGTAAAGATATGACGGCGGAAAATCGTACTTGGGAAATACTATATATTCAAGAGCTCTACAATAAAACTAAAATATTTGATAAGAAAAAAATCATCTTAATATATATTTACCCTCGACACTGATTCACTGACTATGTCACGCAGTACGTAGGAATTTAAATAGGCATTCTATAATTTTCTATAAATAATAATAATAAAAAAAATAATATTTTTTTTTTTGTACAGAAATTGTGTTTTCCCCAAATTTTTTTTTACTAAAATTTTTTTTTCCCCAAATTTTTTTTTACAAATTTTTTTTTACAAAAAATTTTTTTTACATTTTTTTTTAACAAAAATTTTTTTTTTACGAAATTTTTTCAAAAAAATTTTTTTTTTCAACAAAAATTTTTTTGTCAACAAAATTTTTTTTGTCAACAAAATTTTTTTTTTTTGAACAAAAATTTTTTTTTTAAGGAAAAAATTTTTTTTTTTCAAGAAAAAATTTTTTTTCCACACAATTTTTTTTTTCAGGAAAAATTTTTTTTTGTCAACAAAATTATTTTTTTTCAACAAACATTTTTTTTTTCACAAAAAATTTTTTTTTCAACAAAATTTTTTTTCCATATTTCAACAGGCGCATTACAACTTACTAGTATAAAATATTGTATGTTAATGTTTTTGGAATTTAACACATTTGCAATCGCCTCAGTATGTACGTACATACTCCATGAAGGAACGGACTGGTAACTTTCATGAATTTACTGAGCACGATATACATATGCATATATACATGATTGATAACACATTTAAGAAAAATGTTTATAATATCCACTAAATTTATAAAAATAAATATATTCTTTGTATAAATGACACATTTTTAGTGAACCATATTTTAGAAATAATGTTTTTTTTTCAGTATACTCAAATCCCTCCCCCGTGGCATATGAGCGTCTATGTATATATTTTCGGGTTATATCATCTGAAGTCGCTGGACATCACATGAAAAAGACCACACATCCATTGATATGTATTGACATGTACATATGTACGTATGTATATCCACAATTCTTGTATGTTCGTATACCTGTGTCAATAATATATGGGACACTACACGATTGAAAAAGAATGGTGGGTGCAAAGAAATGAAAGCGAAATGTCAACTCCGCGCTGGGCATTCGGAATGAGTTGATGCCATACTGGTGGCATTTATTTACAACCACACACAAAAATAGGTCAGAACATTCTTTAGTGCCACCACCATTGACACCTTGTGCCAAATGTCTGAAGAGGAAATGCCAGAGCTACTAAAGCGAGGACCGGTCAATAAGTAGCAGCACAGAGAGATGGATCCAATTAAATACACTTAGTTGTTTGTTAAACACAATCTCTTTGTAGGTTGCAGGTTGTTTTGGATGTACCTTTTTAGTGACATTAGAATGTTATGGCAACGTGGATTCTCCATTACACATCTTAAACAAAATAGGATTTGATAATGTGTGATAGACTCAGCGCAAAGTGTAGAGCTTTCTTTGATTATTATATGATTATTATACCACGCACCAGCTCAGACTTCATAAAAAATGCAAACCAAATTCAATGAATTACGAAACGCATGCCATTATATTCTCCACATATTTCAAGGCTTGGCCGGAAGAATTTTAAAAAAAAAGTAATAAGATTTTGTTTGTTTCGTAGGACTTGGGAAATCGAATGAATGTAAGAAAATACAATTTTGAATATCCTTATGTTTTAATCTACACGCTGAAAAATACGTCTTTTTTTTTGTTTACACACAAGTAAAACGCGTGTTTGGTGTTTGTAGCAAATAAAGCTTATTTCTTTCTACACAAAGCTTATTTGGATGTAAATATAACTCAGTTGCTATTAATATTACGTATTTGTGTATAAGCAATAACGTATTTGGGAAAAACAGACAACGAAGTTATTAAACTCAACAAAGTACCACATTTGAGTGCGAATAAGTGGGTATTTGCAGCTGTTTTCGTAACTTTTTTTTTGCATCTACGATCTTTAAAATAAAAGGAATAACCGAGAGAATAAGATGAATTGTTATATAGAAATTCAAAAATTGAAAAAAAAACAACACAAACAGGTATACATATACATTTCTTATTTATCACCTACAAACAAATTAATGTTTGTGGTATGGAAAAATATTTGTATTTTTGATGCGAATTTGTTTGCTGAAATTTGTTAAAATGGCCATTCTTTTTCAGCGTATATTAATCGGCTACATTTGAACAGCCCTCGTAGTTCCACTCACACACACATACAATGAAATCGAACGAAATATACGTGTATTTGTGGAAGCACCACACCACGCGGTCATCGTATTACCTTTCAATTTTTATTTTGCAATGACACGAGAGTGAAATGAAATGAAATAAAAATGTCCACACAATAAATTCCAAAGTGTACACAGACTTAAGAAGTATCCGGCTATGGCATTACAACCGGTTAGTGTACATTAAAAAGTGGAAAGGGTTTTCAATTGTCCAAAAAATGTGAGGTCTTTATGTACATCGCATTCACTAAAGTAACTATAAACTACGTGTTTTTTGAAATGTTGGCATACAAGTAAAACGTGTGTTTTCAGTTTGTAGCAAGTATAGCTTATTTCCTTGTACACAAAGCTTATTTGGATGTAAATATAACTCGTTTGCTATTAGTATTACATATTTGTGTATAAACAAACAATCCATGACCTCAAGCCGGAACTTGAAATTTGTTTGGGTATAGATTTGAATTTATTCCTGCCAGGTCTATATTCTCATTCGTCCTGATACCAAATCCACATTTGTTTTCCACCTTCTACAGGTCATGGATTCATCCATCTTTAACTAATAGAAGGATACTTATTTGGGGTTTCAACACGAATATCCCACCAGTAGAGCATGGAGACCTCATCGATTTCTGCAGTTGAAATGTACTCTTTTATTACTTATTGCAAAGAAACAAAAGTGAATATTTCGACAACAGCAAAAGAGTTGCATCAACCATGTTTGTGCGTCAATAAATAGTACATACATGTATATGGTACTGATGTACTATTAAAAACTTTTCACACTTCTGAAATAAAATCATTTACTACGTAGTCCCAGACCAACAACAGGTTAAATTGTTAACCTTAAACTGTTACCTCAGTCTTACTTGCTTAAAGCATTTTGATTGACAGTTGTTTTGATCTCGTCTTACTGGCCCCAAATCGAACAGAACATTATTTTTGTAGTCGAGAAGTTTGAGGTGTCCTCAAAAATTGCCGCTCAAAGATAGCAAAGCTTCAATTTATAGGCTTTACATTTATTTTTGCTTAAGGAATACGATATGCCTTTTTGGTAGGCTACTGTAGTCGTTGCTTACCAACAAATATGTTTATGAATGACTGAATATAATCACATAAGAGTTGGATATCGATTTATACGTACGTATACATGTGTACATCAAAAATAATGTGGATCAAAGTTGGTATGTGCGCTGGTGTACGTCTGACAAACCAAAGTGCTAAGGGTGGCAGTTTATATATGATTGGCAACTGTTGGAAGAACTTGGATATCGATGCAGAAGGGAAAGTGGTTTTCTTCATTCAATTGAAGCACTAATTTACACACATGTAAAACGTCTTTGCAGCAAGTATAGCTTATTTCTTTCTACACAAAGCTTATTTGGATGTAAATATAACTCGTTTGCTATTAGTATTACATATTTGTGTATAAGCAATAGCGTGTTTGGGAAACACAGACAACGAACTTATTAAATTAAACAAAGCACAACATTTGGGTGCGAATAAGTGTGTATTTGCAACTGGTTTCGTAATTTTTTTTTTTTTGCATTTTGCTCTTTAAAATAAAAGCAATACCGAGAGAATGAGATGGATTGATATATAGAAACTTGTAATGCGCCTATGGCGACCGTTGAAATATGGAAAAAAAAAATTAGTGGAAAAAAAAAATTTTGTTAAAAAAAAATTTTTTTTTTGAAAAAAAAATTTTGTTGAAAAAAAAATTTTTGGTGAAAAAAAAAAAATTTTTTGAAAAAAAAAATTTTGGTAAAAAAAAAATTTGGGGAATTTCTGTACCAAAAAAAAATATTATTTTTTTTATTATTATTATTTATAGAATTATAGAATGCCTATTTAAATTCCTACGTACTGCGTGACAGAGTCAGTGAATCAGTGAATCAGGGTAAATATATATTAAGATTCACAAATTGAAAAAAAATAAAAAGTGAGTCAAAAATTCATACATATACATTTGATATTTATCACCTGCAAACAAGTTTATATTTGTGGTATGGAAAAATATATATACATATGTTTGATGCAAACTTGTTTGCTGAAATTTGTTAAAATGGCCATTTTTTTTTCAGCTTGTTATGTTCAGTTTGTTATGTGTATTATGACCAAGCATACCAACGCAAAATTATTCGAATTTATTATGCCAACCTAATATACACATATAAATACGTAGATCCATTGATGAAACTACTGGTGAAATATTAAATTTCTTTTTGATTTTCCTAAATCTTTAAACTCTGTCGACTTAAACCATCTTCACGTGGAACTTTTGGGGGCACTCAATAACTACGCCTGCAAAAAATTAATAATTATTTGACCTTTCTTGCTCCAGGACTTATGTCATTCTCATGTACACATACAATAATCACAATTTAAGGGTTCATCCTTTTGAAAATCATTGTCAATTTGCCGAGAATATGCATACGCTCATAATGTCCTTTTAATTGACGTTTGTCTAGACATGCAACATCTGCATTCTCGATATCCTTGTCTGTACATCGCATTTATTCCGTGCACTTTGTTGCACTGAATTTTAACAAACAGTCGATGTGCCGGTGATTGATTTACGCTTGTCACACAGACATATAATGAATCACAGTCATGTGACATTTGATGAGTTACATTAACGACGCTTTCGAGAATGGGGAGGATTTATTATGTTTTCGTGAAAAGGAGGACAAAGTGCATCCATGGTTTCAGGTTAGTCTGCCTTGGATTATATACGAAGTAAGAGCATTGGTTTTATTTGTACTAACGTCGCTTTGGGTTAAAATGTACGTCGATTTCGTCGAAGAGCTGTGATCATCGTGAACAAATGGCGAGGCCATCAATGGTACTAAACTGTTTCCATAGCTCTAGATTGATTTTAGATCTCAGTTGTTTCCTTACAACTACTAATGCGTGTGTGTGTGTCTATGCATATGTATACATATGTAATGCACAACTAGTTATGTCCAACTCAGTGGCGAGAGGACAAGTGTGACAGACTTTGATAATGTTTCATTTGCTACACTGAACATACACGCTGAAGAATTAGCATACAAGTATCTCGCGTGTTTGGAGCATGCATCATGTAAAGCTTATTTGTTTCTCAACAAAGTTTATTTGGCTGTCAATATAATCCATTTGCAAGTATGTATTTGTGCAGAAGTAATAGTGAGTTTGGGAAAACGCACTATTTATTAAATTCAAGAATTACAGCATTTGAGTGCGAATAAGTCTGTGTTTGCAGCTACTTTCGTATTTTTTTCTCTTGCTCCCACTCCCTTTAAGAGTAATAATAGCCGAGAGAAAAATATCTTCTTCTTAATATATATTTACCCTCGACACTGATTCACTGATTCACTGATACACTGATTCACTGACTCTGTCACGCAGTACGTAGGAATTTAAATTGGCATTCTATATTCTACTAGTAAGTTGTAATGCGCCTATGGCGCCCGTTGAAATATGAAAAAAAAAATTTTGTTGGAAAAAAATTTTTGTTGAAAAAAAAATTTTTGTTGAAAAAAAAAATTTTGTTCAAAAAAAAAATTTTTGTTGAAAAAAAAAAAAAAATTTTGATCAAAAAAAAAATTTTGTTGAAAAAAAAAATGTTGTTCAAAAAAAAAATTTTTGTTGAAAAAAAAAAAATTTTTGTTGAAAAAAAAAAAAAAATTTTGATCAAAAAAAAAATTTTGTTCCAAAAAAAAATTTTTGTTGAAAAAAAAAAAATTTTGTGGAAAAACAAAATTTTTGTAAAAAAAAAATTATAGAATGCCTATTTAAATTCCTACGTACTGCGTGGCAGAGTCAGTGAATCAGTGTCGAGGGTAAATATATATTAAGATAATTCTATATAAATTCTATAAATAATAAAAAAAATAATATTTTTTTTTTGTACAGAAATTGTGTTTTCCCCAAATTTTTTTTCCAAAATTTTTTTTTTACAAATTTTTTTTTCAACAAAAATTTTTTTTTTACAAAATTTTTTTTCCAAATTTTTTTTTTTGTCAACAAAAATTTTTTTTTTTCCAAATTTTTTTTTTTGTCAACAAAAATTTTTTTTTTTCAACAAAATTTATTTTTCCAAAAAATTTTTTTTTTCAATAAAATTTTTTTTTCCACAAAAATTTTTTTTTCAATAAAATTTTTTTTTTCAGGAAAAGTTTTTTTTTTCGACAAAAATTGTTTTTTCAACAAAATGTTTTTTCCATATTTTAACGGGCGCCATAGGCGCATTACAACTTACTAGTATATAAATATAGAGAGATTCACAAATTGAAAAAAAAAAAAAAAAAGTAACCCAAACATGTATATAGCAAATATATAAATATAACAGACATATAGCATGTTAATGTCGTGGTACGAGGAAAAATATATGTTTGTTGCATAATTTGTTGGCTGACATTTTTTAAAATGGCCATTTTTTTCAGTAGGCCAAATTTAATAAAAAAAACTACATTTATTTTTCTTAATTAATAATGAAGTATTTAAATTCGAGCCCTAACAAATTCTGTATTTATTTCAGTGAATTATTTCTGTTATTGTTAGTTCTGTTCATAAAGAGTGTTTAACCGAGCGTGAGAGACTCATAAGACAGGGGCATCTACATTCGGATTTCTTTTTGTGAAGCAGTTTACAGCTAAAATGGATTCTCCGAAGACAGACATTTTGCTCCGATGACAACAAGATCGTGCATTCTATTTCATTGTATGTATATGGATAAATCATTAAACGGTAAGGTTGTCAAAATGTTACATATGTTTTATGAAATCAATGTCTGAAATCATCGGATTGTATGCAGTGTAAATAGAACTATAATTCCTAGAACAAACTTCAAAAATGCACAGTTGGTTAATGAGTTTTAACTTCCAGGTACTCGGATTGGTCTATCTCTGATCTGTAGCTGTGAGGTGAACAAAGCCGCTGACCACTTCCAGTATAATCCTTCGTACTGTACTTTCAGTCTCATTTAAGCCGAACGCAAAATAATTTGTCCCGGGTAGGGTTGACTCATAAGATTCCCTCCCCACGCATAAGATCCACCCGGCGCTAACCACATGCCGTGGTCTCTCTGTAATACAAATAAAAACGCATTTCACCAACAAATGTTCAACTAATCGACAACAAAGCTCCTGCTGACAAGTCTCTTCAACATGATGACGATTTTGTGCTGGCAACTTTGAAGTCGTCTACACAAAAAATTGTGGACATTTGGAATAGTGTTTTGTGTTTGTTCAAATTATTTGGTAAGACTAACCGGAGTAGCAGACCCACTTGCTGGCTGACAACTTATTGCCAAGTATACTTGAAAATATAACCCCAAGCAATTCTCGTAAATAGTTTGAGCAATTTTACCAAATGTAAGTTTGAAACAACCACTAGAAGTTATTACTTCCCTGTGCTGTGGATAGTAAACTTTTGAATTTCTGAATGTTGGTTGTACAGCAGGGACGAGAGATGGGTGATGGGAAGCGATAATAATAACAGCAGCAACAAAAACATTAAATGAACAAAAATTAGTAAAATGAGCGTAAAATTATTGCGTAAAGGAAAACATAAAATACGGCAAATGTACGACAAGTTTGAATGAAACTAAACAAATTGGGAAGTTTGCCCAATGCTTGGTTTACGAAACTAGTTAACGGGGATATATTTTTTGTGGCCCAATGGCCACAGTGGCAGAGAGTGATGAAATTGCAAGTATTTTTAAATCACTTACATATTTTCGACGTAATTTAACTCATATAAAGTAATAATTTTGTGAAAAATGCTACAATTTCAGAACCCGTTGTCACCTCACCAAATTATATACATATATCGAGGACCGAATATTTTGGGATGCAGTAAAAAAAAATCAATAGGAAAAATAAAGCTTCAACCACTTTCAACCGTCATGACCTATCAGACACCAACATTATCTCCTTGTCTTCAGAAAAACGCCCAATGTCAACAAACTTGGAGAGCTATAAAACGCGAACTACGAACAATTTCGACCTAAGAAAACCGTTGTATTAACAGCCAGAACTGGCAGAATGCATGCGATAAATTTCATGCAAATCGAAGAGGGCCAAAATTCATTCTGTTCCGAAATTTTTTGGAATGATTCAACTGTCAAAAATTTCTCACTTCCAATTTCCCACTACATTTACCCCAAGAAAAGTAAACTTTTTTTGCAAGAGCAAATCTTCTCCGAATTTCACAACCTAATTGTGGTATCCATCCCCAAAAAGTTGGGTTGAGAAAAACAAATGTGTCAAACTGTAAAGTAAACAGTTGATAAGAGTGCACGAGATTAGAAACCTGCAAAACAAAATTGTTTATAAACTCGAAAACTATTTTCCACAACTCCCACTCACACTGAAGTACACACACCCACACTATCACCATCACCAGCATGGCCATTCAGATGGAATTGTGTGACGCTACACGAGGTGGCGTAAAAGGTCACTTTTATGCAAATTAAAATCCTGATACTTTCATCACTTCAAGTTTGTTAAAAAAGAAAATGGAAAACGAAATTGAAAAAAAAAACAACCTAATGAAAAATTGCTGCTTAATTAAAAAGAAAAGCGAAGCACAAAAGAGAAATGGGGCAAAAAAGCGAACCAAATATAAACGAAAAGCGTAATCAAGGCAAAACTTTAATTAACATAGTAAGACTTCGGGTAAGTATTTGCGTTATTTATTTTCAATGTTGTGGCAGAAAATTCGAAAATAAACAAGTAAAGAAACTATGAAAGTTGTTCTACGCGACAGATTGAAATGGCAAATTTAATTCGGAATCTGTAATGGGGTAAATCTTAAGTATTTGTTTTTCTGTTCACTTTTTCCTGTACATAAATAAATAATTACGATTTTTATGAAAATATTAACACATTATATTCACATAAGTTGTAATTTAGACGAATCTCTTTAATAAAGTTTGTATAAATAAAAAGATTGAAGGAAAGCATAATGAGGTATATGAAACTCCGTTAAAAAGGTATTTGATATTTTTGTAAGCGTGGGAAATTTCTTGCTATGGAACCGAAAAACCTTCAGCGTTGTGATGAGGGCTTTCCGCTTTAAAAGTATGTGAGGGTTCACAAATGACGGGAATTTCGAAATTCCATTGTATGAAGAAATTGATTTATGACACTGTGATTGCAAAGGGTCTGTGAATACAAATAGAAAATTTATTAAAATTATAACAAAATTAACAGAAAACAAGTGGACAAATAGTAAGTTCGGCCGGGCCGAATCTTATATACCCTCCATCATGGATCCTTAAAAAGTCAATAAATAAGAAAACAAACTGAGTTTTTGGGCCGCTCGTGACCCGATAGTCCCAGGAACCCGATCACAAATTTTATCCAAATCATGAAAATAAATGTATATTTGGGTTCGCGAGAAAATTTCGTTGCATTTCGGTACCCATATGTCCATGTTTGTCAAGGGACGGTTTTTGGGCCGCTGGTGACCCGATAGTCCCAGAAACCGGATCAAAAAATTTAAGCAAATCATGAAAATAAAGGCATATTTGGGTTCGTGAGTAAATTTCGTTGCACTTCGATACCCATATGCGCATGTTTATCATGGGCCCTTTTTTGGGCCCCAAGGGTCCACGGAACCCATGAGCACGCCCATTTTTGGGATTTTTTTCCCATCTATAAATTATATAAACTTAGAACTTAGATGTAGTGAAAAAAAATATTTGAAAAATTTGATTATGGCCGGAATATATTTAGTCCCGTAAAGGGGAACTTTTTCCCCTTTGGTCCGATATGGCCCATTCTCGAACTTAACCTGCTTATGGGCAAAAAACATCTTCCTTCGTTCGCACTCTATCGTGATTTCAACAGACAACAGACGGACGGACGGACGGACGGACGGACGGACGGACGGACGGACAGACGGACATCGCTAGAATGTCTTAGAATGTTACACTGACCAATAATATATATACTTTATAGGGTCGCAGATCACTCTTTCGAGGTGTTGCAAACGGAATGACAAACTTAGTATATACTCCATCCTATGATGGAGTGTATAATAAGCACTAGCAACTAAGGCTATCGGCTTTTGCCCAAATATATTCACATAGGACATGTATATTGTTTTCTAAGCCATCGGGATTTTTGAAATGGAGTCAATTTTTTTTAAAGTAAGTAAATTTATATTTTATTTAAAAAATCCCTCATTTTAAAATGTTTGTACAGAAGTAAAACGCGTGCTTGGAACATGTAGCACATAAAGCTTATTTCCTTGTACACAAAGCTTATTTGAATGTAAATATAACTCATATATTCGCCATACATAATACATCCGCTGCACAATGACTCACGTTTTTATCCAAATTTTAACCTGCATTATAGTATAGTAGTATCATGACACTGAGGCTACAAAATAAATTTGTTGGATACTGGAAATATAAGAATTATTTCAATACAATAGCACCAAACATATATATATTTTCCCCTACCACAAACATTAATTTGTTTGTAGGTGATAAATATCACATTTTTGTATTACTTTTTATTCCTTTTCAATTTGTGAATTTTCCAGACAGGCCAATGCTTCTGCTCAAATACTTATTAATAATAGCAAATGATTTATATTTGCAGCCAAACGAATTTCGTATCGAAGCAAAAAAGCTTTAATAGACACAACCTCCAAACATACACTTTACTTGTGTATTATCAGCTCACTCTCAGCCCAACAGCTCTTTATATTCTGTTCCTTTAATTGTTTTTTTTTTTAAATAAAATCCAACATTTTCTTCAATTGTAATATTTCTTATAATATAACCCATTGTTTGTAATAAAAAAACGTATCAGAAGGCTAAAGATATAACAACCAATTGAACAAATATTCCACTTACATTATAACTCTTTTTAGAAAAATCCAAGCATTTTTGTTGAGAAGAAACATTTAAGAGTTTTGCAGAATTCATATAACCAAGATACAATTGCCGCTCTGATCAGATAAAAATACATACAAATTTTTTCAACAGCTTCCCTGTAGTAGGCAAGGAGATAAGAGCATCACTTTTGGCAGGCATTCAAACTCATCAAATAACCAAATAGCGAAGTCTCTATGTGTAAGTGTAGGTCTATTTCATAGAGTTGGTATGTGTGTGTGAATAGTGAGTGCTGGCAGACACACATGTTGTAAACACCGTATGGGTGATTCCATAACAAATGTAATACTAAATTCTAAAGGCTAAATTCTGTGGTTTATTGAAAATAATGTACCGATACTGAATTTTTTTTTTTTATTAAAAAACTACTTAAGGGAGCGTTTCTAAAAATTGTTTTCATCATTAATGACATATAAATCATATCACGATTCTATTCCGTTAGCAAACAAAAGCTTATATGCACATAAGTTGTTACTTGCGAAAAAAAAATAATTATGATTCGATTTGATTCGTTAAATAACAGCTTAAAAAGAATTGTGTGCAACATTTTTGCTGCAAAAAACAACACAAGTCACCATGTGTGTTCTCAATGACAATATTTATTTTCACAAAAAACATCTTATGTGGAGATACGCTGTTATTTTCCTCACAATCGCTGGTGAAATCCATAGTATACCCCAAACATTAACACCGTTAAAGATCTCGGTTTTGTTATTCGCCTGGAAGGCGTTTGGCAGCAATGCACTATAAAAAATATGTATGTATGCAAATACACAGACACATGTACACACATACGAGTACGCTATACACGTTCACAGATCTACATAAGTAAAAGTTACCATGAGTCTTTCCGACTCCTCTAACAGTGGTTGAGTGTAGTCGCAAGCATTTCGTGAGTTCCCACAGTTGAAACTATCTTGGGAGACATAAATATCAAAATACTTACATTTCCCAGTTAAATCTACAATGGAACATTTCTCGACGGCTACGGAAAAAAGCAGCCAAATGCCAACTGTGGAGAACAAGTCGGCCAAAATGCACGAAATCCCAGCATCATAATGAAAACGCTTTCAACGACCAATGCGTGTGTGTGTGTGCCTATGCATATGTATATGTAATGCACCACTACTTATGTGCAACTCAGTGGCGGGAGGACAGGTGTGGCAGGCCTTGACATACCACATGGTACATCAGAACACAATTAGCAGACAGACAACTGAGACCGTAAGATCAAAAGAGCTTTCGACATGGTGACAACATGGTTCTCTATAAAATTACCCCCAATTAAAAATGGGTCCACATTTTACTATTAAGGTTACCAACATAAACATGTGGGACATTTTATCCATTCCATTTTTGTTTTTTTTTTTTTAATTCATTGATAAAAATTAAATCATTTTTAAATTTGTTTGTGTCTTTTATGGTTGTGACACCACTTTGTATAATAAAAAATTACCACTACTTTAATATTATTCAAAAATAATTCATAATTAATTTTATGGCATTTGGCACAAAACGTATGTTTTTTTATTGTGTGGTAATTTTTTGTAATTTGGATTATGGCCAAATTACATATTTCCAAGTGGAGCGATTTGTCGTTATCAAAACTACCTCAAAATTGGGATCATTGGTTATCTAATGGGATAGTTTTTCAGGGAGCCACTTAACATAATGTCCTTCACGTCAGTTTTTCAATAGACTTTAAGAATGTGACTCATAGCATCACTGTTTTTAATTAAAAACATGATTTAGACAGTTTTACCCTCGATATGAGTTTCGTATTGAAAATAGCATATATAAAGGGTGATTTTTATTGGGGTATAGAACTTTAAGTTGGCATCACTTTTTTAACTGGCGGCCATTTTGTCAGCTGTCAAGTGATTAATATTTAGTTTGGTTTGCCATTTCATCATGAACAAGTTGATAAAAGAACAACGCTTGCAAATCGTGCAAATTTATTTCGAAAGTAATGGTTCAGTTCGCGAAGTTCTCCGCAATGAATCAATTCGCCACCGTGCACAGCAATTGGAGCTTTGTCCATCAACTTTATGGAAGATTTTGCGCAAAGATCTTGGCTTGCGACCTTACAAGATCCAGCTTGTGCAAGAATTAAAGCCGCGAGACCATGCAATGCGTCGTGATTTTGGTGTATGGGCCGAAAATGAGATTCATCTCGATGCTGATTTTCATCCCAATTGGAAAATTGGACCTGTAGAATTGGCTTTATTCGAACCAGCCGCCGTGGCCACATGCCCGAAATCATATTTAAACATTAATGGCATAAAATTATCCTTCCAATAAAGCCAAATTGATGGACATTAAAACCATTTTCTTGTGTTTTATTTCTATTCGAAGTTCTATACCTCAATAAAAAACACCCTTCACAAATCTCCGTATGATGGAATCTCTACTAATCGTATCATAAATTATATGTGTGTTATTATCTTCCATTGTCTCGTTATCATACAATTCAATGCGATATACCTATGTCATGATGACAGACAAAGTCAGACATCCTTGAGAATGTTTAATCGATTGCTATTTTAAAATCACTACATTGCCTTTTTAAATTGTTGCTTTGGAAATTACGTCGGTATAAAAGTATACGCCATCATTTGTAATTTAATTGAATTAGGTGAGACGTTTAAAGCGACTAATTCTACGGTAGTACCCTAAGGTTCCAAGCTTCAGACATGATTTCATTGTTGCAGATTGAGCAGGCCAGCTGATTTATGTACTTTATTAAGTTCTCCTCTATCATTTAGGGTATAGCGAGCAGTAGATCTTTGACCTTTTATTTCTAAATCTGTGTTATTATCCATACTCATTTTTTTTATTTATTCATTTGTTTCCATCTACCGATTCGAGCTCGTACAGATGACAAAAAAAGAACTATATTTTACATTATCATTATTACAATTTTAAGAAGATATGTTTATGGCAACACCATTCGATCAGCTATATGGTCGCGAATCTTGCTGAACGTTTATACAATCAGTTTTTGTAACACATACACTAATACTATCATAACAATATTCATGCATTTTGTTGGGGTAAAGGGCGCTTAACATAAATTCTAAACGATGCTCACGAGTTCTTGGGCAATCGCTTATTCCATCCAACCCAAATGAAGAAGATGGAAAAAGGCCTCCAACGAAGCCGTCTTGAATAAGACCTGTCCTTGGGATCACCACGAAGGCCTCTTAGCCTCATACCAATGGGGACAGTATGAAAAGTTAGACTTACCCGTATGTCTGTCCATGTGTGTGTATTCAAGGTGTAAATTTAAATATCCGTTCATCAGCTCTTTTTTTGCATACACAAACACACATAAATAGAGTGCCCGTGGTGGGCATGTGTGTTGCTTCGGGAAACATTGTTGTTGTTGTAGTTTTCTTTTTAACCGTAGTTCCTTTTTTTTTTTTTGGGTGTTGCATTACATGTGGCTTTGTGAGTGTGAGCGCCAGAGTGATGCACATGTACGAGTATGTTTGACTGGATGTGGGTGGAGTGGGTTTTGTATCTGTGTGGGCGTGGGTGATGGTGTCAGCGATGGGGGCTTGGGTATTTGTGACAAAAGGCTCTCTTTTGCTTTTTTGTCGGTGTTGCTTTTCCACTGTGCGTTTGCGTTTGGGTTTGTGTAAATAATAGTGTTGCATCTCATCTCCTGTTGGCATCGTAAATTTAAATTAAGTCATGAAAGTTGCTGACAGTTAAAATCTTCTTGCTGAAAATTGGATGTGAACACAAAACTCCAACAGCAAAAATATACGTATCTCACTAGCTCTCGCTCCCCCTCTTTCTCTCCCTCTCTCTCTCTCGTTCTCTGTCATCTTGTTTTCGAGGATTTTAATGTTGGTTTTAATGAAAACAAAATACACATTTGAAATGGACTCTGTCTTTTAAACAAATGCCATTTAAATTATACATTTATACTATTTAAATACAAACGTCCGAGAAAATGAAGGTGGAATGATATGTTTTTATTTGGTTGAATCAGAAAATGGTTCAGTCAAATAGGACAACAGTACAAGTTGCTGAATAAAATTGGTTTTTTGAACAGTGGCCGCAATGTAAAATTAGAAAAAAAAATCGATATATGGACAATTTTCCTAAAAAAGTCCCACAAAAAAAATGAAAATCTATAAACATTTCATTTGGCAACTGAATTTTCTCACAACAAATTTCTAATGCCATAATGGCTTCATTTCGCCTATTTTCTGGAAATATAGCCTAATGACCTTTTCCCCAATAAGAAGTGAAATAAAATGATATCGCTTTACTACTTTTGGGCTTATAACACTACATGTTATATTTCTGATTTCTGGTCCGATTATCACAAATGAAAAATGGTCCCAATTTCAAAGTGAACAATGGCAAAATATCAAAAATCACCCCAAATGTACGTGCTGCTGTGATCGATGTAAGATTTTAGGACAATTTTTCATTGGGGCCACAGTTCACGGAGCCCATTCGCTATTACCGGGGCATTCGCGATAAATTATTGCCAGTGTTCTGAAAGTAGTAGGCACTGCAAAAATGCTTTCCATTTACAAATTATTATATAATTAAGTTAAGAAGTCATTAGCAAATAAATTCAACAAATTCCCTTATTTGTGTGCAGTCACTTTCTCTGACATTCATTCTTACCTCAACACCCTTAAAACAGTTAATCACATCTACCCCAAGAGGCGTATATGAAAAGCGCCAAACACAAAGCAAGTCCCTTTGATGCACAAGCAAGCAACGCCAAAAACTGTCGAGGATTTTCTGGCTCAGTAATTCTGTAGGGAAATAGTCGATCAACTACGATGTAGATGTGCCCTAAGACATCATGTCACCACGGTAGTGTCTGCGAAACACACCGCAAGTCGATTGGAATAAAAAAAAATCGAGGAGGCAAACTGCTGAATAACAGTATTGGACCTGGTAAATATGTAAGTAACTAATTTTTGTTTAGAAAAAATACAGATACTTTATTGTTAACTGATTGATGGCAAAGACCTCCGCAAACAGTAGAAGCGTGAGTTATGTAAGTCATGATAGACTCAGTGATTGGTCATAATTAATCCTGAGTCATTTTAAAAATAAAACATACCACATGATGTCACAGAACTGCCGTAAATTGTGTAGTGTTAAAAAAAACCATCAAAGGTGCATAAACGAACAGGTTGTGACAAAATTGTGTACCCAGTAACTCCCACATGTCCTGGGAGAAAATGCAAACATGCATGTGTATACATGTGCCTGCATACGGCAACATACTGTAAATGCCTGCAGTAGCTGCACCCTCCAGTTTTAGTGTGTTAAAAAAAAAAAACGAAAAACTCCCTCTTGAAATGTTTGAGAAAAACATACACAATTGCTGCGATAAGGGGAGGACTATATTCGACATCTATTAACTACAACATGCTGTTTATGGTAATCCCCATGTAATGCCGCAATTAATTTAACTGCATTTCATTTGTATATGAGGATATGTCAGACGGCATAAGTTAATGTCGCAAGTATAGAAATTAATTGTGCTGGCGGGACTTTGAGTATAATGATTTAATATTTTGTATAACACAACAGTTTACAGGATTCCTTTCTTAAACTCACCAAATCAGAAACAATACAATTAAACTGACTACAAGTTTTCCTTTATTTACGTTTGAGAATTATCGGTGAAATCCATTTAGTTTCTGTACATGCTGAAAAAAAATGGCCAGTATCAGCAAACAAGTTCGCATCAAACATATATATATTTATCCACACCACAAACATTAACTTGTTTGTAGGTGATAAATCTATATATAAATAAAAATGAATTGACGCATGTATGTTCATTCATCACTTGAGAACGGCTGGACCGATTTGGCTAATTTCTTTACTGTTGTATTCGTAGTTTCCAGGACAAGGTTAGTATGAAATAAAATTTTGATAAACTCCATCGGAAAAGCTCGATTCAAAATATGTTTTTTTATGTTAATTTTGTATTGAATTTCATTTCTGAATGACGTTTCAAAGAGAAAAATGGGAAAATCGTAGTGATAAACTCAGACAATTAAAAAAACAATTCGTATGTAAACATGTATAAGGATATATCCACAGCTACAGGTATAAATGTACAGCAAAGCGGGCCGGGTCAGCTAAGTCAACATTTTTCTTGGTAGGACGAAGTCTACCGGGTCAGCTAGTATCAAATATATGTATATGTATGCAGTTTTGTGTCACTTTTTATTTTTTTCAATTTCTGAATTTCTATATAACAATGTCATCTCATTCTCTCGCGAACAGTTCGCACCCAAATGTTGTACTTTGTTGAATTTAATAAGTTCGTTGTCTGTGTTTCCCAAAAACGCTATTGCTTATGCACAAATATGTAATATTAATAGCAAACGAGTTATATTTACATCCAAATAAGCTTTGTGTAGAAGGAAATAAGCTTTACTTGCTACAAACACCAAACACGCGTTTTACTTGTGTGTGAACATTAAAAAAGACGTATTTTTCAGCGTGTACTCATTGAATTGAATTTCATTGGAAATATTGCAACTACGTATATGTTTTTACGTTTTACATTTATATTTACATGAGGGAAAAATTCCAAAAAATTCAAAATTCAAACATTGCCTAAAAATCTCTTCACTTGTTAAAGTAAAAGTGAAGCATTAATATTATTTGAGCTGTGCCTGTACACTGGAAAAAGAGGAGAGAGAAGAGAGATCGTGCTGTCTACACGCTGAAAAATACGTCCTTTTTTCTTAATTGTTACACACAAGTAAAACGCGTGTTTGGTCTTTGTTATAAGAATAGCTAAATTCTTTCTACACAAAGCTTATTTGGATGTAAATATAACTAGTTTGCTATTAGTATTACATATTTGTGTATACGCAATAACGTGTTTGGGACAAACATTCAACGAACTTATTAAATTCAACAAAGTACAACACTTGAGTGAGAATAAAATTTAATAATAATAGAAAATTAATTATATTTACATCCTTTGTAAATAGAAGGAAATAAGCTTTACTTGCTACAAACACGCGTTTTACTTGTGTGTAAACATTCAAAAAAGACGTAATTTTTAGCGTGCAACATTGATTACCCTTCGCATCCTCCTACTCCCATTGGCAAAATAGGTAAACTGTGTAGTAAATACAATGTAATGCAATGAAACCAACGGAATGTTTTGCCCTGGGGGAAAGATAAATAAACACCTTTAAATCAGGTGCTGGATTTTATTAGTCATTATTTTCTTTTATTGCTGGTAGACAGAATAATCAAAAAATATCCAGAAATTCATTCAGTCGTACAACTGCTGCTTTCAAATGACATCGTTTGGAGCAAAACATATTATTTATCTTTTAAAATAAAAAAAATTAATTTCAATTCAGATATTAACGTCGTGTCATTACGTTTCAGGTTTTGGATATAAATCGAAGTATTTTGTGGACTTATCTTGCGCCACATTTTTAATAAACGAATATTTACATTTTATTGATAATTTGAAAATATATTTTTTTAATTGCATAAAGAAAATAAAATAATATCAAAAAATATAATATAATCTACATAATGATTATTTCCCGGGAGTACTTCGAAAAAATTCGTGGGAGTTGGAAAAGATGGGGACTTTATCAAATTTCAGCAAACAAATTATACATCAAACATATAAATATATGCCTGTATCACTACACTAACATGTGTGTATGTTGTATTTATGTATTTATCTATATGTGTATTTATATATATTTATGTATTTTCTACATACAATTCTCTGTTACTTTTTATTAATTTGTTAATCTCTCTATTTCAATATATCTTATTCTCTAGGCTATTATTACTCTCTTCACGAGCGTAAAGACATACAAACAAAAATACGATAATGTAAATACAGACTTATTCGCAAAAACAGACTTATGTGCTTTCCAGAATTCAATACATTTTTTGCGTATTTTTTCTTAAACACGCTGCCCAAACACGTTATAATAACAGCAAATGAGTTATATTTGCAGCCGAATAGAATCAAATAAACTTTACTTAATACATGCTCCAATGACGCGATTTACTTGTGTGCAAACATTTAAAAAATATATTTTTTGTCAGCGTGCATAATCTCCCTATTGTTAAGTGTTTACAGTCGATCTAACACCGTCGGCTCAGTGGTATCGATTTGCCATGACCAGTTGGGTATTGCAAATCTAAATGCACAGAGTTGACCACAAATGTAGTCGTGACAGACAAGTGGTTAAATTGGTCAACCCTATTCTGAGTTATATTCTCCTGTTTCGACACCCTGTAATGTTTGCTGTTATTTCCATACCTGGATAATCAATCGGTGGCAACGAAACAATTAACTTGCACTCAAAGCAAATGCTTTCAATTGAGCCATCACTTTACGTTTAATTCGAACAATGTAGGGCAGTTTTAGTACAAACTGACCTCATTCACTATTATCGGTGTGCAGCCAGCAGTACTCTTAAGACGTCCACCCCACCACCACCCTCAATTACTTGCATTCCGGCGTAAGGCTGAGGTGTGTGAACTAAATAAAAAAAAAACTGTACCCTCACTTTGTGTTTTATATTTCCTAATTTTTTTTTTTTTTTGTATGGAAATAATGTAAAGTTACAAAAGAATTTTTTTTTTCAATTTAATTTCTTCTTCTTATTATGTGTTTTTTGTGTATCAAAGACATTTACGTTTTATTTACATTACCTACAAAAATGCTCTGCTTCAAAGGAACCCAAACCCTCTCGGAAATGGGAAAAAAAAGTCATGTATAGGTGCATTGAAACACACTCGTTTATCAAACGAAAAGACTACAAAACACGGCGCGCAGCAAAGGAGGAAACGGAAACGACGAGGAGGAGCAAGAAGAAGAAGAGCACGACATAAAAACAGAGGCAGAGGGTCTACCGCCATGGCATATTATGTTCAAAGCAAATACTGTTGCTACAAAAGAAAAGTACATTTCCGCAAAACAAATACATATTTTCTTTTCCTCCATCTGTCTCCTCAGTTTCTGTTATTTTCTGCTAAATATTTTAGAATATTTTAGTTCAAAAGGTTGTGGTTTGCAACACTATCTGTATGTGTTGGTACGAATGGGAATAGGAAGCAGCCATCCAACGATTCAACGCTCCAGCTACCCAGCCGTGCAACCATTGAAGCGGGTGCTTCAGACGGGCTGGCAGTCAGGCAGGCAGTTAACCAACCGGTTACAAGCTCTGCTGGTGGAATCTATGCATTTGCATGATTTAGCACCAAATTTAAATTCTTTTTATTCGATTTGTTTTTGTTTGACTGGTTTGCTTTTCTGCACTTTTTGCCAGGTTACCATGCTACCGCAGTTATTGGCTTAGTAAAAAACTGAATTCTTTGGGGCAGCAGATACAGAGTTTTCTGAAAACTACTTTTTCATATTTATTCTAGGCAGCCATTGCCCACACAATGCGAAAATGTTTCCTTTTCCTTGTAGAATGCTAGAATTTAGGGATGCCAAATTTAAAAACGAACCGGTGTTCCCCACGTTTTTCCCGGTTTTTTTCCCCACGCCGCAGGCAGAGAATACCAAAACTCCAGTCGAAGTGCAATTTTACAAGTGACGAAAATGGTGCCAATATGAAATAAAAATGGTGAAAAATGAAAAAAAAATGTGAATCAAGGTGATAAAGGAACAAAGACAATTAAAATATAAAAAGTTATAGAAAGGGCAAAAAAGCGACGAAAAGAAAAATTCTTTGAAATTGTACTTTTTGATCCCGATGGTACCAAAATCAAAAAAGATATTTTGGTTCTCAGAATCAATTTTAGTAAAGTAAAAAGACTCAACACAAAGAATGCACATAATCACTCTATTTAATGGTAATGCACTGCAAACAGTGCTTTCGTCTTTTGCCAGTTAATAACAATTTCTTTGTCAAAAGTTGGAACATTGCTTGCAATTTTCACACTATTTATTAGCCACGAAAGATCTCACGACATTGGCTGAAAAGTTTTTTTTTTTACCTGAGATTCTCACATAGCACGTCACTTAATGTGACATTAACGACATATTATTGGAACATCTTTGTTACAATCCATTCCACAATATATAAATTTTCAATTTACATAGGTTTTCTTCAAATTACGTACATTTTTGTTAAAACGAATATTTGTAAATAGTATAAAATTAGGGCCAAAAGTGCTGTATCATGGTTTCTATCACGAAAATGTACCAAAAAAAAGTACAATTGTATCATCTTTTGCATTCCTTATGTACATGCATTGACAAAATTGCACACATTCGCATGTGTAATACACATTGTGTGTATAAAATGGGGTGCTACTCCTTTTTTGTGTTCTCTCTCTCACTGTGTGAATTTATCTTATTCTCTTGGTTATTACTACTCTCTTGAAAGGTACAGAGATCCAAATACTTAAATATTTGCACTCAAATATTGTACTTTATAGATTTTAACACATTCATTGCGTGTTTTTTGTCAAAAACCCTATTGCGTATATCCGAATATCTAATATTAATAGCAAATGAGTTATATTTACATTGAAATAAGCTTTGTGTACAAGGAAATAAGCTTTACTTGCATTTTAAACAAAATATGTTTTATAGACTTAGAAACTATTCAACCGATGTACTCCAACCCGTTTCATTACAAAATCAATAGTGCTCAGATGGTTTAAAGCTGACTGAATTTCAGCAAAATCAATTAGTGACAACTCTATTTCCAGAAGTAGTCCGGCTCACTGGGCCCCTCGTTCGTGCGATTTAATGCTAACAAACCAGCAACTCTTAAAGTCAGAAATCATATTTAAAAAATAAATTCCATGAAATTGTTTACCAAATAATTTCCCAAAAAAAAATCAATATTTTTGTCGTTCATTATCATTTTAATATCTCAAGTTCTTAAAAAACCGTGTCAAATAACAAACCCGAATGTGGAAATCCAGTGTTCAGGTGAAACACTTATACTATTTTGGGTTGGATGTCTTCCGATCAACAACAATATTATTATCCAGCTTGGACTACCAGCTTCGACGCAATGTTCGCTACTGAGATCTGCTGCGTGAAGGACAATATTATTCTTATGAATTGCTCTGATCAAAACCTAATTTTAGAAAAATGAATGCGACACACTGGAAAAACATCCATCCTCCAGTTGATACTAGCTTTAATTCGATCGAAAACTACACCCTGAAAAATATGTCTTTTTTTAAATGTTTACACACAAGTATATGACGTGTTTGGCGGTTGTATCAACTAAAGCTTATTTGATTAGAAATTATTATTACGTGTTTGGGCAGAAGTAATAGCGTCTGTCTCTATGCTCTTTAAGATAATAACCATAGCCGAGAGAATAAGATGAATTGATATATAGTGATTTACAAATTGAAAAGAAATAAAAAGTTACACAAAAAGCGTGTATATATCGCTCCCTAAATACAAAAGTTTCACAACTCAAAATTCTTAAGCAACTAAAAATAAATGACTTTAGTTCAACGTGCAGAATATAACTGTAGTTTGTCCACTTAAAGAAGATACTAATGTAAAAGAAATGTTTGCCGTAGTTAGAGATGTTATTCTGAATTAATTTATGGAAATAAGTCAGTTTTGGAAAATATTGAGTTGTGACCCTTTTGTATTTAGGGTACGTTATGTGGCGAGCTGTGCACGGTATAATTTTAATACTCACTGACCGGGTTCAACAATTTCAAAAACGGTTTTTTCCCAAAATAAAATTAATGTTTTTTCTATGCAAGTTTTGCAAGTCTTTAAGATTACTCTGTTACTGATAATGTCACCGGTTGATGTTTTTACCAGAATACGACTCCGGTATTTCATTGTTCGAAAACCAAATGCCGGGTATCTGAAAAAAAAAAGAAACATTTTGCTATTCGACATCCCTAAGCATATTTACATGAAAGTAGAACTATACATGCAGAAGCATCGATGGGGAAAACATTGAGGATAGAGAGAAGTGTACTTTCTCCCTGGAGAAACAACCATATGAGCCAATCCATGCCCAAGTCGACAAACATAATTACATAGCGGAACAAAAAAAAATCTAAACAAATTTGAAGAAATTCACAAAAAACCCATTTCTAAAGTTTTTTTGGCCACTCTAAAATCGTATATTAGTAGTGTAGGTCCCTTTTGGGACGTTCATCTTGAATTGAAATCACTGATTTTCGAATGGTACTTATATCTTGAAATTGGGAACGTCACATAATTAATTTCTCTTTGAATAATTAAATTTTTTTTAGAATATTTTTGTATGCTAATTTTTTCAAAGACGGCAGTTTCCTGAAAATTTCCCACTAATCTCAACTATAGTTTTCACCGGTTTAGCTATGAATATCTCATATAATATATAAAGTTTAAAAAAATATTCATATTCTCGTATTTTTTTTTTACATTTTTGTTAAAGAATTTCAAAAATTCAAAAAAAAAGTGCATTTGCTAATCTTCACAATTACATATTTGGGCAGCATTTGAAATTCCTGCGTTGTTCTGATGATAAGAAACAAATGTGTGCAACTAGATCCAAAATTACATTACACGTGGGTAGAGTTCCCAATCTTTGTCGCAAGATTGTGTAAGATTGTTTGAGGCGTAACCGAAGGGGTGGGCCATATAGCCCACACATTACTGCAATTATTCCTTCCGAAAATTATTGTGCGAACCATCCGAAAACTCATACGGAAATGGCTCATGAATCGAATTTGTTGCAAAGACGCCTGTGGTCTAAAGTGATTCCTTCTATGTATTGCACTTTTGGGTCGTAACACCCTCTTAGCGGTAGGATGGGGGTACACCCCACCAAACTTGCTTGAGCTGATAACAAACGGCAAACGGACTCAAAAGCCTATCAGTACAGCGTGTGTCCAAATCGTCAACGAAATTCCAAATTTGTTTCCTGGAAATTCCCCTATTTTTAAAACAAGCATTCACAGATAATTTGAGAACCCAACGCATTTCAATTGTTTAGAAGCGTTAACGCGTTTTCAAAGTCTTTTCTTCCTTCAGTGCATAAAATACAATCTATTCGGACCTAGTTTCAAACGTCACCTTTTATATAGACCGGGTCTACATGCCTATCGTTGTATCTCGTCATGAAAATTATCTAACGAGAATTAAATTGAATAACAACATTTACGCTCGCTCATCAAATCCCCTTGTGATATGGGTTCAGTAAAATTTAAATTATCTCATTTCCTTCCCGAATTTTCCATCCAAACACAAAAATTAAATTTCATATTTCCGCATTTCAAAAACATCAGACATATTCTGCCCCATCAACATGTCGACTGCAGTTAATTTGCTAATTACGTCTACCGTAAATCTGTAAACAAAGCAAACAGTTTATAAATTCTCTCTAAAATAAAAAATAAAACAATACCCAAAACAAATACCAAACTAAAATGAAATTTGCATTCGATTTCATAATTGACTCGTCAGATAATTTCTTGGCTTCACATTCGGTATGAATTGCACGTCTGCAGCTGTTGTCAAACACACGACACACAGGAAAATACGTTTTTATTGAAAACATTCTACTGTCAATATGTGTGTCAGCCAGTCAGTCGGCATTTTCATTTTAAGAACAAGATATATCATTTCTTCGTATCGTAGAGAGCTCAAATAAACGTATGCAAACATGCATTTAGATTATAGATGCTGTGAGCTTAAACGTTTTCCAGAATAAATAAATCCAACTAAAGATATTTGAAGAGTTGAGAGGAGGAAATTTAATAGGGGAGAATAATTTAAAGAAATTCTGGTTCAGAATTAAAACTGCATTGGCAGAGAATGTTAATGAACGACGACTTCGATTGCTGGTGAACAAAAAAAAAGTTTATGATGTTGGCTAACTGGATATGTCTAGGAATCAGATCAGATACATATGTAGATCGCTGGCTATCAATGGTGTCTGCGATATAAAGGGTTTTCCAACAAGAGGTGTTATTGTGAATCACCCGTTATATCGGTAGCTGTCACTTTTGAAGCTTTTATTCTTTGTCATTTGACAAGTAGAAACTACGACATTTCAATAAAGCATTGAAATTATTAAAATTCACTACAAAAATGGTAAAAAAAAGTCAAGAAAGTCTTGCAGGAAAACTTTCCGGACCATGTTATCTCTCGAAAAGGTGATCACAATTGGCTACCGACATCTGGAGATTTAACACGTTGCGTTTGGGGCCACGTGAAAGATAAGGTCTACGCCAACAGTCCAGCGTCGATTCAAGACCTCACAGATGGAATTCGTGAGACTATCGAGGACATTTGGCCGATCGTAAGACCCTTACTCATACATATCTGGCTCCCGGGTATGGTGGCGTGCAGTGGATACAAAATCGAATCCGATTCCCCTTTCCCCTTTAAAGTCTAAAGCCAAAGGTATGATGGGAGCACCTTACATCCCTAAAAGCCCTACACTCATGAAACACGGTAAAATCCAGGCTCCTTAAAAACCGTGAATAGTTGGCCACTTTAACTATGACGTCCTTAATCGAAATCCTCGAAACTACCAAATGGTTGTATGCTCATGTCGTTAATTTCCAAGTATTTCCCAGTGTATTGCAATGGGTTAATTTATGGCCTCCGAGTGCACTCGCCCTCAAGACCCTTAAGATTCTGTTGTTTTAAAATCATTCTCGATTCGTTTACCATTTCAAAGTATTTTGGCAAAATTTTGTTGTAAAGCATCACATAGTCGACCACGATGGGAATTGGTCTTGCCATACTAGTTCCTTTTTTTTTGGGGTATATTCTACAAACGAAATGCCGAATAATGATAACGTCATTAGTAATCTCAATCCTTACCCCCATTCACATGAAGCATTCATCGAACTGATGAGACATTCCATTAATTTTAATTGTTTAACCGAGGAGGGAGGCGTAAGTCCATTAAATTCATTTTAACTATCTGTGGTATTATATCTATAATAAAAAGATCCCAAAAAAAATACATATATCCCGACTTAAAGTAGCTTATCCATTTGATGCCATGAATTATTCCTCTTAAAGCTAACATTTTTTTTTTTTGTTTAATGTCACGTCACGTATTGTTCGACTTTCGGCTTTTGTTGTCACAGCACAATTCGTAGCTTCCACTCTCGCTCTTCATTCGAAGTTTCCACTTGAATAAAAATGTATAAATAAGAAAAAAAAAACGAAAAATATTCCGCCTGTTGGTGACAAGGACAAAATGCATAAGTATTCGTATCAGAAGGAAGTCATGCCATTGCCGTCGACAAAAAGACATTTCACATAATATCTAGAGAAGACAAATTCATTATAGCAACCAATTCAATAGGTGTGTATGTGTGTGTGTATGTGTTTATTAATAACTTTATATACCGGTGTATGTGTATGTGTCTTGTCGAGTTTATAGACAAGTGTTTGGGTATGTGTGTGAATTTTCGACCATATAATTTGTTTAAGTCGTCAAAATTCTACATTTTGCCCCTAATCAATTTTATTAAGAATCTCGCGTACATTTGATTGGAGGTGTTCATTTTCTTAATAACGCCACATAGGATGAGAAAGAGAGAGGAAGGTAGAGAGTGCAGGCATGCATGCGACAGCAGACAACTTTCGCTGAAACATTATCATTCCATATGTCACCTAATGTGACGACAATGACATAAACACGCAACACTTTTTTCCACCATCGGAAGTGAGTGCGAAAACTGTCTGGCATAGTAAGGAGAATATGGGACCGAGCTACGAGGGACGTTTGAGTATCACTGTGAAAGTGGGAAAAAGAGATTTGTCATTTTAATAAATTTCAGCAAACAAATTAGCATCATATGCACAGTGTACTCTCTCTTTGCGGACACCTCTCATAAACGGACAATTTTTTCAATAGCTTTCCGCTTCAGTCCTCTTCTCATAAGCGGACAAAATGTTCAGTCTCTTAGGTGTCCGCTTGTAAATAGATTTTTCAGCATGTATGATTTCTAACTATAGCGATTTAATTGTGTTTAGAACATCAGACATTTTTCTGGTGTTTACAAGTAAACAGTAATCTCTCAGTCATGTAAAACTTCCCTATCGAAGTCTATTCTCAAAAACAGAGTGAAACTCCCTGAAGGTCCGTTCATAGTAGGTGAGGCTACACTGAAAAAAAAAAAACATTACATCAAATCATGGAAAACGGCTCTTTAAAAGCTCTACATTTAATTGATGCAAAAATTAGTTGACTTGATGAATAAATGCTTAAATTTTAAGTACTTATTGTGTATGGGATTTTTCTGCTTTGATCGAATTAAAGTATTTTTTTACATCAATCTTGCAAAAGAAAAAACTTTTCTTGCTTTTCAACAACGAAATTTTTGTCGGTGACATTGCACGACGAATATGTTTCTACATGTGTTTGTTTCTGCTTGAATTTGTTGGTGATATGCGCTACTAAATAGTAGGAATCATTGCAAAGTGTACCGATGCAGAAGCGAGGTAGCTTCCGAAATATAATCGTATACATTCGGTTAAAATCATAGCAACTACATAGCACGAAATCTTTTAAGAATGTTAATCAAATTGATGTAAATTTTTCATTAAATTGATGTCATCAAATTGCTGAACGGAAATGCAAAATAGAAACCTTTTTTTTTATTAAAATTATAATTTATGTACAATGTTCATTAAATTGATATACATTTTCCATTCAATTGATGAACAATGTTATCAAAATGATGCACGGAATTGAAGAACATTTAATGAAAATTTCTACATCAAATTGAAGAGAAGTGTAGTAGATTAGAAAATGATGTCCACATTCATCTAATTAATGTAAGAATTCATCAATTTGACGATCACTTTATTTCAGTGTAGGACAAATGCCCTAGGGGCTCGTGATCGTAAGCGTTACTATATTAGTGACTCTGGTGAGACCGTGTAGCATTATTTTGTTTGGTTGCTGATTTTTTCATGTTGTTTAATTGTTTGAATGCATTCCTTATTAGATACAATGTTATCCCCTTTCATTTAAGTATTCCTATAAAGAAGACAGTTAAAAAAAAGTAAAAGGTAACTGTAAAAAAGTTGTATAGGGTCAAAGTAATTTTTTCTAAAATCGCTATTTTTAGAAAAGTTGTTACAGCCGCACTATATTCGCTACAGAAAACACACGTTATTTAAAAAACTTTAGTACATTTGCCCTTAATATTTATGAGATAGAGTTCGACTAAATCGACACATTAAAAGACATTTTAATCCTCCGATTAGTGAGTCTTCCCGTTGGCATTAAAGTTAGCACATCACAATGATACCCAAGGGCGTTTTCGCAATCAGAAGGACCTTCATTAATGAATAAAAGCGAAAATCCTCCGTCGATTTTAAGGATGTATAACACATTTTAATTGTAAGATATGTGGTTTTATGATAACCTGTCGAAAATCGACACTTTTTGTCATTTTCGAATTTTTATAATTTAAAGGAAAAATTACGGAATAAACATTTGTTTTGCCGAAACTTGCATTCAATTTAAACTGCGCTAAATGTAAAAATTGTATGAACCTTTTTTAAAAAATTTACTTTCACAAAATATGACGTTTCGTTTTTGAGCTAAGACAAATTACGTCACAAATTTTTTTATTTTTTTTAAAAAACTCAAAACTATTAAGTGTTATTTTTATTATAAAGGAATGGCTTTTTGTTGTCCAGTGCAGTTTGATTTTTTGGGGTATTTTTATCTGAATTTTGATCCGGTACCATGTGAACTGACCGTCAAAAAGCCGCACCCAATTAAAATAAACATAATGGCACCCAAAATTAAAGGATAGTTTCTTCAGACTCTAAATATGTATTTTTGTTTTTTAATTAGCTTTAATTTTCCATGAGCCTTGGATGTTGGGTACTCAATTGAAATTGAATTTAATGAAAATCCAAATTTTCGGTAAATTTTAAGAATTGGCTGGAATGTTTGGGTAAATTCAGATGCAAACATAGCCTAGTTTGTCATCATGTTAGCATACTGTCAATGAATCATTTGGCCAGGCCAAACTCTTTGATTTCGCGGTATTTCTCTGTCCCAATTTGAGTCATATGAGGTTTAGCGTTGTATTGTGTGATGTGATTGACATCCACAAGTTGGATAATAATTAATCTCCCCCCTTCAATAACATTAATCCTTTAATCAATGTCTTGAAACTTTTCATTGTGACCATCGTATATGGACGTCGTACGATTCCTGCGAATGTATGTGAACATAATGGGTGCAAAAGTTTTCACCACCGTGTGTCAGACACAGCGACAGCAGAATGAATGAATGAATGGGCGAACATTCACAGGTTGACATTGGCGTGAAAGCCATGGCGACATTTGAATAATCCCCAGACTAAAATCGAAATGTGAAAATGTGGAAATGTGTCAATGTAAAACACAAACGAAGACAACTGATACTACTGGCGTTGATATTTCCTTAAAAGCGGCACCGCAATGTCAACACAAATTGAAAAAAATCCAACTTCACGCAATGTCCTAAAAGACATTAGGTGTTACAAAAAAAAAAAGAGCGCGGTTGACATATACTATACTATATATATAGATGGAATATTGTTGAAAGTGTCGGAGAAGGATTAGTTAGTACTCTGGTAAAATATAATAACTTAACATTCAAACAATGAGGTTAGCGAAAACTACATTACAGTAAATTTGTTTAGAAAATCGTAGTTTTAAAGTCAAATATTGGTAATACCTCACAGATAACCGGGAAATATACAGAGCACTATGATCAAAAAGTAATTTTTTTGTGCATAGCCACTTTTTGTTTATTTCAAATTCCGAAATATGTTAACCTTATTCAAAATGAATCTGGGTGGCCAATAGCCATACCCTTTTTGGTGGCACGCCATCAAAGTCAACTGATTGCACGTGAATTTGTTTTGTCAAAATTCGCGGTAAATATTCGTTGACTTTGAATGCTGGTGCGTTGAAAAGTGAAAGAAAATTAAATAGTGTTATTAACCAGGAGGTTTATAAAATTATGAATTATTACCACTTTGGCCAATTATTGTGTGTTGTTGAACGATTGGGTAATGTTTTGTTAGTGTATAATTTTAGATCGAAATTAATCATTGACTTGTGCTTCATGGATTGTAACTCTTGAATGACACACCATTGCAAAGAAGTGCATATGGAAAGTTATTGCATAAAAATGTGCTGATTAACGAGCATTTTAGCATTCTGGCTCATTTTTGTTCCATTTTGACAAAAACGGTATTTAGAAAACATGTATTTGGTAACAATCGCTCAAAAGGAGAAAATCAATAGAAACAATTTAAACGAAGGTCATATTGGTTTGATTGGGAAGCCGATTAATGATTTTATTAATTTATTAAAATAAACATATGACAAGTTTCAACCGAAACTTGTCGCGATTTAAAAAAAAACAACACACAATGGCGAGCAAGTAATACAACTGCTCCAATCCGAAAGATATTTCAAGAGCAGCTCTCAGATGTCCAAAATATTTTTAGAAACCAAATTGATAGCAATAAAAATAACGATGTTAGTGTATATCGGTTACTAGTAAGTTGTAATGCGCCTATGGCGCCCGTTGAAATATGGAAAAAAAAATTTTGTTGAAAAAAAAAAATTTTGTAAAAAAAAAAAAAATGTAAAAAAAATTTGTTAAAAAAAAAAAATTTTACTTGAAAAAAAAAAATTTTTGTTCAAAAAAAATTTTTATCGAAAAAAAAATTTTTGTTCAAAAAAAATTTTTATCGAAAAAAAAATTTTGTTGAAAAAAAAAATTTTTTGTGGAAAAAAAAATGTTGGTGAAAAAAAAAAAATTTGAGGAAAAACAAATTTTGTTGAAAAAAAAAAATTTGTTGAAAAAAAAATTTTGTAAAAAAAAAAAAATTTAAAAAAAAATTTTGTTAAAAAAAAACATTTCTGTGGAAAAAAAAAATTTGTTGAAAAAAAAAAATTTTTTTGTTCAAAAAAAATTTTTAAAAAAAATTTTGTTAAAAAAAAACATTTCTGTGGAAAAAAAAAATTTGTTGTAAAAAAAAATTTTTACTTGAAAAAAAAAATTTTTTGTTCAAAAAAAAATTTTTATTGAAAAAAAATTTTTATTGAAAAAAAATTTTTGTTTTCAAGAAAAAATTTTGTTAAAAAAAACATTTCTGTGGAAAAAAAAAATTTGTTGTAAAAAAAAATTTTTACTTGAAAAAAAAAATTTTTTGTTCAAAAAAAAATTTTTATTGAAAAAAAATTTTTGTTGAAAAAAATGTAAAAAAAATTTTTTTTGAAAAAAAAAATTTTTAAAAAAAACATGTTTGTCAAAAAAAAATTTGTAAAAAAAAAATTTGGGAAAAAAAATTTTGGTAAAAAAAATTATTGAAAAAAAATTTTTGTTGAAAAAAATGTAAAAAAAATTTTTTTTGAAAAAAAATTTTTTTAAAAAAAACATGTTTGTCAAAAAAAAATTTGTAAAAAAAAAATTTGGGAAAAAAAATTTTGGTAAAAAAAAAATTTGGGGAAAACACAATTTCTGTACAAAAAAAAATATTATTTTTTTTATTATTATTATTTATAGAATTTATATAGAATTATAGAATGCCTATTTAAATTCCTACGTACTGCGTGACGGAGTCAGTGAATCAGTGTCGAGGGTAAATATATATTAAGATATGGCGATATAGTGGTCCGATCAGAACGAAATTTTAGGGAGCTAAAATAGATAGTTTCATATTTAGACTTTATGCCAAAAAAAAAAAACCGTTGGTGCGCGACCAAAATCCTATCGTCTATTCTTTATCTTCTTATAATATTCTCTTTCTAAACTCTAAACTCTCTCATGGTCACCTACGCTGACGATACAGTCACAATGAATTAAAAAAAAAACTGTCATTTGCGATTTTTTTGGAACCTCTAAACCCATCAGAACGATATACTTAATGAGAATTTTAAAATTAAAAAAAAATTATACCTTTGTTTTTAATTTTTTGAATTTTCTTAAACATATCTAAACGTAGATAAACTTAAAAAAAATTAAAGTTACGCATATACTTTTCCTCCCCAGTCGACCACGAAGTTGACCATTTTTTTAAAGAAAATTCCCAATTTGAAACACAATTTCTCGAAAAACTTTACCGATTTTGTTTGTGCCTTTCTTAACAATTTTCCTTTCTTAAAAATATTCCCTTACTAGATTAGCGTCTCTCCAGAATAGTGGAAACAAATTTTGTACAAATCACAATTGTGAGGATTGTAACCCCCATTTTAGGAAGTATTATTTTAATTGAAATGCTTTATTTTGCTTAATTTTTTTTCGATTTCTAATGCCAAGACTAATCATCAAATCTTCAAAAAAAATGTATATTTCAATAAGTCATGTCGTGAAAATGGGTTTAATTTAAAACAATAAAAAAAAATCAAACAATTGGCCGAAGAGTTAAAATTTCGTTATTGGCAGACTCACCAAATTTTAAACGGTTACTATTTCTTCAATTCACCACACATTGAACGGAACGACAGGAGACATGCCTTATATCGATGACACAAACCAATTTTTTTGCAAATATCACCAACAGCTGTTCGGCACATCCTGCATGTGAGGTATTGCATTGTGATATTTGCGATAGTGTGGGAATTTGCTAATAATAAAATCACTACAAATATTAGAAAAGCTTTTAGAGAATTCGATATTTTTCAAAACAGTTATAATCGATAAGTCATAACAGTTATTCTGGGAGACAAGTATAACAAAAAGCTTTAAGTAGGAAAACACACAAATTTACTTACCTCCTATTGTTACACTAACATGGATTGGTAATTAATTTTATTAGACTGAAGGTGGAAACTAATTGAAGACACATTCATTACAAATTGTTTTCAGCGGACCGACAACGAAATAATAACATTTCACAAAAAAATTTTTTTATTTTTCTACTAAAAATCACTATACTTCTCACAAAAACGAATCTGTTTAACCGATTCTAAAGATTTGTTCGAATTGTTGTTGTTTCTTAAACCGAACAGGCCACGAGCACAACACACACACACGCACGCGAACACAACTTTGATACATCGAACGAACAACCGACCGCCGACCGACACACAAATTACCATTCTTTACGCACATTCCTACATTTCCCTGACAAATTGTTTATACCGACGATACACTTAATCAACTACAACAACTTTTAACAATTTTCATATAATTGTAATAAGTTTTTATATGATTTTTTGTATTTTCCACTTATTGGCTCCAATTTGTGTGTTAACACAGTAAAAGCGCGGCGGAAGAACTGATTTTTGTTACTTTGTTTGTTGTTAGGCCAACTATGAAATTTGCATGGGTGTAAAAGAGACAAATGCATGCGCAAGTGCAAAAGGATAAGAATGCATTACATTGGGGATATCGAAGATGTATGGATGTAATGTTGCCACATCGATTGAACGGAGGTTGTGTTTCATGCTATTGACAGGTGTGGTCACTTTTTCATCGAATTCGAATTTAGGCGATTTTAGTAACGTGCGCTTTTTACATGACAGCATTTTATAGCGTTTTGATGTGAATTTCTAAATTGAATCGTCTTTGAACAAAGTAAATGTAAAAATTTGTGTTTAATGTTTATTCACTAAGATAATGAGTAAAACTACTTTCTAAAAGTAGACAAAACAGCAATATTCGGTAGCATAACGAAATGTGCTTAGGAGATATCGAGGAACCTCATTGCATTAAATTTTAAAATAAAATATCAAATATTTTTTCCAGATACAGAATTTTTTGTACCTATAGAATATTTATTATATTTATCTGTTTTTATGACAAGATATCCATTCGCTTGAAACATATTTGTTGAGTGGCAGATCAAGCAAAGTGGGAAATGAAAATTTTAAAAAATTACCAAAAAAAAAATCGTTGTTTACCTTAATGCCTAACAAAAATATAATTATTATGACGAACTAAGGGCTGGCCATTTATTAGTTTTATTTGCCTGATACAATAAAAGTACATAATAGTTTTGCTTAGTGTTTCTAAATGCTCGTTTTGAAAGAAAAATATTTAATAAAGGGTTATCCATTTTGTTTTTTAAAAGTAAACGTAAATAAAACACTACATCATTAAAATGACCACCACGCGAATTGTTGCAAGCATAGATTCTTTTGAGGTTATTTTGTACCAATTTTTGGCACATATTGGGTGGTATCTCAGCCATAACTTGACGAATGTTGGTTCTTAAGTGCTAAAGAGTTAAAGGTTTATCTGCATAAACACGGTCTTTCGCGTAGCCCCACAAAAAAAAAAGTCGAATGGTGTCAAATCGCATGATCTTGGTGTCCAGTTGATGTCGCCACGACGAGAAATTACGCGGCCAGAAAATGTCTCTTGCAATAAAGCCATATTCGCTCGAGTTGTGGGGCATGTGGCACCGTCTTGTTGAAACCACATATTCTCCAAGTCGTATTCTTCAATAGCAGGCAAAAAAAATCGGTTATCATACGACCATAACGCTCCGAATTGACGGTGACATTCGTTCCCTCGTCGTTTTCGGACCAAAGAGCGCACCAAACAGTGACTTTTTGTGGATGTAATGGCCTCTCTTCAACTACTTGAGGATTCTCAGAACCCCAAATACGACAATTTTGTTTATTAACATACCCACCGAGTGAGAAATGTGTTATCTCCTCTTAAAGCACGATATCTGGCTGTGCCAGAATCACCATTCTTGTAGTAGGTTTTAAGAATTTTTACGCGTTGTGTGATAGTTAAGCGATCCATTTTCGTCCATGTCAGTCTTCCAACTGAAAAGACAAATAATTGGTTTAACAACTTAGTTTGACAGATGTCGAATTCCAGCCCTATACTTTTGAAATCACGAAATGGATAACCCTATATTTCAATTTACGTGGTCAAATATTACGATTTTTGTCTGCTTTTGGGTCGTTTTACTCGTTCTCCTACTCTTCTGCTTGTTAAATAAAACATTAAAACGGACAAATTGTGCTCAAATTCCCCACAGAAACGCTTATGAATTAGGAAATTTTAGTTCATAAATGTAAACGCGATTTTATTTAGTTAAAATGTTGTCAAGTTAAAACGCACAATTCTAAAATCGTCTAAAGGCAAATTCGCAGAAAAAGAGATATGGCAACATTAACCATACACCTTATGTTTCCCAATCCTCATCCTTTTGCACTTGTGCGCATGCATTTGTCTCTTTCACACCCATTAAAATTTCGTACATTGTCGAACAAGAAACAAAGCAACAGCAATCAGTTAATCAGTTCTTCCGCCGCGCTTTTACTGTGTCATCTTACAAATCGGAGCTAGTTAGTTAACAATTGCGAAAAAAAACGAATGAAAAGTTATTAAATTTTAAAGAAAATTGTGAAAAGTAATTGTTTAATTAAATGTGTTCTCGAAAATATAAGAAAATAATTGTAAATTGTGTGTCGGTCGTCAGTGGATATAAGAGAGCGATGTTCGCGTGTGTATGTTGCGCGAGTGCAGAAATGGTGCGTGTGCGGTTAAAGAAACTTATAAGGTTATTGACAACAACAATACAAAACATCTACACAGCAGAGAATATGCTAACAATAACAATTGGACAAATTGATAAAAAAAAATGGTTAGTCGTTTGGAGAGGAGGAGGTTGTAATTTTTAGTGTGAAGAATGAAGTGTTGGTGAAATGTTATTCGTGCGTTTGAAACAATTTACAATGACTTTGCGTAAACTACGTCCATTTTCGGTTTATTAAAATGAAATGCCGATCGATTTTACTATAACAAAAGGTAAGTTAATTCCTTAGTTTTTTTAATTCAGAGTTTTGTGCGAATGAAAAAAATTGTATATTTGCTTGTGTAGATATTTGAAATGACTTATCGAATTATAATTTTTTTGGAGAGATTATCTAATATTTTGCGACGATTTGGAGCGAATTGATGTTTAGCGAATTATCACACATTCGCTACACCATCTGCATGTGACGATTAGCATTGTGTGATATTCGCGAAAGCTTCTGTTAGTGTCATCGCTTCATGCGCGTCTCCTGTTGTTCTATTCAAGTAGTGGTGAATTGAAACAATCGTAACTGTTCGAAATTCGGAAGTTTGTTATAACGACAATAACGACAATTTTAACTGTTCTATTTGATCAATTATTTTTACTATTGTTTCAAATTAAACCTTTGTTTTCATTTATATGAACATTTGTTAAAACGCAAATTTTTCTTTCTCAAATTTATGTTTGATATCCGTTTTTTTTTGCCAGACGGAAAAATTGAAGGGACATATTAGACGATCCCATGGGGGAATTGGACATATACAGTGTACTCTCTCATAAGCGGACACCTAAGGAACTTACAATTTTGTCCGCTTATAAGGTACAATAGAGGACTGAAGTGGATTGGTACTGAAAAAAGTGTCCGTTTATGAGAGGTGTCCGCTTAAGAGAACTCTCTCCTTACATAGTAATTGTTTTTTTTATTTTCGCATGTGCCTTAGTGATCTGATAACGTTGCTATACATCTGGATCGAGGTACAGTGGCTCAGATTCCATTTCCATCGGACAAAAGTTCAATAATAAGTAATCTAGTAAATCTATTCAAAGTCTAGAATGGATTATTTAGGTGTATACTGAGTACAGTCGCTAAATCCTGTTGCTGATCCTGACCAGCTTAATAAATAAGTTCCAAGCACTGTGGTCTTGAACGATCGTTCGTGACTTCTTCCACTTGATCCCGCCACCGGTGTCTCGGTCTCCTCTCTGTGCCATCCGTGACAGTTGTCATCCAACGAATTTCCGTCTGGAGCGTAACAAACATCCACCTTAAATATATGAAATATCATAAAAACTTTATATTTAAGATGTGTTTTATGACTCAATGTGTGTACTTTCTATTTAAAATGTATTTTATGACTCAACGTTAGAACTTAATTAGTTATTTTAAAATGTAGACAACACTTGTTCGTCCCAAGTGTGTAAATATTTGTGTTGTTTTCCCAACAAATGATAAATGAATGAAGTGATAAAAATACAGAAACGGAATAATTACATTTGTTGGGTTTCTTGGGAGACACTTCGTTGTCATCTGTGTGTTTTCAAGCCATATGTGAACAACACCAGCAATCACACACATTCAACTCGAGTACTACACTCCAGTGTATAGAAATTGTTTCAAGAACTATTCTACAATAATCCTTTTATTTTCCTTGCAATACGAAGTGCGGGTGAAGAGGCTGCGGTTGCTATGAAATTGTTTTGTTTTTCCAGTCATAATGTTCTGTTAGACCACGTCAGTCATTCTTTTGCAGTTTGTGCTTCCTTTTCCAGCATTACATTTATTATTTATTAATTTAACAATTTCTTTTCTGCCAGATGATAAACAATCATTCATCTTATGCGTGACCAACATCCACATACGAGTACACACAGACACAAATAAACATCCATCATTCCTTCGGAATCCGGTCCGGTGCTGTATTCTCTATTATGTGCAGGAAAAGTAAATGCTCTATTTTTAAATTTACTTTATACATTTTTAATTATAATTAATTAATGTTAAATTCCGTAGAATTGTTCACACCTGTTACTATTAGAGTGGGTCACGCGAACGGAATTGGTAATGAAATCCGTGTTGTTTTATAAAATAGTTTCGATTATGGCTGAAACAGTTCAGTTCAGCTTGTTGATTTTATAAACAAAAATCTGCAAAAAAAGTGCCATTGAGTGGATTTAGATATTAATCTTGAGCATTACCAAAATCGCAAACGGAATACTAGTGCGCTTTAAAGAAAACATCAAATTTATAAAATTGTCGCAAGCGCGAATTTCCCTTATTCATTTCCCTCTTCTTTGGCCTCTTTTGTTTTTTTGCAACAGCTGTTGTCAAGCCCTGTAAGCATCGGACATTTTTGACAATTTCTATAATTTTTTACATTTTAATTTGAAAACGATTTCGCACGTTTGACCCCATTCTGTACTTTTTCTACTGCTTCTTATTCCCTTTACAACGCAATTCTAACAGCAGTTGCCATGCATATTCCTACTTCTCAATTCCTACTTCTCAATTTATTTTTGCGTATTTTGATGGGTTTTGGGGACACATTTTTGCCCCATTCCAATCCGAATTTCCAAATATTATGGTCATACAATGAATCTCACGTTTAGACAAAAATTTCTAAAGTTTTACTATATGTAATAGTTCGATGTCAGGCAATTCCAATCTTTGGATCGACAAAAATATCAGAAGACATTACAGGGCCGTTAGCCACTTATTTAGCTATCTAGTTTTCGGCCACTTAATATGGTATGTAAAATTTTCAATAACATCCCATGAACACGAACATATCCCCTTTACCGGGGCGAAGACTTTAATTATAATTTAAGGCGCGTCGTACTAAAATAAACATACACAAATATATATCGAAGCCGAATATTCGAAATTTTAACTAAAATCGTACTTAAAAAAAATAAGTAAGATTCGGAGTTAGTTATTCCTAAAACAAGTATAATTGGGATAGTTTTAAAATCAGAATTCTTATAATAAGAATAAAATATGTACTTGATTTATTTGTTTTGCTTTATTGTTTAGCGTTTTTCGATCTATGCACTAGTAAACAGTAGTTCTCGTTTAATTGCGGAAGACTATAGCACATAATAAGCAAATGATTGGAGAAGAAATCATTGAAAATAGGTGTCGATGTATTTAAGTCTAGTTAAGTATTTATTAGAAACATTTGATTCAACTATTTTTTAATATAGAAAACTGAGGCCGGATAAAAGTCTACATTATGAATTTAATATTCTTAGAACAAGAATATTGTGATATCAATTTAATCTAAATATTCCTTAAATCATCCCCCGTTTCCGATAATTTCAAGTATTTATTCGGGCCTAAAGTAATCAAAGTGGTCCAAAGTGGTTCTGAGCTTGGTTTTTATTAAAGAATGTGACGAAAACTTACTTTCTGCAGCTGCAGAACATAATAGCAGTTTTCATTTAAAGCAGTTTTCATTTAAACTGTTTTTAATTCAAGAAATTGTCTTCCAAATAGAATTAATATTTAAATCTTCAGGAAATATTCGTTTCTCTGAGAAGTTATAAATTCCCACAATTAAATGAAAGATCAGAAAAATTTTAAATGGATAAATCTTCACTCGATAGAACCTTTTCTGAAGTCAAAATGATTAATAGCTTTATGTCCTTACGTTCAAAATCTCTTGATTTGATCCAATAGTTCAACATACAAATTTAAAATATTAGTTTTTATTTCAATAAATTCCAATTAAATTTAGTTCCAATTAAAAATTTTGAAATGTGAAGTTGATTATTTTTGTTTTTATAATCAATTTTAAACCAATTAACTCCTTTTTAATAAAATTACTTTCAGACTCTTAACTCTTTGTTAAGATTTTTAAGTATAGGTAAACTGTATGATAAGAATGAAAAATAAAACTTAATTTTACTAGTCATTCCATGTGCAATGTTTACTGCTGTACTCCTTGAACTTTATAAAAACAAGAGATAAAATATAATATTGAACTTTCTCATTAGTCGACAATTCTTAATGTTACACCGTTAGGCGATAGCCATCTGGTTGCCGCGAAATTATTATTATAAAAAAGTGTAATTAATGATAATTTATACATGTGTGTATAACCAATATTGTATGAAAATCAAAATATTCCAACATACAAAAAAATTAAAACTTTGTCTCAATGCGAAAAATAAGTTTTTTGTTTCCAGATAATTTCTTGTAATGCAAAATACGTAAGAAATTCAAATAATGTATTAAATCTAAAGTACACGAAATATCACATAGACATTTTAGAAGATAAATATATGAGCATTTCCTAACATACTTAAGTTGACTCTGTGACCTTTCGGATATTCAACACCACCATCTACAGTTGCATTGCCAGATACAGAATTCGAAAAGTAGAGAAAACTGAATATTTTGTCGGTATAAGCAATAAATTCAAATTGTTTTCTGTGTCACAAAATGTTACCGTAGATGTTGTTTTGGTAAGACCTTAGGGAAATCTAAATAACTAACAAGAAGACCACAGTAAACGCTGTACAACCAGAGAGAGAAGCTGACCAGCTCGCAACCGACGCGCAGTCGATTGTTTCAGCTATTTGGCCCGCCGACGATGTAATCAACTGCCTTCGGCAGAAGTTCTTCATCGACGCAATCCCCTTAGCCCTTTGTATTAGATAATCATAGTGCTCATTATTTGGTGTGGTGATTTAGAGTTTATATTAGCTTTGGCAATTCTATATAACATTGATCAGTGATTGCTGTTGTATTAACGTAATCCAATGTCTTAAAGAAATATAAGAAATTATCTTCCACTAACCGAAAGTGTCCAATAATTTCGACTCGGATTGCTGCACTAGCAAATATGTGTTTTGGAGTCCCAGCACCATCAGTTTCATCGCAGCAAGCATTTTCATTTGCTGGGAATAGCGTTTATGAAAACAGAAAATAAAAAAGAAACATTTGTTCATCGAAACGTATTTATCGACAGCAAATATGAATTTTAATTGATGATTTCTTTTAAAAAATGTTTTCTGTAATTTTTTTTTTTTGGAACAGTGCACGACTGCAGCCGACATTTAGCCACCGCGGCACAATAGTCTGAATTCATTTCCATCGGCCAAAAGTCTGTAACTTTTGATCAAGTAAAATATTTTGAGTTCTGTAATAAATTGTTTGTAGGCAATTAATGTTATCATTAAAAATCAGTCTTTGATATATTTTGTAGAAATATTTCCAAACACTTCATAATAAAAATAAAAGTTAAGTACAATAGGTCTTCAAATTGTGAGCTACAATTCGACAAAAGCCTTTTTTTTAAATTTAAAAAAAAAGTGCAAACTTTTTAAATTTGAAAAATATGATTTTTTTTTAGATTGTTACAAAAAATACAAACAAATTGTTTCCCCCTAAAATCGAAAAGTAGTAAATTACAGTAAAAGCTCTACTCGCGGACAGTTCCCGTAGACGGACAAATTTCTCGGTCCCATGCGGTATTTTTAGAGCAAAGTAATCTCCGCTGGCCGGACGGACAAAATCACTACAACCGTCGGTGTCCGCCCACCCGAACCTTTCACTGTATTCTAATGTGGATTGGTGATAATAGTTTACTCCTTTTCTACAATATTTTTTTTTTATAGAACTCAAATGTTTACTGCTTGCTACTGGCAGATGAAAATGGACTCAGGATCTTACTGAATCTTCATATTCTTACGGAGCACAATCCAAAAAGTCGTAATTTTTCACCTTAAACCGTCAATACTCTATACTCTGAATATAAGCAAAAAGTCGGGGAATCCCGGTCGTCTGGAAACCCTATTTTCGGTCATATTCTTGGGCCGCTGACAAGCTGCAGAAATGTTGCATTCAAAACATCTGCACACTCTACGTGTCTATTATTACATTCCAATTTTCATCTCTACACGAAGTTATGTCAGTGAGCAAAATTTCCAATAAAAATAAATTACATCCAAAAATATTTTTGGTCCTGTGAGTTATGAACGTATTATGAACCATTGAACCGAACCAAAACCATGAGTTCATGAGTTCCTAAGAACAATTTTTAAAACAGAACCAAATCGACTTCCAAAATGGTTTACATGCCTGGTTTCTTGATTGATGTTGAAAGAATTATCTCGGATTAATCTCAGTATCCCCACTTTGCCTACATTTCATTTATTTTTCTCTTCCTTTGGAATAAACGGAAAGAGGAACCTTCAACACAGCTTGCAAGGCCAAAAGATTTTACCTAAGACACTTTCAAACCATTTTCAAAAAAAAACATGTTTTCTTAATTTCTAAAAAAAATATGAAGAGCTCATGACAAGTAATTTCAGGTTTAAAATCACATTTTAAATATTATTATATTTTATTTTTATAACTAATTATGTTCTCTTTACATTTATGTCCATCACACATGTGTGTATATAAAGGTGTATGAACTTATCGCATTGCTAATAATTATGAAATAATTCATGGATCAGACATTTGTATTATTGGGGTTGAATCACTACCATGTCCTATAATAATAAATGACCATCTCATGTGGCTATCTAAAGTGTTGATGTTCTTAATAATTTATAAATTTAGAGGTATTGTGAGATAAATCGAATTTTATTAATAGGCAGGTATTGTTGGGATAATATTTATGAAATGTGCAGAGATGTCACAATGGAAAGCCAATCTGACCAACATAAGAGTATTCAGTCAAGAATTAATTGGAAATCAGGAGGCAAGTGGTTATCTTGAATATTTTAAATATTCTAGAGGACTAGTAACTTAAAAACAATATATATTAAACTTACAATTATAACTTTTGAACAAAATTTCTGTGGACAAATATGCAAATTCTTACACCATTTCAGCATCCTATTCGTTCTCCGATCTTCGATCCACTTCTAAACCAGTCACGAAGCGGACATTGTACATATACGAAAAGGCACGTTGGGCCGAGCTCAACAATTTCTATCAGCATTTTAATTGGAAATTATGTTTCCTAGACAATAATGTCGATGCTGCTGCTGAAATGGTCGAGAAAATAATTCTTCATGGAATAAACACGTTGATTCCATCGAAGACTACTTCGAATAAACCTTCAAAGAATTGTTGGTTTAATCAGACATGCAAAGAAGCTGTCAGATCCAAAGAGGAAGCGTTCAGAAATTGGCGTTTAAATAAAAACGTCACTACTGAGCTGCTACGTAAGCAGGCAAGATCCAATTGTGCCAGAGTGCTTAGGCGTGAAAAACTTCTCCACGAACAACGCCTTCGTGCTAAAGTTCTATCTTCTCCCAGGGGTAGTAAGAGCTTTTGGGCATTTGTTAAAAGAGTAAGGGGCAATTCTTCATCTTCTATCCCAACTCTCGTTAACGATGACCAGATATTCACTGACCCGGTTGACAAAGCTAACCTTCTGGCTGAAATATTTGCAAAGAATTCATCTTTGCCAGACAGCAGTCAACCACTCCCCGTAATCGAAAATGTATCTACTTCGATGCCTCAGATATTTTTTCGATCACGTGGGGTCAAAAGGGTTCTTGCAGATCTCAATGTAAACAAAACTCCGGGCCCGGATGGCATTTCAGCACTTGTCCTATGTAAGTGCTCTTCGACGCTAGCTCGTCCATTGCGCAATCTTTTCAACATGTCGTACCGTGCTGGTATTTACCCTTCATGTTGGAAAGTTGCCAATGTTCAGCCGATCCCCAAGAAAGGTGAGGCTACTAATCCTGCGAATTACCGTCCAATTGCAATATGTTCTGCGCTCTCGAAGGTTATGGAGAGCATGGTTAACCACCATCTTGTTAAGTATTTAGAGTCTAACGGCCTTCTAAATGATCGACAGTATGGCTTCCGTAGAAATCGATCTACTGGAGACCTGATGGCGTTCCTTTCGGAGCGATGGAGTCGATCTATTCACGCCCTTGGTGAAAGTAAGGTCGTGGCTCTGGATATTTCCAAGGCGTTCGATAGGGTCTGGCACGGAGCACTCATATCAAAACTTATTGCTTTTGGTGTCGGTAATATCTTCTCTCGATTCATATCGAGTTTCCTCAGGGATCGCTCTATACGAGTTGTTATAGATGGGGTCTCATCCAACGAGCATAGGTTGACCGCAGGAGTTCCACAAGGCTCTGTCCTCTCTCCCTCTCTATTTCTTATTTTCATTGACGACTTATTGGGTCAGACTGTGAACCCGATCTACTCCTTTGCGGATGACAGCAATCTCTGTCATTCATACTCATTTGATCATCGGCCAGGTCCTCTGGAGGTCGAGGACAAAAGGCGAATGATGAATGACTCACTTAACCGCGATTTGGCGACGATTTGTGAGTGGGGCCAAATGAATAGAGTAGATTTTAATGCACAAAAGACCCAGTGCTGTTTGTTGTCACACAAACGTTCACCAGATCCAGCATCGTCGTCAATTTCTATGGGTGGTGTGGATATCGACGAATCAGACACTCTTGATGTTCTGGGCATGAAGATACAGGGTGATGCTCGCTGGGCTAGCCATATATTCGAAGTGTCGAAAGAAGCATTCAAGTGTTTGGGCTTTTTAAAGCGGTGCAAGAAATACTTCACCCCATCTGATCTCGTAAATATTTACACCACCTACATCCGGCCTAAAATGGAATACAACTCGCATATATGGGCAGGGGCTCCATTAACATCTTTGAAGCTTCTGGACCGTGTACAGAGGAGAGCGGTGGTGATGATAGGGGATGGTAGGGTATCCAGCTCTATTGTCTCCCTACAGCACCGCCGAAATGTGGGTTGTGTATCGCTATTCTATAGATATTTTAATGGTATCTGTTCAGAAGATATCCGTCGTCTGGTCCCTGACGTTAGAACATTTAGTCGGAATACACGGCTATCCAGGGTATCTCATCCGTTCATTGTCAAATGGCCGGTTGACCGGACGACGCACTATAGAGAAAATTCGTTCTTCAGCCGGACTGTTCGTTTGTGGAATAATCTTCCAGTAAATGTGTTTCCTGCCAGTTGTGACATTCAGAAATTCAAAACAAATGTCAACAAACACTACTCCCTCTTTCCTCCTTCCGATACCCTAATTTCCTTCCGCTAACACAATGCATTGCATTTATAGGGGGCATCCCCTGAGTGTTGGCCAGCAAAAAAAAAAAAAAAAAAAAAAAATCAAGGACTAGGGGTGTTGGTCTTTTTTTTTGTATTTTACATATTTTATGGTGCAACTCAATTTACAAAAAATGTTTGGCTTAAATTTGCTTAAAGATAATTTAAATTTACAATTATCTGGAATTAGTGAGCTAGAGGACGATAGAATTTGTATAGTCACTGACCGGGAACTACCGTTGAAAGGCGGCTGCGAACGGCTACTGATTTTCCATAAGAGTTTAAAACGGCTTAGAGATTACTCTCTCTTTCTCTCTCTCTCTTAAAGTCTCCAGCATTTACGAAGAGGAAAACAGCTGCTAAAAATGTATGATGGTAACAAGTCACATTCGAGCTATGATAAAGTAGGCGTCAATAAATTTAAATTAAAAAAAAAATTGACCACAAAAAATAAAAATTCGTTAATTTTCTTACTCAGGGGACCACAGTAAATCAAAAATGTATAGTGGTTATTCAGTGTGCAGTGTAATTCGGCATTTTCCCGTCACAGAAACAAGATTTTTCTAAATAACTACAGAACCTATGTCAGCCGATATCGTTTCAAATTGCATAGGTTTTCATGTCATCACTGACAAAACAAATTTCATTATTTTTACAATTATCGTGTTTTCCTATATTTTTAAAAAAAATATTTACAATGTCTATGAAATATTTTATTTTTTAAGAAATTCATATCTCCTACGAAATTTCTTCATATAAATTATGAAAATATTTCGTTATTCGAAAAAAGTAAGAAATCATCAAGAATATGGTCGATTTCGGGCAATTATTATGAAAACCTTTACATGTTTTTTCTTTGACGCATTCACAGGTATTCCCTTTACAAAATTATCTTTTAAAAACGAAACGAATGACCCAAATAAATCCTGCCACTGTTCAAGAAACAATGATGCAACGTTGCATATTTCATCCGGACACTCGCCGAACAACTGAACTATCAACAATCATTGCGATAAACAACACGGGATAACCCGTGTTGGGGCACATATTGCAATCTCGAAATTGCAACATATTGTTTATGTCAAATGGAAACCAAACAGGAAATAGCTGCAGCTGCAGCAACAACAGCAACACATGATATTCATTTCAGTTTTACACTGAAGCCACTACCGAACCAAAAAAAGCAGGAACAACTATAAAATGAAGAATGAATTGCATAATAAAAATAAAATAAAAACAAGTAACAGCATCGTTAAAAATCGACTGGAACGAATGTTGCACACCCTGCACTGGAGATCGACTGACTAATGCTGAATTCGTTTCTCAAATAAATGTTTGCATCATACTCGGAAAATGTCACACTCCCACAGTCCTTGACTACACGCTGAAAAAAATGGCCATTTTAACAAATTTCCGCACACAAGTTCGCATCAAACATATATATATTTTTCCATACCACAAAAATTAACTTGTTTGTAGGTGATAAATATCAAATGTATATGTATACATTTTTATTTTATTTTTTCAATTTATGAATTTCTATGTAACAATCCATCTCATTCTCTCAGTTATTCCTTTTATTCTAAAGAGCGTAGATGCCAACACAAAGTTACGAAAACAGCTGCAAATACACTCTTCTGTTCACTCGAATGTTGTACTTCGTTGAATTTAGTAAGTTCGTTGTCAGTTTTTTCCAAACACATTATTGCTTATACACAAATATGTAATACTAATATGAGCTTTGTGTGGAAAGAAATAAGCTTTACTTGCTACAACGACCAAACACGCGTTTTACTTGTGTGTAAACATTAAAAAAAGACGTATTTTTCAGCGTGTACAACTTATTTTTTTACAGAACCTAAGTTTTGTCAAATGTCATCTGAGCTTAATTGTTGTGGTCTGTTTTAAGAAACAGAATGACATGGAGCTTTTTTTCATATTTTAAAGGGTTCCCCTTTTCAATATGTTGCAAGCGGCAGGACGAACTAAATATTCTTCCATCCTACAGAGGAGGGGATACAAATAAAAATACCGACTTTCTCTCTTTGTCTCTTGCTCGATACAACAGTGGCTTTCTGTGGCTCGATATAATCGGGATGATGGGGCATCTTACACACCAGAGCAACAACAATCGCTTGTTGTTATCATCCTGAGACACACACACATCCCGTCTGACGATGAACGGAAATTGCACAATAGCAGATTCTTACAATTGTTATGAAAACCATTCGCATTTAAAGAATGTTGTAATGCAACAATAAAAAAAAATTGCAAAATATTTTATTGTTGCTAACAGAATGTAGTGCATAAAAATGAAATACTTACTTTACTCTACATTGAAATCTACACACATACCATCACACAAATACATGTAGCAACGTTTATGTTCCTTTACATTAGGGTTATGGCTCCTTTTTGGTGGCAGATTATCTTAATATATATTTACCCTCGACACTGATTCTCTGACTCTGTCACGCAGTACGTAGGAATTTAAATAGGCATTCTATAATTCTATAAATAATAATAATAAAAAAAATAATATTTTTTTTTTTTGTACAGAAATTGTGTTTTCCCCAAATTTTTTTTTTACAAAAAATTTTTTTTTACATAAATTTTTTTTTTCAACAAAATTATTTTTTTCCTCACAAATTTTTTTTTTCAAGAAAATTTTGTTTTCCAACAAAAATTTTTTTTGAACAAAAATTTTTTTTTTACAAAAATTTTTTTTCCCCACATTTTCGAAATTTTTTTTTACAAAATAGTTTTCTCAAAATATTAAAAATAGGGCAACACTTCAGTATAAGCGGGACAAGCCAAAAAAAATGCAGTTCCCTTCGAAATGACCCCAAAATGATAATGAAAATTGGGGCTGGGGACAGATGGGGGCGTGGCATCGAAAAAACTCCCCCGCCCACTTATTTCGACAGTATTGTACTCAAATGAAAGGAATTATTCTCACGAGTTCAAAAATGGCGGCCCATGATGGGGGTGGCGTCGACAAATTACGCCCGCCCACCATTTTACTCTTTTTTGGCAAAAATTCACTTCACCCAGAAATCGATATGATTTTTATTTTTTGAGACCAATTTATTTTTGGCTTTTAACTATGTCTAAGTATATCGAGAATAGCGATATGGTTTTTCCTGGATTTGTCGACGCTACGCCCATCATGGGCCGCCAAAAATTACATTTTTGAACTCGTGACAATAATTCCTTTCATTTGAGTACAATATTGTCGAAATAAGTCGGCTAGGTAATTTTTTCGATGCCACGCCCCCTAGGGACCCCAGCCCCAAACTTAATTTTCATTTTCGTCATATACTGCAGTTTAGCCAAAAATAGTTCCACATTAGAGTGGTAAGAAATTAGTCCAATTGATTTATATTAATTTTTTAGGCTTTGGGATCCTTTTTCCATTTCACTTTTAGGCAATTTTGCCAATAGGTTCTACTTTGAGCCTAACAAACAGTTAAAAACAAAAGCCATATCTCGAAAACAAAAAAAAAATGTTTTTGAGAGAGAGATTTGAAAATGGACCATTAAGCTCCGACTCTAAGAATATTAGACGTTTCGGGATATCACGCAACACGTAACGTCCCAAAATCCTATGAAAACCCCACTCCAAGAAGATATGAAGAATTTTGCTGTAGCAAACAAATACGGGGGGAATTTTACTTTAAAGTCAGCTCCACTCCGATTACGTTTGTGAGGTTTAGATCCAACATAGATAGAATGGAATAGAATAGAAGGCCTCTTCAGAAACTCATCAGAGCATCAGAACTTTCAACCGGATGGTACCTCTATATGGGAGTATCATATATGAAAACATCGCACCAAATATTATTACCCTAATGAACACATGTATATGTGAATAAGACAATTGCACGATGATGGACCACATTCAGTCGGAGACCAGCTGGGTATTAAGTTTACGACTAATGGATTATTGTTGCGTGTAAGTAAGTGTCCTTTAAATGATTTCAGATAACAAATTAAATTCTGTTTGTTCTACATCGTATTACCAAGTATCTACCAAGTATTATTTATAACCTGAACTTTTATTGTCATGCAGAAGAAGAAACTAAATTAAATTACATAACATTTTCAAGGAGGAACAATAAGGATTTTTCAGAAGCATAGCCTTCAGAAGGATTTAAGATGAAATCAATCGGTTCAGAGTAGCAACTGTAGCAATTCTTAACAGTCAACTGTCGGAAAGGCTATGCTCTTCCATGATGACATGTGTCCAAATGCGACAAAAATTCTCTCTACTCTCGTGAGGAAATTCTGTGAGACATATTCAAAAATATCCAAAAATACCAGAGCAAAACCAAAAAAAAATTCTTTTATAGAGAAGTTTTTCTGATTTAAGTAGTAAACATTCAACAATGGAAAAAATGCCAAGTGGCTCTTTTCGGTGTAGCTTCGGTTCAATCGAATATATGGGGTGATTTTTTATAAATGAAACTGTACACATTCCCACCAACTTTCCTGTTCTTGTCCTTAATAGTACAATTTGGGCCATTCTATGATGAGTTGATCATTTTTTGTATATACAATTTACCACATAAAAATCTCAAATTGGCTTCTATCGCCGGAAGTGTTACACACATATTTCATAACAATAACAATGTTTCACTTATCGTACAACATCGTTAAATAACAATTACAAACTCATAACTGTTGTCGAAGTAACGAAAGTTTTGACAATTAAAATAACAAACAGCCACCCAAGCTACACGAAATGGTCCTGCCATTCAATTTAGTATCTACCAGTGGCAGGACAGGGCCACAAGTCCAAATGCAGACTGTCACATAACTAATTAGTGTAAAATGTGAAACAAGAAACACACAAAAAGTTAAGATAACATAACAATACATGCATTGGACAACAAAACGGAATACAAACGCCAACAAGGAAGAACCGGCAAACATACAAAATACAACATGTTCTGACAGACCGACATGACAATCTGACTTCGTGTAAACGTGTAGATGGAGTAGTACACAATAGCGGTGTGTGCCAGCGCCAAAGTGTCCTTTGCGGCACACAGAAAATATGTGCCCCAGCGGCACCCACCTGCATTGATGTTACAACAATCTAAACAACAGCTACTTGTGTGTACATCTGCAACACCTGAAGTAATAATTAGACAAACTGTAGTGAACAATAAAATTTTTAATTGCTTAAAATATTACAACAACAGCAGCAGCTTATTTATTTGTTTATACAAATGTTTTGCCCCCACTCCACAACACACACACACAGACACACACACATAAAGCAAACATGTTTGTTGTAAATTTAACTTTTTCATATTTTCGATACCTGAGACCTAGGACGAACCACTGGCAATAGTTGCCAAAAAAAAAAACCTGTATTTCAAAAATGTCTTCCTTGTCTGCTCCAGCAACAACAGCATTGGACAGATACCAGGTGTGACTATTTTGTTGGCCAAGTCATAAAAAAAGCGGAAAAAAGACTAAATGTAAACTTTATATAAGAACTTATAGAATTTTGTTATTGAATTGTCGAAGGGGAGTGGGTGGCAAGGGTTGTAGGGTTCGTCTCCGGCCTCAATTTTCATTTTCACCGTGACACAGTGACATGAAAATCATTAAGGGCGACACGTGGGGCCCCCTACACATCAGCATCTCCTAAACAGTTGCTCATTGACTTCTGCTTTATTCTATTGAAGACTAATGATCAAATAATTGGGAGTCTCTTGATAATGTCTATCGTATGTTTAAGTGTCTGATCGGTTGGCGATCCACGTCGACTGAAACTCAAGGCGTCTTTCAAAACAACTGGTAACAAAAAACCTTCAATGAGGTATGCGGTGGCTGTCACATTAGATACACTTATTCCATTAAGGACCATTGTGATAAAAGTTGTGTTTGTAAGTCGCTCCGAAATTCACCCGGATATTAAAATATTATAATACCCCAAAAACTAGGAACCTTAATTTGTTTTTCCCCATCCAGAAAGTACGATAGAACGAAAGTGGGGTGATTTTTTTTTATTGTTTTCATTGAGATAAAGCGTTTCGTTTTTTAAAATTGAAGAAACAACAGAAAAGTTGTGCAAGTGAATGAAGTATTTAGTTGGATCGATAAATAAACGCCTGCCATTTACTTTTAAAATATTATGTAATGTAAATGTTGCTACTCTTCAGGTAAAGAATTTCCACAAAAAAAAAAAACAAAAAATTAAGCGCCCCGGTAGGCGAGTTGGTAGCGTGCTTGCCTTTGGTCTGTCGCTGCAAAAATCAAGCCAAATGGTCTTTGTCACCCGGTTTACCCTTGGACCCAAAATCTTAATATATATTTACCCTCGACACTGATTCACTGATACACTGATTCCCTGATTCACTGACTCTGTCACGTTTTCCCCAAAATTTTTTTTTCCACAAATTTTTTTTTTTCAACAAAATTTTTTTTTTTCAACAAAATTTTTTTTTTCAACAAAATGTTTTTTTTCAACAAAAATTTCAGCAAACTTTTTTTTTCAACAAAATTTTTTTTTTTTCAACAAACATTTTTTTTTTCCACAAAAATTTTTTTTTCCCAATTTTATTTTTTTTCGAAATTTTATTTTTTTTCGAAATTTTTTTTTACAAAATAGTTTTCTCAAAATATTTTTTACAAAATTTTTAAAATTAAGTAACAAATACTTTCTCAAGCAAATTAACGGGCGCCATAGGCGCATTACAACTTACTAGTTAGAATATAAATTTACTTTGTATTGTAATTAATTAATTAATAAATAAATAAAATAAAAAAAAATTACCCAAAAGGATTAACATGAAAATTTCCCCAAAAATTCTAAAAAATTCCCCAAATAATTTATGAAAAATTCGTTAATGGAAAATCGACGTTACAAGAGTGGGGCGAATTAAATAGTTCCTTGTACCGACCGGAATCTTCACTTTAAACGTATCAGTAAGTGCCTCTGAATAATACATACAAAACGAGCCGTCGTTTTCTGAAATGGAAGATTAAAAGAGTAGTTCCTTTTTTCGGAACGGAATGACAGATTCCATATTTTTTCCGATTAATAGCTTACAGAGTTAATTTTAGGGATTTCACGAGAACTTTTTAAGTTTAATTCTGTAGGTCACTGGAAACAATTTTAATAAATTGTTAAAATTCTCTGGGTCACAATTTTAATAATCCTTCATTGTTTAAATATTTTTTACACAATGCAAATTGTTTTTGGAGTCTCTATGAAAAATACCTATAAAATAAATCCTCAAAATGACCAACATAATAATTTCCCCAAATTTCTGAAAAACCCACACATCATGTCGCCGACAGCACCCACCTCACCCCCTTCGGTTAAAAATGTTAAATAGTATTCAACATAAACGACGCCAAGTTGTTTAAAACAGCCATAAGGCCCAATTTAAAATGTACCTTCAATTAAATATTTCCTTTCCTTGACCGGAAGGTTCACGTTAATCATATCTGCCATGAGCTCTGAAAAAAATGTACAAAACGAAAAGTTGTTTGAGAAATGGCAGCTTTATATACAAATTTCGGATCACTCCACATGGTGTCCCGATTGGAAGGTTCAACTAGATACCGTAGGTCTCTTAAAAAACAATTGACGACTTTTTTGTTGTTCAAATATTGAATTATTTTTTCCTACAAAAAATTATGCAAAAACGAAAAATGATATATCTAAAAATTATAAAAAATTCAAATTTTCGAATAAAATTTGGTTTTTTTTTTGGACCAATTTTTATAGAACCTTTTTTGGATTGTTTAGAATGGTTACAAAAAATAGTCTAGTGTGGTCAAATCTCACATAACAGGCTGCCAATAGACAGTGCCAAAAAATTGAGATTAATTGTTCAGAAAACTCACCTAATAATTGGCTCATGGTTCCTTTGTAGCCACATGTCGACCAAGTCGATTAGTCGATTAACACTCGAGAGCAATCGCTACATTATTCTACTACCTATGTACTATATTTTGATTATATTCAATACACAGAAACTGTTGAGAAATTTGATCCATAATTTGTGAAACACACGTGAACTGACTGAAAAGATTACACAATTTGGTTATACTGTGCTACTTTTTGTTTCGAGCCACTGTGTTTCTTTTTTTTTGTATGACTTGTTCTCGTAGCTGCTGGAGTCGTCTTTGCAAAAGTTCCTTCCTATCTGTGGTAACACATGCACTTGGATAGTTTCTTAGAAAAACAAACTAAATAGAAGGCAACATTTTCCACTTATCCTCTTTCAGCGCTCCCGCCTAAAGTGCGGACCGGGTGGAAAAGTTTTTGTGAAGACGTTCATTTTATGCATACAAAATTTATTCGTTTCCGCTGACTGTTGTTTGGCCGACGCTGGCATGAATCTTCTTTCGGCCACAGTTGCAACTACAGGCCGCAGCTGCACCAATTGTTTACTCGCCTATCGCGTTCTTGTTTCTCGTGTTTCTCTTGTCGTGTGCCTCGTTCGTGCGGCATAACTGAAAAACAAGCAACTTGCCATGATGGCAAAAACACGCGTCCCTGAAATGATGATACCAAATAACATGAAGGAAACCGAACGTTGGTAAACAAAGTATTGATGAAGAAAAGTTTTCTATTGTCTCAGATAAAGTGGAAAATGTATTTCCACGTTGCATGCATTCATGATATTGAAAAATATTTTCGTAATATTTCCCTTCAATTACAGTCGAATGCTAGGCCTGTAATTAGGTGTCGTCGCAAGCTGGAATATTTGCAATTTTCCTATTCCGAGTGATAACTATTCGATTGTCAAGTTGGCTCTACAATCTGTTGTTGGTCTTGGCCTGCTTATTAAATGATTTCCAAGCATTTCGGTCTTCTGCTTGGCTTCTCCAGTTCGTGATACCTAGGATTTTCATGTCTTCTTCCGCTTGGTCCCTACAACGGAGTCTCGCTCTGCCCTGTTTGCGCTTTCCGCGGTAGTTATCGTCCAACGCCTTTCTGGCTGGAGCGTTTGTATTCAATCGACCGACATGTCCCAGCCAGCGCAATCGCTATGTTTTGAACTTCGATTGAGTTTGTATAATTAAAATTAAATAAAATGTATAGATGAACGGAGAAATAATCGGGATAGAATATCCAAAATGACGTCGACGAGATGAGAGTAAGGTAAGTCAGAGGAATATCCAGAAACGCCAAAAAAGAACGTGAAGGTCGTTTAAGCCAACTCCTACGAAACACTCCAACCAAAATACCTTTCAAGTACACTGAAGTCCAAATTCGACGATTTCTATCATCTCCATCACTCTGCCTATAGACCACATCTTCAAACAGATGGAAGTCCACGCTGCACCACATGACTCACAGTGGTTAGAATCCAATTCCTTCGGCCAAATGTCTGCAACTTTTGGTCTAGTAAACATTTTCAGGATTCTGAACAAAACTGGTTGCACACAAGGAATAAGCGATTATCTTAAGGTATTTACATTAAACATTGGATGATTGGATATATTTGAGAAATATTTCCAAAGTTGGGACCGTCAATTCGACCAAAACATATTTTCTATGACTAAACAGTAGGGTGGAGTGAAATTCAAAAAAAAAAAGTTAACCTCGGAAAGAGATGTAGTCTGGGGTCCTAATGAGGGGAAAAATAAAGAAAAAAATTTTATAAAATTTTTAGGGGTCGCGCCATTCCCTCGATATTTGGAAATTATCGCTATTTTGGTGTTGATTTTAGAAAAATCCTAAAAGTTTTATGTCAATAAATGTTTGCAATAGCGTAAACAATGAAATAAGGGCATGAAAAAATTTAAAAAAAAATTTCTCATTGTTCAAAAATTTCAAAAAGTAAAATAAGTCAAATCGTCCCTTCTTCAGAAAATTGACTGAACAATGAAATCGCCACCAATGCTACAAATATTAGTCGATTATCCTCATATTTGCCTCAAATACTTTTGTTTGGGCACTGAACAAGCTCAAACTTTTAAATTTCGAATAAGTTAAGTCGTTAATTTTTAGGATTTTTCTAAAATCAATGCCAAAATAGCGATAATTTCCAAATTTCGAGGGAGTGGCGCGACCCCTAAAAATTTTATAAAATTTTTTTCTTTATTTTCCCCCTCATTAGGACCCCAGACTACATCTCTTTCTGAGGTTAACTTTTTCAAATTAAAAAAAAGCATGTTTTTACTCCACCCTACTAAACAGCATTGACATGGGAAATAAGTCTGCATAATTTTCCAACGTTGCTCAGATAGATTCATTTTGTTCCAGATATATATTAGACTGACTTTCTGTCAATGTTTTGACCTTGAAAGAGCCGTAGCTCTCAACAAAATATAATTGAAAAAAAAATCACTAGAGAAGACCACACGGTAGGTCTGCAAGATTCAAACATCTTGTTTTCATTACTATGGGGTCTAGTGCAATCCGTAGACACACAAATGTTCGTTTAGAAATATAAACTGTTGACCTCACAATTAAAAATATATGAAATTTCTTCATCATAAGATGACAGCAACTTCAACACAACACTCGTTAAAAATAACGTCCTACTTAATTTCAATTTCTTTACATCGTATACGAGTATCCTCAAATTGCCAAATGTATGCATGTCCACATATTTACACATACATGCATACATTTACTTCCATGTTATTATCATTTTATATACAATAACGGCAGGTTAATTTCCTAATGCATTGTCAATGGTGATGATGATGATATTATATTAACCGAAAACTTGACCATTCCCCCTGCGGCAAGAACAACAACAGCACAGATCCCTTCACCAGCATAATTGGAAAGCAAAAGCTGTGTATGCCTTTCACCCCATGGAGCATGCAATATTAACATTTAGAGCTTTACATACAAAGCATTAAATTGTCCATAACTCATATGGGATATTCCATAGGAGATTTAACAGTTTTGGTTTATACTTTTTGTGTGCGGTATTCGCCCTCATAATGGGAAGCACAGCTGAGGGACGTCGGGATCATCCACGGTTTTCGGTTGGTGGAATTGACAGAGTTCAAACCAGAAATATATATATTCTGGAATGGAATAGTGATTAGTAGTTCTTTTAAATATACTGATCCTTTGAGGTTGCTTCATATACTTTTTATTGATTTTATGTAGTAATTGAAAACCTTTCATAATTCGGCAGGTTCTTTTCATTCAAATGCATTTACATCTATCTTGAAAGTATCCGTCCTTTGAACACTAATTGGCAATATATTCGGTGGTGCAGGCTCTATATTGAAAAAAAAAACTTTTCATTCAATCGTTGTTAAAGTGTAACCAATTCATCTTCACTGAATTAATGTAAAACTTCATTGATTCAAGGAAAGTTTTCTTCATTTCAATGATGGACTTTATGGCAGAGGGCTTTGTCAATGGCTATCAATTGAGTTTTTCAAAAGACTAACGAGATTTAAGAGTCGATTATGGAAAGCAACCAAAGTGTGGTGGCGTTGCCAATTGCCAAAATCCCATTACGGATGGCAACTACCGACTGAAAGCTGCCACTGTAGTTTCAAAATTTTGGATTTTTCGGCAAGCACTTTTTCCAGTTGATTCGAATTTTTTATTATTAATTATATTTAATTTTTAATTATATTTTTTCTTATGAATCATTGATAATTTCAACGTTTCATATTCTTTTACGAGTTTGTAGGTTTTATGATGGCTTAAATCGCAAAAAAAACATTTGAAATGGTAAAAAAAAAATAACCCAAATTTAGTTCGCGGTGTGTGACTTTTTGGTGAAACCAAAGACGGATGAAGTGTTGATTCAGAGAATTTAAACAGCTAGGGCCCAGCAACGACCACTAAAGATGAATGGCGAAGAGTATGGATTCATTTTAAAGCAAAATTAAAAAGGACAAGTGGACAAATAGTAAGTTCGGCCGGGCCGAATCTTATATACCCTCCATCATGGATCCTTAAAAAGTCAATAAATAAGAAAACCAGTGAAAAAGTTGCAGTCGGGTAAACCGACTTATATATACCCTCACCCTCATTAAAAACATACAAGTCTCATATTTCAAAGTATCGGAAAGTTAAATGTGTGAGTAGCTACCATCATTTGATGTAACATCTGATGAAAAGTCATAATAGCAACCTAGAATACCGAATGTTTTAGAAAAATATTGTATTATATGATTTTACAAAAAGGACGGAATATAAAGCAGAGTTTTTACTAGAAAATTGTATGTAGTTAAAGCTTTACTAAATATAGAGTTTCGGAAAGAATCGTTGATCGAGTTTATATAATTACACGATTTCTAAAGTGGGTGCAATGGTACATTTGTATGGGAGGTACCAGAAAAGGAGTTGCCAGACTGCCAAGTTTTTGTCCAAAACTTAGTCCAGTTATACCATTACTAAATACGGAATTTGGGCAGATCGCGTTGGTCGTATTGAAAGTATTACACGGTTTATAATGGGTGGAATGGTAAATTTGTATGACAGGTACCAGAAGGGGAGTTGCCAGACTTCCAAGTTTTTGTCTAAAAATTTGTCTAGCTATACTTTTACTAAATACAAAATTTGGGCAAAATGTCGTTGGGCATATTGGTGTTATTACACGATTTCTAAGGCAGGCGGGATGGTACATTCGTATGGGAGGTACCAGAAGAGGAGTTGCCAGACAGCCAAGATTTTGTCGGAAACTTTGTCCGGTTATACCTTTACTAACTACGGATTTTGGACAAGATCGAACTTGCAAGTGTTGATATTATTACACGATTTATAAAGTGGGCGAAATAGCAGATTTGTATGGGAGGTACCCGAAGGAGAGTTGCCAGACTGCCAACTTTTTGTCCACGACTTAGTCTTACTATACGTTTACTAAATACAAAATTTGGGCAAGATCGCGTTGGGCATATTGGTGTTATTACACGATTTCTGAGGTAGGCGGGATGGCACATTTGTATGGCATGTACCAGAAGGGGAGTTGCCAGACTGCCAACTTTGTGTCCAAAACTTAGTCTAACTCTACTTTTACTAAATACAAAATTTGGGGATGATCCAACTAGGCGTGTTGATATTATTACACGATTTCTAAAGTGGGCGAAATAGCAGATTTGTATGGGAGGTACCCGAAGGGGTGTGGCCATATAGCCCATTTGCTATCCCATAAGCAGTTTTAGGAAAATATTAAGCCATGCCAAATTTCAGAGTGATTGCTTAACTCTTTCGAAAGTTATCGTGCGTACCAGCAGGACAGACGGACATGGCTCAAACGATTCAGAAAGTCATAAAACGAATTTGGTTCAAAGACACCTGGGGTCTAATGTGGATATTTCTATGTGTTACACTTTTGAGCCGTATCAAATGATATATACCCTCCCACCGTAGGGTGAGGGTATAACTAACTGAGTTTTTGGGCCGCTCGTGACCCGATAGTCCCAGGAACCCGATCACAAATTTTATCCAAATCATGAAAATAAATGCATATTTGGGTTCGCGAGAACATTTCGTTGCATTTCGATACCCATATGTCCATGTTTGTCAAGGGACGGTTTTTGGGCCGCTGGTGACCCGGTAGTCCCAGAAACCGGATCAAAAAATTTAGGCAAATCATGAAAATAAAGGCATATTTGGGTTCGTGAGTAAATTTCGTTGCACTTCGATACCCATATGCGCATGTTTATCATGGGCCCTTTTTTGGGCCCCAAGGGTCCACGGAACCCATGAGCACGCCCATTTTTGGGATTTTTTCCCCATCTATAAATTATATAAACTTAGAACTTAGATGTAGTGAAAAAGAATATTTGAAAAATTTGATTATGGCCGGAATATATTTAGTCCCGTAAAGGAGAACTTTTCCCCCTTTGGTCCGATATGGCCCATTCTCGAACTTAACCTGCTTATGGGCAAAAAACATCTTCCTACAAAATTTCAGCTTTTTAGGGTTAGTCGTTCGCGCTCTATCGTGATTTCAACAGACAACAGACGGACGGACGGACAGACAGACGGACATCGCTAGAATGTCTTAGAATGTTACACTGACCAATAATATATATACTTTATAGGGTCGCAGATCACTCTTTCGAGGTGTTGCAAACGGAATGACAAACTTAGTATATACTCCATCCTATGATGGAGTGTATAAAAATAGCTCAAAATAAAATATTAACAGAACAGGTGGTGGGCCATCGCGAGAAGTGTCTCTATCGCCATTGAAGGAGATCCATTTGCAATTTGCTTTGGCTGTAAATCCAGAAGATAACCACACTCCAAAAAAAAATGAAAAACACCTTGTTTTTCATACCAAAAAAAAAGCTTATTAGTAAAGATAAAATTAAATAAAAACCTGATTTATACAAAATAAATGGCCAAACAAATCTACCGCTCAATAACTCATATGTATACAATTTTCAAAAGTTCGTATCAAACTAGAATGCACACCAATCATTACACATGCAAACCACATCATCATAATACTAACCTCTTTTCAAAACAGGACAGGACAAGCATTTGCAGCACGCAATGCCAATGACAATATTCACCCACACACACACTCTCATATGTCCGTTTGAAGGGTATTCACTGGACACAGTTCACAATTCACCATCCTTGCTGTTAAGCAGTGTTAAGCCAATATATTGCAGTCATATTGATTGCCTCATTGTAGATTTATTTCAGCTATTGTCGTAGTCTCAACACAAAATTGGGTGATTTTCAAGATGAGCACAAGTGAAATGTCCCAGGTACACCTTGAAATTCATGTGTGATGTTTACTTGTGTACATCTCGAAAATCGCACTTTATTAGGTTGATGCAATGGCATAAATAAATCTTCACTGGGCCTTATAGTGGAAGTACAAGAGGAAGACTAAGCTCTGCATAGGCTTCTTGTTTGGCATAGCGAATAGCGGAATGGGAGACCAAACAATAAAGATTACGCTAAGAGTCATGTCCTGATTAATTGTCATACTGCATTCAAAAAATGTTAGCGATTAGCGATTCTATCCGAAGGCCTTATAGAATAATCTACATCATTTTTTGGCTGCAAATAAGTTGTTTTAATTTTTTTTTTTTATATTGATCTTTCTTTTAGCTATTATTTTATGTCAAATTCTCTAAAAATTTCGAAAATTCACTTAAACTTTCGAAGTTACTTCCATTTATTTTCGATTTATATTCCATTGCGTGCATCACAAAACTATCTGATCAATTATCCAAAATAAAAAGGATTTTTTTCATGAATCCACTCTTAAATCCAATTTGTCCGGCCTAACCAGAGATGAGCTAAAGGGTGCTTTTTATTGGGGTATAGAACTTTAAGTTGGCATCACTTTTTTAACTGGCGGCCATTTTGTCAGCTGTCAAGTGATTAATATTTAGTTTGGTTTGCCATTTCATCATGAACAGCTTGACAAAAGAACAACGCTAGCAAATTTATTTCGAAAGTAATGGTTCAGTTCGCGAAGTTCACCGCATGCTCCGTCCGAATGAATCGATTCGCCACCGTGCACAGCAATTGGAGCTTTGTCCATCAACTTTATGGAAGATTTTGCGCAAAGATCTTGGCTTGCGACCTTACAAGATCCAGCTTGTGCAAGAATTAAAGCCGCGAGACCATGCAATGCGTCGTGATTTTGGTGTATGGGCCGAAAATGAGATTCATCTCGATGCTGATTTTTATCACAAAATTTTGTTCAGTGAAATTGGACCTGTAGAATTGGCTTTATTCGAGCCAGCCGCGGCGGCCACATGCCCGAAATCATATTTAAACATTAATGGCATAAAATTATACTTCCAATAAAGCCAAATTGATGGACATTAAAACGATTTTCTTGTGTTTTATTTAAATTCGAAGTTCTATACCTCAATAAAAAACACCCTATATGAGGTCCAATGTTGGAAATCTCGGTTGTAAGAACAATTTAAACTTCCGCCAAATTTGTATTTACAGTTTATAATGTGCATTTTTTTTTGTGCAAATAATTAAAATTTTCTTAAATATATATATCTGGCGTTATGTTTATCCTTGGCCATATTTCGTAACATAGTTTTTGTTCACACCCATCTCATATTGATTGTACTCCACGGCGCATGTGGAATACAGAACCAAGCAACGAATAAATCATACGCCACCCACTGTTAAAAGAAGCATCCATAAGAACTGTACAGACAGATTCTCGCCCAACGTCATTTTGATCCGAACGACATCAGCGAATTTAACCTCTGAATTTTCGAACTCTGAAGTATGAAGTTGGGTGAATCTTCGCGGATCAATTATTTCTCTCCCATTTTATAAAAACACAACCAGCGATAAGTATGTTTTTTTATTTTCAAGAAATGCATTCGAGTTGTTATAATTAGTCCTCCATATCTTATGACCACAAATTTTGCAATTGATCCAATGTGAGTCTCATTTTCCACGGGAAAGAATTGGACAAAAACGGGGCGAATTCTAATTCTAATATAGGCGAACATGCTTGCCTATCAGCGTGCGGGATTTGGGTTCGATTTTCACCAGAGGATTTTCGGTCGCTGCAAAAATCTAGCCATGTTGTCTGTCTTACCCGGTTTACACTTAAATAACAATATACTTTGTATTGTAACTAATAATAAATAAATATATATATTTAGATATTTAGTAATAACATGAACTCGGAGCTGCCGCTACGATACGCATCCACTTCTGTCGTTACTATTATTTCAGTTTTAAAACCGTTTGAAAAGTCTTACCTCTTACCATACGGAAAAATTAGGCCAAAATAAAGATTTTTTCTAATTTATAAATAAAATAAAAATTTCCAATTTAGTAAATAAGTTTCCATTGACTTTACCAAATTATGACTCATTTTTAAAAATGTATAAGTTCTCCAAAAAAAATCTTAGCGGGAAAATTCGAAACAAAATAATTGGAAACAAATAGAAGACTTTCTTCTTATTACAAACACTTGGAAACCCAGTCAGCCGATGGGTGGTTTTTGCAAAATCAGAGGTGCTCGACAACGTCTACAACGTGCAGTCGCAGTCGCTTTCCAAGTAAACACTTAATTTTGCACCATTTCCGATACCCCGATAAGAAACCATCCCTGCTACGACATTGCGACCTGAGATCCTCTATAAAAATATGGAAAACATGAAATCCTAACAGAGAACATTGACGGCCATGGTGTGGTAGTTAGTAGGTGTGACTATAACACAAATAAACGCAGGTTCAAAACCGGGTAAGACCATCAATAATTTTTCGGCTACTGTTTTCCACCTCGTAAATGCTGGCGACTTTACGAGTAAGAGGGTAATCTCCAAGCCATTTAAAACATCTTCAGGAAAGCATTAGCCGTTTGGAGCCGGCTTTAAAAAGGAGGTCCTGACCATTCAGTCTACACAATTACAGCTCACTGATTCGAGAGAAGTTCTCCGTCTGTTCCTTTATGGAATGCTAAGGGAAATAAGTAAGTAATAGAGATTGAATTTCATATAACAGCCACCAAAGGTCACACCATCCACGCAGATGCGGACAACATTGACATTTTCGGAACGATAGGGCGTAATGTAACTGAAACCAATTCAAAAATATATATGAACTTAGTGAAGCCGAGTCCGATAAATGAACTTCACTCTATACATTACGCGTATACTATCTGTTCTTCATGGTGACACGAAAGGGCTGCTGGGTAAATACGAGAGAAGGGTCCTTTAAGAAATGGATGGGGTAGACAGACATCTTGTAGTCAAGCTCATCAAAATACATCGATTAGGCGGATGAAGACGAGTCATTAGAATGTCTATAAAAGACAACGACCACCAAACTCCATCACAGTTACTACTGTACAGAATATGAATGTTCTGGACTGGTCATCTTGAATTTTTTGAGCGCCATCACACAAACATTAAATACAATGCGGCTCCAATCGCCCCCAACAATGCCAAGAAACCCAGTACAACAACCAAGTAAAAAGTTAAAGCGCTAGACCTAATTCGGGCAAATAGTCCAGCTTAGCTTCCCTTTTGGGTCGGAGCACTCGCTTGAGATACATACATGCCGAGCAGAACATTCCTAGCGATGTAGATGGTAAATCACAGAGACGGCAAATGTTCTTTCCCAGTTAGTCAGACCACGAAAAGAGACCGGTAACGTCACTTCACAAATTCCGATGAGATCGCGCAGCAATAACTACTGCTTCATGTTGAGGAGATGTTGAAGAGCCAACTTAAGTAAAGCCAATCTGTCTTCCCGGATAGTTAAAATTGTTGCTCCGTTCCAAATGCACGAGATATAGAATCTAATGATGCATTAAGTATTTACAAGATTATGAGCTACTCTTCATTAAGTAGATGCTCATTGCAATACTTGATTTGATACATGGTTTATCGCACTATAAAGCTGTCAGGGGTAAAAGGGTAAACTCATATCAGCTAATTCGAAATCTTACATGTTTCCCGGTCTGACTGTAAATAAACATTTGTTTATTTTTTTGATGATTAATCATTGTGTATGAAACACTCAAAATATTTGTACATTTGCAGATGTTTAAAAAGTTCCCAACTAAATAAGAATCATTTCACTTATTTATTGGATTGAAGAGAACAAATTATCCGTAAACATTTTCACAGAGAAATCAAACATATCATCCGGCAACATGATTTTAAACTTAAAGACCACACAAAAGTCACCATTAGCAAACGGGCTAATGATATAACAGAGGATAGATGCGGAATAAATGGTGAAGAAAACAATGAACAAAAGAAAATCCTCGAGAATATGTATTACTTTGGAATCTGTAGGATGTGTACGTATATAAATTTACAAGTTTTCCAAAGCACTGTCTACACCACTCTATTGAGTTGGGAGATCTGTAAAACAGTGAATGGTAAACTGGGATTTGCCTCTCTTATGTTTTCTTTAAGTTAACAAAAAATTATTTTGCTTTGTGTTCTTATAACTCAGAATATTGTGGAATTGTCCTTAGGATAATGTAAACTGTCCCAAAGATAGATGCCGAAGACGAAGTAGAAGAAACAAAAATAGAAATACATGCGGGATGTGTCAATCGTTGTGTCAATGTCAAAGCTATAAATCGTTTTTGTTGTTATTTTCTTCAAAAAGAAAAAAAAAGCAAAAACCCCGGAAACGGATGCCATAAAAAAAAGTTCACGTCATCAATCACCACCATCACCGATACCATTCCATATTTGTTAGTCGATACCATGAAACCGGTATCCTGCAGAGCTAAAAGAACTCCAGTTTCACTGGCAAACGGAAAAAACAAGCAAAACATTAGTGGTGAACGTCATCGGAGACCGACTACCGACCGACCGACTAATTCCATCCTACTTATGTACACATAATGATGCAATCTTTCGATACTATTTACCCTCAACGATGTCTTGTTAGAGATGCCCAAAACAATAGCAGCAAAATGAACAGATACAGGAAAAAAAATTACTTTTGTTTTTGGAAATTGATATCTGGACATTGCGCTGAAACATTAAACACGATTCGCAACAATTTGACTATGCCAGACGTCAACCGGTAGTTTTTTTCTTCAGTGATTGATGTCACAAAATTAAATGATGACACGGAATGACTTTGAGAGATTAATGAGCCCAGGAATACAATCTTTATTGGGTTTATAATGAAAGGTGGGTCATGTCCATACTGCGGCTTATTAGGGACAAACAGCATGGAGTATATTTCGAGAGCAACAAATATAATAAGGTACGGAAGCAAAAAAGAAGGATCAAATAAAGTGTCTTCAATTTAAAAGGTGACATTTATACCGAATACCACGCTGTGGTACAGAAAACATGCCACTTCAAATTTTAAATATGAAAGAAAGTACTGATCATTTTTTTTTTTAAATAATGGAAGACTGGCTCAGCAGTACCGCAGCCAATGCACCCAATATTTTAGTGTATTTTCGATTATTTCGGGTCGAATCTCTTCGATTTCATGTTTCATCGCTTCAATTGACGCTGGCTGCTTTCGTAACATTTACCTTTAATGGCTGCCCACAGAAAATAATCCACAAGGGTCAAATCACAGCTCCGTTGCCGCAGTTTCGGCTGAATATAATAACACAGTGCTAATGTATGTGACAGTACCTTCAAGGAAGAGAGTTAAGCGCGATTAGACTGCTCGACTCACAGGAGACGGATTTTGGGCCGTATTTAATATCGAAACTCAATCTATTTTTTATTTTTTTTTATTTATTTATTATTAATTACAATACAAAGTAAATTTATATTCTAATTTTTGGTCCAAGGGTAAACCGGGTGACACAGACCATATGTTTAGATTTTTGCAGCGACAGACCAAAGCCTCTGGTGGGAATCGAACCCACAACCCCCACGCTGATAGGCAAGCACGCTACCAACTCGCCTACCGGGACGCTTAACTCAATCTAATATGGAAATTTATACGTGGATTTGTTAACAAATTGTCTTTCAATTGAGTTCTCATTTGAATGGTCCAGATAGTAATTAGAATATTTGCTCTTCCGAATAAATCAATAAATAGAGAGAGGACAGAAGCTTGTGGCACTCCTGCGGTCAACCTACGATCGTTGGATGAGACCCCATCTATAACATGTCGTATAGAGCGATCTCTGAGAAAACTCGATATGAATCGAGAGAAGATATAACCGACACCAAATGCAATAAGTTTTGATATGAGTGTTCCGTATCAGACCCTCCATCGTTCCGAAAGGCACGTCATCAGGTCTCCAGTAGATCGATTTCTCAGGCAGCCATACTGTCGATCATTCAGAAGGCTTTACATGCTCTCCATGACATTCGAGGGCGCAGAACAAAAACAAATTGTTGTTTGGCATTAGACGATTTGCGCAGCTAATAATATGAGAAACCTGCCGGTGGAACATGGTTGGCTAGTGTAAAAACATTTCATTGGCGATTTTTTTTTTTTTCTTTAATTTATGTTTCATAGAGTTTTTTACTAAAAACCCATTATTACATTCACAATTACTGGCACTTACCCAAAATAATGTTTAAAATTATACCGATATACAGAAAAACACTCGGAATGAATTCAGTCATGCCCGTTCTGTCATTCCATCTTCTTGTCTGTCTACTTAAAGTAAAAGTGACAAATATAACCCGATTTGGGCAGGGAAGGCTAGTGAGGAACCCCATTGAAATTGCTCCACATCATATCGATGGCTTCCTTTCAGAGGATGCTAAGTCGACTTAGCATGTTTTGAGGGAAATCTTAATATATATTTACCCTCGACACTGATTCACTTATACACTGATTCACTGACTCTGTCACGCAGTACGTAGGAATTTAAATAGGCATTCTATAATTTTCTATAAATAACTAGTAAGTTGTAATGCGCCTATGGCGCCCGTTGAAATATGGAAAAAAAATTTTGTTGGAAAAAAAAAATTTTGTGGAAAAAAAAATTTTGTTGAAAAAAAAAAATTTTCTCAAAAAAAAAAAATTTTTTCTTGAAAAAAAAAAATTTCTTGAAGAAAAAAAAATTTCTTGAAAAAAAAAATTTTTGTGGAAAAAAAAAATTTTTGTTGAAAAAAAAATATTGTGGAAAAAAAAAATTTGATGAAAAAAAAAAGGAAAAAAAAATTTAGTAAAAAAAAAAAATTTTATAAAAAAAAAATTTTTGTAAAAAAAAAAAAATTTGTAAAAAAAAAAATTTAGGAAAAAAAAAATATTGGTAAAAAAAAATTTGGGGAAAACAGAATTTCTGTACAAAAAAAAATATTATTGTGTTTTTTTTTCAACAAAATTTTTTTTCCATATTTCAACGGGCGCCATAGGCGCATTACAACTTACTAGTGTTTTTTTACTAAGCACCTAGCACACATTCAATTTAGAGGAAGAACACCTTTGAGAAATTCCGAATAAGCTTTGAATGCGTCTCCTGTAAAATTTACATATTAGACTTAGCATACTGTGGAATGAAGCCATCGATATATTTCCATTAAAAGTGTAACTTACGAGTTGGTGTCCAATCTTTGTTCGGTTTCAGCAGACTTCAATGAACATTATTCTGATGAAGATTTCCAAGATTTTCAAACAAGTTGGCTGAAATATTATTTTTAAATTAGTCTCTCAATTCTTTGCACTTAATAATCCGTCTGGCTGTAGTGTAGGTTATAACACAGTCGGCCCCGTTCGACTTATAACTGTTTTTCTAGTGGATCCATACAAATGCCAGCTTTATCTAAATCCTTATTTACTCTTAAACGCTTTTGTTTAATTGTATTTTATTACTCAATTACAGCACTTCAAAGTTCTGATGTTCACCTTATTCCAATGATTTTAAAACAACGGACAATTCCTGGTATATAAATGGCAACGCCAAACAATTCCATATTTGGTTTCCATAAAAGTTGAATCCTTTATAAGTTGTTTTGAGACCATTAAAATTCTGTTTGCCGACGCAATTCATCATGGGCTGGTAGCAGAGAAATCTTTGTGAGTAAAACAAATTTCGGGTAGTGTTTTTTTTGGGGGCGTTTTGTTCACTCACAATCATTCTTATCCTCGGAAAGCATACATTGATGGGTTTTGTGGCATGGACGATTTTGTGGGTAGGGGGTTCATCTTTGCTGCTACTGCTGTTGTTTTGTAGAAATTTATTTGCTTAATGGCCAGTCTTTGTGGCTATTCAAAAGGCAAATGGAGGAACATGCTGCCATAAACACGAAGTACTGGTTGAAATGCTTGATTACGTCGGTACGTACGTTAAGTACGCGTACGTAGGCGCAAGGCCCATGGCGAAGACTTTAAGTGCTGTTGTAAACACGCAATTTGAAAATTTATAATGCATGTCTTTGACGGAATGTATTCATTAGCTGGGTGTCTTAGAAATGTCTGCCATCGTATCCTTTCCATTGGCACTTGAAGGGTAAATACCAGCACGATACGACATGTTGAAAAGATTGAGCAAATGGACGAGCTAGCGTCGAAGAGCTCTTACATAGGAGAAGTTTGCAAACCATATCCTTATCCAAGCGCCCCGGTAGGCGAGTTGGTAGCGTGCTTGCCTATCAGCGTGGGGGTTGTGGGTTCGATTCCCACCAGAGGCTTTGGTCTGTCGCTGCAAAAAAATCAAGCCAAATAGTCTTTGTCACTCGGTTTATCCTTGGACCCAAAATTAGAATATAAATTTACTTTGTATTGTAATTAAATAAAATAAAAAAAAAAATAAAATAAATAATATCCTTATCCTTGCAGGACCATATCCTTTTCATGAAATGTTCCATAACCAAATCGCAAAGTGGCTGCCCTATGTCCTCGATAACCTCACGAATTCTATCTTTAAGCTCTTGAATCGACGCTGGGCTGTTGGCTTATCTTTCACGTCGCAAGGTGTTAAATCACAAGATATCGGTGGCCAATTGTGATTATCTCTTCGAGCGATAACACGGTCAGGAAACTTTTTTGTTTTGCGAACTGTGACTGCAAGATTTTCACCATTTTTGTAGTGATTTTTAATAATTTCAATGCGTTGATGAAGCGTGCATCGTTGGCATTTTTAGTAATGGCGTTGGTTCTACTGGTCAAATGCCAAAGAATAAAAGCTTCAAAGGTGACAACTACCGGGTGATTCAAAAAATAACACCTCTTATATACAAAATATACAAATAATTAAAAATATTTTATAGTATGTATTTTATAATATGAATGTACGAATGCATTCTTTTAAACTACCGCATTTGTACGTTTGCGTGTGTTGGCATTTCTTGTTTTATATTCTTCTCAATTCAAATAGAATTTATATCTCGGCTTTGATATGTGCTGGATTTGTTGCAAATAAATTTTGAGTTAAACAGTTTTTTTTTTATAGATTTGCTATTTGTTTTTATCCTGGCCGTAGCAAGTGGATGTAATTCGAAACAATTTTATGGTCAAACCGTCATACGTTCCGCTGTAAATCTTAATAAATGTTGGTTTTGTTGTAAATCTTATACTATATAAAATTTATGCCGTTCTACCGAACAGCAAAAACAAAAACACATAAATACCTAAATAGCGCATATAAATAAACCGTAAATGATCAATAAAATAAAAGTTTTAATTGAAAAAGTGTACAAATCCAAGCGATAAGATTTTATCATATTTTCCACAAAACATTTCAGTATTCACGAGGAGAATGTGTTGATGAAATCAGTGAACTGGAACAATTGCTTTCATGGAAGGATCGACGAAAATAGCACATGGACATGAATGGAAACTCGTTTGTTTAAGAGAACTTAATTGGCTATGCACGACAGTCCGACGCAACAGATCATCAATGAAAATAAGAAATAGGGAAGGAGAGAACTTTGTGGCACTCTTGCGGTCAACATATGCTTGTTAGATGAGATCTCATCTATAATAACCCGTATAGAGCAATTTTTAAGAAATAAATGAAAAATGTCGAATAATCTAATTACTTTACGTTTTAATATTTTTTTAAAACCATACAAGGCAAAGATACGAAAATCTGAATTTTGATGTGTTAAAGAATTGTGGTTGTTTTTACGTTCCGCCGTAAAATATTGAGTTTTCAAATACTTGCTTTTAGTTATGATGAATTCCAAAAAAAAAATGGGAAATTAAATGATTCAGACTGGTACGCTAAGCGACGTCAGAATGAATATGTTGATGGTTTCTGGCTTTAACTCACGAATGGTTTGCACACTATTCGCCTTAAGGTTTTGAATCGTTAATGGATTGTTCGCATAATGATGGTGCTTCACAGTACCTTTACAAAACGGCGCACATAGAGGTGGTTCATAAATCTAACCGGCCAAAAATATTTTAATTTTTTATTAAGCTGCACTTTGTCCATATATGATTTATAACATTATTGTGTGAAACAAATGAAACAATTGAGTCTAGAAATCAACGTTTCAATCAGTCTCATGGGATTATCGAGTAATTTTAATACAGCAGTGCAGGCAGTTAGTATCGTAGGTCAGACAGAAATATCAACTGTAGATAGAATTATGATAGAAATGGTGCGAGAACGCTACTCTGATGAAATCCCGAAGTCAATTAGTCTGAAAGTCCAATTCTTAAGGGGTGAGTTTACGTTGCCTAATTTTAAGAAATATCTGATTTGCTACTTTCTTGTTAGGTAAGCGATTAAGATCAGGAGAAGAGGGAGTAATGTCATGGCAGGCAGGAAAACACTTGCAGTAAAGATTATTCCATATACGAATAGTTCGACTAAAGAACGAATTAAAGCCACATATTAGGATTAAAGCAGAACAGTGCCAAAATTGAGACGCATGCTAATTTCTCATAATGTAGACTTTAATTTAGGAAATCTGTTTTTATTTTGTGTGGTCCACCAAATCGTTAACAAATTGAATACCTTAAAACATTAGCAACATCACAGAGCAGCAATAAATAATAAGAAACAAAAAAAATATACCAAATACATTTTATTTTATTTCCCTCGTGTGTTTCCGTTTACTACAAAATATGCCCTTTAAAAGGAGACTTTGAAGCTTTAGATGTGTTCCTCTTCTTTATGCTCCGCTGATATCGAAGTGCATATAAAAAAAGTTATACTTATTGTTCCATTTTATTGTCAATTTGAACACGCAACATTCCATTTTAATTTATATCGTGTTTTACCTTCCATTGTTTGATGGTTCCCAGCCACCACGGACGACTCACCGCCAGTGGCAATTGCGCGCCATTAAAGACGACACCAGTGTCATAAAATGCCACCATCATTGATTACAGACATGCAAAGAAAACATCTCCATTAAATTTGGCTGCACATAAAAATAAAAGCGAAACAAAAAAAAACGGAAAAATAAGTCAAACCAAACAGCCAAAAAATATTGTTCATCAATATTTTCCTTACATTAAAGTGTCGTCTGACGAAGGGCACTGCAAAAATCGAGAGTGTGGAAATGTTTATGAATATGTAATTTGTTTTCGGTAATAAAACTATGACTAATTTTTCTTAATTAATGAAAATGGATTTGGAAATAGTGATCAATCAATATCGCCAATGAATGTAAAGTATACACCAGAACTGGGGAATTTTGTCGATGGCAGCTTAAATTAACGTTCTTTTGCATCGAGTGAATTGTTGAGAGTATTGTAAAATTAAGAGAAGTTATTGTTTCGAAAACGGGGGATGTAAGAGGGAAATATGTAAACAAAAATGTTGGGAAACGACTTAACTCGAATGACCTAGGTATGCCCAAGATTGGACAGTAGGGTGTCCAAAAAAAATATATTTTTTTTTAAATATTTTGATTTTTTTTCAGATTATTTTGAAAATGTTTAGAGGTGCCACAAACCGTTTAGTTGCGAAATAATCGGGTTTTCTGAGTTTTTCCGTATTTCAAGCACAAGTTGGTCAACACAAAGCATTTTCAATGTCGTTTAATTATCATTTCAAAAGAAAAATGTTCAAGCTTTAATTTGATGTACATAAATCGTAAGTTTTGTAATTTTGTTTGCTGTCGGGATATTTTACATAAGATAAAAAAAAATGTGACATCACTTTTAAAAAATTTAATGAAAGTGTAAAAAACTAACTGCGCAACTTTAAGGAAGGCAAAATTCTAAGTAATTTTAAAAAAAAATTGTAGATTTTACTGTTGGCTTTTCAAAGTTATGGTCTTCAAACCTTTGTAACCACAGATTCGATCTAATAAATTTATAAAAAATATTTCATAACTTTTAAAAATTTCATGAAAGTGTAAAATGATGCCATTCCGGCAAAATTTGAAAAAAAAAATTAATTTTACTCGTGTCGTTTCAATGTCATGGATGTCAATCCATTGTAACAAATGATTTGTTGGTTGGTTTTCAGCGTATTGCAAAATACACAAAGTAACGAAATAACCGATACTACAAACAAGACCATAACTTTGAAAAACTTACGGTAAAATCGATACATTTTTTTTGAAATTAAAACTGCATCATTAGTTTTTTACACTTTCATTAAAATTTTTAAAAAAAATTTTAATTTTTTTTAGTTTATGTAAACTTTCCCAAAAATATATATGTGTTAGCTAAACGTGCAAAAAAATTACAAAACTAAGTCAAACGGTTTTTTATAACTAGTTTTTTTTTTAAATTAAAAAACATGATTTTTTAATTCGAAAATAAAATAAACCACGACCACGCTTACAGAACCATATCCTTTTCATGAAATTGTCCATAACCAAATCGCAAAGTGGCTGCCCTATGTCCTCGATAGCTAAGGCAAACATTCGGTTTTTTATAACTAGTTTTTATTTAAATTGAAAATCATGAATTTTTTTTTTCGAAAATTAAATAAATTTGGTAATTCTCAATAGTTTATCATAAAGACACATACATTACAATTAAAATCCATGAACGTTATTCGCTTTTATTCACAATTAAGTGAAGGTCCCTTCTGATGGTGATACATTTTTTATAATTAATTTTAACAAAATCATTGGTATACTCAGGAACCATTGTACATAAGAATGCAATAGTAGTTCCTCATTAGGGTTCATTGTTGTTGCCCAGTGTAATTATTCCTTTATCTAAGGTAGGGTTGTAACGAAATTCGCATTCGCATATGCGAATGCGAATTATTCGCTTCATTTTGGACATTCGCAACCGCATTCGCACTCGCAAAAAACATTATTTTATTATTCGCTATCGCATTCGCAAAAAAACTATTTCCACATTCGCATTCGCTATTTCCACATGCTGCCGATGTTCAAATCTGTGATTCACCCCCAAATAAAAGAACAAAAACGACAGAATCTTCCAACAATCAAAGATCTCCGCAAAGCCAAGCTGATTTTTCGCAAATACAACAATCCATTCAAAACTTTATAGATACAAATGTTAGTGATACTGAAGACGACGTTGAAGAGACCTCATTGACCCTTCGTCATGCAAATGAAATAATAGCAAACTACAATAAAGAGAAAAAAATAAATATTTCAGAGGACCCCCTGTTGTGGTGGAAAGAAAATAGCTCTAAGTTCACAAACTTAGTTCCTTTAGTCATGCAGTTTTTATCTACACCACCAGGAAGTGTTCCAAGCGAACAAGTATTCAGTGGAGCCGGCCTGATTTATAATTCACTCAGAACCAGACTAAAATGTGAAAAGGCTGCGAAACTTCTTTTCGTTAAATATAACTTGGCTCTATTGAAATTTGACTACTGATTTTAATAAAGTATATCATAAGTTTTATGAAGTCTTAGTGCCGGAGTTGGATATTACAAATGCAGGATTTCATGTTTTTAAATACTTATTGCTAACTGAAAATTTATTGATTGGATATTAGACTCCTCTAGAAACTGAACTCAATCTGAAATTATAAGGTTTGCCAAGAATTTATTCCTTATGTACCCAAATATGGAATGTTCAACTTTGAAGTTAACTTTAATATATTTTACCATGAGACTGAATTTTCTGTGAATTGAATTAAAATTTTTTGTTAAATTTTTGTTACTTTGAAATAAATTTTTGTTACTTTGAAATAAATATTACTGGAAATAAGTACTGCATAATTGGCTCTGACATTCCCAAAGATTTTCGCATTAGTTAAACGATTCCTTGTAATATTTACATTAGCTAAAAGTAATTTTTACTATTGGCTTTCGCATTCGCATTCGCTAAAAAAAATTTTTACCTTTCGCAACCGCATCCGCATTCGCTAAAAAAAATTTTTACTATTCGCTTTCGCATTCGCTTTCGCTAAACACACATTCGTTACATCCCTAATCTAAGGTATAGAATTTATACTCGGCTAAGAGAATTGTACTACAAAGTGTTTAAACAAAACAAAAAAAAGTATTTTATTCACAGTAAGTTCCTTGTTTACGCTTTGAACTCGATGATGACAGCAGAATTTCAGAATGAAATGATGTCATTTGGTTATCGTGATACCAGATCATTGCAATTCGTTTATTTTGTGTGATGTGTTTAATTATTGATTCATTATCAGCGTTCTCGAAACACATACGACCGCCTAAAATAAAGCAAGGGGACATTGAGAACGTAAAACCGTTCAATGCACACTAATGCGGAATGACAAGAGATAACCTGAACCACAAAGAGATAATATAATTTCATCATAATATGAACAAAAGAAACTCTATTGGTTGAACCGACTTACAGAACGAATTTTCTCTATAGTGCATCGTCCGATCTACTAATTTTCAGCGCGGATTTTCAATGTTTAAAGTGCTTTGCTCAAAAATTTGACAAACAAATTTAGGCTGTTATGGTTTGTGACCACATATAAATAGACACTAGGGTGTCTAAAAAAATTTTTTTTTCGAATTCATCCGTTTGGAAGAATAAGTATTTTTGATTTTTTGTTCGGATTTTTTGGAAAACGTTTAGAGTTGCCACAAACCGTTTTTTTGCGAAAAATTCGGGTTTTCTGATTATTTCCGTATTTAAAGAACAAGTTGGTTAATACAACGCATTTTCAAAGTCGTTGAGTCATCATTTCAAAAGAAAAATGTTCGAGCTTTAATTTGATGTACATTAATCATAAGTTTTGTAATTTTGTTTGCTAGTTCAGCTGTCAAATATTACATAAACTAAAAAAGAAACGAAACATAACTTTTAAAAATCTCATAAAAGTGTAAAAAACTAATGATGCAGTTTTAAAGCTGGGAACATTTGTTGGACACCCTAACGGACATGTTCTAATGAAAGAGGTGGATTTTTGGAGACATGTTGTCATTATCGCTCATAGCGTGTATAAAGTATTTCATAGATATTACGAACACAACTTATTTCAGTGTAGAAACCATATTTTATTTTATTTTCATTACTTCTAACCTATACTACTCCGCCCACAATCAGTTCGTACCACTAAAATTTTTATTTTAAGTTGTTTTTCTAATTTTTTTTTGTTCTGTTATTAGTTCTAAGAAATAAAACTTTCAGCTTTAAGGAGACAATAAACTTTGTCTTAAAAACATAGATTTTTAAATAAATATAAAAGCAGAAATTGAAAATATTAAAAAACGGACAGGCGTACGAACTGATTGTTGGCGGAGTAGTTTAACATCAGGCACTCTAGGGTGCAATGAACAAATCAATTCATGTTTATGATACAATGGCTCTTAACTGCATCTAGACGTTAAACAAAGACAAGAAATGCTAATCTCTAATTGTTTGCTTCTTGCTTTTGAATAAAATATAATTGGGATATTCATGAACTGGCGTTTATTGACCTAAACACCGTTATCATTTTTGAATTTAGAAATTCAGTAGCGACACTGTGCTATACAAATCTTAAGTTTAGTTTATGAATATGACAAATATATTGTTTTTAAAATTGTCTTACAAATTCAGGGGCTCAATTGTTTTAATTTTAGATTATCAAATACAAATTGATGCGAAGTGCGACATGAAGTGCTAATTATTATCAGCCACTTAACAACAATCGCAACGTAATCAATGAATTAAATTGAGACTATGCTCCCGCAGAATCACTGTGCTTTCAGTGAAATTCTTATCTCGAAAATAAATAATCTCGACCCAATGCCGGTCACATTTTGTTTACAAACACTTTGGGAATATCCCACTCAAACCCGGTTTATTGCGATGGCTCGCTAGTACTTAAACACCTCGACACGGGCATAATCCGCTGAGTGTCATTCAAACCGTCATTATGGCATCAAGTGTATTTTTGATTATCATGGCAATGTGCTGCGCCACCATCTATGGATCCACCGGCGACGACAACACCATGGATGCTGCCCTCAAACTTGATTCGGATTCCTTTAATTCCATCCAGCATCGTACACTGCTTTATAGAAAAATCAAGCATGACCAAGAAGTTTTGTCAAAACTACAGAATTCCGTGCGCGGACAATTGAGAACGAAAAACGCCCAATTTCTGGCGAATACAATGTGTGCAGGCAGCTCTGCCGACATCAGGCGACGCATCAAGGAACAGATTGAGATGTTCGCTGACAACTATGAACAACAATTAATAGAGGACATAATGCGTGATGCCATCGATGAGGTGCTGAGCTGTAGAGCTCCCACCAAAGTTTCCGATTTATTGTGGATTTTATATGTCAAGAAGGCGACCAACAGAGTTTTGAACTAATGCTGCACTCACAGCTGGAGCTATTCCAAGCTACAGCCAGAAGACAGCACAAGGATGAGCAGAACTTCCAGCGAAAATTCGCCTTCAATTTGTACAAAATCAAACAGACCAAATTGTATCAGTCGATTGGTGGCGCCATAAAACAGAGAGTGGATCATTACATCGGACTGCTGCCCATAACTTTGCAGTATTTACTGTTCCATCCCCACTTCTGTCTTATGAGTCCCAAGTATTCGGAATATATTTATACGGCAATGCCTGGCGGCAATATAGACGAAACAACTCGCTACATTTGGGTGTGGCATGAAAAGATGAAAATCGACCAAACTGGTCACATCAAGGCCACCGTCTTCGAATCGAATATCGGCAATGCAACACAGCTGTTGGTGCAGCTGAAGGGCACACAATATAATTTATTCTACTACCTGATGCCCCAGACGAAGTTCGTTGGCGGTTGGCAGTTACCCTCTGAGCCGCTGAACTACATCTGGAATGTGGAATTTATTGGCAGTGATCGTGTGGTATTTTACCAGGATGATTATATCATGTGTTCCACGGACGAAAAGCACGATGCGGAGAGACGACAAGTGAGAGGCCACAAGCGTGGTAGTTACAATTCACAGTCGCAAGAGTGTCAATGGCTTTTGGGTGTCTGTGATCGTACGATATTAGAAAAACGTAAATAATTGATAATACTTGAATAATGATATGCAGTAGATTGGAATGTGTTTAAATATTAAACATTTGTTTGCAAAAGTCGGTCTATCAAAGCCGAGTTCGAGTGAATTGTATTGGTATATTAAACAAATTAAATAAGCAGTGCTGTTACTTTTCTCAAAATCAAACTGTTTTTAATACTACAAACAGATCTAAGAAACAGATCTTGCTCATCAAAAGATGTAGGCTGGAAACAACGTATTGAAAAGTTCGGCTGCTCGGAATGCAATTGTCTCACTCAGTACATCAAAAATACTTCATGAATCTCAATATTCAAATCAACATTGAAAACATACTTACTTGAAAATATTGAATTGCTTTGTTATCCGAATTTTAGTAGGTATGAGGTACTTTTAGCTGAATTTCAAAAATGTGCCGCTGGGGCATATATTTTCTGGAATTGTTATATAAATAAATGAATAATAACGAAAAAAAAAGTGAAGTAAAACCTAAGCTAATCACACTCTTACAAGTTTTAGAGATGCCATCATTAGCATAGATTATTGAGAGGGCATTAAACGGATTGGATACGGCTAATGTCGCCATATTGAAAATGTAGAGTGTTAAGATGAGCTATGGACGACATAGTCCCGATTTCAACGATGACTTGTTCCTCCAGGCGGGTTCCGAATATTTTCTTTTAAAAACCCTTGGTAAAGTCATGAAAGTATACACTATGAGTTTTTTAATACAAACATGTGTGTCTCTTTCAGCAACCTATTAAATTTCTGTAAATCGGCAAAAATATAAAAACCAACAACCAAGTAATATAATATATAAAACTACTAAGTTGTAATGCGCCTATGGCGCCCGTTAAAATATGGAAACAAAAATTTTGGTTGAAAAAAAAATTTTTGCTGAAAAAAAAATTTTGTTGAAAAAAAAAATTTTGTTGAAAAAAAAAATGTTTGTGGAAAAAAAAAAATTTGGAAAACAAATTTTGTAAAAAAAAAAAAATTTATAAAAAAAAATTTTGGAAAACAAAATTTGGGGAAAACACAATTTCAGTACAAAAAAAAATATTATTTTTTTATTATTATTATTTATAGAAAATTATAGAATGCCTATTTAAATTCCTACGTACTGCGTGACAGAGTCAGTGAATCAGTGTCGAGGGTAAATATATATTACGATTGAAGGTATCTCCTCTACAACACAATACTGAACTTTGTGTACCACAAAGCAGTTCAAACACATCGACACAACAGAGCCGAATGATCATTGAATTTTTGTTTATTTCGCACATTTTCCTAACTTTCTCTTTCTCTTTTTTTTTTTTTTACTAACACTCTTTTCTCTATAGTGCGTCGTCCGGTCAACCGGCCATTTGACAACGAACGGATGAGATTGTGTTTTCGGCTCTGGGTGTGAGTTTTATGAAAAAAGAGGGATGGTACATTTGTATGAAAGTTTCCAGAAGTAACCGTCACTAAATTTGAATAAAAGCAAAAGATAAAAAAAAATTATGAAAAATATTTACAAAAAAATTTCGGTTTATTGATAACTCTGAAACTGTCATATTCGAAGGAGAAGCCTAAAAATAATTTAGTCGTCAATTTTTAAAATTTAATTGACCAAATCGGACAACTCTTTCCTGAGTTATGACTAGTTATGTCTCGAAAAAAATTAATTTAAAAAAAAATATTCATAGAAAATTCGATCATTTTTGTAAAAAATAAAAATAATATTGTGGTAATTCATTAAAAAAAAAATTGTGTTCCCTTGGGTTGTGCTTAAAGTTAGGCAAACCCGGGATTTTAACCCAATATCAAGATTTTGGAGACTACTTCATGGTATATCCCGGAGTATTTAAAGCAATTGTACCGTTTTACCTGCCAACAGTATCCAGGGTTTTCCAACAAGAGGTATTATTTTGAATCACCCGGTATTTCGGTAGCTGTAACTTTTGAAGCTTTTATTCTTTGATATTTGACAAGTAGTAACTGCGCCATTTCTAAAAATGGAACGATAAACGCTTCAACACTCATTGAAATTATGAAAATTCACTTCAAAAATGGTGAAAATCTTGCAGTCACAGTTCGCAAAACTAAAGCATTTTTGGGTCGCTGTGAAGCACCTTTTCGGACCGCAATACAGAAATTGTTGGAAAAATTCGAGCTGTTGGGACAAGTGATGTGAAGAATAAAACCCCTGCATGTCGCTCAAGAACAACAGGTAATATTGCTGCTGTAGCCCAAAGGTGTTGAAGACAACCCAGGTATGTCCATTCCTCGTCGTTCTTTGAAATTGGGCATTTCACAAACGTCATTACACTGTATTTTGCATAGAGACTTGGGTCTTAAGCCTTATAAAATTCAGTTAACACAAGAACTCAAGCCGGCCGATCATCAACAACGTCGTGTCTTTGCTGATTTGGTCCTTGAAATGCATGAAAATGATCCAGAATTCCATCGAAAAATCATCTCAACAAGCAAAATTGTCGCATCTGGGACACGGAAAACCCAAGAGTTATTGTTGAGAAGCCCCTCCATCCTCAACGTGTGACTGTTTGGTGCTGTTTATGGTCCGGCGGGGTCATTGGACCTTACTTCTTCGAAAACGATGAATGAATTGCTCTATCGAAAGAGGATTAATGATTTTTGGATGATATTGATCTGGACAACGTTTACCTTCAACAAGACGGCGCTACGTGCCACACAAGCAACGAAACCATTGCTCTTTTGCGGAAAAAGTTTCTGGACCGTGTTATCTCTGGAAGAGGTGATCCCAATTGTGCACCGAGATCTTGTGATTTAAAACCTTGCGACTTCTTCCTTTGGGGCCACGTGAGGCTATCGAGCGATTTGGTTATGGAAAATTTCATTAAAAGGTCGATTAAGCGTGGTCGTGGTGGCCATTTGGCTGATGTTGTTTTTCATTATTAACGGCATACCTTCCTCTTTATTATGAAATAAACATCCGATCAATTATCTCAAAAAATTCCATTTTTCTTTGAATACCAAAACAACACCTCTTTTTGGATAACCCTGTATATCTAAGTTTCTGGAATGCCTCGTCCTTTTCGCCTTGTTTTGGAACAATTCGAAAACTGTACTATACTTTTCACATATTACACCAATGAAATTGCCATCTACACCAGTAATGTATCTGTTGCTATTACACTTGGAAATATTTTTTCTTTTAGTCGTATATTTCATAAGACCACAACAACCATTTGCGATTACAATGTGGCGCACAACATTTGGGTTTTTGCAAAAATATGAAAATGCCCTTCGGCCAGAGTTCTACATCTTTGAAGGAGTGTTTCTTTAGGGTTTTCTATTCTTACCGGAAAAAGTATAAGCGTACACAAATACATATGTACATCTGTAAAGATATATATGCGATACCAGCAAAGAAACGCATTACGCATACGAAGCCTTCGGATTATGAGGGACACATGACTTCGCTGTTTTCAAAATTTCCTTTATTTCCATGTACATATTTACCCATTTTAAGCCATCTAGGTTAACAAACAAAATCTTCCTCCTCTGCCTCAGGCAAAATTTGGCAAACATATGTTATTGCGATGTCCCGCTGTGATAAGCTAAATTTTTGCCTAAATATTTTATCGATTGCAAATGGGTACCACTGAAGATGTGTGGCAGCTTCCGAAACGGATCCCTTTACCTTGCAATCAAAGCAAACATATCGCTTTTTTAACATTTCAATTTTTGCAAAGAAATATTAATAAATCAAAGATCTCGAACTCGAATAACAATGCTGTATAAAGACTAAAGATCAAGAATAAATACAAATAAAAAAAAAGTTACATGATCTAGAGAGCTAAAACTGCTCACGAAAACAAAGCAGACCAGTAAATATCATTCTATAATTGAATTATTTCCCAAATTGTACATCCACATATTGAGCCCAAGTAACAGTAACAGCTTTGGCAGCCTTAGCTACGGTCCAATGACCGCTCTAACCCCATAATGTGTATCAAACATGTATTTTTTCTGAACTCTAATTAATGCGAAAATTCGCTTTTTAAGATGATTTTGAAAATCAATAATCCATTGAACAATCTCTTCTCTCTGCTGACAAATAATTCTATTTTTAAATTCCATAATAAAAAAACAATCGAGTTAAATATAAAATATATACAAATAGATCCCTAAGAAGAACGATCAAAACATGGGATTCAATAAAAAATAATCTCTTATTTATATGACCTTGAAGCCGAACAACAACAAAATTACAATTTTGATTGAGGTTCTTTACCACTGAATTTTTAAATAATTGTTCATTTCAATTAGTAAATTAAAATAATACCTGGGACCATATCGAGACATTTTTTCGAATCTCGGTTTTTAATGAAATTCGATAGACAATTGTCCAACGCTCCTAGTCCCAAAATATATAAAAATTAAAAAATGCAATTGTATCGTATGCTTCACCTCAAAGGAAACCCTCTCCTGTAAAATTTTATTTTTGGCGCTTACGTCTTTTTCGCGGGCTAGGGCTCGATATGTACCGAAAACGAATGGATACAAAAACATATCCCTAGGATTTCTTTAAGAGTGTCAACTGAAAACTATTCGTTGTGCTTGTTGATTAATGAAGAACTTAAGATTGATAAAGGATGTAAAAAAACATCCGGCCAGGAATTTCAACCCCAAAGGAAGAAGTCGCAAGGTGTTAAATCTCAAGATCTCGGTGGCCAATTGTGATCACCTCTTCGAGAGATAACACGGTCCAGAAACTTTTCCCCTAAAAGAGCAATGGTTTCGTTGCTTGTGTGGCACTTAGCGCCTTCTTGTTAAAAGTTAACGTTGTCCAGATAAATATCATCCAACTCCAACCATAAAAATTTTTTAATCATAGCGCAATCCACTCACCGAAACTGTTGATCCAACCTCATTTTCGAAAAAGTAAGGTCCAATGACCCCGCCGGACCATAAATCGCACCAAACAGTCACACGTTGATGATGGAGAGGCTTCTCAACTATAACTCTTGAATTTTCCGAGCCCCAGATGCGACAATTTAGCTTGTTGATTAGCCACCGAGGTGGAAATGGGCCTCATCAGTCAAGATAATTTTTCGATGGAATTCTGGATCATTTTCATGCATTTCAAGGACCCAATAAAGAAAGACTCGACGTTGTTGATGATCGGCCCGCTTGAGTTCTTGTGTTAACTGAACTTTATAATGCTTAAGACCCAAGTCTTTATGCAAAACACAGTGTAATGACGTTTGTGAAATGCCCAATTTCAAAGAACGACGAGGAATGGAGAAACCTGTGTTTTCTTCAACACCTTTGGGCTACAGCAGGAATATTCCCTGTTGTTCTTGAGCGACGTGCACGGGTTGTATTACTCACATCACTAACTTGTCCCAACAGCTCGAATTTTTCCACCAATTTCTGTATTGCGGCCCGACAAGGTGCTTCACGGCGACCCAAAAATGCTTTAGTTTGGCGAACTGTGACTGCAAGATTTTCACCATTTTTGAGTGAATTTTAATAATTTCAATGCGTTATTGAAGCGTATATCGTTTAATTTTTAGTAATTGCGTAGTTTCTACTTATCAAATGTCAAAGAATAAAAGCTTCAAAAGTGACAGCTACCGAAATACCGGGTGATTCAAAATAACACCCCTTTATTCGAATCTATTTCAAAAACATTGTGGCTTTGGCCACATTTGCTCCGATAGCTTCGTAAGTTATTCACCAACATGTATTTCACATACAGGGTGAACCAAAAACATGCACACGATGTTGTTGTGCTGTAGAGATGAGCGATATTTCCAAAACGGCGACCCAGTCACCGGGATTGAAATATCACTGGTAACTGTAGTGATCGGATATGTCAAAGAACGGTAACATGTATGTTTTTTGCAATTCTGTTATTTTTACATTTCACTGTTGTCGACAATACAGAGCAATTTGCGATAACCGTGATGTAAATAAAATATTATTATCTGTCGGCTTGCTCGAGTTGGATTTTGTAAGCTCGCAAACCAAGATCCTTTCGTTTCTGTTACTAGGGTTCTAGATCATTTATTATTTCGAAGTAGGAGTCGTTTGCAAATTAGAAATGTTTTCCTTCCAAATGTATACAAAATGTTGGCCAGACAGAGTCTTAGCACCGCGACATCGTCAGTTGCCAGCCATTGGTAGTCGACGTGTGTTCTACGTCTCTTTACTTTAAAGAAAATTAAAACAAAACTGACAGTTTGTAAAATTTGCAAATGAGAGGGTGATACATTCTGGTCACCCTGTGATACGTACACACATACAATATCCTTTGTTACGACTTCGGTTATAAAAAAAAAACGTTCTTAGAAAACGGTGCGGTAGCACGCAAAGACAATATGAATATTTGGTTTAGTAGCTTTCCCTACACGTATCTTCTTTCCCAACCGAAGCGATATAGAAATTTGTGCGTTCACAAATGTCAGCATTAAAGGCAATAATATTGTGTTTAAATTCGTGTAAAGAAGTAAGTGTTCATACTGAAACTCAATGGTGATCGTTCATGAATAGACTGAATTTCGTTTGATTTCCCCAATATCGGCAATCCTTTATAATTTGTATACACACTGACCGACCGATATAAGTTGCTTTGTACCCGCTTGGAATCATAACACCGTGGAACGAAATTAACCGCTTTACGCCTGAACATCAGTGGATGATAATGCAAACATATTTCCAACTAGTAAGTTGTAATGCGCCCATGGCGCCCGTTGAAATATGGAAAAACAAATTTGTTGAAAAAAAAATTTTTTCTTGAAAAAAAAAAATTTCTTGAAAAAAAAAAATTTTGTGGAAAAAAAAAATTTTGTTTAAAAAAAAAATATTGTGGAAAAAAAAAATTTTGTTGAAAAAAAAATTGGAAAAAAAAATTTATAAAAAAAAAATTTTACAAAAAAAAAATTTTTGTAAAAAAAAAAATTTTGTAAAAAATCCAAAAAATTTGGGGAAAACAGAATTTCTGTACAAAAAAAAATATTATTTTTTTAATTATTTATTATAGAATTATAGAATGCCTATTTAAATTCCTACGTACTGCGTGACAGAGTCAGTGAATCAGTTTCGAGGGTAAATATATATTAAGATAACTCCACATTCCACGCACTAGCTGATGCTAATTGTACACTAAGACCCGCATTATTCGCTTAGCACTTGCAGACACACTGACATCCGCATCGTTATCGTTTCTCAGTTTGGCCCTTAGCGGAGCGGTAATCCTGATTATAATTTCCGATATAAAGAGAATTTATTTAACATTCTATATTTTCAAAAGTAATTATCAGACTGATGTGATGTGGCCTTGGTCAACAGTAGCCTGATAACTGTCAAATTAATCACTTCTGCTGACTTCATTCAACATAGCCTAATGGATTTTCACTTTGATAGAATAGTAAAATATATCAATTATCACCGCCCCTTCGCCCCCCCCCCCCTGCTTTGCTCCATGCACATATAATTTCCCGTAGTGATTGATTTTCCAAGTTTCATAACATGAACTTAACATTTCACCATAACCATTATGAAGTTAAATGCATACGTACCGTATGTCGGTGTCGAATGTAGAAACATACATTTGTACATGACTCTTTTCCGTCTAGAGTTTTGTATCATAAATTATGCAGCGTTTAATGTGTCATGTAAACCTATATTTTATGCATTTTCTTTTTTTTTTTTCATACGTACGAGTGTTTTCCACAAACACAATACATCACAAGGGAAAGTACAAAAACTTCAGCTTAAACTCAATATCATGCCTCCTTACAGGACTACATAGAGCCAATTTGGTGATATTAGAGGTAGGTATAAATGCAGAGGTTTGGTTGGTCCGATTCGAGCACGGCCAGCGGTTTTCGATTCAGATTTACCCTACACAGTAGTTATGTTCGACTAGTGATATTAAGAACCCAATTGGTGCGTGGAATGTTGAGTTGTTGTGATCGGTGGTCAGTCGATGTCCCTGGTTCGATCTTTCTGGGCAGCCACATACTCAGGGGCCGTGAGTTTGTTCCAATATCAAGCCAATCTCACTAACAAAGCTATATCCCTCTGGTTCGCACGATAACTTTCAAAAGAATTTACCAATTGCTATCAAACCTGATATTTTCCCCAAAATACTTATGGTATTGCATATGGACGATATGCCCTTTCTGTACCTCCAATAAACATGCACCATTCCGCTCACTTTGTCCAACGTATTTTGTACAAATGTAAACGGTTACAGTTTTCGTGAAAAAAAATTGGAAGTCTAGCCACTATCCTTATTTTATCACCCATACAAATTCGCCCAGTATATGAAATAATGCTAAGCCAACAAATTTTGTGCATTCTCTAGTGGTCTAAGTCATTCTTCTGATAAAAACATATTTTTAAGTGGTGCACACTAAAAAAAAATCTACAAGAATTCTGTTATAGAAATTGAAAAAGTCACCTTCCTGTCTCATACGATCTTTGAGATATTCGGGTTTTTTTAATGAAAATTTATTTGTTGAATCATCACAAGAATATTACTGCATCCATCCATTATAATGTAGAGCTGACTGTATAGGTACGGTGACCATTAAACCAATAAAGAAATAGTGTACACATTTTTAAGGATTGCATTTATTTTATTTAAAAACATAACATTAAATTCATTGCCATAAAAAACGAACTAAATACATACATATGTACATACATACTAGGGTGGAGTGAAATTCAAAAAAAAAAGTTAACCTCGGAAAGAGATGTAGCCTGGGGTCCTAATGAGGGGAAAAATAAAGAAAAAAAATTTAAAAAATTTTTAGGGGTCGCGCCACTCCCTCGAAATTTGGAAATTATCGCTATTTTGGCGTTGATTTTAGAAAAATCCTAAAAAGTTTTATGTCAATAAATGTTTGCAATAGCGTAAACAATGAAATAAGGGCATGAACAAATTTAAAAAAAATTTTCTCATTGTTCAAAAATTTCAAAAAGTAAAATAAGTCAAATCGTCCCTTCTTCAGTAAATTGACTGAACAATGAAATCGCCACCAAAGCTACAAATATTAGTCGATTATCCTCATATTTGCCTCAAATACTTTTGTTCGGGCACTGAACAAGCTCAAACTTTTAAATTTCGAATAAGTTAAGTCGTTAATTTTTAGGATTTTTCTAAAATCAACGCCAAAATAGCGATAATTTCCAAATTTCGAGGGAGTGGCGCGACCCCTAAAATTTTTTTAAAATTTTTTTCTTTATTTTTCCCCTCATTAGGGCCCCAGACTACATCTCTTTCCGAGGTTAACTTTTTCAAATTAAAAAAAAAGCATGTTTTCACTCCACCCTAATACATACTCATGTAAAAATATATGTACTTTACTATTGATATTTCTCTACAGAATGTATTTTTTGCAAAACATCAGCTCTATTCGTTAAGAATGATTTAAATTCAGTGCAATCCATTTCAAAATTGCATTTTATAATTAAGAGAGATTATAATGTTTCTAATTTCATTTGAGATTTCTCTGAAGTCCAAATATTATTAGATATCGAAAAAACCCTTTCTGTTGGTGCATTTGACGCAGGCAATGCAAATGCAAAATCCACTAATTTCAAAATATTTTTATAAGGAATATTTTCATTGTCGAAGAATTTAACAATTTCATCCCACTTTTTATCTGGATTTTTTTCGGATTTTTTCCATATTTCTATTTTGTCTACGTTTGCGTAACTTTTTACGGAAGTAAATTCATCAAAGACGTCGTTATTAGTTATATTTAAATCATTTCTAATTTCTATTACTTTATTTCTACTTGCTGCCAAGATGGAATTGTTTTTAAAAGTACCCAAGCAAATCCCTCAATTTCTCTAAATGATTCATCCCATTGGTGCAAATAATCAATACAAGTTCTGTAAAAATGTTTTATTTTTTCTTTCAGAATATAACCATCAAATCCCTCAGACTCTAGATCTGAAATAGAGTTGCCAAGAAAATTAAGTAAAGACCAAGAATAGTAAATAGAATAGAAAAATGGACAAAAGTGAACACACGAAAGAAAAAGTGTACAAATAGTGTACATGAAAAAATTAGTGTACAAGATGCTCAAATAGTGTACTGTCCACTATAATAGTGAACGGATGGTCACCGTATGTATAGGTGAGATCACGGAGTCAATTTCCCTAAAAGTTTTAAGTGAAAGTGATTTTCTAAAACCATTAAAAGTGATTTTATCGAGTTTGTACAGCTAACAGTCTATATGATTGATTGCAGCAAATTCTGATTCATATCCGGCTAAGGACATTAAAAAGACTTCAACGGACGTTTCTAACTCGTAGTAAATGGCGACTTTACGAGTAAGGCAGTAGTTCTCCCTACTCATGCTAAACTTCTCTAGAAAAAGCTTTAACATTTTCAGTGAGTACACAAAATTACAGCTGATTACAGTATTGTACATTACCAAATGAAGTATGTAGATTGATACCAACATCAATGGATCGGTCAGTAAATAGAGATGTTTATAGCAAATTGTGTAAATATCTTGAAGAGAAATAGAACATTTTAAAAGCTAGGAAAATATATTTTTTTTCCTTTAAGAATTTAAGTGTTTCGTTTTATATAGAATTACCTACTTCGTATGCGTAAATTCCCCTGTTCCAGTAAAACACAAAGTATTTGTATAATTGTCTTGGTTTACACAAAAAAATAATAACTTTATACCTCTCGCCCTCTCTGTATATTTTACACGTCTTGTCATGCACTGTACTGGCATTGCATACATCAATTCCTCTTCGGTTTTGGTGCAAATATATTCTCATCTCTAAACTCAAATCCAACGATTATACGAGTTTGGTTATCAAAAATCCAATCCAATTTCAATAATTATATCGTGCTTTAAAGGGACAACATTAGTCATTGATCATATTGGTATAAAACAAGTGGACAAATAGTAAGTTCGGCCGGGCCGAATCTTATATACCCTCCATCATGGATTCGTTGCATTTCGATACCCATATGTCCATGTTTGTTAGGGGCCGGTTTTTGGGCCACTCGTGACCCAATAGTCCCAGGAACCCGATCACAAATTTTATCCAAATCATGAAAATAAATGCATATTTGGGCTCGTGAGTAAATTTCGTTGCACTTCGATACCCATATGCGCATGTTTATCATGGGCCCTTTTTTGGGCCCCAAGGGTCCACGGAACCCATGAGCACGCCCATTTTTGGGATTTTTTTCCCCATCTATAAATTATATAAACTTAGAACAATTTTACCAAAAAAATCAGATGTAGTGAAAAAAAATATTTGAAAAATTTGATTATGGCCGGGATATATTTAGTCCCGTAAAGGGGAACTTTTTCCCTTTGGTCCGATATTGCCCATTCTCGAACTTAACCTGCTTATGGGCAAAAAACATCTTCCTACAAAATTTCAGCTTCTTAGCGTTGGTCGTTCGCACTCTATCGTGATCGCTAGAATGTCTTAGAATGTTACACTGACCGATAATACAGTAAGAGCTCGATTTGCGCAACCGATAGGAAAGCAGGCCTGTTGCATTAACTGAGATTATTGCACTTACCGAGCCCCAAATATATATGTTGAAATATTGAAATTTAAGAATATGGGATGAAAAATAACAGGAAGGCAACGGTAAAATAACAGTTATTGTACGCTCGTTCACAGTGGACAGAGTCGAACAGAGAATAATGTTGAAAGGGGAGCATTTGGTTTAACCGTGACCTCCAAACAAAGTTCCTGATTTCAGTGCATCAGAAAAAAGTTGCACTTATCACGACCTTTTTCTTCGAAAGTTGCACATATAAAGACCGTAATATAAAAAAATGACGGTTGCGCTAATCGGGGAGTTGCAATAATCGGGGGTTGCAAAAATCGAGCTTTTACTGTATATATACTTTATTGGGTCGCAGATCACTCTTTCGAGGTGATGCAAACGGAATGACAAACTTAGTATATACTCCATCCTATGATGGAGTGTATAAAAATGAATAAACTTACGTTGTAAGGACATGAATGATTCATATTGGAGAAATCCTTAAAAATATCGTATTTTTCAAATATGTCATCTTATTGCGTTTGGACAAAAATTCACACAAGTCCCAGGTAGTGTTGACAAGGAACGGCTTGTAGCCGTTGCTGCGGCGATATAATTCCATTTGGATGAACGCATTGGTAATCGGCAATTGCAGAAGGACAACATGAATATTGAGGGCGGATTCATGGCGCCTCAGAGGTTTCAAACGACAGGTTGGGATGCGAGAAAAGTTACCATCCAGAGATTTGCAGTTGGCCTTCGTCATTTTAAATATACAAGCATACTGAAATCGAAATCGTATAATAACGCAGAAATAATTATAATGCAAATATGCAAATAAATAAATATAATGCAGAAATAATGTAGAATTCCAATACCTGTTGCACCGCCAATAGTTGTAGAAAGTAAATTTAAAAAAACAACATTTTCGACAACTTTTTGTGGTGGTCACTTACCAATTGATTCTTTGAAAGTAAACTTTACAACGATTAACAGACATTTGTCGCTCTTCATCTCATCTTTATAAAACACTAACTGACCCGGTCCGCGTTGCTGGCCCTAAGCAAACATTAGTGTTGTATTACACATATTTATATAGGAAAGGGGAGTTTTTATCCCTTTTGCCATTTTCACCCCCTAAATGTAGATAAATCCAAACAATGTGTAGCCTATGTTACTCGCGGGGTTATTCGAAAGATTCCCTGAAAATTTCATCAAAATCGGTCTAGCCGTTTTCGAGTCCATACTTTACATACATACACACATCCATTTTTATATATATTTTTATTTTTATATATATAGATAGATAGATAGATATTCAAAATGGTCAAATTGCCACTTTAGTCATACACCGGTAGCGCTGATTGGGCCTATGCGCAACCACCACACGGCGAATTCTTGCACCAATTGAAACTAAACGGTACCAGTTACAATGCCATGCCACAGGGTGATGTGTAATGCGTCATATGCAATAATATAAGGTGATGCCGATTGTGGCTTTGTCCGAAGTAATTAATTAAAAAATATGGCCACAAAAATTCAGCATCGCCAAAAACCCTATACCGAAGCTAAGTCACAAACCCGGCATACGTGTTATTGTGAATAAGCACTTTCAAACATATGTTGGAAAACATAATCTCACAGATACTTTTCGGTGAGAAATTAAATGACAAGCCCTAAAATTCGTAGAAGGCGACACAAAGCGTATAGCGAGAGATTGAGAGAGAGATAGAGAAAAACAAACAAATGCAAAGAAATGATAAAAATGTGATTACTCAGGTCAGTTGTAGAGAAGCGGTGTCTGCAAAAACAACTTTGTGGCGATGGTGGACAAATTAAAAGTGAACTAAACTAAAACTATAAATTAATAACACGAGAAATTCAATTAAAACAGGAAATATTAGTGAAAAAAATAATACTTTAAATTAAAAAACAAAAATATATACCAGAAATCGTTCAAATCAAGTTGCAGATATTTATTGGTAATTGGAGTGTTTTCTTTAATTTGTGGACATTTTCTTTTACTTAACTTCTGCCTCTTTACCTATTTCCTTTCTGTTGGTCTTTCTTTTGCTTCTTCTCCGATTTGGGTGCGAGCGCAATGCATTTGAAGTGATGAGAGAATCAAAACATAAAACAGCTGCTGTCAGTGTCAAGTGTTCTCCAACAGCCCATTCACAATAGCATGGGAAATGCAAGAAACGTAATTTTGACATTTCTTTTGGTGTTTCGTTGAACCATAGCCGTCTCTGTCGCACCACAGGAACTTTGCGGAACACATACACACCAGTAGCGACATCATTTATTTATCTAAAAAGTGCGTTTAGACGAGCGAGGCGGCTTTGTATCTGAGAGATGGACGAACGGATGGATGGCTGGCCGACTGGCAAACCTTTTGCTGCCTACAGTTTGTCTGTATTGTAAAATGAACAAAGCACGAATGTAGACGCATCAGCTCACAATTACGGTGGTACGCGTTCGGAGGAAGAGAAAATCAAGTGAAATAAAGAAAGAAGAAAAACAACCGAAATAAATGAAAATATTAGTACAACAAGAAAAGCACAAATAATAAATTAACTAAGTGAAACTGGAATATCGAAATATAAAAAGAAAGTGAATTCTAATTGAATACGTGCTAAACGAAAATTTTCTGATTAAATTACTTGTGTTCCGTTCGCTTGTTCTTCCCCTCCTTCCACCAGCCTATTCGCCTGGTTTCGTTTCGTTTTGTACTCGTTTCGTTTGGCTGGCTGGCTCTGACTTGAGGTCTTTTGTAAAAAAAGCCCCTTACTGTGGCAATGTATTAGTGAATCAATGTGTGCGCTTTAGTGTATGTGTGAGTAATCTTTTGTGTTTGGTTGTTCTTGTTGCAGAGCATTCAATGCCAAATATCCTTGCGAAAATAAGATAGCCTTATCTGAAGTGTCAAAAGTGCAAGTGAAATGGCAACATCGTGTGAAAGATGATTTCAGAAAGCCCAACACAAAACGAATGTGAGTGTAATGTCGTTCGAACGTACATACGTATGTACGTTGTTCGTTCGTATGAAGAAATTGTTTGTAAATTTATAATGAAAATAAATAATAAAATATATTGAGAAGAAGAAGAAGAAGAATACAATAAAATATCGGAAAATATATTTATTATCAAAATATTCCACACATATATTTAAGGGGTGTTTTTCCTCCCTCTCTCTCCGTCTGCATTTCAAAGAAAAACAACAAAACATAAATAAAATGTGAATGAGTGAGTGAGTGAGTAAGTGAGTTGTGTTGCGAAATCGTAAAAGCAATGAATAAAAAATGAAAAACAAGTCCCGAACAAATTGCCACCACCAACAACAAGAATTCAATGATAAGCAGAGGCAACAACAACATAGCAGCGACAACATACCCCCTCTAATTGCCAACATTAATAAATTAACCAACAACTGATTAATTTCGTCGTTGTGTCGTCTGTCGGGCACATTTCCAAACAATTCCCTAAACAGAAACAAGTCACCGATATCACCACCACCCAACCCTGCGTCATTCATGGTCTGCCTCCTCCTCCTCCTCCTCATCAGCAGCAGCAGCCGACGCCAACAAATACCACCACCTACATTATTGTTCTACCCACTGTGTAGAGGAAAAATCAAAGGTAAATTTGTATTTTCTTTTTGCTTCGTTTGACTTTTATCTGTCGTTTCTTTTTCAACTTAATTAACTGCTCCATCAATATTTCACTCAATAATTTCTTTAGTTTTTGGAAATTCTTTTTCTCTTTTTCTATTTCGCAACCGCACCTTGTTTTTATTACATAGTTTTTAATGTGGTCTGTAAATATCGGTGATGTTTATTTTCGTTTAATTTTTCCCATTTGTGCCATCACCTCTCTCTCCTCCGTTCAAAGAGAGCGGCAAGGACCATGCTGGTGGTCATTGGTGGCTTTATTTGGTTAGCATGCTAACAACCTTTAAAGTCACACTGCATAATAAACGTACACGAAGTTCAGTTAAGGTTGGGTCGATTTTTACGAGACCGGTTTTTCAAAGATGGCCAAAGATTCCTTCTGAAGAAATTGAAATTGAACATGAACACAAAAGGAAAAGCAAAACTCTTCGTTTAGAAACTGGGGACTGGAAAAGTCTAATAAATACGGAACAACTAATGGAAACCGACTTTCCATTATGTAGATAAGAGTTTAGTACTTATTTTCCTCCAACTTATCAAACATTAAGGGGACAACGTTGAGAAATTAACTGGAGAGAAGAGAATCATTTTATGCACGAATAGATTGGAGACATTTTGAATGTCTTGACTTGATAAGTTGCCGGCATTAACGAGGCGGAAGCGAATTTACGTTTAATTCCATTGGTCGAATAACTTTGCTCTATGTGAAACCCAGGAGTGCGGGCATTCTGACCCACACGATTTCTACATTCCTAGTTCTCACATTCAGGCGTATTTCTTTTCTCATAGAGTCTTTGTGGTTTATATTCGAAATAGTCTCCAAGATTGAGAAAATTTCGATCAGCATTTTAATTGGAAATTATGTTTCCTACACAATATTGTCGACGCTCTTGCCAAAATGGGCGAGAAAGTAATATCAAAATTCAGTATCATGGCTAATTTGTACTCAAATATGTTTCTCGCTGATCTGAGAAAAGTTTCTCGTGTGTCTTTTCAAGCAATGTTGAGTATAATACACAGAGCCGAAAATACACAGATTTTTTTAACAATGATCAAATTTTAAATGTTTGATTACGAAGAAAAAGTCACGCTGTATACGGTCAAATGTACATTGAAAATAGTTGCGTTAACACTATAAAAGGTTGGTTTTTGCGAGAGAGAGGCAGTTTCGAAGTTTTTGAACTGCTTTGCGTTAGACGAAGTTCAGTTTTATGTTAAACGAAGTTGCAACGAATGCAATTCTCTTATATTTCCTGCAAAGATATAGAAATAAATCAATGGTCTCGAACAACAAAAATAAAAACTGTATAATTTAATAATATTAACAATTGTTGAATTGTACATGTATTTTTCAGTAAATTAACTATGAAATTGTAACAATGCATCGTTGAAAAACAAGTATTACTGTAACAATTAACAATTATCATGGTTAAAAACTTAAGCCATTGAATAGTTTAATTAAATATTATTATTGTTAAAAACCTTATATAAGGTAACTTCTTTTCTCTGTGTACGTATACAATTAAACAAATTCCTGATACTTGTTGTATAATTATAATAATTTTTTTTTTATCATAAGCCACTTTTTCATAGGCCGGGTCACATATGTTGTTTATCTGCGCAGGCTTTAACAGTTTATTGGCCAAAACTTTGTCAGAAAATACATACACAGCCAAAGTACTTTAAACAATACTGATATTGAAATTTCTCTCCCCGCTGACATAGTTCCCAAAATAAATAAGCCAGTGTTTAAGAATCTCTCCTCATTCCTATTGTCCCTGAGCGTCTCATTTGCAAACCAGATTTAAATCGAATGTTTTCCAGTCTAATCCTGTTCATGTCTTTCATTTAAATGGCAATACCCAACCATGGTATATGATAGATGAAACTGAAAATGCATTATTGATGGTGAAGTGGAAACCATTTTGTTACAAAAACTCCATTATTTCTCAGAAATAATTTTTCGAAAATAATTACAAAATATATAATTAATAAGCGAGGCCAACTGAAGCTGACGCTGTAGGATAATAGGATTCGCTGACCCATAACTTCTCTTCATTTGCAAACAAACAAAACCCTGATAATTAACATCCATTCGAGTGTCACATACTCTTAATATAACGCAATAGAATTATTATTCATTTATTTAACTAGATTTTAGTACAAATTTTATTATTTTTCACACGAACTTGATTTCATTTTTATTCATCTTTACTTGTAATTTAAAGCCTTACGGCCAATTTAAGATAAATTACAAAATGCATTGATAAAACAGCAATTCGCACCTACTCAATTTAAAACATTCCAGTTTGGATTTTACTCCTGTTTAGTAATGAAAATAATAAAAATGAGTGAAGTACGAAAAGTATAAAATAAAATAATATGAACTGCTTCAATATTCATTAAATTGATATTTTGTGTTATTCTTGAAGAAAACTTAACTAGATTGAGTAAAAATTTGATTTGAACAAATCAAGTAAGAAGATGTTTACTTAATTTAAGTTTGGATATTATTCATTAAGACAGGATTTAAGTAGAAATTTGGATTGTGTATAGAAATTTTTACTAGATTTGAATAAAACATTTTTAATTCGAGTTTTAATATTATTTAAATTTAGTTTTTTTTATTACTCATGAAGAACATTTAAAAGGATTTCATTAGAAATTTTTTTTATTAGATTTATTTATTAGGTTTGAGTAAAAACAATTTTACTTAATTTGAGTTTGGATTTTTTTGTTCATACTTGGAGACAAAAAATGAGATCGTAGTTAAACCACGATTATGTAAAACTCAGTTTCCAATAAAATATTCCACATTTTCTGCTGTTGATGTGGCAACACTTACACTTGTATCACAAAACATATGTTTCCGGTTGACTACTTAAAATGATATTAAACTTTTGAGGTGGATTTTGGTCACACAATATTTTCAGAAAAAATATGAGAATTAAAATAAATCGTCTAAATAAACTTTGGCACGGGCAAAAAACACATATATAGACGTGATGGTGGTCGGAAACCAATTCTAGTACCAACAAAATTACACAGCTGCTTTATTTATGTAATTATAATATTTCATTTATGAAATTTGATGAATCAAAATAATGTTGATTCTTCTTCTTCTTTCGTTGAGTGATGTCACAATCAAGTGTGGTTTAAATGTCCAGCATTGGGCGATTAAACTACGTTTAAACTTTGACTGATAAAATTAATTTGAAGTTTAAATTCAGTTGAAACGAAAATCAACCTTGACTCATTAATTTTGCCTTAGTGACACCAATTAGTGTAAACTTTTTATTTTATTACTTGTGAAGAAAATGTAACTCTATTTAAGTACACATTTAATTCGTTTTAAATAAATTTGAACAAGATTGACTAAAAAACAAATTTACCCTTATTCAAGTTTGGTTTTTTTTTCTAATATTCTCTGTAATTTTTTTTTTTTAGTTTTATGGAAATTGAACTAGATTTGGGTGAAAATTTGATTATTACATAATCAATAATTATAATTATTACATAAGCAAATACCTTGATTCGAGTGCGATTTTATTGAAATTATAGAAAAAATTTAACTAGATTTGAGTAAGAAAACATCAAATGAATTCCATTTATTTACACAAGAAATTCAGGTTCAACTGGGAAATACTACTCTAAAAACAGTATTGACAATAGTTGAATTCCAACTGTAAGTCCCAATCAGTTAGTACAATATTGATGATATACATACTCTCAATTTTTGAGACATTTGCTAGGGGTTCGTCGGGGGGGAAATATGTAAGCAAGCACTTTTTTAGTGTACAAGGTTTGCATATGTTTACGCCAAATAGTATTTTTTTATTTTACGTTGTTTTTTTTTTTGTAGTAAATACACTCCAGACACAATCAGCCAAGCCGAACCGAACCGGCTTTTCTGCGCTATTTACAACACTTTGTAGGCACAACTCCAATTTATATGGAAATGATGAGAAAAAAAGTCATATCCTTATGACAGTCTAGAGAGGAGCCGAAGTGGATCACATAAACGTACATATACAAATGGAAAAGTTGCAAAAAGTAAATGTGAAAACAAATCAATAACAAAAAAGAGACAGGGAACGAAGGGGGGAGCGGCAGACAGAAATATTTGTGAATAAAATGCCTATTCAGTGATAATGAAAAAAAAAAAAACAGACATAAAATGATTTCAGCAAACGTAAGGATAGACATAGAGTGCGAAAATAAGAGATAAATGCCAAAGGTTAAAGAATCAAGATGCTCAAGGCAGGAATGCAAATGGGAAAATGACTTTTTCGAAAATGTACATAATTTAATTAAATGAAGGATTTGCACAAGTTTTGCATTACGTCGTTTTTTCTTCGTCTTCAGTTTGTTCTGTGATGATGATTTTATTTTAATTTTAATATGATTTTTTCGATTTTTTTTCGCATTCAGCGAGCGAGTATATTTGCTGATGTCGACTGTGTTGTTTTATTCAAGCGGATTTCCTGTTATTCAACCTCTTGGTGGCCTCAGCCAACGAGTCAGACATTTGGGTGCTGCCGATTTCGTTTCGTTTGCCGGCCGCTGTTCTCCAGCGGTGCGATGGCACTCCAGACAGTTGCTTATATACGGCAATTTGTAATATTTGTTATGTTTTTTGTTGTTGCTGCTGCTTTTCATCATAATATTTTATGATTTTTCGCCGTTGCTGAAAATGTCTGCTTTTAGTTTTGTTTTATCAGTTGTTTGTAAAGTTGTTTCGTTTTGTTTTTCTGTTCGTTTCGACTTTTTCACTACAATTGGTTTTGCATTACAGCGTATTTTCCTCGCCGTTGTTGTTATTGTCTATAGTAGAAACTTTTCCTGAACATACACTCAGTGTCAGTTATTCATAATCAGTCATACTGACACATACGCTCTGTACAATCATTTCATTCTCAGATATTTTTGCCATTTGTTATGGCGGAAAAAAAAGAGATGGTCTAGTCTGGCCTGGACCGGGTGATGATGGCAATGATGCTGATGGCAATGATGCTGATGGCAATGGCGATGATCTTGGTGTCTATGGCTGTTTGTTGTTGATATTAAAGTTGTTTGTGGTTCTGTGGAGTCGCGCAACTCCACTAATCTGGTGTCTGTGGTCTTGTTGTCATCAGGAAACTGTTAAATTCCTAGAATTCATAATTAGTCAAAGAGTGATGATGGGATCTGGCATGAGAAAGTTTACGAAACGGGTGACCAGATGTCAGAGTTAGGTGGGCAAAGTGTAATTGTGTTTAGAAAACCTAGTGTCGATTGCCTTGGTGATGTACGGAAATTTAGATCACAAAAACTACCCAATTGAGTATATTTTTTTATATCACATTGTGTAACTCAGTTAAAGTTAATTGTACTTGATTTGAGTTATTTTCATTTGAGTTCATTGTACTTGCAGTCATCAAGAACATTTCGTCCTAGGTTACCTTCAAGCGGGGAATGTTCTTTAAACAGATTATTGGCCGTGGCACCGACCACGTATAGCTTTTCTTAACTTATAATCACATTTGAAAAGACGGTTTATGAGCAAAAGAGTAATCTCTAAGCCATGTTAAACTTCCCGGAGACGGCTTAACACAATTGACTGGTGAGTATAGAAATTGTAGCGTGTACAGCTCATGACGGTTGTTTTAAGCCTAGAAATTCAATGTGACAACTTGCCGGTGACTGTATTAACTCGTTAGTTTCCCCCAAGACTTCGCTGATTTCGAAAATGTTTCCTGCTGATATCAGAGAGAGTACTACAAGCGTCGCTATAAGGCGCAACAAGGCGTCCTCTTATGTGAATGCTCATATCCTGGAAGAGTGAGAACAAATAGAGAAGCGCCAAATCAATTTCTCAGAAGTCTTTTTATCACGAACTGTTGACGATTCTTGCTTTGCTGTGCTTATAGAATCTCATAAATATTTGGTAATATATATTTGTTCGACTACAGTCCCACATAAGTCGAAAATCGATCAACAAATTTATCTGTGTACCTGTAAAATCGGTACACTGTTTTTTGGCGCTCGGAGCACTTGAGGTTAATAAGCAATTCTTTTTTCGACAAAAGAAAGCCAGCTTTGCACAATTAATTCCGACTGATAAGGAATCATTTCTTTGACAGGTGACTTCGAAGCAATTGGTAATTCAGCACCGCCACAGAACAAGTACCGAGACATCGAATCAGGCAACAGCATATCCTCCCGCGCAATAGATTGAATAAATCCGATAAACGCCTCGCATATCAGCAATACATGAACAGTTGGCTGAAGATTTTGTTTTTTTTTTTGGTGTAATTTGTAACATTTCATTCACGGCATTATTTCCACAACAACCATTTATCTCGGCAGCTGGTCACCCCTTGCCTTGTTCGTTTACAATGGTTTTTATTTTCATTACTTTTTCACATTTATTCGGCGCATTTTGTGATGTCTTTGTTCTGTTTTTAAGGTTCGTACGGGTGTACCGGAGAAGTGGTTGATGGTGATGATGTATCTGTTTCAGACCGAACGAAACTCGCTGATAATCATGCTGATGACACTTATAGCGTCGGCTTTTGTAATAATATGCAACAACACTAACAACAGCAGCGGCGGCAAGGACAACAAAAAGACGGCTGAAGGTTTCATTTCCTTTTTGTTGTCTGTGGAAAGTTTTCGCTCGACGTTTCGAATGACTCGTAACATAAAACAAAACAAAAACAGAACAGAAAGTAATAATTCGGTCGTACCGAATTTTGAGTACACTGCCGACACTAGACTTTGACAGCTCTTATGTAGAATTCGCACTGGTTTGGAAGAGCCCCTATTGCAGAGTTTTGACAATGACTATACATTATTTTTCAAATTCCGGCGACTTTCTGATTCTTTACATGCTAGAAGGACATTTGCCTGGAATTATTTTCAGATTACCAAATTCGTCACATGGAATTGTGGAATTGAAAAAAATTCAATCATATATTTTACGAAGAACATTCTTCATATTTTTTATGAAACTTTTTCATAATTTTTAGGAAACTTTTTCATACTTTTTATGAAACTTGTTCATACTTTTTATGAAACTTTTTCATAGTTTTTATGAAACTTTTTCATATTTTTTATGAAACTTTTTCATATTTTTTATGAAACTTTTTCATTTTTATGAAACTTTTTCATATTTTTTATGAAACTTTTTCATATGAATAATGAAACTTTTCCATATGAAATATGAAACTTTTCCATATGAAATATGAAACTTTTAAATATGAAATATGAAACTTTTCTATATGAAATATGAAAGTATTTTATATTTCTTATGAAAGCTCTCAGAACAAATCTAAACTTGTCAACTTTAAATGCTAGTAGGACATTTGTCTAAAATACTTTTCAGAATCAGATATTCGTCGCCAGTGGTGGCGAAATTGGCAAAAAAAAAATCTCTAGAATGAAACCTAGTGCGTCCATGAAGAACAAATTTAAATACATTCCTCTATGACACTGCTCTCAAAATGAATCTTTCAACGTTAAACGCTAGAAGGCCATTTGTGTAGAATAATTTTTAGAATATCGAATACGTCGCATGGAAATGTGAAAATGCGATAAATTGCTCTTGACTAGAACTTAAATAGAAATAATTTCCAAGTTGACACCACCCTCAGTATTGGCTACAAATATCAAAATTTCAGAATATCAAATTGCTTTGCAGGACAACTTAAAGCGGCGACCATGAAGTCAAAATAGAAATACTTTCCTCTATTACACAGATCTCATATTAAAGCTATTAGTATCAGCTCTAAACGCTAAGGGGATAGTTTCCTGAAACAATTTTCAGATCTAAAATTCGATGCATGGAAATTTCAAAAAATACTGTAGAAGCGAAATGACTGCATCTATGAAATGAAATACTTTCCACTACGACAACGTTCTCAAATTAAAGTTTACGGTGTCAGCTAACCATGCTGATAGAACATTTGTCTGAAAAAATTTGCATATTCTCCAAATTGGGCTCTCTAATTACAGCTACTAGTAGGAGCTCTAAACACTGGCAGAAGATTGTCCTGAAATAATTTTTAGAATAGTAAATTCGTCGCCTGGTTTTCAGCAATATGACAAAATAAGTTTGTTCTGATACCACTACACATCGCCATCTTCTCAGTTGACTATACTTGTCATGTCCCGGATAATTTCCAACATTAAGCCGACTTTGGGTAAGGGTATGTGTAATTCGGTTCAGCCGTTATCCATGTCTGTGTAAATCAAAGAATAACAATATTTTGTGTAACTTGGACATTCTCGGCTGTGCCTTTAAAATGAGATTTAAACCAATTGTGGGGGAGTTTCATACCATATAAATCCAAATGTCTCTTTGACTTCCACATAAGTAACTCCTAGCTTCTCTCTTTGTACAGCTGTAAGTTAGTTAATTTATATTATTTAATTGTCGATGGAAATTACAAAAAAAATGAAAACACAACATAAAATATATATGTATGTATGTCTATTCGCCTGTCTGTCATTACTATTATGAATATTTGTTATATTTATGAATGCATTTTCCTATGTTTCCACTGGGAGTTCATTGCTCCCCAGTGTGTCTACTACGATACGTTGGAATAGTGGCACTCATGTCTACTACAAGACACTACAGACTACATCTGGTCGCTATGCTTTCAAAACAAAACAAAAAACTGCTTTCATACGTTTGGTGTTTTTGAGTTTTTTCTTCTGGGATTTTCCATACAATTTTCAAAATTTAACATCCTCCCTCCGCCAATCTCTTTTACCAACAATTACCATAATAAAGCCAGCAACGTTTGAAGGTTTTTTCTGTTGTGTATTCGTTCGCTTGTGTTATGGCTTGTTTTCAAGTTAACTTTTGCTTCCACGGCGGCTGTGTCTCGTCGTTCGTTCATTCATCTTCTTGTTCCACAACTACACTCTACTCCCCTCCGCCACTCTAGTAGTGGGAAGTTTACTTTGCAACTTCCCCAAGTCAGCAATCACGCTGACATGTTACTTGGGAAAAGTAATAATTAATGGTCTGTTAAATATGTCGTTTATTAAACGGTATTTGTACTTTTGGTATATGTATCTGGTGTAACATTCACATTATGTGTACATACAATACATACACACATATATTCCTCTGTGTGTACAATGTCTACAGCACATAGTCATTTGGTGGATGTCATTTAGCATTTCACTAAATCATATTATAAATTACACTCAGCCTTCATTGTACGACGACCATATGTCGAGTTATCGCCGTAACTTGACACCACACATTGACCTATTAAAATATGATGTTTGGGCCTTTTTGTCAGCTGGCATTCGTGGCTTAAAGTCAACACCAAATGAAATGACACAATTTTATTCAGTGTTAGAATATTAAAGCTTAAACGTTATTTAATATCACACAAGAGAAACGTTTTCTTCGGAAGTAATGACGAAATGCTGACGGTCACTTTCCGTGGATTTGTCTTAATTTTGGGTGATCATTGTTAATTGTTCGGTAAATTGAAACATAATACAAACATTTCAGAGAGGGATCAGAATATTTAATATAAAATGACTCATATGAAGGAGAACACTATTGTATGTAGTCATGTTTACAAAAACCAAAATTCTATTTTTGCAAAGAAATAGAACTAATCGATGATCTCAATCTCGACCAACAGAAACCAAACTGTACAAATTTTATTTTTTTTAAATTAAATTTTTTTAAATTGTTCAAGAACTCAATTACTAACCTTTTAGACGTGATTTTTAAATAACTTTACAGTTTGTACTGTTCTCTTTCGAAATAGTGTGTTAAAACATCGCTAATGTGGCGAAGAAAGTTATCAAGTTTTCTTACATAAATTATATATCGCTCGAAAGGTATACGCCTCTTCTTTTTAAATCCGATAATACTTAGCAATGCAAACCCGTTTAATGAATCGGATTTTGGAGGTGTTCGGGAAATTTCACAAACAAATTCCTGTTGTACTCGACAAGACCCATCAGAATAATGTTATGCTCTTCCGGTATTTCACCTATGCATATATTTCATATTTCATCTCCATAGCTATGGAGAATTTGGTGCCGATCAACTCAACAATGTTTTGCCTATAACTTCAACCATTATGGCAGTTCCAAAAAGTTGATTACTATTTTCGATTTATTACACTTATAATCAAAGTTGGAAAATTTAAAAAAAAAAATATCTCAAATTTTTCAAAAAAAAAATGGAAATGGAAATTAAAGTTGACTACATAATATGAAACGTAATTTTCTCTAGTAATCGGTCAATTCGTTCCCGAACAACAAGATTTTCCACACAGCCAAATAATGCAGTTTTTGGTCATTTAAAAACATTCAAACAGTCCCCTCTACCAAAAAAGAAAATTCTGGCAGCATAGCGTTTTATAAACATTTTTGGGGGCACGTATTAAATATTCTGAAGGGTCCCGGTAAGTGAGTTGGTAGCGTGCTTGCCCATCAGCGTGGGGGTTGTGGGTTCGATTCCCACCAGAGTTTTAGTCTGTCGCTGCAGAAATCTATCCATACGGTCTGTCTCACCCGGTTTACCCTTCGAATATAAATTTACTTTGTATAAAAATATTCTGACCCAGAGGTAATGTTCACCTACAGTTCAGCTCCCGTTAACCACAAGGGGTTTATCTTCCAGACTTAGGCCTGATGTGACTTCAGCTGAACTTTTGTGAAATTTCATTGAAATCCCAAAATAATTCTGAATTGCTGACATTTTGTTATTATTTTTATTGTTTTTAAAAAAGCCATGAGAAGAAGATGTACGATCTTAATTACTAATTGAAAACAAATTGATAAGAAGAATAAAGAAGTTTTGATGCTTTTTAGTCAATATTTCTCAGTCGTATGACGTTAATTAGAAATCCATCTATTGCCAAGTCAGTTATGCAAGGCGATCGAGTAATTCAATATTTTGGCCGGAAAAGACATGCTATTGCTTGATTCTACGTATTGTCGTGGTGATAAGTTTTTCACATTTCTCCGCAAACTTCTACCAAGGAAGTAAATCTAATTCTATCTCAATAAAAAAAAAACTAACAGTTTGATTGTTATTGAAAACTAGTAAGTTGTAATGCGCCTATGGCGCCCGTTAATTTGCTTGAGAAAGTATTTGTTACTTAATTTTAAAAATTTTGTAAAAAAAAAATTCGAAAAAAAATAAAATTGGAAAAAAATAATTTTTGGAAAAAAAAATTTTTTTGAAAAAAAATTTTTGTTGAAAAAAAAAATTTTGTTGAAAAAAAAAAAATTTGTTGAAAAAAAATTTTGTGGAAAAAAAAAATTGTTGAAAAAAAAAAAATTTGGAAAACAAAATGTTTGTAAAAAAAAAAATTTTGTAAAAAAAAAATTTTTGGAAAAAAAAAATTTTTTTAAAAAAAAAATTGGTAAACAAAAATTTGGGGAAAACACAATTTCTGTACAAAAAAAAAATATTATTCTTTTTATTATTATTATTTATAGAAAATTATAGAATGCCTATTTAAATTCCTACGTACTGCGTGACAGAGTCAGTGAATCAGTGTCGAGGGTAAATATATATTAAGATTATTTAACGTTTTTAGAAAATAACAGGGTTTGTGGAAAAAAAGTGTGTTGCCTTATGGTTAACAGGAATAGTTGGAACAGGAATAGTTGATTGTACCACAGAAATCTGTGGTACAATCATAAAGGACGGGTGCTTGACTCTATCAAAAAAAAAAACCTCACTGAACCTTGCATTGCTTTAGTTAATTCCTTAACGGCTTGCTCGGTTTTTGTGGTGCAAAAATATTCTCCTCTGTAAACTCAAAACCAATATCAACTCGTACACGAGTTATGTCATCAACAATCCAGGACAATTTCAATAGATATTCACCGGTGGGCCAGGGCAGTGGCATGTCTTTGTGAAATGGAACAAAGTTGTCCACAATTATGTCATGCTTCAAAAGGGACAACATTGGTTTTTCAAAAAAAAAATAACGAAATAAAGCAAATTATAAACTTACGTTATACGGACACGAATGATTCATATTTGTGGAATTCTGAAATAGACCGTAAATAATATTCAAATATGTCATCTTCTTGCGTTTGACCAAAAACTCGCACATGTCCCAGGTCTCGTTGATGAGGAACGGTTTGTAGCCATTGCTGCGACGAAACAATTCCAAGTGGGTTAAGGCGTTGGTAATCGGCAATTGCAGAAGGACGTGTTCATGTCGTGAGGGCGGATACATGGCGCCTCAGCGGTTTCAAACGACAGGTTTCGATGCGAGAAAAGTTACTACCGTTCGATTTGCAAGTGGCCTTGGTCATTTTAAATATGCAATCATACTGAAATTCACATCGTATACAAAATGCAAAAGTAATTTAAGAGGATTTACAGTTAAGGAGTCCAAATACCTGTTGTACCGAAAATATTTCTATTAAGAAAAGCCAAATAACAATCCGTTTGAACATTTTCGACAACGTTTTCCAGTGGTCACTTTACAATTGATTCGGTGCGGACTATCGAGCGAACAATTAAATACTTTTCGAAATATTCCATAGATTAATTTTCAGATCAAATTGAAAAATAATTGATGTTTGTTTCAAAATCATTACATTCATTAACTGGTGTGGCGTGTTAATGCTGTTATCAGCTTTCTGTGCCAATAGATCAATATGGGAAGTCATGTTGTTTTTGGTATCATGAAATATTTAAAAGGGATGAGTTAATAGTTACTCCTGAAAGTAGGATTTCTAACGCTGTGTCAATTTTAGTTTCGAGGATTCCGTGAAAATGTATTGTAAAAGAGCCATTAATAACAAATTTAGATATATGGAGACTGACGATCACAGAAAGGCTTTAACTTTTTCTTTTGGTCACGACTATCAAGTTTGTTGACGCGCAGTATTAAGAAGCAAGAAGGTGTTAGTAAAAAAAAAGTAGGGAAAGTGGAACAAAATTGAAAGAAGATGGAGAAAAAACCCTCGCTAGCAAGGGGAAGAAGACAAATTGTAATTTCTCAGGCATCCAGAGTCTCCGACAGACCGTAAGCACTGTCACGAAGCAAAAAATCTCAACGTTGTTATCAATTTTATTGTTCCGTTCTTCAATGTGGGCGTTTTTGTTTCCTGCACATGCGTAAAGGCTGCTTTATTGAGTCGAAAATATCTCTCAAAACTTTTAAAGAAATACAAAAAATATGTCTAGGAAACAACAGAGTTTTATTATTTCCAATCACTTTTCATCTGGTGATTTGAAGACAGCGACCGCCAGTCTCAAATGTCTTCTTTGTAATAACAGATTTTTGTCAATTTTCTTTATCACTCGAAACGGAATTTGATTTAGAAATAAAAAAAAACATTCCATTCCCACATGAATATCAAACAGAATAAATAAACCGACTACCCACCTTTTCCCTTTATCCCCTTCTTCCAGTTTTTCGCCCCTCATCTTAATTTGAAGTAGTTTTTCGCTAATTTTCTGTATTTTGACACAATTCTGTACTTTTTTTTTACTCCTTTTTATGCCCTTTACAGCACAATTCTAACTGCAGTTTCCATGCATATTCTAATTCTCGCCCTTTTGTGATTATTTTTCATTTCACCAGTTTTGGACCCATTTTGTTCCCTTTTCCATTTCTTCCGAAAATTTAAACATTATTGTCGATTAAAATTTTTTCACACATTTTTGTTTTTCCCCTTTTGTAACATTTTTATCCCTTTTTTGCACCATTTTCGTCCCTTATCTAACTGTTATCCACTTGTTGTTTCCACACATTTTGTTTTTCCCCTTTTGTACCGTTTTTATCCCGTTTTTGCACCATTTTCGTCCCTTATCTAACTGTTATTCACTTGTTGTTTCCACACATTTATTCCACCATTCTTTTAATTTTTCACGTTTTTATAGATTTGTATACCCTCACCCTACGGGTAGGAGGGTATATATCATTTGATACGACCCAAAAGTGTAACACCTAGAAATATTCACATTAGACCCCAGGTGTCTTTGAACCAAATTCGATTCATGACTTTCTGAATCGTTTGAGCCATGTCCGTCTGTCTGTCCTGCTGGTACGCACGATAACTTTCGAAAGAGTTAAGCAATCACTCTGAAATTTGGCATGGCTAAATATTTTCCCAAAACTGCTTATGGGATTGCATATTGGCTATATGGCCACACCCCTTCGGGTACCTCCCATACAAATCTGCTATTTCGCCCACTTTATAAATCGTGTAATAATATCAACACGCTCAAGTTCGATCTTGGCCAAATTCTGTATTTAGTAAATCTATAGCTAGACAAAGTTTTGGAAAAAAAACTTGGAAGTCTGGCAACTCCCCTTCTGGTACCTCCCATACAAATGTACCATCCCGCCTACCTTAGAAATCGTGTAGTAACACCAATATGACCAACGCGATCTTGCCCAAATTCTGTATTTAGTAAATCTATAGCTAGACAAAGTTTTGGACAAAAACTTGGAAGTCTGGCAACTCCCATTCTGGTTTCTCCCATACAAATATACCACCCCGCCCCTGATAAACCGTCTACTACTATCAGTATGACCAACGCTATCTTGCCCACATTTTGTACCTCCCATACAAATGTACCATTCAATATTTTTCTATAGCATTCGGTATTTTAGGTTGCTATTATGACTTTTCATCAGATGTTACATCAAATGATGGTAGCTACGGTCACTTTTGACTTTCCGATACTTATGAGTATGAGACTTGTATGTTTTTACTGAGGGTGAGGGTATATATAAGTCGGTTTACCCGACTGCAACTTTTTCACTGGTTTTTATCTGTAACTCATATTATTGACAACAACAAAATGTTCACCTATTTTTATTTTATATACTTATATGTAGATTATTTCTCGTTTATATTTCACCAGTTTTGGTCCCATTTTGTACCCATTCCATCCCTTTTCCACTACTTAAAATTGTTGGCTCATTATTGTCTATTAAATTTCCCTTTTCTAACTATTATCCACATGCCAAATATTTGTTTCACCTTTTTTTTATTTTTCCTTTTTGTCAATTGTTTCCCCCCCGCCTGGGCCTCTTTTTCGTCCCATCTCTTACTCAATTCTACCTGTTCCCAACAAAAATCACGGTATTTCATTATTTTGTATTTATGCGTATTTCGAAAAGTTTTGCGTATATATTAGCCCCCTTTCAATTCGAATTTCCAAAAATTCGGATAATAGTGCATCTTTCGATAATAGCGCATCGTTCGATAATTTCTGTGGTGTATTATCATAAACACTTTGTATTTCAATACTTTGCAATATTATTCCAATCTAGTAGCTCACTGCCAATATGTCTGTATAGAATTTTCATTTTCATTCGTTTTTCAGTTGTCATTATGCGGCCCTCACACGTTACAACTTTTCGTTCAACTTAGATGAAGAAGCAAGTTGGCCGTTCTCCTCACACACTACAACTTTTCAACCAATTTCTTATCCAATCTCATTTGCAAACATTGTTCGTAGTGTCAACATTAAATATTTTTTTTTCAATTAATAGGTTTTTTTTACTTAATATTGAGGTTTTTGAATATTCCTCAATATAATCAATCACTTTTTCCACACATACTATCATTTTGTTATTTTTTCAAAATACCGGTAGGACAATGGGTTTACTTCATCAATGTCAAAATGCGAATGAAGTAGAGAAGTTGAATGACAAGCCCTCACACGTACCAACCAGGTTGGCCAACTTGAACAGAAATCAAAATATTTTTATTTTCATCCAACCGACGACCAACCAACGACCAACTAGACCTCATTAATTCAACTTGACTAAGTTGAATAGCAAGTTGTAACGTTGGAGGGCCGCATTAAAATCGGTCTATTCTTGTTTTTGTTCTACTAATTTTGAATCCATTGTGACATAAAATACATCCTTTTATAATTTCATATTTCTTAAACAAGTCCTACTTTTAAATTTATTTCATTACATTTGAAAATTAATATGTACATCGTTCATATAGAAAAACACGCATAATAGAAATCAAATCTGACCTCAAATTCGGTTGATGGTTGATCTTGATTGTTTCAATTATCCTCTAATATTCCTGCATACAAATTAAGTATGTACACTTTTGTCATGCACTGTACTGGCATTGCATACGTCAATTCCTCTTCGGCTTTCGCGGTTTTAGTGCAAAAATATTCTCCTCTATAAACTCAAAACCAACATCAACGATTATACGAGTTTTGTTATCAAAAATCCAATCCAGTTTCAATAAATATTCACCTGTTGGCCAAGGCAACGGCATGTTGGTGTGAAGTGGGACAAAATTGTCAATAATTATATCGTGCTTTAAAGGGACAAAATTAGTCAGTGATCATATTGGTGTAAAAAAATGAATAAACTTACGTTGTAAGGACATGAATGATTCAAATTGGAGAAATCCTTAAAAATATCGTACATAATTTTCAAATATGTCATCTTATTGCGTTTGGACAAAAATTCACACAAGTCCCAGGTAGTGTTGACCAGGAACGGCTTGTAGCCGTTGCTGCGGCGATATAATTCCACGTGGATGAACGCATTGGTAATCGGCAATTGCAGAAGGACAACATGAATATTGAGGGCGGATTCATGGCGCCTCAGAGGTTTCAAACGACAGATTGGGATGCGAGAAAAGTTACCATCCAGAGATTTGCAGTTGGCCTTCGTCATTTTAAATATACAATTGTACTGAAATTTGTATGAAAAATGTGTATGAAAAAATGATTTCGGAATAAAAATACCTGATCCACGGAGAAAAGTTGTATTAAGAACATACAAAAAATGATGCGTGTGATCATTTTCGAAAGTCACACTACAATTGATTCTGTGAACGAGAAATATTCCATAAATCGTAGATTTTAATTTTCAGTTAAAATTGTCGAAACTGTCATTAGTGTGGACAAGACCTTAATGCTGTTATCAGCCATTTTACTGATGGATCAGTATGAGAGGAAATTAATTCGGCAACTTAGCGTTTAAATTTGTGTATACCCCCCACGATAGGATGTTGTGTATATTCAATATTTCATGTAATTTGCAGTGTCATGAAAGGTAATAGGTATACATTGAAATCTGAAAGGCATGAACGCTAATGATCATTTTTACATATATTATTTTACATAAGGACGTCACTAGACGATCAAACATTTTTTGTTTCAGCGGCAGCTGCCACCTCGCAAGAGAGTAATCTGTAAGCCATGTAAAACATCTCTGGGAAAGCAGTTATTTCGTGCATTTTGCGCCAAAGAAATGCTTTCGTACTGATATGATTATAAATTATTTCCTAACTAGTAAGTTGTAATGCGCCTATGGCGCCCGTTGAAACATGGAAAAAAAATTTTGTTGAAAAAAAAATTTTGTTGAAAAAAAAATTTCTGTTGAAAAAAAAATTTGTGGAAAAAAAAAATTTTGTTGAAAAAAAAATTTTGTTGAAACAAAAATTTTGTAAAAAAAAGAATGTTTGTAAAAAAAAAAATTTGGAAATAACAATTTTGGAAAAAAAAAAAATTTGGTAAAAAAAAATTTGGGGAAAACACAATTTCTGTACAAAAAAAATATTATTTTTTTATTATTATTATTTATAGAATTATATAATGCCTATTTAAATTCCTATAGGATTCCTATACATACACTATATTTTTACAGTTAAATCAATCACCTCCACAGATTATCAAACAGTTATTAGTTTTGTAAGATCAACTCGGGATTGGGAGATATACGCTCTTTCCGATAAACCAAATACGCATTTTCCAAAGAAAAAGTGGAGCTTTGGAAAAAATCTTCTCTTGTGAGGGTAATATTGAACTTAGCTGGGTCAGACTCTTATATATTTGTCTTACTAAATCCCAGACAAACCCATACTTGACGGTATCGTTCCAAGTAAAACGACTTTCGTTATTCGCCGGGCTGCATTTTAGTATTGACTTTGTCAAAAATATTTTTACAAATATTTGCTCGTTTTGTGTTGGTTAAAACAACCGTGAAATAGAAGTTTGGGAAAACATGTTTGCCGTTTGGTCACACTTGAACAGATAGTTTACAACAAACTAAATTTGTACTTGCAGACAAACAGCGGATTTGCTGTTTGACACTCTGAATTATTTGGTGGTCAGATTGAGGCAAAGAAACATTTCAAAATTTTTGACAAATATTTGCCCAGTGTCACCGGGTTCCTTTATTCACAATCTGTATGTAGTTTTCCAAAAAGTCAGGAGTTCTTTGTGTCGCAGACTCGCCCATGGAAAAATAATCCAAATGGATGACAAAATGTGTACCTATGTACAATATACATACATAGCTAGATGGGTATGTACGATGTGATAAAAACCTTTGATATGCCTATCATTCGTGTATGAACGATGACCGACGTTTTGTTGAGACCTCAATGAATTCTCATGGACCGATTTAATCTTCAACTGTCTGTGCAAACATTGAATTTCCATAACGTGGCAGTTTGTATCCTTACACACCAGCGAATCTTTGGTATGCGAACGGTGATATTCAACTGCAAACACAATGAGGTGACAAAAATTTCTCATTTTGATAGCCAGTGCATTTCATCACAGCCGACAGAGTTATTGACACATGAAGGATAACCTCATTTTCCCCGAGTGGCCGTTGCCACCTACTTACGAAAGAACATTTCCGAAGAAGCCACACAACTTTAACTTGATGCCTACCTGAGCGGTGTCGGCGGGCGTTTAGGGGTCGGCTAGAAGCGGCATCAAGCCAAAGCGGCAGGTGGTGATACTTGAGTTCATAATAAGATGGTCATTATGCAGAGAATTCATACAGTCTTGGAAATAAGGGGAATGACATAAAAATGAAGGAAAACACCATTCCCGTAACAAACAGTCACACACACACACAGACAATAATGAGGATAAGAATGAATGCATAATGAAAGGAGTTGTAAAAGAAGTGGCGAATACAGAAAAATAATCATTTGCGGTCTAAACGTAAAATCCAACGTAAAAACTAACTGCAACAGCAAGACAACAGATTTTGTTCTGTCCTTTGTTTACCTGACATTGTCCTTCGCCATTCGTGTTTCCTTTTAAAAATCGTACACAGTGGACGAAATAAAATTAAATGCATTCCAACGTTAATGTGGTGAAACTCCACTGCCAGAAAATGTTAATGTTTTAAATGAATTTTAGTATTGCTTAGGAGAGGCGTTTCCTATGCATAGTGGAAAGTTTGTGTGAGATGCTGCGGCTGTAAAATGATCCGACATGGGTGGGAATCTCATGTCGGTCCATGACTCTGTGACACTGACGCAATAAAAACCTGCCATTAATTTGTTCGCCATTTTTTGGGCTGCTCTGCTCTTTGTGACAACCGCTGATCTACTCATTCGATCACAGACGATCATACCACTCATGTATTCATCTTTTACAAGGGAAAACCTACAGAAATATCGTACAGTGTAAAACGAAAACGTTAAATCGCGACCTTAGAACAGCAAGGTTCTAACTGACAATTTTGGGTAAATTGACCTGTATATCAAATGGTTTTATCATTTGTAATATCTTTCGATTACTGTTCAAATTGAAGCTATAAAACTGTTTAAATTGAAACAAACTAATTAATAATGGTTGGCAAAAATTAATGACCTATAGGAACTATAAAATATTATACACTGATGTCAAGTTTTCTCAAAACCACCTTGGTGCAGTTGGAAGCTTGTTGTTGTTTTAAGTTAGCGAAATAACAAAAATATTTTTTTTATATTGTACTTATATTATTCTCCTACACTGTCTGTCGTTATAAATACCTAATTTTCTTTGCCCGTGTCTCTTATTGTGTATGTTTGTGTGTGCATGTGATAGATAAGCCGCCAAGCAAATTCCACACAATTTTCTGTGTGGATGTGTGTGTGCTATTGCACATCAAAAATGCAAAGGAGCGTAGTAAGCATTGAGCGCTAAGCATCTCAAAAGGTCCAACTTAGAAGTGTGTACTTGGCCCTTTTTAAGCGCCTTTAATTTACGTGCCAAGTGGTCATTGAGGTCTAACAACAGAAGTGTGTTAGTGTCTGTGTGTGTTTTGTTCGCTGATTCCACATTGGGTGTCATAAAAACTAAGAGAAATTGAAATGCCAACACTTCACATCAACCGACGGCGGCCAATAGCGACACCCTGACGTCGCGCATAACAAGGTTCAAAATATAATTGCGGTTTTTTAAATGTCCAACTTCCCCTTACTGCGTTTGTTATTACCTACTCGCCACCCTTCCACTTCTTCTTAGTATCGCTACATGTACAAGCCCGCCAACAAAAAGCCGAAATCCATTTCAAATTACAGCTGAAGGAACGTTTATAAGCCTTTTGGAATAACGTTAATTGTGAAAATGTGTCAGCTCAATACAGTTGTGTTAAGCCGCTTAACGAGTTCTGTTTTTTTTTCGGGTTAAAAGCTAATGTTCGCGTCTTTATTTGGACAACGGTCGCAAAAGAGTCAAATAGATATGTGCATACAGTCGAACTTCTCTATTACGAACTTCCGTACAACGAAGTTCTCTATATAACGAATTTATTTCCAGAACACTGCAATTTCGTTAAATTTTCAGTATGTTTTGATCTCCTTATAACGAGTTTCCTTATAGCGAATATTTCTTTACTACGAATTTTTTCTACGCCCGTAACTCGAATGCTCATGCGTTTTTGATCTCCGTATAACGAGTTTTACATAAACACATTTTTCACTCTCACCATACACACACATATTTTAATTTTTTATTTGTTTTTGTGTGTGAGATTCACATTTCTACTCTCTGTAAGTGAGAGAAATGTAGGCTCGCATAGTAGACTACACGGAAAAATGGAAAAATCAAACGCAGACAAAAATTACCAATTATTTTAAATAAAATTCAACATACATAAAAATAATTTTTTTTTTAAAATATTTCTATATTACGAATTTTCTATATAACGAATTTTTTTTTGGTCCCCTTGAGATTCGCTATATGGAAGTTCGACTGTATTACTAATTGTAAATATTTTGGCTCTCTCATTTTTTTTTTGGAAGAGTGGCAATTATAAATAATTTTAAATTTGTCGCCTATTCAGTAGTTCTAAGGCATGTGCAGCTAAGTACCACAAGTTAAGTTACTTCTAATTGTAAAAAAAATATTATGGAAATTAGATAAGATTTTAATAAGGACTATCTTTGTTGTCTCTGAATGGATAATTACAATTTTTAGAAATATACCTCCCCAGAAATCACTGAGTTAACTATCTCCAGCCCGAATGATGGGAATAAGTCAGACAACGTTACGTCCAGTAGAGCATAATGTGAGAATAATAACATTTTGAGTACAACAGGCGCTGAGGATGTCTCATGTCGGCTAAAACTTATTGTTTTCATAATATGTTTTCACTCTCAAATACCCGCTACTTCACCAAGCGTACATTTTCTTTATCAGTAAACACACAAAATATTTGTTTAAATGCATTGGTTTACAAAAAAAAGATGCTTAATTCCGACTCTGATTCCTTATCGCGTTGTTCAAATTTTTGGCGGTACATGTTCACTCGTTTTTAATTTTCCCCATTTTTGCTCCCTTTTTCTACTTTGTGCAACTGTTGTTTGTCAATCCCGGAACAATTTGCAAACATTTATTTCTTTTCTACTTCTCGCCGTCTATGATTATTCTTAAAACGTTGTCCCACATCCTTACCCTTAAATAAAATTTAAATTGCGAAAATCCTCTATCGATTGTAATGATCTATACCTCATTTCAATTGTAAGACGGCTACTTTGGACTTTCCTATTTAAAAAAAAAATAATAAAAAGATAATTTAGTGGTCCATTGTATTTCAATTTATTCCAACCAAATCGAACTAGTCGTTTTCTAGTTATGCCAAATAATCACATTAAAAAAAAGCTAGCAATTAAACCAACAGGATTGTATAGTGGCTTTTTATTACAAAATTTTGTTGTCTTTTTATTAATTACATGACGAATATAATTCTAATTATTATTTTTTTTTGTTTTGTCCTTTCTCTTTGCAGGTATGTATCCATTTGTATTTTACGATCTGTCCATGGTCGTCTCTAGAACAAACTCTAAAGGTGCAATCATGTATGTAGTTCGTAGATAATTCTCATATGAGTGTACTATCGAATAAAATATTGTGTACTCACTAAAAAGGAATAACCATATCGTATGAACTATAAGAACGGTTTGGTGTATGTGCTGTTGGTACAGAAATACCAAACGCGCCTCTTTATGAAACACCTTTTGCCACTATATTTTTTAGGGCAGACCTAATAAGCAATTTCATGCTGTCAGAGTTTGCTCTCCCGGAAAATCCCGGGAATCCCGGCTATTTTCCATTCCTAGTTTCCCGGGAAATTCATCCGGCAATCCCGGGACATTATTTTTTCTCTTTCTGCATTTATGACATCAGTTAAAGGTTTAGTCAGTTGAATTGATATCGTAGCGAATGGCCAGAATATTCCCTTTGTAAGTGTTTCGTCACCTACGAGTCCCTTTTCACTAATTGTGAGTTAATACCTATAGAGATTTTAGCGAGATCTCCATTTGATAATTAATAATTAACAACCATAGAGTGATTTGGCATCCTTCTCCTGTCAATATCTTGTTATTCAACAGCTGATCGTTTGTTGACATTTGTGGTTTGATTTTTATTTATACTTATACTTTGAAACGTATAATTTTTTGTTATGTTTTTGTTTCAGCTGCAGTAGTACAAACTATATTTGATCTCATGAATTTAAATAAATAACTATGTTTATCTTAATATATATTTACCCTCGACACTGATTCACTGATACACTGATTCACTGACTCTGTCACGCAGTACGTAGGAATTTAAATAGGCATTCTATAATTTTCTATAAATAATAATAATAAAAAAAAGAATATTTTTTTTTTGTACAGAAATTGTGTTTTCCCCAAATTTTTTTCTTACAAACATTTTTTTTTTACAATTATTTTTTTTCAACAAAAATTTTTTTTAACGAAAATTTTTTTTTTTAAGAAAAATTTTTTTTTCAACTAAATTTTTGTTTTCACCGAAATTTTTTTTTTCAACAAAAAAACTTTTTTTGACAAAAATTTTTTTTTTCAATTTTTTTTTCCATATTTCAACGGGCGCCATAGGCGCATTACAACTTACTAGTGTGTATATAAACACATACTGCACATACTTTGTTCGTCTTATAATTCTTAATAGAATTCCTTATACTCGGATTGACTTCGCCCAAATAACTTGAGACATCCATGCATTGATCTTTTATTTCATAAAGGGCCCTAAGTTCGTCATGTTACTCTTCATGGTTATGCTAGATGAAGTCTGTGACCTTACGACACTGACTGTTTTCCAAAACCACTCTCGACTTACAATTTGCATTATAACACGTGTATGTATAATAATTGTTTTTCATCCTTGGAATACAACAGTTTGCTATTTCTCCTTTAACCACTCACAATCTAAAATGCAACACTTGCCATTTTTATAACACTGACTTATTTCACTTGAATTTTTAACCAGATCTGAGAATTCAATGAAATCTTACTTATTACTTGGCTTCATCTTGTGAATTGGGAATTTTTTAGGAACCCTTACAAGAATATCAAATGTTATTGGAATGCAATTTGTAGTAAAATGAAGTAACTCCCAAACAAAATGAAATGAATAATAATAACGCACCAAAACCAGGGTTTTCCCCTATTTCGCTTCATACACATATTAACGTTAGTGTTGCTAACACATTTACAGCAAATGCCGCCAAAATAGATGCATGTTTTGCAATCCCGGCTAATTGAGGTAATCACGGTTAATCAATTGACTTAAAAATATTTTCCTTTCGATACCGGATCATTGATGTTCCCGGTTAATTGAATCACGGATAATCGATGCTCTACAAGGATGAAATAACTTAAAGAAATAACTCCCAACATAATTTTACAGGGAGTTATATCATTTGGGGGTTTTTATACACTCCATCATAGGATGGAGTATATACTAAGTTTGTCATTCCGTTTGCAACACCTCGAAAGAGTGATCTGCGACCCTATAAAGTATATATATTATCGGTCAGTGTAACATTCTAAGACATTCTAGCGATGTCCGTCTGTCCGTCCGTCCGTCTGTTGTCTGTTGAAATCACGATAGAGTGCGAACGACCAACGCTAAAAAGCTGAAATTTTGTAGGAAGATGTTTTTTGCATAAGCAGGTTAAGTTCGAGAATGGGCCATATCGGACCAAAGGGGAAAAAGTTCCCCTTACGGGACTAAAAATATTCCGGCCATAATCAAATTTTTCAAATATTTTTTTTCACTACATCTAAGTTCTAAGTTTATATAATTTATAGATGGGAAAAAAATCCCAAAAATGGGCGTGCTCATGGGTTCCGTGGACCCTTGGAGCCCAAAAAAGGGCCCATGATAAACATGCGCATATGGGTATCGAAGTGCAACGAAATTTACTCACGAACCCAAATATGCCTTTATTTTCACGATTTTCCTAAATTTTTGATCCGGTTTCTGGGACTATCGGGTCACCAGCGGCCCAAAAACCGTCCCTTGACAAACATGGACATATGGGTATCGAAATGCAACGAAATTTTCTCGCGAACCCAAATATGCATTTATTTTCATGATTTGGATAAAATTTGTGATCGGGTTCCTGGGACTATCGGGTCACGAGCGGCCCAAAAACTCAGTTAGTTTTCTTATTTATTGACTTTTTAAGGATCCATGATGGAGGGTATATAAGATTCGGCCCGGCCGAACTTACTATTTGTCCACTTGTTTCATTATGAAATTACTCCCAATAAAAAAATAGGCGATATATTCCAACGCATCGGAAGCTATTTCATAATGAAATAATTCCCAATTAATATGAAAATTTCATAATTTTGTGTTGGGGGTTGTGTATGTTTTTTATGGGGAGTTATTTCACGGTACCTGAATGGGTTGTTTTTTTTTCTTCTTCTCACTCATTGTAATTTAAATAAATTGTGCTGCATTCAGTTAAAAACACACATACACAAAGCCCAACGCAGCCACAACCAAATGGATGAAATAAAAAGAAACCAAAACATTTGATCGTTTATTTAATTTAGACGACAAAAAAAACGCATTTTTCAATTTCTGTGAAAAGTCCTGCATGGCTGCACTTTGTTTGCCCGTGTCGCTATGTTTTACTCATTTCTCGGGAAATCGCATTAATTGGTTCAAATATTGCCGAAAACCATATCCTGCTGTTACTTTGTACGCCAAAGGGACGATAACAGCAACAACTACAACCATTCATATACGAATTTCGGAACGCTTCGCAACAGCATGACTTTAAAGTTGTTAAAAACAAACTGTAATTTATCTAACCGAGCCATTTAAAGCCATAGCATTTGCAAACTATTCGTATACATATGTAGTTATGTAACAATATCCGGAAAACCCAAATCTAATGTAGGTGCATTAGGGTTAGGACATAAATATTCTAAAACATAACAGAAAAACAATGAGTTTCATATAACCTCAAGATGTTTTTCTTGTATGGAACAAAGCTCAGTTGAGCAATTATGTGAAACGGACGTATTCCATGCAGATGAGACCACAAAAGTAAATTAAACAACTTCATTGCCTTTCGTGATGAAACGTTGTGGGCAAACGATGTTCCACTATATTTTGTATCAAAAAAATTTTTACATCACTGCTAAATGCCACAACCCTAATTTTTATACATGTAAAAGTTGTCCAAGTTGGGAAAAACAAAAATTTTAAAATGTTTTTCATATTTGAACTAGAATCTCATACAAAATGCATTAGAGTGTAAAGGACATTCTCGGAAATCTGTGAATGCACAAACAAGGATGGCGCAAACATGGAAAAGTTTTTCCAGGGAAACACACACACAGGCACCCTCTTCTTTGTTGCCTAATTGGCTCTGAGCAATCTTTATTCGGTAACTGTATAAAATTGCTTTACAGTTTTAAACGATAATCAACCGAAGAAAAACCAACTAATTATAATTCGTTGAAAATATATTCCTGAACCAATCGAGCAGACATTCAAGAGTAGAGGTAAGAGTAGGCGAATGTCAAACAACAGTTCAACATCGATTTACAGTTTAGTCTCTCCGCGCGGACACCTATCTTAAGTCGGGAGATTACCAGGTCGTCCAAACGTCAAAAGATCACCAGGTAGTCCAAAAAAGGTCCAGAAATCGTTAACAAAACTCTGGTTTTGTTTCAGCATTTTTAGTCAACTTTTGTAGGGAACTGTGGGGACAGGAGTAAGGCAACGTAATTGGACAGTATTTCAGGATCGATTAGCATCGGCAAATGTCAATAACTACAGTTTGAGCGCTGTTAAAACTCGGTGGCAGACAATGACGATTAGAAAATAACAATAAATTTCAGACAATTGAAATGATTTTAAAAAATTGTCCAAATTAGTTTATTGTTTTTTAATTTTTTGACATTGCAGCTAAGTTGGCTTTATATCCTAACTACGACTTTTCGGTTGTATGCGTTCTGACTGGCAGAAATGCGCAAATAGGGAAGTCTAGGATCCGAAGGAAACTCCAAATAAAATAAGTATTAGCATTAAGAAATTGAGAAGATCGCTGCGCTTGGAAAACATTCCATAAACAGGTCACTCCGTGAATACATAAATTGAGCTACGAATGATCCCAGAGACTAATTTTCTAATTCCATACCTGAACGAATGACTTGTCGGTAAGAGTTTTAGGTCCATAAGAAAACGTTGAACGACTCAAAATAATTTTGAAAAACGATGGACAATACACCTTTTAATACAAAAGAAAACCGTTTTAGAAGTAAAAAATGTTTTCTTGTCAAGAAAAAAATTATCTTTTATCCAAAAAGTTCAATTCAATGGGGCCTGTAACTAAGTGCAATGACAGTTTTAAACTCCGCATCTATGATTGCAATCTGCTTCGGTATTTCGTAGAGTAATCTATTGAAATGCTCTGTATATGTTTCTGTGGCTACATTTTGTCGTTGAGTATAATTAGTTTTTTTTTTTTTTTGGTTTTCTTTGACTGTATTTTTCTTTGGGCGAAAGAGCACTGGGAAATAAATCGAATTATTTATATAAAATGCAAATGTTCTCAGATGGGAAGGAAATATACTTTTTCTTTCGTTAATTTCTGATTTATTTGCATGTTTACCATTTCGTAGAAAACAACAACAATTATAAAATAAACAAGAGCCACAACAAATCTATCTTGAAAATAAATAAATTACGTTTTGCACAATGATTTCAGTTTCAATTGAATGGCTCGTTTGTCCATTGTCGTCGTTGTTGTTTTTGTTGTGTATGGCTGGAATCTCAAATAAATTTAATGCGGCGCTGTCGTGGTTCTTTTTTTCTCTTATTTTGGTTGGTTCAGTCGCTTCATACGCCGATACTTTGTTTGGCAGCCATTCCAAAGTATTTTTTTTAGACCGAAAATACTCGAACTACCGGAGATGATGTTCGATGCGGTCAATGGCTTTTGCATGTGCCAGTTTATTGTAATTCTATTGTTGTTGTTGTTGTTGTTAGTAAATCGAACGAGAAGTTTTCTTTATGTTGTTTGAAACGATGAGATCTCAGTCCGATGATATTTATGATAATGACGTTAATGGCGATAATGTTTGTATCAAGTGTTTTCTTTATCTCAGCTTTTCTCCTTATTATTATTCTTCCTCTTTTTGTTATTATTTATTGGTATTATTTGTTTTATGCGTGCATAACAGAAATAACTTTGTTTTTCTTTTTCAACGCCCGCTATCAGTTCGTATTTTCTGTGTATTTTGTTGAGATAGGGTTCACGAATTTAGAATGACTTAAATTTGATAAGAAATAAAGAACAAAGAAACAGCAAACTTTTTTTCTTTTTATAAATTTTACCCGTCACACTCCCCCGCCACAGGTGTTCACAAGGCATTAATAGGAAAACATTCATTAATTTTCATACAATGAAATATTTGCATGCATTCCATGAACATTTTTATATTATAAAATGTTTGTGATTTTCTTAACCCTTCCGGCCAGGGAAATCCCGAAGAGTTCTAGTTGACCAGTCCGTAGAGTCCATGGAGAACTACAGGTTTCTCCAACAAGAGATGTTATTTCGGTAGCTGTCACTTTTGAAGCTTTTATTCTTTGACATTTGACAAGTAGAAACAACGTCATTACTTAAAATGGAACGATACACACTTCAACAACGCATTGAAATTTTTAAAATTCACTACAAAAATGTTCAAAATCTTGCAGTCACAGTTCGCAAAAATAAAAAGTTTCAGGACCGTGTTATCTCTCGCAGAGGTGATCACAATTGGCCACCGAGATCTTGTGAATTAACACCTGGCGACTTCTTCCTTTGGGGCCACGTGAAAGATAAGGTGTACGCCAATAGCCCAGCATCGATTCAATCAAAAATAGAATTCGTAAGTCTATCGAGGACATAAGGCAGCCACTTTGCGATTTGGTTATGGAAAATTTCATGAAAAGGATATGGTTCTGTAAGCGTGGACCATTAACGGCATACCTACCACTTTATTATGAAATAAACATCTAATCGTTTATCTTAAAAAATTCTGTTCATCTTTGAATACCAAAATTACACCTATTGTTGAAGAACCCTGTACTTTATACCTCGTATTTATAGATTTTGAAAAAAGCGTTGAACAAGCTCGCTCATAGCACAATCTGGAAAGCACTTGAGTGCAACTTAACTGACTTTTGGACAGTTATCTCGTTCATTTACTTCAATAGTGTCACAATTAAAATTCACTGTTTATTTTGTTGCTGAAGAAAAAGGTGGAAATCGTTCATTCAAGTTGACTTTTGTTCTGCGTTTATACGGAAAACCTAATATTTTGCTAATTAAAGTGCAATTGAAAACTTTAAACGGCTCTCCTGTAAAAAACGTTTTTTTAAACTGTGACACTATTGAAGTAAATGAGCGAATTATGCACGTAAGTGATAGACAGGTAAACGAAAAACAATGTACCATAATTCCTAAAATATGGAAAAAATTCACAATTATGTTTTTTTTTTCAGGGCCACCTTTGTTAAAGTCGCAACTTTCCACACACTGTCTCTTGTTTTAGAATTAAAACGGACAATAAAATTGAGAACTCTCGAAATTCGAAATTCTCCCTCAACAAAATGCCCATAACATTTTTCCCCCACATTTTCCCAACAGGCCGAGAACTGAAAAAGATGTGCCAGAACTTTTTGAACAAGAGTTATGTGGCACAAATTCTCTACACTAAACGATCGGTCGTAAATTGTTCACACTCTCGCAACATGTCGATGTTCATTTTAAGTATCTGACAACTGAATCCCTTCACACCAAACAATCATTCCCTTTCGTATGGCATATTTACATAAGCCATCGTTGTGGTGGCGGTGGAGCAGTGGAAAGAGTTGATTTTTATTTTTATAACACTCGAGTTTTATTTTTGTAAAGTGTCCTCCTCCAGTGATGATGATCTGAGATGTGTTGCATTTTCTCGGTTTTTATTATTTTTCTAAATACCAACGAATCCGTTGTTTTTGTCCACATATTTGTTGGTGTTGTTGTTTTTGATGTGGTTTTAATGCGTGGAGGACCGAGGTGTCCGTCCATGTTGCAAGAATGAGTTCCATTTTCTGGTGCTAACTGCTGTCATCATTACCGTCAACAGTCAACGCTTGGGTTTATGCAATTTCTCAGTGGACTGGAAGCACGTTTCTTTATATAGAGTGTCTCTCTCTCTCTCTCCGCCTGTCAGGGTGCACCATTCAGAGTTGCACTTGTGCTGGTGCCGTTTCCTTTCTATTTTAAGAAAGACCAAATTGTCGTGTGTCTGTTTTTTTTTTTTTGTCATCTAAAAAGAAAATAAGCTTTGGTATCATAAAAAAGTTGTATTTTATTTGAAAATAGAAATCTTTGGATAATTCAAGACAAAACAACTGCAAGACCCAAACATGTATCCCATGCAAGGCAAGTCGTACGGATTGAATGGCTATTTTTTTTTTTATTATTATTTTTAGAAACCACCATCATAAATTCTTGGAGCTGTTCCTATCGGGTGATAGATTAATCTGTAGATAGAAAAATTTTATTTCATTTTCATTAATTCAAATCGTTAAATGCAATAAAAATAGTTTGATGTACAAATTCACAGACTTCATGAAAAGTTGGCTGGGGTCGTATTTACACGGTAAGATGATTGCAGGCAAAAGGCGTACGCAGAACAGTTTCGGGACAAGTAAAAGTAATAAATTCGAATTATCTGTTCACGTCGCTCTTGGAAGAATACTCAAAGTCACCTGAGGCAAATAATAAAAACAAATTCAGTAATTGAATGTTTAATCATATTTTACTTCCAAATGGATAAATGCTGGTCTGTGGGGATTTCTTTTCCATTGACTAATGTATGAATAAATAAAAAATATCATTCATTATGTCTTTCTTAGAAGACTACTCACAGCCTTAACAGATATTTGAAAACTTGAATTCCATTAACTCCAACTGGTTAGACCAAAAGTCGTCGCCCCTTTCGAAAATACTCGTGGTATGTCCAATATAAATTTTATAAATATGGTGAGGGTAGGCGTCTCTTTCGTTACTCATGCTTTTCCATTCGGAATTATTCTTGACCATCAGATATAATTCTTCATAAATCATTTTTAATTTTAATTTTCCACCCGTCATGGTTCCCTGTCATTGAACATCTTTGTTTGCCAAATATTTCATCTACAAACCCTCTTGAATTAAATTAAATATTTCCACCAAAATTCACCAAGATGTGGAAAATGGAAAGGGGGGATCACTAATCAAAACATGTGAAAACTTTTTTGCGATAGTGATTTCATTTGATTAACGATGCCATTTCGCAAAACTTTTCCATATCAAGCTGCCAAAAGTAACTCCCACACACTTTACTACGTGTGTGTTAGTGCATTTGGTTAGTCAAGGGGGGACGGCAGAAGGAGAAAGAAAGTCAATAACCATATTTTCGTTCATATTAAAGTTTGGATTTTAACTAACAAATCCAATATTGCACAATGTAACATTTGGCGGAAAACTTGTACATGCGAACCGATGAAAAACGTCTGCTTGTAACATAGAGAGACCTGAAATAAAGTCAGCCACACAAATAGCAAATCAGTCACATACATACATACAATGAAAACTATTCCCCCCCCCCCCCACTCCCATCAAAAAAGAGTGATGGTACCTGAATGCACCTCCCTTCACCTTTCATACATTTTCAGTTTGAAAGTAGCTTTAGGGGGTATCTGGGATTATAATTTGCTCCCCCCATTTATCATTAAAGCCCAATGGCTTAGGCAATGACACGAGGAGGTGATGGAGCTCTATGGTCTTGTGTGAATATTCCTGCCCCACCTGCTGCAATTGTGGCTTTTGTCTATAGCAAGAGAATCCATCAAAATGTCGATTGTTTTTTGTTGTTGTTAACCAACTTTTTTGACGTTTCCATTGGTAGGCAACATCTGGGTTTAAAACATTTTGTGACAACCTTTTTTTTATTTCTGTATTTGTTCTTTTGGCTTTGTAACACAAGCTGATTTTTTCGCTGAACAAGCAATCAGCTAAAAAAAAAACATAATGTATTGAACGACAAACAATAATCTATTCGGTTGAAAGTATTTTGAAAAAGTTATATCTTTTTTATTAACTTTGCCTGTTGTGTTTTTAAATTATTAAGCTAAAGTACAGAGAAATTTGTGGAAAGAAATGTTTCAGCATATTTTTGTATAACAATTCAGGACCGATTTCAATGGAGGATTTCATTTCATTTCAATATCCAAATGCCGGAGACATTATTCAGTGTCATTATTATCGCAATCATTACTGATATGGCAAAAGACAACTAGGCGGTGAAATACGGCATTACTCGAATATTTATTTGCCCGAGTTCGAAAAAAAGCTTTAGCTCATCCCGACTCACCATTGCATTGACACAAAGTATAAACCCTCCCACTGTAGACAACAAAGTGTATATCATACAGGGTTCTCCAACTAGAGGTGTTATTTTGGTATTCAAAGAAAAATGATATTTTTTGAGATAAATGATCGGATGTTTATTTCACATGGCCACCACGACCACGCTTGCAGGACCATATCCTTTTCATAAAATTTCCCATAACCAAATCGCAAAGTGGCTGCCCTATGTCCTCGATAGACTTACGAATTCTATTTTTGATTGAATCGATGCTGGGCTATTGGCGTACACCTTATCTTTCACGTGGCCCCAAAGAAAGAAGTCGCAAGATGTTAAATCACAAGATCTCGGTGGCCAATTGTGTTCACCACATCGAGAGATAACTCCGGAAACTTTTTAGTTTTACAAAGTGTGACTGCAAGATTTTGAACATTTTTGTAGTGAATTTTAATAATTCCAATGCATTGTTGAATCGTGTATCGTTCCATTTTTATTAATGGCGTAGTTTCTACTTGTCAAATTTCAAAGAATAAAAGCTTCAAAAGTGACAGCTACCGAAATACCGGGTGATTCAAAAAAACACCTCTTGTTGGAGAACCCTGTATTTCTTTTCCGAAAGCCAAAATGGAAAACTGCTCCAAATATGACACGATTTCTTCTACACGCTGGAAAAAATGATAATTTTAACAAATTTCAGCAAACAAGTTCGCATCAAACATATATGTATATATATATTTCCATACCCAAACATTAACTTGTTTGTAGGTTATAAATATCAAATATATATGTATGTCAAATATTTTTGTCTTCCTTTTTATTTTATTTTATTTGTGAATCTCTACATACCAATTTATCTTATTCTCTCTCGATTATTGTTATTATCTGAAAGAGCGTAGTGGCAAAACAAAGAGCTGCAAATACACACCTATTCGCACTCAATCACTTGGTTAAATTCATGAAGTTTATTGCGTGTTTTTCCAAACACGCTAATGCTTCTATTCAAATACTTAAAAATAATAGCAAATGATTTATATTTGCAGCCAAGTAAACGTTGTTTCGAAGAAAATAAGCTTTACTTGATACAACCTCCAAACACACGATTTACTTGTGTGTAAACATTAAAAAAGACAGTTCTTTCAGCGTATAGATACTTTTTTGATTCTTGACGTCTCAGCAGAGTACAAAGCCAACATAATATTCTCACACACTCTAGTGTATGCTTCAATTTGGCCTTCGTATTGTGAACCGATGTTATTTGTCCACAAAGTGCTGCCCGACCACTTATCTGGAGTACATTCCTATTAACCCCAATCTGCAGAGTTCAAATCTGCGCAGAAGTGTTTTTTTTTTTAACAAACATTTTTATTGAACTTAGTGTATGCTTGCTGATAATTGTGTAGTTTCACACTTCATATATGTGTGCTTTGAAGTACTTTTCTCCAATGTAAAACGCCTCTTAATTCTAAGCCGTGAATGTTATGGATGTTTGCCTTATACGCAACATTTGTTTATAATGAGAGTTTTTGCTGGCAGATTGGTTAGGGAAATTTGTCCATTAATTTAAGATTTCAGTAAACTTCTTGTAACTTTAAGTAATCGTTTGCCAGCTACTGAGTGGCTTGGCATTCATTACATTTTAACATTTCCATTTTGTTTTTGCCTCCTTGAAGTGGCTTAATTAGCTAATTAAACCACAAGTTACTGGCAGCTTCTTACTGCATATTCTACAAAAGAAAACATTTCAATTGTTATTTCCCTAAAAATGAGGCTGTGAGGGGGGAAAGGAAAACATAGACGCGCTACAGACGAACGAAGAGTATGGACTAAGGTCAGCAACATGCATGGCTATTGAATCTGAAACCGGTCATTTATGTATATAAAGGGAACGATTCGACTATATTATTTTCAGTCAGAGCTTTGTGAATATACTGAAGAAATCAATTAAATAGTGTTCTTCTACATGAAAAACATCAATGATTCACAACCCACCATCGGATCCAAGCGGACAAAAATATATGCAGAGCTTTTTGTAATTTGTCCTACAATCGGAATTATATGTTCGTTTTCCGTTAATCGAATTTTGGAGTGCCACCATTAAACCTTCGGCTTAGTCCTCCTGCAAAAGTGACGATTTAAGGTTTTCTGTGTTCGGCTTTGCTGAACAACTTCCTTACTTTTCTTTCTCGCCACAGCAGCAGCTTTTCTTTCATTTCTACAATAATTTTTCTACGTATGTATATATGTTTAAAAAGTTTTTCTTCTCTCCTTTGTAATGTTGTTTTTTCCTTCGTAATTACTTTGTTATACTACACTCTTGTTCGTCGACAACGCCAACAGCGAGAACTCTGCAGCAATTGCGGAGAAAAAATGATGAATGGCATGAACACAACACGGGCTCCTCAGATTGGCAGTAGCGCCGCCGCACCGCGCCTTTGCTGGCGCTGCTGCCTGTTCCTGCTCATGGTCAATGGCCGCATGAGGCATTACAAGACCACAACGCCAGTCAACCAGTCAGCAGTTGCAACACAGTCACAGTCGAATGTTTTAATCTGGTTTTTTATGTTGGTTTTCTCTTTCGTATTTTTTCATATTCACCGGCTTTCCTACACTCACTCACACATGTACGTCGGTTTTTTTTCGTTGTCTTTCTTTTCACATTACGTTTTAAACGAGAATTTATAGATGTTATTGTTGTTGTGGGCTTTATACGAAGTTCTTGCTTCAGAAAGAAGGAATAGAATGAAACCTCAAACAACAACAGCAAATTGCTAGCTGGTGTTCAAAGACAATGTGATGATTATGTGCTGACTTCTGAAAAAGATGAACCACTCAAAGTCATTCAGAACATGATGTTCTTGAAACCGAATTCAAATGGTATCGAAGATTGCCAAGCTTCAAGGCAATATAGTCGATTTATTGTTTATAAACAAAATAAAAACTATTCATTAGATATTTAACATGTCTAGATAGTGCCATGGCTTTTCACTAAGCGAGTCTGAACTCTTCAAATTGTAAAGAAAGAGTTTCGCTCTGAGAGGTTAAAATTTATGTGATTATGATATGATGATATTATGATTTTGTAGTTAGCTTATTGGTGTTGCTCCAAATAAAAAACAAGTGGACAAATAGTAAGTTCGGCCGGGCCGAATCTTATATACCCTCCATCAAGGATTCGTTGCATTTCGATACCCATATGTCCATGTTTGTCAGGGGCCGGTTTTTGGGCCGCTCGTGACCCGATAGTCCCAGGAACCCGATCACAAATTTTATCCAAATCATGAAAATAAATGCATATTTGGGTTCGCGAGAAAATTTCGTTGCATTTCGATACCCATATGTTTCGCTGGTGACCCGATAGTCCCAGAAACCGGATCAAAAAATGTAGGCAAATAATGAAAATAAAGGCATATTTGGGTTCGTGAGTAAATTTCGTTGCACTTCGATACCCATATGCGCATGTTTATCATGGGCCCTTTTTTGGGCCCCAAGGGTCCACGGAACCCATGAGCACGCCCATTTTTGGGATTTTTTTCCCCATCTATAAATTATATAAACTTAGAACAATTTTACCAAAAAAAATCAGATGTAGTGAAAAAAAATATTTGAAAAATTTGATTATGGCCGGGATATATTTAGTCCCGTAAAGGGGAACTTTTTCCCCTTTGGTCCGATATTGCCCATTCTCGAACTTAACCTGCTTATGGGCAAAAAAACATCTTCCTACAGAATTTCAGCTTCTTAGCGTTGGTCGTTCGCACTCTATCGTGATTTCAACAGACGGACGGACAGACGGACATCGCTAGAATGTCTTAGAATGTTACACTGACCGATAATATATATACTTTATAGGGTCGCAGATCACTCTTTCGAGGTGTTGCAAACGGAATGACAAACTTAGTATATACTCCATCCTATGATGGAGTGTATAAAAACGAATGACAAATAAATAGTGTCATTGTGACACCTTCTGGAAACGTACGATGTGTGACACTATGTTGTTAAAACCAAATGTCGCGCATATCCATACAATTTCCTTTCATTGCGGTTGGTAGACATGGGCGTGGTCTTTCCGAATATACCATCCATATATTTCAGAACAATTTCAGAATTGAGATACATGTATGAAAATTTGTGCAGGAGTACTGTGAAATTCGATATAAATCGTCTCAAAGCGAAAAAAGTTCGGCGAATGTCATTTATAGTGAAAGTAGCCATGGGCGTGGTCTTTCCGAATATACCATCCAGATATCTGTGTTTTTCACGAATAAACGCTTAAGTACATTTTAGGGGATTTTGATTTATTGATGTCAAAGTGCGACATTTTCAAAGGGCTTTCCATTAAAGTAAACTCTTATTTAGCACAAATCATTCGTTACTCAATTTTCTTTATTAAGAACAACTTAAGTTGATATTTTTACAAAAGCCGTAATTTTAAAAATTATTTCTTTTTGCTCTCCTGAGAAGTTTTCTGTTCGTGAAAATCACAGATATTTCAGAACAGTTTCAGAATTGAGATCTCTCGGTAGAGCAGCACCGTAAAAATAATTAGAAATATTACAAGTTCTGTGGTAATGAATATATTACAAACATAATAATGAGATGGAAAAACTATCAATTTTTGCGGCCTTCTTCGGGCACACACCCGTGACTCTCCGACTACACAAAGTGGGCAGTCTAATAAGCTTCACTCAACGTTCATGTGGTGGAAGAGAGAAATATGAATTTCATAAAATAAATTCTTAGGACTCCACATAACTGAAGCAAATTCCAAAACAGAGTTTAGTGAACTTTACAATGTCATCAGCGTGAAGGTTATCAGACGTGTAAACCCAGGTTATCAGACGTGTAAACGCTGACAAAAAAATTATCGCCACCGACTTACTATTGAATATTCTTGAGAGGGATCCCTTAATACGCTCCGCCTTACCTAAATTAAGTCTCGCCTGATAATTACATTTTAACAATTTATAGAAATGTATTCCAAGATATTTTACAGTATTTTCAAATTTTATTTCGTTGCCCTCCAAATTAAGTCTTAAAGTCTTACTCTGTGGAACGATGAAGCTCTTACACGTTCCTGATACATTTCGGATGTTTGTGACATTGTCAATTTTATATTGTTTATACAACAGAAGAATAAACTTCAGAAACAGGCGGGCATGTTTGTTTTTAAAGTCCCGATTTTCACGATGACTTTCCACCCAGGTTGATGAAGGGGGTAGAGAAGCAAGAGGGGTAACAAAAAAATTTTAAAAAAATAAATATGTATATTAGAGCGACTCGCCAAAAAATGTGTTCGATGTTCCCTCCTAAAAATTAACCTTGGACATTTTTAAGATGACATCTAAAATATTTTGGCTCCAGCTTCAACCTCTCGTGAGCTGGACCATTTTGAAAAAGGGTCTATTTTTGCATGTTTTGTTAATTTGAGAGTCTGTTGCATTAACAACATATACAATATGGATATCATAAGAAAGGTTTTTTTAGGACGCGTCCAACTATATATACAATTTGTCAAAGGACGATCACCCATGTCCTATTTTTAAGGATATTCTGCAAAAAAAAGTGGTTTTTGAATTTTTTGTTCGGAGTTGTTTGTAATAAAAATGGCAAATTAACATATTTTAATGTCTAGGCAATTTAAGTAAATACGGGTTTCGCCTTTTTTTGAAATTCGTGCTAGTTCGCGTTTTGACAGAAATGCAATGGGGTGGTAACTCTACGTATTAAATAGGGCAATATGGGTATCAATTTTTTTATTTTCTTTCTTCTTTTCTTTCTTTCTTTCTTCTTTTCTTTCTTTCTTTCTTCTTTTCTTTCTTTATTTCTTCTTTTCTTTCTTTCTTTCCTATCTTTCTTTTCTTTTATAAGAAAAAAACACTTGTTTAAAAGAAAAATTTTTTACAGATGATTCAAGACTCATTTATTGCGATTTTGAAAAACGTTACAAGGCGATTTTAAAAACCGTTACAACAAATCCTTGCGTGATTCTATTTTAGTATACTCCTTGCGCGACACGATCTGGTTCGCAATATAAGCCGGACGATTTTTATATAGTCCAAAGACACTAGCCAACAGTCGTTTTGTTATTTGGTTCTAGCATAATTTTTCTCATTGATTTTGACCCACTAAACACGAATTTTTCTGTCGATTGGTTTTCGAGATACAAATTTTTGAAAATTTTTTTGAAAATTTTTGGAGGTAAACTTACAATTTTGAGCATATCTTTCGTCTTCTTTGACCTATTTGATCCTACTACTACTCAAATTAAAGAAAAAGCTGTGCAAATAATGAAAATCAAAATATCGTGAAATAGCGGAATTTCGGTCTTTTACCAAAAAAATTAAAAGTCCGCCATTTGTTGTCAGATTTTGTTAAGTAAGGGCTTATTTTCTTTGTAAAAATGCCAGCTATACGTAAAAAAAAAATTGCTGTTAGCATTGTGTTTTATATTTTATATGAATTTTTATATGGTTTTTTCTGCCACATTTTTACTAAAAAACGCCGTTTTTTAACCTTTTTAAGCCGCCAACATCACAACTACTTACCCGATTTGAAAATTTGAAAATGAGTTGTAGACGGCTCAATTTTCTTTAATTTGAGTAGTAGTAGGATCAAATAGGTCAAAGAAGACGAAAGATATGCTCAAAGATGTAAGTGTACCTCCAAAAATTTAAAAAAAAAAGTTCAAAAATTTGTATCTCGAAAACCAATCGACAGAAAATTTTTTAAAACTCATTTTCGTGTTTAGTAGGTCAAAATCAATGGGAAAAAGTATGCTAGAAACATATAACAGAGAAAATTTTGTTATTTGTGACCTAGTGAGATCAGTGCAGATAAATGGATTTTTCGCCCATCCGGAAAACATAATTTTGTCAATGATAACAGATGAGAGCAAGGACATACGACTTCAAGCCTACGAGATAATTTTAAAATCACGTGAACGTACCACCCAACAAATTCGACAATTTACTGTGCCTGAAATAAATTTTAATTGTGAATCGCTCAAAGCCATGATAAATTGGAATGAAATTGAAACTGGTATAGAACCACCTTGCACACAGTTCTACTCACAAGAATAATTGTTGAGTCTTCAAAATTCTGATGAAATTATTAATATTCCAGGTGAAAAAATAACATACAAAAATATAAGTTTTATTAACGAATTCATTTCAGAATTTCCTTGCCATTCACAAAGCACTGAGCGTTTTGTACACGTTGTCAGTCAATCGAAAGTATCGGTCATCGATAAAAATCGTCCGGCTTATATTGCGAAACAGATCGTGTCGCGCAAGCAGTATACTAAAATAGAATCACGCAAGGATTTGTTGTAACGGTTTTTAAAATCGCCTTATAACGTTTTTCAAAATCGCAATAAATGAGTCTTGAATCATCTGTAAATTTTTTTTCTTTTAAACAAGTGTTTTTTTCTTATAAAAGAAAAGAAAGATAGGAAAGAAAGAAAGAAAAGAAGAAAGAAAGAATGAAAAGAAGAAATAAAGAAAGAAAAGAAAAAAATGTATACCCATATTGCCCTATTTAATACGTAGAGTTACCACCCCATTGCATTTCTGTCAAAACGCGAACTAGCACGAATTTCAAAAAAAGGCGAAACCCGTATTTACTTAAATTGCCTAGACATTAAAATATGTTACTTTGCCATTTTTATTACAAACAACTCCGAACAAAAAATTCAAAAACCACTTTTTTTTGCAGAATATCCTTAAAAATAGGACATGGGTGATCGTCCTTTGACAAATTGTATATATAGTTGGACGCGTCCTAAAAAAACCTTTCTTATGATATCCATATTGTATATGTTGTTAATGCAACAGACTCTCAAATTAACAAAACATGCAAAAATAGACCCTTTTTCAAAATGGTCCAGCTCACGAGAGATCAAAGCTGGAGCCAAAATATTTTAGATGTCACCTTAAAAAATACCAATGTTCATTTTGGAGGGGGTACACCTTGCACGAATTTTGCTTCCACATAACTTGAGTCGCTCTAATGTATATGTATTTTTGATATTGTCAATTTTATATTGATTAGTCTCGATTCACACTAGGCAATTTTAATTTGCGTCAATTTTTACGATTTTACGACATATAGAACTTGCCTCTTATGTTCACACAAGGACATTATTTGTCGGCATTTTTTGCCTTTTCAAATACAGATTACTTTCAAAATACGAAAATCGAAACAAAAATTGCCAGTACGAGCAAGTTTTTCCTATTTCTATTCCCCTTACCTCTCATTCCTACAAATTTAGAATTGCGGCAATTAAAATTGCCTAGTCTGAATTGCGACTTATACACAGAAACTGGCACGCGAGTTTGTTTTTAAACAGCCATCGTGCCTGTTTCTGAAGTGTACTCTTCTTTGGTATAGAGAATATAAAATTACAATGTCAAAAAAATCACGTTTTTCTTAAATTTTCAATCAAAACGTCAAATTTTAGCCCAATTTACATTTTGTGAATGTTTCGCTACCCCTCTTGCTTCTATATTGTCGAAAGTCTTCCCTGCTCACCCTGGGTGGAAAGTCATCTTGTAAATCGTGTGAAACAGTCATTGTTACTTTACGAAGGGGTATCAAAAGAAAATGTCAAGCTAAAGATATTGTGTAAATTGAATTGATAAATTTATTTTTCTTTTGAAACTGACAAACTTTGAGTTGTGCCTCTTAAGTAGAATGTGTGCGATATGTTCTGAAACCAATTGCTGAATATCCTTCGGAGAACGTCTGGAAAAATTTTCCAAACACCGGTTGATTTTTAATTATGGGAAACATAAAACATATATTGTTTTCTTGTTTGTCTTCACATCAAACTCGCATTGTGTTTAATTTGCACATATAAAATATAAATTACTTCCACATATAAACATTTCCATATTTCCAAAATGTTAATTGTTTTTAATTAGTAATAAAGAATTAAAAAGCATCAACAATTTTATAGTTCATTAGATTCAATGGCACATTTCAACGATGAGAATTGAGGCCAGTTTCGCGACAAATTATTATGGTCGCTGTGTCACACACAAGTGGTTTTGTGTTGTCAAGCATATCCAGATAACACATTGGTGAAAACGCGGAACTCTATATCATCATAACACATGGTCCTGAGTTACCCCCAACAATATATTTTCAATTCGGGAGGGAGATGGAGTGTTAGAAATCTCCAAATAAACTGAAATGAAACACATTTGGTGTTGTCATTTTTCGAGAACAAATGGACAATTGATTGCATGTGTAATAAGTGAAGCAGAAAGGTCAGAGCTACATTATTGAATATGAGTGTTAAACATATGGCGTACATTATTTCCCTATTGACATATCTGTGATCACAACTCATAACAGTCTAAGTCTGTTTTTAAATTTGAAATCCTCACCGAGAATCAAGAGTCCTTTTTATTTAACATTCTTACATGTACCAAGTAAAACTAGTATTTCACTTACTTCTTGAAAAAAAGAGGTGTTTATTTAAGCCGTACAGGGTGGTATTAAAAACTAAATTTTGTCGTAACTGGAGTTTATGCCCACAGAAATATTGCAATTCTAAAACACCGAATACCTTTCATTGCTAATGAATCACAATCGGCTTTCCGATAATTTACAGAGAACACACTTAATTGAAGTACATTCTACAGGGTTCCCCAACAAGAGGTGTTATTTTGAATCACCCGGTATTTCGGTAGCTGTCACTTTTGAAGCTTTTATTCTTTGACATTTGACAAGTTCAACAACGCATTGAAATTATTAAAAATTCACTACAAAAATGGTGAAAATCTTGCAGTCACAGTTCGCAAAACTAAAAAGTTTCCGAACCGTGTTATCTCTCGAAGGGGTGATGAGAATTGGACACCGAGAACTTGTGATTTAAAACCTTGCCACTTCATCCATTGGGGTTACAGCCCAGTGTCGATTCAAGACCTCAAAGATAGAATTTGTGAGGCTATCGAGGACATAGGGCAGCCCTTTGCGATTTGGTTATGGAAAATTTCATGAAAAGGATATGGTCCTGCAAGCGTGGTCGTGGTGGTCATTTGGCTGATGTTGTTGGTCATTATTAACGGCATACATTCCCCTTTATTATGAAATAAAGATCCGATCATTTATCTCGAAAAAAATGTTACTTCTTTGAATACCAAAATAACACCTCTTGTTGGAAAACCCTGTACAAGTATTTCAAAGCATTCTTGGTTGCAATGGAAATATCGTTTGTTTCATTCAACTGCAAATGTTGACCTTACATTTTTTGTGTGTGTTTTATGTCACAAACCTCTCGTCTGTGTTTGCCCATACATATTTGTGCATACAAATCTGCACATTGTATGTAGCATAAATATTTGTTGAAATTGACATAAAATATCTCCCTTTAGTCATTGTAAGTTTTTTTGTTGTTGTTGTAGTAGTATTTCAATGAGGAACTTTATATTCTGTGTCCTATTCGATTCGCATGGAAATGCATTGTCATGTGTAATTCTGTTCTGTTGTCGGTTTTTTTCTATTTTATTTTATTATTGTAAGAATTTCAATAAAAGAAGAAAAACACATTTCATTGTGGGTACTTACAACATGTTTTTTTTTTTTTTTTTGTATTATCAGCAACGATGACAGCGGCAGTCTTTTGTTTTGGTATTATTTGAATGTGTGTTGTAAATGTTTGAAATGACACACATTTTATTGCATACACTAAAAGAAATAAAAAAGAGGGTTTAAGTGAGTTTAATCCCTTAAAGAGAGAGTGGCTTGGGTTCAGAGAACTCATTGATGCTGAAGAGGTGAATGTCGACGCTAGGATTTGGAAAGAATAGCAGCATAAGTCATGTAAAACTTCTCGAGAAAAGCGTTAGCCGTTCGGAGTCGGCTTTAAATAGAGGTCCCGATGAGTGAGTATACAAATTACTGATTCGAGAGAAGTTCTCCGTCAGTTACTTCATGAGAAATAACATTGAAATGCTCACTTTTTGCCTTTAATCGATTGTTGATCTGGAGAGCTATACGATGTATTGTATTATTGATAATCGTTTTATACATATAAACGTTCTTTCATTAATCCTATCTTTAATTTTAAATAGAACAAAGAACCGATGCCTTTATGTATGCACGCTAAAAAATACGTCTTTTTTTTGTTTACACGCAAGTAAAACGCATGTTTGGTCTTTGTAGCAAGTAAAGCTTATTTCCATCTACACAAAGCTTATTTGGATATAAATATAACTCATTTGCTATTAGTATTACGTATTTGTGTATAAGCAATAGCGTGTTTGGGAAAAACAGACAACGAACTTATTAAATTCAACAAAGCACAACATTTGAGTGAGAATAAGTGTGTATTTGCAACTGTTTTACAATTTTTTTTTTTGCATTTTCGCTCTTTAAAATAAAAGCAATACCGAGAGAATGAGATGGATTGTTATATAGTAAGTTGTAATGCGCCTATGGCGCCCGTTGAAATATGGAAAACAAATTTTGTTGAAAAAAAAAATTGTTCTGAAAAAAAAAAAAATTTTGTTGAAAAAAAATTTTTTCTTGAAAAAAAAAAATTTTGTTCAAAAAAAAATTTTGTAGAAAAAAAAATTTTGTTGAAAAAAAAAATTTGTGGAAAAAAAAATTTTGAAAAAAAAAATTTTGAAAAAAAATTTTGTAAAAAAAAAATTTTGTAAAAAAAAAATTTTGTTGAAAAAAAAATTTTGTAAAAAAAAAATTTGTAAAAAAAAATTTGGGGAAAACACAATTTCTGTACAAAAAAAAATATTATTTTTTTTATTATTATTATTTATAGAAAATTATAGAATGCCTATTTAAATTCCTACGTACTGCGTGACAGAGTCAGTGATATATCTGCGACTTAAGGGATCCCCACGAAAAAAAGTCTATCGGGGTCAAATCGATATCGGTGGTCAGCTCAAATCACCCACGTGGTGACCTTGCACTCAATTCGCTCGTGCACAATGTCGAATGTTGTATGTGAGAATAAGTGTGTATTTGCAACTGTTTTACAATTTTTTTTTTTGCATTTTCGCTCTTTAAAATAAAAGCAATACCGAGAGAATGAGATGGATTGTTATATAGTAAGTTGTAATGCGCCTATGTCGCTGGGTTCCATATTATCCAGTTCCGGCAAAAGAGGTTGGTAATCATGGTCTGACCAACGATATTTTGAAAGAAATGTACACCGATGGCGCCGCCAGCCCAAAAGATGATTTTTCGCTGAAAATTCAGCAAACAAATGTCGTTGTCTATGATCGTGTACCTTCAGCTCATGTAGGCCCAAGGCGAGTTCTTGTAAACGACTCCAATTCTCCAGCGCAACGCGTCTACGTTCTCCATAGATCGAAGATGACTCATTTGTGCGGTATGTTGAACGTCCATCCATGGTGATTTGGCATAACAGACTGAATAAATGGCAGAATATTCGCCCGATGTAGCATCAGTCAATGTTTTGAAGTCCAGTTTGAAGCGTCTATGAATTGCCGTGTATCGTGTGAACATTTGCTCCATATTAACTAGAAAAATTATGACAAGGTGCACGCAGCCCTACCACAACTATAAAGTCCGAATCAGACTTAACTTATCTGCATCGAGTAGGCAATTCAGTTAGTAAGAAGTTGTTTGACCTGTCCGAATTGTTCATACCTTTCCTTAACATTGCATTACTCAATAATACTTATCGGCTTAAAGCTGTTTTCGCAGGCATTGCTTTTTCCAGCTACATTTTATATTACTAAGAGATGCATTTCTTACTCCTCTCCTGAATCTACTTTGTGAAACGTCAGCTTGAAAATATCGACTGTTCTTACCTATATTTTAACCTAAATGTAGAGCTATTCCTTCCAAAGCAATGCTTGTATCCAGCCGGAGTAGTCTTTTCTGCCGTCTCCTAGAAAAATGACATCTTTAAAAAGCGCCCTTAATCGCTGTCAATCCTCCCATATTCCTGAAACTCAATGGTTCTGGTTTCTGACCAGTTTCAGTCCTATATGTGTCAGAAAAGTAATTCGTACATAATCCAATTTCTGACATTATTCATCGACCGTGGTGCCTGCACTGATCCATATAAGGTCTCACTTGTTTACTCAACTCTCATTCAGTTCGTCCTCTGCACTTTATCCTTCAGTCTCCATCCTCCGTTTTTCATCTGTATGCGTGCTTGTAAAAAATAAGCTAGAGTCAGAAGTAGGTCTTAGGTCCTTTGGTATTGATAATGAGGAGAAGCAGGACATAGTTGTCATATACCCCGCCAAGCCGTTAGTGGGATGTATGTATCGGATTTAAATTTGATGCTAATTCGATTGAAATCATCTATTTTTCCGTAACTATTTCTTCAGGTGCATACCATTGTCGTAAATCCCTAGCATAAATGACATGTACGTATGCAATGGTACTTATACGGGAAACAAATGTGAACATGAATACACAAATCTCTCCACCTACATACATAAATATGGGCATTAATACGAATGCAATAGAAAATCCAGTGGAAACTAGACAGGCTCGAGGTACTCATAGCGATTTGTCTCTTCTAATTGTTATTAAACTTTGCGTGATAAAGAAAATCTATAATAGAAATCAAACCTAGCTTTATCTTTAAGCCTTTGGGTGAGGAGGTAATTAAAGAAGCCCTTCTCCAACACCCACCAAACTGCTGATTCTGAAGTGGACATGAGCTAATTTTTAGAAACGAAACTTCAATAATTCATGGCAGAAAAAATTGTCGTTGTTGGTTTTATTTTTGTTATTGTGTATTGAAGCAGTCTTCGGTTGAAATATCAATACGCATCAGAGAGCAGAGTTCAAATCACAATCGGCCACGCAACAAAAGTTCATTGTGTTTGTTTTATTCTTCTTCGTTGCGAGAAGTTGCGACTGGAAATGTGGAACAAAGTGGTGGAGGAGGAGTAACTTGGTTATGTCATAAAATGACTTCCCGTAAAACAGTGCCACCCGTACTTACATAGGCTGACTTGAACAACATTTCCGCACGATTGCATTTATGAGAGAAATGTTGAGCTGTACTGCTGTTGTTGCAGCTGCGACAAACACAACAATTGTTAAGCCTTTGTACAACTGATGTGGCGTTGCACAATTCCTGTGATGGTTTCTTTTTGTATGTTTTTCTTTCCTTCCTTCTCCGTCCATAAAACCTAAAAGTGGGTGGGATATGGATTCAGTGGTTAACTGGAAGTAAACCCCTCCACCCCACCAATGTGTACTTTGGATGTTTGTAGTGAGCTTCAAACTGAAATCCTCTTTAATGAACATGATGTTACGAGTGCCGGCGAAAAGATTATTTGTAATATTAGATATTTCGGGAGCGCTATTGATTGGATACTATTTATTCAAATTAATAAAAGTCAATATTTGTGGGTATGCCTTGCTGAACAGACTTACACTTGAACAACGATTGCAGTTCAATGAGTTTTATAATCAAAATTCGTGCATTGTGAAAAATGTCTTTACCGGGCTAATGAAGCCATTCTGATCAAATTCCCATTCTAACAACTAACGTAGAGTGCGTATCGAGTTGAATATGGCTTGTGGATACGCCAGTGTTAATGCTTACAAAATACACACTGCTCAGGAATAGAAGCCGGGCGACCGCCACAACGTCGTCTTTTCAGAGGCGTTTCACATAAGTCAGAAGAAAGTCAACTTTTTTAACGAAAAATTTTATTGAGCGATGAGTCTCATTTATGGTTCAATGACTCAAAGATAGAATTCGATTTAGGTATGGAAAATTCCATGAAAAGTATATGGTCCTGTATGCGTGGTCGTGGTGGCCATTTGGATGATGTTGGTTTTCATTATTAACGGCATACCTTCCATCTTTATTATGAAATAAACAGCCGATCATTTATCTCCAAAAATTTCACTTTTTCTTTGATTACCAAAATAACACCTCTTGTTGGAAAACTCTAAACTCTAATAAATATTTCATAAATTCGCTCAAATGTTCTGTATTTTCTTAAATTTTCAGAAACTAAGCTCTTAAAAAATCACGATTTTTGTGCGAATTAAAAAAAAATGGAATTTGATAATGAAATTTTATTAAATCACTGTGTTGATGATTAATTGGAAATTATTGAAATGCTTGAGCAGATTTTTTAAATAACGAAATTGTATTTAGTTCCTTCGGTCAGTTTATGTATGCCGATGTTTCCTCGACCTGAAAGAGTCACGCTGATCGTGGCGTTTAATGTGCTCCTACTGACAAAATTCAGAAATAAAATAATTTTCTCTAAATCAACTAGTTTTATAAAACAATGAACAAAAACCCAACTCGACGGTGTTTGTTCTTGTTAAAACGTGGAAAAGTAATCCGCAGACTCTGCTTCGGCCATCTCGAAAATGTACCACTACAAGATTAGTGCATCGGCAGAAGGCGCCATGCGGCATGTACTGCACATTCTTTATAATTTTCAAACTTAAAACTTGTCCTATATTATTTTTCTGATTTTAAATTAATCATTTAGAAACATTTTATTTGTTTTGAAATAAATGCGAGGTGTAGTTTTCATAGTTTTTCTCTTTATTTTATCCCTGTTCAGCTGACGTAGAGACTTTGGCCTACAACTTTAGTACGCACACTTCCTCCCAGAAGAATCCATGTATTCTCTCATTTAGTTGCATTTTGAGTTGTGGCTTCGGCCAAAATGCAGATTTCCTCCAAAAAAAAAAACCAAAACCTCTTCTGTTCTTATTTCCTATTATATAATTCTCTAGTTTTCATTTAAAACAATCCTCTTAAAAATATCTTTAAAATAATATTTTTTTTTGTTTTAGCTGTCATTTCTTCGTCAGAAGATACGACGACGTTGATGGACTTGGACGCAGCAAGAATAACACCAATTCCCAATGCGGCATATTGAGATATTCATGTAAGTGTTGAGATACTTATTTCGTAAAGAAAAAGAAGAAAACCGAAACAAAAAACAAAAACAGCCAACTCTGTTGCTGGCATCGCATTTATGTATGTTTCGTTTTAAGCTGCTTAACGACTTAAAGTATTCCCGCCAAAGTGAGTGTTACTTTAATGCCATTGACAAGTGTTTCAAATTGTGGCCGCCGTACTGAGCCAGTCAGCACAGCGCAGTGCGTGTGAGTTCATTACTCCGGCTACTGGAGATTTCCTTAAAAGAACAGATGCACCATTTTAAAGGCGAGTCATTAAAGGCAATTGGCAACATTTAAGCTTTTCCACCAACAATGTCTGGCCATTATTATAATATGGCCCATGAACATGTGTATCATTGGTTTCAGTTAAATTTATTGAAAATCGAAAGTGTTAAATTGTTTCTGCAATTATTTTTTGTTTTGTTTTATCCGTATATGTAGATGCGTGCCTTTTTTGGTAACTCTCTTTTAAATTGTTCATGACGATATATATAAAAAAAAAACCAAATCTGTGGCGCTAATAGCAGTCATGAAATTTGTTCATTACTCATTATTGTTATTGTTACACTTTCTTTTGTTTTGTTATTGCGTTATAAACATTGAAACCATAACACTTTTTATGGTTCAATCACCCGGGCAATTTGTTTTTTTTTTATCTTGCACAGACAGACCGCAATGACTGTGTGGGCTTCTGATTTTGGTCATGGCGACTGCCATAATAACACTTCAGCTGATAGATATGAAGACCTGTGAGGCAGGCGCAACATCAGCTTGATGACTAATTGAGTGTTATAGAAATTTCTTTTCCATAACTGATCGAAATCAAAGTAATCGGTGTGGAAAGTAGATTACTTTTATTTTTAGCAGATTCATATATTCGAAGCATGGTATTGAAAGATTTGTCCAATATTGAAACCCCAATAGTTTATTTAGTTTCGGGTTGCCAACGACGAATATGACTGGTAAGAAGTCAGAAATCGGTCGTCTTTTGTTTACTCTACATTTGAAAAATGGTTAGAAAATCTGTAATATTTTTATTTTTATCAAAAACACAATTTTTGCTTATGATCACGTGATTAATTCTGTTAGGTTCTAGAGACGCCGAAGAGGGGCTGTTGTCGTTAGAGGTTTGTGGTTCGAAAACCTGCCAGTGTTTGTGTTTGACTTCCACCGCTTAGTGTCTGTTGATGTCAGGTGTAGTCAACTTAAACTACCTATGAGTCTCAATAAAAATAATTCAAATTCTTCTAGTGGAGAAGTGGTGGTATTACTTCCAAGATCAAGTTGACGTTGCCAATGCTGGCCGGTAATTGGTTCGAAAACATACTAACGGGCAGACGACCAAACTCTGTTTGCAGAAGTATTACTACGGCCGCAAACTCTTAATGCCATACCAAATGTCGAAAAAAAACTATATCTGATCTGTAACACTTGGGTGCATTTCGTATTCTCTTTTTGGATTAGATACTCAGGCGCCTGGAGAGTGTGAGATGAATTTTATGGACCTCCAACGTGTGTGGTAGGTTGACGAACAGGATCATCGCTGCTATTAGTTTCTTCGGGAGACATCCAGATGTTAGCTCAGGTTTCATGTCGATCAGATGACATGACTGAATTTAGAAATAACTTTGGTTACATACCCCTGAATTTGCTTTGTAGGGAATACGTTGGTAACGCCTAGAAATATTGAAAACTGACCCACCGCCAAGTATCGACTAAGAATAACACTCAGATATGCATCCATCTGATGTATATCAATAATTTCTCGCAAACTTCAGTTCGCAACTGCTTCTCAATATAAAATTAATTTGCACGGTTTTTATTTTGTCTTAAGGACGGACGCTATTGAAATTCAGTTAAATCGGTTTTTGCTTCAATACAAATATAACTTCTGAGTGCATACAACATACGATCCTTATCAATCTAGGGATAATGCGTTATCAACCTGTCACAAACTTCTTTGTTTGCAAATTTATAGAAACTTCACTAAAGTATGAATATCCGAGAGGTTTGAGAGCTTGCTGTTCTAGACACCATACAATTTACCAATGGAATACGTCCTTATAAATCAAACTGAAAATTCACGTAAACCTTCGATGCGAAATATTAGATCCAAACCAAAGTGTTGCCAAGGAAATTCAAAAAAAATTCATCTTCTAAAAAAAAATTAATTAAAAAAAAAATTTAATTTTAATTTTTTAAAAAAAAATTTTAAAAAAAATTAATTTTTAAAGAATTTTTTTTTTAATATTTTAAAAAATTTTTTTTTTTTTTTTAATTTTTAATTGTTTATTCGCAGTCCAACAAAATGAAAAAAATTTAATTAAAAAAAAAAAATAAATAATTTTTAAAGAAAAAAATAATTTTTTTTAAATGATAATTGTTTATTCGCATTCCAACAAAATGTATGAATGTTGGAATAAGCCGGCTTCCTCAAAATAGACAAACTATAATTGCTGCAGGGTAGCCATAGTTATCGATACTTTATAACTCCTTTGAAAATCTTCCCTTAAGTTATGAAATCATGTCTTCCAATTTTAGATTCTACCGCCTAGAATCAACACGACCATAGCCACGCTTTCATATAATGCCCATAGAAACTTCCGTTCCTTTCCCACCCGACCCCTAATTTTTTTTTTTTTTTTCAATAATTTTTTGTTTAATTCCGATAACATCAAAAGCCAATCAGGAAATTATGCCCACATATCTATGTAAACATATGAATGTACTCGTACACATGTACTGGTCAAGAAAACAAAACACTTTCCACTTAAAAGTACACACGAAGCAGTTAACTGACAATGGCAACACACACTAAGAACCGCCAGCAAATATAAACCGAGCAATAATAAGAACTATAAAATATCAAACGTGCCATGGCGATGATAGCCTTTAGTTCCATTCAAATGAAGTGTGATGCGACATTAATCAGTATGCGTGGCGGCCATCAACACTTTAAGTCATAATTGGAGTTTTGTGCTCTCTGTCTGTCTGCCGTTCGTATGTCCGCGTTGGGCCTGGAATGGCATGAATGGGGATATTGTTTGTATCCGTAGCATAGAAAATAAACCCATTCTGTACGTACAATATTCAAACTCATATGTGTGTGTTCAAACACAGACACATAAGTACACTTTATGTTAATGTTTATTATACAACGACGACGATTCTCCTTTTTTAATTAAGAATTATGTGTGTACGAGGGTCATACAAAAGAGTACAAACTAAACAGAGAACAAATTTGTTAACCCACTAAAAGTTTCGAAACGTTTTAGAGATTTAGTTAAAGTAGGATTAACGTAATGGGAAGCAGGAACGCTTTCTCTAAATGTCACTTATGTGACATAATTACTAGCAAAATATTCGTAAATCCAATGAAAATCGATGCTGAGGCAATGCTGTTAAGGCGTTAATGCAACGACATTGTATTGTGGTTCGAATATAAAAATGGATTAAATGACTTTGAATTGTAGATTTGAAGACAATGTGTTATTAATATCGACAATGATATTGTAATAGCTAGTATGTACGATTATCACACCGCAAAACCAGGTTCATATTCTGGTAAGACCTGCGACTATACGAGTAAGAGAATAATTTCTAAGCCATGTATAACTTACTTGTCTAGAGAAAGTGGAAAAAGTAGATCCCGGTCAGTGAGTATACAAATAATATCGTGCACAACTCACTGGTTGGAGAGGCATTCCCCGTCTGATCCTACATGTAATGTCATGAGAAATATTCACATTCTTTTATTTGGCCTACTAGAAGTTTCTGAATAGATTTTGCTTTTAATAACCAGTAGGTTATTAAGGGCAGAGCTAATAGCGTATCACATAGTCGGTCACGCCCTACGTTATACCCGGCGATATCGGCTAAGAATGAATTCCTCTCGTGGCTGAGCCGTATTTCTAATTTGTGTCCCATGTTCGTATTTTAACTATACCAAAACTTATCGTACTGGTCTCGTATACATCATACATTCACTATGCTGCCAAGTTATGATCACGATGATGATGATATCCGACTAATTGTGCGCATAACGCACAACGGCGAACGGGCACAAGTACTAGATGAGGTTTATTATACTGTCCAATTTGTTATTGAATATTAGGGTGACACTTTCGCCTGCCGAACGAGACTTCTATGGTCACAATTTAATGAAAACATTATAACTCTTAAATTTTATACATCTTAATATATATTTACCCTCGACACTGATTCACTGATACACTGATTCACTGACTCTGTCACGCAGTACGTAGGAATTTAAATAGGCATTCTATAAATAACTAGTAAGTTGTAATGCGCCTATGGCGCCCGTTGAAACATGGAAAAAAAATTTTGTTGAAAAAAAAAAAATTTGTTGAAAAAAAAAAATTTGTGGAAAAAAAAAATTTTTCTTAAACAAAAAAAAATTTTGTTGAAAAAAAAAAAATGGGAAAAAAATTTTGTAAAAAAAAAAAATTGTAAAAAAAATTTTGGAAAAAAAAAATTATGGTAAAAAAAATTTTGGGGAAAACACAATTTCTGTACAAAAAAAAATATTATTTTTTTTATTATTATTATTTATAGAATTTATATAGAATTATAGAATATAGAATGCCTATTTAAATTCCTACGTACTGCGTGACAGAGTCAGTGAATCAGTGTATCAGTGAATCAGTGTCGAGGGTAAATATATTATTTCTATAAATAATAATAATATTTTTTTTTTGTACAGAAATTGTTCCCCAAATTTTTTTTACCAAAAATTTTTTTTCCAAAATTTTTTTTTCAACAAAAATTTTTTTTTCACAAAAATTTATTTTTACAGAATTTTTTTTTCCAAATTTTTTTTTTCAACAAATTTATTTTTTTAACAAAATTTTGTTTTTCAACAAATTTTTTTTTTTCGACAAAATTTTTTTTTTCCAAAAAATTTTTTTTTCAACAACATTTTTTTTTTCCACAATTTTTTTTTTCCGCAAAAAATTTTTTTTTCAACAAAATTTTTTTTTCCATATTTCAACGAGCGCCATGGGCGCATTACAACTTACTAGTTTAATATAATAAATTATCAAAATTTTTGATTCCTTCCAAATATGAGGATTTCTCAAGACCCTTTAAGATAGCGACTACACGGTTTTTTGTTGGCCAAAATGCAATTAATATAAATTTCAACCAACGGCTGTTTGTTGTTGAAGGTATCTTACGGTTTCGCAGATGGTGGCCTAACTGCCTAAAATGGCTGCGGAATAGGGTCACAGACAAAACTATCTGTATTTTCACAGACAGTCAAAAGGCAATTATATCCTTCAGAGATGATAGTGTCAAGTCAAGGACACTCATGGACTGTAAGGAAACGATAAATGACGTATTGAGAGATAACGACAGATTTATAAACTGGATACCGGGCCACCAAGGCTTTCCAGGAAATGTTAGGGCCGACGAACTGGCTAAAATGGGAAGGGAATCCGACCAAAATACTCTGCCATGGTCTAAACCTTTTCTGGAGACAAAAAAGGAGTTGAGGGAATGGATGAAGACGACCCATGCATTCAGATGGCAAGAGGAACAGGTGGGAAGAACCACAAAGGAAACCTGGGAAAATCTCGATTACAAGAAAAGAAGGAGAATACTCGGGTTTAAAAAAAATCACGTAACGGAATTACGAAAAAGTCCATTTGGTTTTTTTTTTTTTTTTTTTTTGTTAATTTCCATTTATACAAATTAAAATGCACCTCGACTAAGAATTATGAGATTTTTGTAACATTTTATTACACCGTGTTACACTCATTCTGTCCTATGAACCAAATTTTCTTTTTCGGAAAGGGGATAAAAAATAAAAATACTGATTTTTTTCAGGCAGACTCGTGGAAATGTCTGTATCACGTAAAATTTTGTTAAAAAATAGATTTTTATCAATTCTCACATTTTCCTAAATTTTTTTTTTTTTAAATGGTTGTCGTTTTTTTTAAGGTTTCAGTTCAAAAAACATTTTTTTTCGTAACGCTTAAGTAGTTTAAAAATTTGGAGTCTCTTCAAGTTATTCTAAGAAAAGTGAAAAAAATATTTTTTTTCAAAAATAATAAAAATTGGGGAAAATATGAGAATTGACAAAAATTGTTTTTAAAAAATTTGACATGATACAGAGATTTCCACGAGTCTGCCTGCCAAAAATCAGCTCGATTGGATCACTGAAAAAGGGTTAAAAATCGGTCCAAAGGCTTTACCACAGGCCACTACGAGCTTCATACTTCAAACTTCAAAAAACGTGTACATGAAAATCGCCGATACACGTGTATTTTTATTTTTTGCTCTCTTTCCGAATATGTGCATTTGGTTCATAGGACAGAAAAAAATCTATTTTTTGTAACACGGTGTTATGTAATGAAATCTTTCCCTCTAAACGTAAACCTATCCTAATGTATAACATACAACAACGTATGTAAATAGTATACGAAAATATATTTGTTTTGTTCTGCCGCTCTTTAGTTCTAGGGTCAATGAGTGTGAATCCATGCCAACCCAACCCAGGCATTCACTGGTGTGGTACGAATTAGTGGCAAGGTGTGCGCGGTGGGCTTCGCTTTCATTAATGTCATGGCTTATTTTGTTGAATGTTTTTCTTTAGTTTTGTTTGTTTTGTTCAATTTCAATTTGCGTGAATAGTTTTATTTCCCAACAATACGGAAATGCATTCTCGATTGCAGGCATATTCGTTTGGCCATAGCGACAAACTGACATACACACACCTCTTGTTCCGTATGACATGATTTCATTTCTATTTTTGTTTATTGAGTTATCAAAAATTTTAGTGAATTTATATATTTTTTTTTTTTGTTTGAACAGAAACTGTGTCGAATTTTATATAAAAACAAAACGAAAGCTATTTACAGTTTACCCCGATTTCCAAAACAATATTGTAAAAGATTTGGAAATTATTAAGGTGGAGTATTTTGTTGCTAAGCGTAAGATGTAGGTGTCGCAGAACTGTCCTCATAGATTATAAAGCTATTTTAGTCGAAATATGGTAATGGTATGAATGAACATTTAACTACGAAGGAATTTTGATAAAAATCATTGCAAGACTTTGAATCCCGTCTTGAGAGTACGTAGGGAGTATTTGGCTGTCTGTGAAATGTGGTGAGTCCGTTTGGCCATCCAGAAACAGAACCACACTCAGTCACTCTATTGGAATCAGCTAATCTTCTTCAAATTTAGGGATCAAAATGCGAGTGTCCCGTATTAATTAAAACATTGGTTATACAATTGGCCGCTAGGTGGCGTGTCAGAATATAATTTCTATTAATTATGTATTCGTAAAATCTGTGGTTTTCACAAGCAACCACTTAATTGCATTTTTGCCAATTGTAAAGCATTGACACAAAATTTCTACATTTTTTTTAAAATAATATACTGTTACTGATTTTTAGTTTGGCATAAAAGTGGATTGTTTCTAAAAAATTTTCTCATTAACGACATAAGTAGACATAATTCATGACACAGCAAAGACTATGCAGAGGGCAGACGTCCCAAGTTGTTTTTTGAAACATTAGTTCGGCTACACACTCTAGATGTCGGTAATTGGCATGGCAATATTTGAAAGGTTTTCAAAGCAAATAATGTTTTTTTTTAAACAAATACTGTTTAAATACCCTCTTGGAAATGTTCACAATAATTGGCATATACATGATATTAAATCTCCCCACAAATATAAATTTGCATTTCTTTTTCATTTTATGTTTAATTCAATTCGATGTACAGTCAACATTTGCCGGCATTTAAAATGTAATATCTTTTATGACCGAAGGAAGTGCACATGGTGTACATGTTAATGTCAAATAATATTTATCCTTCCTTCCGTAAATTATATTAAATTTCAAATACAACGGCAGATTGACGTCCCCACAGAATAACGCCAGAACGTACGTTTATACGTACAAAGGTAATGCCTCCGCTGGATGGATGGCGGGAGTTGGTGTAAGCCATCCGTAAACATTCGTGCCTTATTTACACATTAATGATTTTTGTTCTTCTTTGTCTTTCTCTGCCATTAAACATTCCACAATTAATAATGAAAGAGTTGTTGCGAATCTCTGTTTCATTTCGCCAACCTTGATAAACATTCAGTCAGTCAGTCAGCCATTCATTCGTCATGTCGTCTCATGTTTACAATCATTCGCATGTTGTTGTCGGTCGCTCATACTTATAATTTGTTAACATTAAATGTTATTACTGCCGTTACAGTTTGTTTGGTACCACCAGCAACAAAGTCATACCCACCGGTGCACAGTGTTTTACCACCCGCAATAAAAAGGGGGTGCATAACCATCTGAATCATATGTACAATCTAGTCGCCAACAAACGTCACATTAACAAATGTTGTCCCCCAAAAATGTTTGTACATGTATGACTAAAATGTGCTAATCGAAATACATTTCGGGTAAAATTTTAATAGCGAAAGGGCTAAAGCTGACTCACAAAAAGCCGACTAATCGACTTTTTCCACAAAAAAAATAGTGACAAATGAATTCGACTTTTGATTACGAAAAAGTCTAGAAAATCGACTTTTTTTAGTTTAAATAAAAATATTTCATAAATTGTAATAGACATGCATTAACAAAAATATGTTAATACACAATAGTTTTACCGGGTCCAGAAAATCCCTGCACTTTAGACAATCCCCTGCTATCACCAATTTTATCACATTGGCTTAAATCGGACGGAAATTAGTCGCCAATTAATATATTAACAGCAGTGTACTCTCTCATAAGCGGACACCTAAGGGACTGAGAATGTTGTACACTTATAAGATGTGTCCGCTTATGAGAGAAGTACACAAGAGGACTGAAGCGGATTGGTACTGAAAAAAATATCCGCATATGAGAGGTGTCCGCAAGGAGAGAGTACACTGTACTTGTCTAATAAGTAGAAATAAATAAAATATCGAAGTTAAAATTCAATATCTAAAGTACATCTACAATTCTATCGTAAAAAGTATTTATCAAAATCTGGACAGAAATATTTAGCTTCGCCTTTTTTTGCGTCATATCGCCGAATCCCGATTAAAGGCCGATATGTTCTCGAACTAGGAAACTCTTTTTGTTTTGTATACCATAAAATTTTATTAAATTGATCTCATTTTAATTTTTTTGTTGAGTTTTAAACTTAATATTGTATTATATTGTAGTTGTATACGCATAGTAATTAAAAAGTCGAAGGGTCGACATAAATCGAGTTTGAAATCCAAAAAAATCGAAAAGTCGAAAAATCCAATGTTAAACTTTATGGAAAAGGCTTTATGAAGAGACTTGTTCAGCGGTAATTGGTTAGGTCTCATAAACATTTTTCGAAACGAGTTACAAGTCCAACCTCTTCAATTGAGAGAAGGTTCCACCGCTCATACGTTAGCCGCTGCCTTGGCGTGTGCCAAAACACCAAAAATATATTTTATATTGTTTTGAGATCAATGAAACGGTTCAAACGTACAGACTGAAATATAACTATGGTTGATACAGACATGGAAACGTATATACTCTACTCAAACGGTTACATTTACGAAATGACAAATCATTTCAATGTTAACTCAAAATACGAAATTTTCCTAAACGTTAATCAGCATTCTCTTGCAGAGATTATTGTGATGATAAAAAAATTGTATGTCTGGTAATTAGTTCTTATTATAGTTTGCATTAGTTGGTAATGATATGTAATTACCCTCAGCATAAATTCGAAGCAAAAAATTATGACTTGATAATAACAAGATAAGTTATTAGTTATTGGGAGTTACTATTTTAACTAAAAAAAATGGCAGGTCACTTTCTCATTTTAAAATGTTTTGAATTTTATTATTGGAACTCGCACTCTGGCTCTTTCCCTCTCTCTCTCACTTTCTTATTCCAATGTGCATTCAAATTCATCGTTTAGTTGGCCAGTAAAGGAAAGTCACAAAAACTATGATCGTCTGTAATATAGACTCTAGACTGTGCTGACTTCACAAAACCGCATAAGTTACTATTTTTCTACGATGTTGTTCTCTTGTATTTCTATGTCTTGCTCGAAGTACTTAACTCCCATGTAAAAGTAATTCGCGGTTGGCTGAATTCTATTTACTTGCCTCCAATATTAAATTGTAATGATAGTTTTGCTGAATAACGGGAAATTTATAAAAATATATAGAGCAAATATTATAAGATCGTTTGTCTACTGACAAACATACAAAACACGTATAGAATTAGAAAACATAAAACAAATATCCATGAATTTAATTTGGGAGGCCTACAGTCAACGTTTACCCAAGTGGAGCTAACAGCATCATTTGGTGTATTTGTGATTGGAACCACTGTATGCTGTAGTCAGCACGCTTGACGTCATGTTGACATTTTTAATAATTTTAATGGACAGCATTTGTTTACAATGGATGAATACATACATTCATGCAAACAGTACATACGACTGTGTACATTAGACTGGGTCGCAGTTTCAGCACTGAGAAAAAGCTGTTTAACAATTGCGATTATGTTTTAATATCAAGAAATGGAAAGATGACAGAGTGAGAAGATTGAAGATTCTGGGCCTAGCCAGAAGGCCACAAAATGCTAGCAATGAGTAGAACATCAATTTAAAGACTCACCGTCTGTCCTGACTTCGTGTGGAGATATAGGTGGGAATCTGATGACAGACCCTTCGAGAGTACTGAGGATTTGAAAGCAACATTCTATAGCTTGTTTGCGGCCGAAACCAATCATAAATAATCCGGCTTAAGAACAAAAAGAATATCAGCAGAGTTTAAGACCGGAGGAAATGGGCTGATAAGGTGCATTCACCGTATAAAATAATGAAAGCTTGTATGGTAATTGGAATCTCAGGGACAAAACCCCTGGGCGCCAACTACTGCAGAAAAACTCGTATTCATATAATCTACTGTACGTGTGTACTCCTACTTAACAGCTGGACCGGTTTGAAAAACAATTTTTGTATGCATTTGGGTGGCGCCCTGTGTGGTTTAGATTTACAATTCGGTCCAATTGGACAAAGAGCCGTAGTACCTCCCATACAACATCCACCACGAATTTTCAATGAACCAAACTTTCAGTAAAATACAATTTTAAGGCAAAACAACGTGTGCCGGGTCAGCTAGTACCTAAAAAAAAAAAAAAATAGTGTGGCTTCAGGTCGAAAAAATCAACTATTGACCAAGTCTACGAACTCCGACAAATCTTAGAAAGACCTACGAGTAGCAAAGCGATGCGTATCATCTTTTCATCGCCTACTCCGAGTAATGCAAAATTATTTGAAACCAGGTCTGTGTACGAGATTCTCCACTGAGATCCTCAGCAAATTGGAAGATACCTCTCCAAACATTCCACATTACAAGAGCTCTCCAAAAGGGTGACAGCTAATCGTAAACATTTTTTAGTTTACAGATGGAACAATTTTCGAATATAAGGCAACATCCTCCTCGTATACGCATACATCATGGGCATCGTCGCAAAAATAGAGCAAGATGTACCTGTAGCTTATTCAAGAATCGAGAAGGAATCGGCGAAGGTCTCGGTCATAAATACATAGAATGATGTTAGTATCGAATAAAGCCTTAACGCTGGCAATTAGATTCAAAGTTCAATTTTGATTATTTTTTTTTTATGCACAAAAAAAACGTGAACGGAACGTGACCCAGTCTAAGGTACATAAACATACTCGTACTTACATTTGTATGTGTAAGTTTGTATGCATTTTATTTCTACTTTACTATGTGTGTTTGTACTTTTTGTTTTGGTTTTCATTTTCGTAGTCATAAAGTTAATTCGGTTTTCGGTTTGTGTTTCATTTCATTTTATTTTTTTGCACTGCTCTTAAGTAAACTGCAGCCATGTTCGTGCTTTTGGACAAATGTGAGAGCAAACAACCGGCTGACTAAATGACAGATGGATGGACGGACAGGCGACAAGTCAGTCAGTTCCACCCACACCACAAAGGACGATGTGACAAAGGCAATAAGAAAGCATACAATTTGTACGGAGTAACATTTTTACTCACACTCACAGACACCGACACAAATACATGCACACACCTACCCGCATGGATATGAATATGAATTACAGCAAAAGTGTCAGTCAAAAACAGAAACGGAAAACCCATTTATGGCGAAAAATGTTACAGCGCTTTTAAGTGAGTGACACTTTTGTTAAGTGGTCCAGTCCAGGACATTTTTATGTGAAATGTAACACATTTTATGTGAAAAGTATCACAGGGACCCGGTTCCATTTTAATCGTCTTTATTGGAAATATCGCCCTTAAGCTGTCATTTATGTATGGCCAATTGTTATTATTTCGAGAGGACATTACAATTCGATAAGAACTGTCACAAGCCATTTAAATAGTTCAGTAAATTTAAAAAAAAAAATCCAACATCTGCTTGTTGTAATACCAAACTGACCGAAATGTTGTTCTGTTTTTCATCGGCATTCATTCATTATGGTTGATTATGATTAATTAATTGAATTAAATAACTTGTGATTAATTAAATTGGGTCAAACGGCCACAACGAACCATCCAGCCAGCCCACTCCACTAGTCATACACTCATTATGACAAACATAATTCTATAGAAAAACTGAACATTGGATGTATTGTTGTTTCTGGTGCAACAACAGCACACAATCGATTCGTGGAATTACATTGAGATAACAACGCCACCGTAGCCACAGAATGGAGGCTGGCAGTCATATTCAATCAATTAAACATGGATTTCCAACAGTAGACCAAAAAAGGGGGCGTTAATTGGAGAACCCGGGGTTGATTCAAGTTTGAATTTATTTGATTAGACCCGATTGACCATCGCATCACACTTTGTGTTATGGTTTAGAACTTGAACTTAAATATAGAGCAGCATTTAGATTGCGCTATCCCTGAGTTCTGTCCTAAACAGCTTGAGCGTTGAAGATCAAACAGCTGATATTTAATAATAACGTCATCTATCGTTTCCAGTTAGAGAATGACTGTACTGACAACTCGATCACAAGCGAATCATAACCAAGTCATAAAAGTAAGCTGAAATTTGGATGTGTGTGAGAAAAAAATGCAGTTCTTTCTGATACACACATGTCTATGTTTATATGGACGGTTTTTCGTCTCCTAGGTTCGTTTGGCCGAACAAAGCATTTGAAAAAACCTTGTATTCGTGAGAAAATATGGATAGAACTAAAAAAAAGATAATTGACTTTTGGTCGATGCAATTTTATTCGGGACCACTGTGTAGCGCACAACTGTGTAGTACGATTTTCCACCTTATCCGCCATTATTTTCGGATTAAGGCTCTAGTGACCATTTTCTATTTCCAAACCTAATATAAATAGTTCTGCTGTAACTGATGGTGATCAAATGAAATTCTCATCACCGAAACATACTCCTACTAGAGAGAACCTTTACAAAACATTGTAATACAAAAATTGGAGAATTGATTAAAAACCCACATAGACAGAAAAACTCGCATTATTTTCTTATGTAAAAAATATTGAAATGCATGTTATTGATATAAGTACACAGACAAAAAGTTTGAGCTTGGAACTTGCAAAAGTAAAAGTTTTACAACTTTCAACTTTTTGGGATTTTCTTCAAGCATAAAGTGCTCTGCCAAGAATGAATGAGAACAATCCAGTCGAAAGTTTTGTATTTGTTGAACTGACTGTCAGCCCAAATCTAAATAGCAATTCCCCGGAAATTGTTTAACCTTTCCCTGTTCCCCTATTCTAAATAAAAACTCCCCGGGAATTTTTCCCTTTTCCCTGTTCCAGTATTCTAAACGAACTACGAAAATGGGAATTTTTTCCCGGGGAAAAAAAGTAGTTATTATGAATGTCAATAAAAGGGAGAATGTGATGTGATTTTTTGGGAATTATTCCGCCAAAAAATTACAAGGGACTTCGGCTTTTTTACATTTCTTTTAGATTATTAACTTTTTTTTTTAGTAAAATGTATGCATATATAGAAAAAAGTTTAATCTGCATTTTATTACAAGTTGTTTCCAATAGTATTCCAAAATAATGAGTAGTGACACGTGTGGTTTTCTTTATATGTTTGTTGTGTTTATACGTTATCACTTTATTAACTTTGTACGTTTGAACTTCATAAAAAAAGTTTGCAAATTGTTAGCCAAACAAAACAGCTGACTTCGAATACTCGAATCTCTGTCTCCCTTATTACTGTTCTCCCCGTTTGTTTAGAATAGGAGGATTTTATTATCGACAAAAATAAATTCCCCGGGGAGTATTCAGCATCGGGCTGTATGTATTTGCACTATGAAATATTTCTGTAGCAGATTGACCCGCTCCTAATGCATGGGAGGTACCATTAGGGGCGTGTGACCTTACCGTTATGATAATAGCAGGTTCAATTAAATGCGCTTCTAGATGCTGTACTTTAAAAATACGGTTCGTACGATCTTATTGAAATTTGTTAGCTCCGAATACTTATCAGCTCAGTATAAATAATGTAGCCAAAACAATGTAATATTCAACTGAATTATATACGAAAATATTTTCATTTCGTGCAACAATAACAAAAAAAAAGCGTCCACTGTTGAAATTGCAGCTGTCATCGACTCCGTTTTTTATTGTTTAATTTCTATATCGCAGATGTCACTTAAATGTTTAATCATGTCAGCTCTGATAGAAATGAAATATAAATTGCATGCATGGTTTCCAGTACGACTGGTTTGCCATATCTGTTTGTCGTTTAACCCGGAATAAAGAGCGTGTTTAGTTGTTTGTATTCGTATGGATTCTTTTACGTTCATTTCGTATCTTTTAGTCTGTCAAAATGGCACTTAATACCTACCAATGAATATATATTTGTATATATGTGTGTTCATACGTAGGTTTGTAGATGCAGCTATGTATCAGGTTTTATTCAATATGGGTCAATAGATAGAAAGACTACTCTCAGTCCAAAAATGTTACCTGAGGTCATTTGATACGTTCTTGTGTTGTCTTGTTCGACCATTTGCTATGCTTGTGTGTAGTTTTTGGAAGAGCTGTCATCAGCACTTGTCACACTTCCAATTACATGAATATGTGCATCGCTTTCAGTTACCGTACAGGCACACTCACACACATACAAAGAACGGCATAATTAAAGGACATGGGATGTTGTTAGTTTTACTCAAATGGAAGTTGTTCGCCCCTCCTTCTCCTTTATTAGAAACCCCTGAAATTTAACCTAAATTCTGGCAGGGAAATGGTCTGTTTATTTTTGTAATTTAATTAAAACTTGAGAATGTAAGTATGTATGTATGTGTGTGTGTGTCTGTGTCTTCATAGCCATTTCATGCACTTGCCCATAGCTGCCTCCAGAGATTCTCAGTCATTTCCATTGTGCCATATTATGTTTGGCTTTTAGATGATTTCTTTGTAATTATGATAATGAACGACTCATAGTGGATGAATAAATGAATGGCAGAAGTGGATGGCTAATAGCTAGTTTATGCATTTTTTATTTAGAGACTTTTTTGTCTTGTCTTTTTTTTGTCCACATTAATATGCACAGTTTAAGTTTTTATTAATATTGTTTATGTTTTTATTTTTTCTGTTTGTACCACCTATCAACACGTTGTCCATAAGGGCGTTAGTTGATTAATAAATTATAAATAAAATAAAATAAAAATATAATTAGATTAAGTAGATTCCTTTCATTAAAATGTTCAAATTAAATATAAAATAGTTATATGGATATTATCAAGTAGCATTCATTTCTAATCTAATTCTACCCTCGATGGGCTCTGCATAAAAAGGCTTCAATATAACTGATATTACGTAATAGATATGGATCAGGCGAGTATATGCGATGCATATCTGAAGGTTTGTAAACACAAATAAGTCAAGGACTTTCAATCGGTATTACACTTTTTTTTACCTGGCTAACACTCAGGGGATGCTCGCTATAAATGCAAAGATTGAATGAATGAATAAATTGTGTGAAAATGTAAATTTTTGGTCGACGATTTATTCAATTTTATGTTCGTAAGTACCTACTTTTATGTGCTGCACTAGTTGGCGGTATAAAATGCTCTCCCTGGAGATGATATATCAATTTTTATATCAATTAATAAAAAAATTCTTAGTTGCCTCCCGGCTACGTTTATGGTTTCACAAGTTTTCAAGCAGTTTTAGCTCGACTCCACAGCCGTGGTGTTGATCGATCAGCCTAAATATCAAATTACCTCTGAGTCTACGTGTAATCTACAGTTTACAATTTTATAAGATTACTCACAAGATCGGTTGATAGTCCATTTCTCTGAATCATGATTTACGGAACAAATATTTCCATACACGCTTTGCTGAAAGTATTTTCAGTTATACGAAAATCGCTTTATACGAAATTACGGATAAATCAAATGAATACGTTGCATTTTTTTTAATTTGGCAACTCTAATGAGAAGCATGTGCATGAGAAACAAGTGGCAACGCTGTCCATACACAGCTGTTCAGTTTATTTCTGTTGGTGACAAATGTAAAAATAAAATTGAAAAATCCATGCAATAAATATCAAAAGTATCGGTAATATAATTTAACTTTACTTGGTTTTAACTTCGAAAAACGTCTGATCCGCTGAAGAGTACCAATATTGAAAATCATTCGAAACTGAAATAAAACGTGAGTTTTAACGATCTTGTTTTTACTTCATTGTTGTTCATATGTATAATACACATACATACATAAGTACACGGGAAGTTTTCGAACTACTCGACCTATTTTTATTTGCTAGGTGGCTGTTAACCAGCAGCATGTAGTCATGTAAACGTATACATATGTATTTTAATAATATATAATGGCTGCGAAATTGAAACAATTATTTAGACCAATATCTATTACTCATTTCATGATTGAAGATTTATCTCCAAAGATATAAAACCATTTATTTAAATTAATTGAAAGCACTGAAACACATGCACAAGAGAGGACGTTTACAATTTCCTTGATTAATATTAATTATAGCCAACGTAATGTACGAGACCGTACGTATTACTAACTGCACAAGCACCACTAAAAATATTGCAAACGAAAAAACTTGAGAGTACAAGAAAAAAACAAATAGCAATCGGCCAAGCGAACCATGGCTTATATTTCGCTCAGCCTGCCAGTGCCAGTATATGTTGGGAAAGTTTTCCCAGTCGCTATTGCAAGTTGTTGGCGTTTTCCGCAAATTGAGTTGCAATTTGAATTTAGTTTGATTGTGCGCCAAAAGCAATTAATTATACATCCATGAAATGGGAATTTCGCTCAGTGTGTTAGTTACTTAACTAATAAACTGTGATTATTATTACTAACTATTTATTACTATTGTTATTACTATGATTGCGGTAGTTCTTGTTTTTCTTTTGGTTTTGCATGAAACGTGTATTGCGTCATTGGCAAACAAATAATTAATTAATTGTTTGCAAACAGTGTATCCAACACCACCAGCACCATTTTTCTCTTTTTATTCCTGAGTATTCATAAACGGTCGCATATAGAAGTGACATAAAACAGATTTTAAATAGAAATGTTTACGACATTTCTTGCATACTCGAATTGTTCCTTTTGCGTGGTATAAGCGAGAATAATTATTGTTCGTAATTATTGTATATCTGTAATCGACAAACAAAAAAGAGCTTAGTCGTATATCAAAGAGTATTTCAAATTACTTAAATGGTCATAACTACCTTTGGCAAGGTATTAATTTAATTCAGACGACAACGACAATCGGTGTATGTACAGAAGGTGACATTTTACGAGGGTCGCATTGCAAATACCAGAACAGAAAGTGTGCGGAAATGTCAATGGATCTTTTGTGCTGCCAGACGGTCTGGAATGGACTGTATTTTCCATATATTCAAAGTCAAGTCCAATTATTTCAAATTTCAAACAGATACATAAAATGATTCAAATGCTTTATACCGCCTATAAAATGTGTGTTATTTTGGTATTCAAAGAAAAATTAAATTTTTTGAGATAAATGATCGGATGTTTTTTTTCATAATAAAGACGAAGGTATGCCATTAATAATGACCATATCCTTTTCATAAAATTTCCCATAACCAAATCGCAAAGTGGCTGCCCTATGTCCTCGATAGCCTCACGAATTCTATCTTTTAGGTCTTGAATCGACGCTGGGCTGTTGGCGTAGACCTTATCTTTCCCGTCGCCCCAAAGGAAGAAGTCGCAAGTTGATGAGATGATTCACGACGACCCAAAAATGCTTCAGTTTTGCGAACTGTAACTGCAAGATGTTCACCATTTTTTAAGTGAATTCTAATAATTTCAATGCGTTGTTGAATGTCAAAGAATAAAAGCTTCAATATTGACAGCTACCGAAATACCGGGTGATTCAAAATAACACCTCTTGTCGGAAAACCCTTTACTTTCAAAGATACCAATTGATTCACTTGTTTATATGAAATAAGAAACCTAAATTAATTAATTCATCTATTAATTAGTTTTGTAATTAAACTTAATAATTAATTAGTTAAAAATTAATTAATTAATTCATTAAAAAATAAAAATTAATTAATTAAAAATTAATTAATTAGTTAATCAATAATAAGTTAATTAAATCAATTGATATAATTAAATTCATAAATTCAACTGATTATTTTTTTAGAATTTACCAATTTAATAATAGTCTAATTTGTTTAGCGTTTTATTAATTTTAGTCATTGAAATGGCATTCCACAAAAACTTCTTTCGGCATCCTCGTACAAAACTCAGTTGTCGCAATTGCATAATTATGTCTTTATACCAAATGCGCGTGTATCACAAACGCCAACATTATGATGACAGACTTTGTCTGACACATTGCATCGAGTGTTTAATGACGACAGAGAACTACAAAAGGAGCGGTTGGTTGCACAAAGCATTCGCTGGTGGGGAGTTTCTTAATTTATTTGAAAAAATACACATTATCCATTCTATTTGCATTTAATTAAAGTATGCGTTGATAGCGAAATTTCACACTATATTGAAATGAGATGACAAATTAGATGAACAGGCAATGGTAATGGGATCGAAAAGTATGTACGTGTTGATATGGAAAAGTATTAAAAAGGACAGTTCACACAATAACATATTGTTATCGCTAACTTTGTTGTATGAAAGGCATATTTGTTAAACCTTCAGATGTGTCGTATAGCGAGGGGTGCTTACACCATTTTTTTAGGTAATAGGGTTTCTGATCTTTTTTTATTTAAAAAAAAAAAGCCTACATATTTGTATGATTACCCAAATGGGCGGTGTCGTTTAAGTACCTTAACCGAATTATTACACTATGTACTAATAAATGGGATGCAGCAGAAGGTGCATTTATTAAAATGTGATTAAAATCGAAAGCGCTCCACCGATTTTAAATATCTATACATCCTTTTAAGAGCAACATATGTGGCTTTATGATAACCTTCTGGAAATGCACACCTTTTGTTATTTTTAACTTTTTATGATTTTGTTCGCCTTGTCTATGTTAATAAGTTTGAAACTGTACATCGGATTCACATGCACTAAATGCGAAATTTGTTAACATTTATTTTTTCAACGAGTTAATCAAGCGTGATTTACTGTAGAAAGCAAGGGCTGATATCAACTTTAGTGATCACTGAGCCACTGAAAAAAAATTACAAAGACAATTTCGGAAATGTCTATTTTTAAAATCTTTCAACACCACTCTCTTCTGTAGTAATGAATCTTCATACAAAGTGAACATCTCTTAAGTTTTTGGAAGACAAAAGAAATAAATCTTCTTATCAACTAGTCATTACTTCGCCCAAAGTTAAATTACTTACACATATCACATACATACAGTCAAACTTCCATAACTCGAACCACCATTATCACGTAGAAAAGTCTTGAGTTATGGAATTATTTATAAAACTGTTTAAGGGAATTTGTCACCTTATCTGTCACTAGAAGTGCTTCGACTTAAATAAAATTCGACTTATGGAAGTTCGAGTTATGGAAGTTTCACTGTGGTTATTAGATAAAGCAGTTTCAGTTTCGCCTGAGTCTCATAAGTCATCGATTTCTACAGATGCAAATTTAGGTTTTTTATCTAAACTTAAGTCGAGAACATTACAATTTGAATAAATATATTAAAGTGAAAATGTTGGATACATGTACTGATTTCCATTTTAAATTTATTCCCCCCAATAAAATAAATTGATAAACATTTGTGTAATTATTTAAAGTACGTGTAGAACAATTTCTGAGTTTGATTTATTTTTTTCTGAACTAAATTTGTAATCAAAATAATTACGACTTTTAAAGGTTTTTTTTTATTTCATTTTAAAAAAATACTTAGATTTACCATATCCTACACGTTTCTTCCGGTGTGGTCATATTCGATTTTGGCGAGCAATTAAAGGCCAACGAGAATTCTTCAAATTTCGACCAATTCTGTTGCACTCTCTTATCGTGCATGTCATGACCCAAATTCGATGTGTCCACACTTACATTTGCGATTTTATGAATATCGGCACATAAGAATTGCACCGAATTAACAAAGAAATATTGTTCCTTGGTTAAGTTGAGGAATGGAAATGTGACATCGGACGCCAGCGATTCGTAAAACCTATAGGCAATACGTAACCCTGAGACATCGGCAATATTTTCCGAAATTATATCAACTGGACTGTGGGAGTAACAGTGCATGTGCGGAGAATAATGTTGACTGATGAGAGAACCCATATAATCATAATTGCTGTTGTAATCGTAGATGATGTGAAAAAAGTCATAGGCATGAATGATTTCGTGGGCCAATATGACGCCCAGCAGGGAGTATTGATGCAGCTCACTCAGCTGGACATCGAAGAGGGGTAATTGGAGATAACCGTGTGGAACTAAAATGGCATTATCGAAGATTTTTACTGGCGACGAAGAACTCAAACTATCGGCATCTAAATTGTAGATTTTCTGATCTATTGTCGCATTGTCACCGATGAGTTTGTGATAGTGCACTTGATTATTGCATTTCAGTATATTGAGATGCGTCTGCACAAAGTTAGTCTTATTTATTGACAAATGTTGATAGTACAAGTCCACATACTGCTCACTGCAGTTACGCGGTAAATTACCTACTTTCAGTTGCATAGTATGCAATTCTTTCAAAATGAATTGCTGTTCCTTCTGGCTTAACTTTAAATGATTTTCCCCTACAAGTTCTTCAAAGGATTTTTTCAAATTGCCAAACATGACATTAAGTTGTTTTTCCACTTCCACACGTTTGTCGCGAAACAGTCGCTCCTCGTACAAATAGTTCATGAAAACTGGCATGAAACCTCTCAAATACTTGATGCAATTTCGGGGTTTCGAATGAGGCAATTGACTGTTGATGTAATACATGAATTTTAACATGAGATAGTGGGCGATGGTTTCATTAGAGGTCCCCTCAAGGTGTGCCCTTAAGTTTGTATAAAATTCCCGATTTAAGATAAATGTTTGTATGGTCAATGTTTCCAAATTCTCCGTGGTATTGAGTATGATTTGAAAATATGCAGACCAATCGATTTCGGGCACAATGTCATTCAATTCTTTGACTGAATACAATTCATAATTGTCGCCATAATTACCAGTTTCCGTTTCATTGACAAACTCGTATTTGGCAAAACCGTTGAGGATGTTTTCAAACTCCACCAGTTCATGGGTCAGAGTGTGGCTTTCGTTGTGAGTCATGCCAAAGTTGATGAATATATTTTCCACATCGTCGACATCCAGCGGTGTCGAGGCATAGTGTTGTGAGATTTCAAGAAAATATTGGGAACTATTGCGGGGATTGACATTGACGTTGTGTGATATGAAAACTGCATTAAGACCATAATTTCTGAGGATCGCTATGACGCGTAGCCAGTCGAAATTTGTGGAATTTTTCCACTCTCCTTGATCGATGGCGAATATGGGCCATTGCATATTCAACTCTCGGTGTACGGACGTCAGGAAGGGATTTAGAACCAGCTCCTTCAGTTGCTTACATGAGTCATACAAATCTTTGACTTTGTCATAGATACCGGTTGTCCACTTGCTTGGTGTTTCACTCTCAATGAGATCTCTTAACTGCTGATTGACTTTGTGGTCCATGTAACCCGGCATGTCAATGTATTCGGTGGCATTATAATTGCTGTACCAATTGCCACAAGCGTAGGCATAGAAATCTTCACAGGGATCGGCTGAGGCATTTATGTTGGCCTTAATTAAATTCCCATATACATTATTTACCGATGCTGTCGCCTCAATTCGAACCACAATGGCAATTATGGAAATTATGGCGATGAGTGGCCCTCGGTCCGTGCGAACGGTCATGTCGCTTGGCAGGTCTTGCTGATGTCACCCTCGATGCAGTACTAACACGCAGTGCAGCGCATGGAAATCGAACTCACTTCGTCGTGTGAGTCGTTGGTGTGTTGGGGATACTTATAATCAGTTCTGGATTTATCACAATGTTTGTTGTTTACACTGACATTGCATTTGTGATGTTCTTTGTCATCATCGTTATCGCCTTGGCAGAGCAGGCAGGCTGTCGGAAGAAGATCAATATGTGTGATCGGCAATCGGGCGAACAGTGGTGCGAAATGACAAAAAAAATACACAATGCCAGTTATGTTTCTCACAACATTAGATGGCATTTTTGTAATTAATTACATTTTGATTGTCATACAAATTCTGACAGTCAAGGCCTAAAAAAAAATCATTAGTCAAAAATAAACTAAAAGATCAAATCAACTCAAATTGTTATACAGGAAAACCAAAATAAAATTAGTAGCCACGTGCCATACATTGATAGCAAAGAAAGCTAAAGTCTGATGGATGTTGTTTTATGATGCCCCATACACACACAGCTAAAATATTGAACATAAGAGGGGGATTTTTGGAATTGATTGATAATGTTAAGGTAAATATTGAAATTACCCACAAAAACAATACATAAGCTAATGACCTCACTGTGAAATATGTATTGGTGACTTTGATGGTAGACCAAAAAATTAAGCATTTCTCAAGTGCGCCCATCAAAAAGAATCACTTTGTTCGGAAACAAGAATACTCATCCGCAGATCTTGAGTAGCTTAATAAGCAACTGAAGTAAAATATGGGTGGAATATCTAAATATATATTTGTACCATTTTTCTTCGTACCAGAATGAGTTTTAACTTAATTGTAAATAAAAGCCAAAACCCCTTCATCAATCAATACCTGATATCAGTTAAAATACATGATATACTATTGAAAATGTAAAATTTTGGTTCGAATTCTTATGATTTTTGCTTTTTTATTTGTTTTTAAATCTGAAACTGTCATTTAGATTAACAGGCTCTGTCATTTAGATTAAAAGGCTTTTTTTAAATCTGGCAAGTCTTTTTTATGTGACGTCAATTTAAGTCTCCAAAATGTCTAAAAATTTTGTAATCGGGGGACCATCAGAATTGCATGGTGGCTATTCATTCAACATTTTTTTTTTTGTTGCACGGTGTTAGAAATCAGGGCCGTTTAAGAGGCATGCAAATATTTTTAAATAAAAAAAAATGTAAAGTATAGTACAGTTAAGATTATTTTTTTACATTTCCTTTGCGACATGTGTCAAAGTTAAACAATCTCAGCTATCATTGACATCTCATGGACCGTCTTACATCCGATCTTATGCGGTGTTTACACGATCCATCTGATGCATGATCATATTAGAATGTATTTGTGAAAATACATGATTTTGACATAAACATCAATCAAACCATGAAAAGCTAAATCGTTTAGATTTTTTGGTTGCTTGATCCAATTGATGTATCGTTTTTACGAAAACTGCTCGTTATAGTTCTTTGGGATGCTAAAACTAATTTTATAGTGATTAGCGGAAAATATCGAGAAATATTTCCATAAACAGATAGAAAAGAAATAAACAGAAAAAGAAATATTTTGTGTCAAAATTGTAAAAGAACATTTCTTTTTATTTTATTATATTGAAATAATCTATATGTGACATATTAATATATAGTTTTTAAAATTATTTATTAAAATACATTTGTGCACCCTTTGTTAAAATAAGGGAAACAGCAATTATAATTTCGACCGACAGTGATATTCTCGCTCTCACAATTCTAACTGAATCATGATTCTTCAATACATTCATAAATTCATTGACTTGACGAACAAATTCGTTAATTTGAAGTACTTAGTTTTTATGGCATTTTTCTGCGTTCATCAAATTGAAGTATTATTTTACATCAATCTTTCAAAATAAACGCGGATCATTTTAAAACATTTTTTCGGTGGCATTGCTCACTACGCAGAAGTTTGTGCGTGTATTTGTTTTGGCTTTACTGCCTGAATTTTTTGGGAATATACGCTACTAAAGAGTAATTCTCGTTTAAACGATAAAAACTATTCCTTATATTATACCAATAATTGTAGTAGAAATCATTGCAAAGGGCACCGATGAAGAAGAGATGTGGCTTCCGAAATGGATTCATATATCTTGTGTTGCAATCATAGCATAAAGAAAAAAATAAAACATTTTCATTTGAAAAATGGAAATGCTTTACTTTTTTCACATTTTTTTTTTTTGGAATATGGAAATGTTTTATTTTTATAGAAATTGATATAAAATATATAACTGATGTGAAATTGTTCATCAAATTGATGTACAATATTCTTCATATTGACGTACAAAGTTCATCAAATTGATGTACAATGTTCATCAAATTGATGTAGAATTTCATCAAATTGATGTACAATGTTCCCTGATGCACAATGTTCATCAATGTAGAATTTCATCAAATTGATGTATGGAATTGAAGATAAATTAATGAAAAGTTCTACATCAAATTGAAGAAAAGTGTAGTAGTTTGGAAAATGATGATGACGAAAGTCATAAAAGTGATGTACAAATTCATCAAATTGAAGAACCTTTGTTTTCAGTGTAATCACCGCATTACATCATTGACTTAAGCAATTCCAAGGACAGATCGGTCATTGAAAACTTTGAGTTGTGACACTATTGACCTAAATGTGCCATATGTATACCAATGCCATCTTTCACCTGACCTTTTCCACGGATTATCGGTCGACGCTTTCAATGGTAGTTGTCGTCTAATGTATTTCCCGTTCTAGTCAATTTGACCTACTTGTCTTAGCCTCGCTGTATTTCATATCTGCCATATCTACACTGATTCACTGACTCTGTCACGCAGTACGTAGGAATTTAAATAGGCATTCTATAATTCTATAAATAATAATAATAAAAAAAATATTTTTTTTTTTGTACAGAAATTGTGTTTTCCCCAAATTTTTTGTTACCAACATTTTTTTTTTACAAAATTTTTTTTTCAACAACAATTTTTTTTTTACAAAATTTTTTTTTACAATTTTTTTTTTACAAATTTTTTTTTTCAACAATTTTTTTTTTTCAACAAAATTTTTTTTTTCCACAAATTTTTTTTTTCAACAAAGTTTTTTTTTTTCAACATACATTTTTTTTTGCAACAATTTTTTTTTTTTCCACAAACATTTTTTTTTTCAACAAAATTTTTTTTTTCAACAAATTTTTTTTTTTTCAACAAAAATTTGTTTTTCAACAAAAATTTTTTTTCCACAAATTTTTTTTTCCAATTTTATTTTTTTTCGAAATTTTTTTTTACAAAATAGTTTTCTCAAAATATTTTTTACAAAATTTTTAAAATTAAGTAGCAAATACTTTCTCAAGCTAATTTATTACAAACAGTGTGTAATATTTCTTATTTCCATTCGTATAGTTCACGCGATCACACGTTCTTATGAAATAACACTTAAAATTCAATTGTGGAACATTTAACCAAAAAAAATTTAAAAGTTAAGTAACAAATACATTCTCAAGCAAAATAAAATAAATTATATTTCATGTATATGAAAATGTTTGTTGCATCCATTTTAAATTAACACATATTTCAACGGGCGCCATAGGCGCATTACAACTTACTAGTTATTAATAATATTGAAAGTTAATTAAGTAATCATTTAAATTTTATTTTTTTTTAATTTTTTTTTTTGCAGAACCCCATGCAACGGATTATAAACTAATCAAATCACACACAAAAAGTACACAGGTAAGTTTATAATACAAATAATTTAAAATAACGAAAACCTTTTTAAGATTTAAACACAAATAGCGCATAAAAGTAAAATGTAGGTTGTCTCATAAATAATGTACGCTGCACTCGTTTCTATAACAAATCCAGCTGTTTTTTTTATGAACCACTTGCTGATGACAATAACAATATACGACTATAAAAAACCGGTATTGGCAATTAGGCGAGCCCTTACCGCGGAAAAGATGTAAGCGCACTTTTTTTCGAAACTCGCTTGTAAATGCTATTCGATAGAAAATATTCCACTAGTCTTGATACCAAAATATTTAAAATTAAAAAAAATTTATTTACAAAGATACAGAAAATTCAATTGTATCGTAAGCACCACATGCCTTCACGATTTTGGGTTTTTTTGTATTTGATCGTTTTGGATTTCAGGTGGCGTTATTAAAGACATTTAAACATTAAAGACATTAAATTTATTTTATCCAGGCATTACTAGAATTTGTTGATACTAAAAAAATGAATAAATCAAAACTTTACTAGAAAAATAAGATTACCTTTTATTTATGAACAAAGAACAAAACGCGCACGAATTGATTGTCATAATAAATCCATGAAACCTTAAGACTTCTTCAACGAATTTATATCATTTTTAAAAATACTTTTTCACTTATTGTTTACTTCATTGACATCACTGAATGAAACACACACGCACAACAGATTAGTGAACCTTTGGAGCATGCACCACAAATTAAGGGTACCACAAGTGGTACTCTGTCTTTAGACTAATTATGTGGCCAGTGCTAATAGCAACTGCAGACACGGCACATCACAATCCCAGTTATTGATAGATTCAGACCAGGCCCCTAATGTTCAACGCTGACTCGACCGCTTGTGTGTTATCATTGAAGGAAATTAACATTGAAATGTGATTTTTGCCGTACAACGCCACCTACTTGTGACCGTTCAAAATAATAATAAGTGTCAGTCATAAACATGAATGATTTTCGTAAAGAACTTTTATTTATTTTAATCATCAGCACATGAATACTTCGTAACTACTTACAGAAACTAAGACGTGAGTAGGTGGTGGCAAGACCGCACTCAGATCGAATCTGATGTGATTGGTAGTGTGGAACTGCCACAAACCGTTGACTGTCAAGTCAAAACCCAGCAATGAATTTGGTGGGCAGTTAGTTTATTGTTTGCCCGAAATATAAAAACGAACGGAAAGATAAGTTAGCCACTTACTTTTGCATTTCCAATCTCTTGACTTTTCTGTCCCAGCTGTAACAACACCAAAATCAATGTAACCATATGAATTTTGGAAGAGATGGGTATAGACGTTCCCCGCAGGCGGTTACGTAGATGAATTAACTCAATCGACATTTCTATTCATTTATTTAATTATTTAACCCTACAAGACCGCTTGGAATGCCAACCACTGAGTTTGTAGTAGATGTTGTTGCAAGCCAACAAAAATTGACAAATAGGAACGCAATAATTATTTTGTAAAAAGAAAAAAATAGAATGTTAAAAAAATATTTTAGCGAATGCGAATGTTGCGAGACGTCGATTTGCCGATGCGAATTTAGAAAAATGTCGTAATGCGAATACGAAAGCGAATGTTGCAAAAACGTGAACTTTGCCTTCTCATTTTCACACTCAGCAAAATATTTCCAAACATCACTGGATCTTGGCTTCATCTTCAATTGTATTTCTTCTTAGGCGAAGTAAATGTTTAACTGCAATGTTGAAGAAAAGTATAGAAGCAAATATTGTTTATTTGATAAGAATGTGTTGCCAGATCGGCGATAAACAGCTAGTTAAAACAACGACTCGGCCTAAACCATTGCGTAAACGTTTTAGTCGAATGCTCTTTATTTTTCTTATTGAACTCTATTACAAATTTTGGAGGAAGCGAATGTAGAAATATTTTTTGCTAATGTTGCAGAATGCTTGCGAATGCGGATGCGAATGATCAAAATGAAGCGAATAGTTAAAATCCTAGTCAAGTTAGATGGAACTTTTCTCATCGATATTTGGATATTCATCTGATATTCTTGGACTTTTTACCGGAGCTCAAAGGTCCAAAATCTAAAGTCGTTTACTTTAGATCTATACACATTTTCTGTTGTATTAAAAAAAGGCTGAAGGCGAACTTCCCACAGACACCACTTCGAGTTGCCCCCTTTTGATTGGTGCCTACAACTGACATACATTCGACATCCATATTTGGAAATGAGTCCGCAGATTGAACCGCATTTAAGCGCTACAAATAATCACGGATATTAAAGAGTGTTATAGAGCGTAGTTTGTGTTCTTCGAGAGAGGACCTCATACTTGTTGATGTTGCCAAAGATCTTTTTTTTCAAGTTTGTTACATTTCTATGCTGTTTATTATGAAACACCAAGTGCAATTTTTCTACATACTTCTCCGGTTTATTCCCTTGAAGCATGTTTGTGTGTGTGTTTTTTTTTAATTTCATTCATGCTGTTTTTTTATATTTTGACCATTTCCCCTCCTATTTTTTTATAAATCGCCCATTTTTTATTTCTAAATTTATTATTGAAGTCATATATAGCACACCTATTGCCCATCAAATCCGCCATCGGGTAATTATTTAATGTTATTATTTGCACAAATACCCGTATCATCTGCTGAACAAAATCCATAAGATTCAGCTGTGTCGAACTTCATAAGCTCACATACCAAATTAATGCCCATCCATTTAGCTGGGTTGTCGAATGCATGAAATTGGCCATCAAGTGGGCACTTCTATCAGAAAAAAACCCCTTGAGATTTGAAGTGTTTTGCGTTAAAACACACAGCAACAGCAACAAGCTTATTTTAATAGCAGAGATTATACGAATACGAAAGATATTTATCTCTGCAGACATTTAAGGTTAATTAAGATACACTTTTCAGTGACCAATTGCTCACAATAATTTGTCAAGTCCACCACTACAAAATGTTTGTGTGTGATAACAAATCGTCTGGTGATGACGCCCAACGTGTTATGCTCAAACACAAAGCCACAGCCACTACATTAAGGTTCTCTTCAACCGAATTTTTTGTTGGTTTAGTTTTTTTGTTTGTTTTAAACTGAAAATGTATCTCTGATCAAATTTCGTTACATATTTTCCCTTGAAGTTTTTACCGTTTCCCGTACTATTAAACGGATAACAGCATCAAATGGGTTATAGTAGATTGCCCTACTGCATCATTTTGCGAATGCATAGATTAAAACTGACTTAAGTCGTTATGACGATTTCAGCGATAATTAAAAAACTGGAAACCAAATTTTTGGAGGAAAAAACAATAAAATTAATTTCAGTTCAGATATTAATATCGTGCCATTACGTTTCAGCTGTGTTTTAAAGCCAACCTTTTGTTGAGTTTTTGGATACAAAAAATAATTGTAAATTACTCGCAAGCACATTGGCAGAAATATGGAAAGCAAATCAGTTAGCTATTTAATTTGAAAGAACTACCAAAATCTATATTTTTGTAGGACGTCTAGAGGAAGGAGGTTAGCTGGTTACAATATACAAAAAAAAATACTAAATGCAGTTAAATAACATTTTTTTGCTCAGCCTTTTTGCAAACCTTGTAAACTTTGACATATACAAAATGTTATGAAATAAACAGACCTACTCATGAGTCTATGAATTGACTTGGATTTCACGAAGTTGTCTCGGGAATGCGTTGTAAACGAAAGCCATCCTTAGGTGGAAAACGACGCAATGCCATTTCGGTATAAGGCTTTGTCAATATTCTTCATGATTCCATTTCTTGATGGCGACCACATTTTCCCATGTGCAAGCCACAGCGCAATTACCACACACTTAGCGCCATCGCCAGTAAAATACATAAATTCAAATGTTTCAAGTCAAAAATAGTTGTGGCTTTTGTGGGGACGTTAAATCAATAGCGTTGCAGATGTTCACACATATTTCAAAAAGCTATGGCTGGTATCAATTTGAGTCGCACCACTTTAAAATGCTGTTGAATAATTAATGGGACTAATTTAGTTTCATTTTAGAATATTCTAGCACAATGATGAAAACTTTATAAACATTCTGCGAACAGAGTCATTGAAATGAATATTTTATGTGGAAAATCATCAAAGTTTTCCTTTTTCTCAACTGTATTTATTTGCCAACAACTTAAATATGTAATTGCACGGCAAGGTCAGATCTGCAAAACACACACACACACACAAACTAAACTAAAGAAAAGCAACATCCATTTGTAGAGCGACATCAAATACAAAACACCACGCCGCTCTACATAAACAGCAGGTGCTCCGACTAGAGCCGCCACCCCATTTCCACCTATAGCATCTTCAAGGTAAACGGCAAGCACAGCACATCATCGTCATCATAGTACGTATGTATGTACCCACCTACAAGCTCGAAGGGAGGTTGGCTGTTTGGCGTGATGTGCACCCGATGAACAGTATTTCTACTCAAGGACCTAAAAGCAATTTCCAGTGAACACAATTTCTCCGCAACAAATGTGTAGATAATTTGATGTCATACCGTACAGTGTGTAGTCATACGAAAAACACACAAATTGGGCCAAAAATTTTGTACTGAATTTCCAATCAATGTCATTAAAAAAAGATATTAGTATGGCTGAAATCGGTTGGAGCCGATGACTTCAACTTAATGCATACATTCATCTAATGGCATATGCTAAATGTAAAACAAACACATTAGCCATAATTCCCTAATTATATCCTCCGACACAGGAAAGAGGGTAGATTAAGTTTGTCATTTCGTCTGCAACAACTTGAAATATTGTCCGGCATATACCATCAGTAACACTAAAATGTGAACCTGTAAATCCGTTTCTTATTTGTCAGGGGTTCTGGCCAATCTAATGTATTTGCTACTCTTTCAGTTGTACCAACCAGTTGAGATCACGATGAGTCGAACTCACCAGCGTTCAAAGTAGTAAACCACAGACTCTCCGAATGAGTCTTCCATGTCAATCATCCTAGGGTCTCTCGACCAGCCGTACAGACTCCGTACAGAATTGAAAATGTCGGAGGAGAAAAAAACGACACAATTTTCTTACAATTAAAACGACCTGTAGATCTTTAAAATCAAGTATTTTCTCTTTTTTTTTAAGAATTCAGTGAAAGCTCCTTCTGATACCTCAAATAGCAAACGGTGTGTAATTCAAAGTCGATCAAAAAGTGTATAAAAATAATTTGTAAATATTACATTTTTGAAAAAGTATGGAAATTTTTTTTGCGCAGAACCGTTTATGTTCCTATATTACATAATATACACATAATATAAGAGGTCCTTCATTGTATCACTCTTGTCGACCATGTCATTACATTGGCCGACAGGTGAATATTTGCTGAAGCCGTCTTGCATTATTGATAAACAAAACCCGTATAGGTAGCTGCTTATGTTGGATTTGAGTTTATTAAAGAGAATATTGATATACCAACACAGTGAGGGACAAAAGTTTACATCCTATAATGTCATGTCTTTTCACAAAAGTCTGCTCACCAGCCGCCCGTTTGACAAAATTAGTTAGTTAGGCATATTACCTCCTATTGATAGATTAAAATAATTCGAATGACACTCCGTTAAAAACTCCTAACATATAAACACAACCAAGATATTTCAAGGAAAACAATTTTCCCTCTGCACAGGCTGGAAACGTTTACTTTTGATGGAGTTTTTTAGTCAATTGAAGGGATAAAATTTTCCCTGTGGACCGATGTCGAGCATTTGCAAAAACCAAGCCAAATTTCAGGATCCTACATCGTTGGCAACAATCGTGCCTTTCGCCTAGACTCCGATGGGCGAATGTGACTTAGAAATTGCCACATACGATCACCCTTTGGTGGTGTTATTGCCGGGTATAATAGACATAGACAAACATTTAAGTTATCAAATCTAGACATACTTTAAATTATTTATTTTGAAAAATTTCTTTTTCATAAATAACAAAGGCGTTTAAATTTTTAAAAAAAAATTGGTATTCTTTCCCCGATAAAAACTCCAAAAAGTTACTTGGATCCAAATTGTCCGCACATCACATGTGTGTTTGAGCATTTTAGAATTTGCCACATACGATTACCCTTTGTCAGGACAACCTTTGGTGGTGTTGTTGACGGGTATAATAGACATAGACAGACATTTAAGTTATCAAATCTAGACATACTTTAAATTATTTATTTTGAAGAATTTCTGTCCTAATACTTTATAAATACCGCAAAAGTTAACAAATACGTTTAAATTTTTAAAAAAAAATTGGTCTTCTTTCCCCGATAAAAACTACAAAAAGTTACTTGGACTTAACAATCGGATCCATCACATGTGTGTTTGAGCAACAATAAGTTTACCTTAACAGAGATCCATATAAATAAGGGACACCCCTACATACACTCCATACTCTGTTGTTGGCCTTAAAAATCTATATACATAAATAAAAAAATTGCCTATTAATTTTGATACATTAGCCAAAGTCCGATAGCAGCAATACCTTAACGTTAGATGTACATAAACATCAATTATTTTCCAATTCGGTGTACAATAATTTCAGTGTACAGTTAATTGCGGAATTTACATCAGAACCGAATGTAAGGGTACTGTAAAACGTTGTCTAAAATGTTCAAACGGATCATTATTTTCATATTTTTAATTCAAATATTCGCGGTACAAGAGGTACAATCGCTTTAACATTGTAAATTAACACCAAATTATTTCCACATTTTGTCTGCGAATTTCAGTATGATTGTATATTTAAAATTACCAAGGCCAGTTGCAAATCCCTGGATAGCAACTTCTCTCACATCGAAACCTGTCGCTTAAAACCTCTCCGGCGCCATGTAACCGCGTTCACACTGAATCTAATCATTCACCAATTACCGGTGACCAATGTTTTCGCCCACATTGAATTATATCGTCGCAGTAATGGCTACAAACCATTCCTACTCAACGGTACCTGGGACATGTGCGAGTTTTTGCAGAAACCGAAGAAGATGACGTATTTGAATGTTATTTACGAACTCTTCAAGGATTTCTCCAACTTGAATCATTCGTGTCCCTATAACGTGAGTTTATACTTTTCTTTAAAAACGTTTGGTGGAAAAACTAATTTTTTCCCTTTAAAGCATGACATACATATTGACAATTTTGCCCTATTTCACACGGGCATGCCGTTGCCTTGGCCGACTGGTGAATATTTGCTGAAGACTGCTTGGATTATTGGTAATCAAACTCGTGTAGTGATTGATATTGGATTTGAGTTTATAGAGGAGAATATTTTTACACTCAAAACTAACAAGTCAATGATAAATTGAATTGTACAGTGAGTGACAAAAGTTTTCGTTGTTTATGCATTTGTGAATTTGATTTTCTTGTGTGTTAAAATTTAAAAGATTATTTATAAGTTCTTGATATACAGTTCTTTTCGTCATCGAAGTCACTTGCACAATTCGAAATCGGAAGCACGTTTTTTTTATATCTTTAATAAAATTCTGTTTATTAACTTTGACGAACATTATTGTTGGAGTCGGACTTAATTATTGTCATTACATGAGTTTTCATTGTACAGGGTTGTACAAGAAAAATAATATTTTTTTGGGATAAATGATCGGATGTTTATTTCATAATAAAGAGGAAGGTATGCCGTTAATAATGAAAAACCACATCAGTCAAATGGCCACCACGGCCACTCTTACAGGATCATTTCCTTTTCATAAAATTTCCCATAACCAAATCGCAAAAGGCTGCCCTATGTCCTCGATAGCCTCACGAATTCTATCTTTGAAGTCTTGACTGGACGCTGGGCTGTGGCCCCAAAGGAAGAAGTCGCAAGGTGCTAAATCACAAGATCTCGGTGTCCAATTCTGATCACATCTTCGAAAGATAGCACGGTCCGGAAAGTTTCTAGTTTTGCGAACTGTAACTGCAAGATTTTCACCATTTTTATAGTGAAATTTAATAATCGTGTATCGTTCCATTTTAAGTAATGGCGTAGTTTCTACTTGTCAAATGTCAAATCATAAAAGCTTCAAAAGTGACAGCTACCGAAGTACCGGGTGATTCAAAATAACACCTCTTGTTAGGCGAGTTGGTAGCGTGCTTGTCTATCAGCGTGGGGGTTGTGGGTTCGATTCCCACCAGAGGCTTTGGTCTGTCGCTGCAAAATTTTAGCCAAATGGTCTGTGTCACCCGGTTTACCCTTGGACCCAAAATTAGAATATAAATTTACTTTGTATTGTAATTAATCAATAAATAAATAAATAAATAACACCTCTTGTTAGAGAACCCTATACTAGACATGGATTTTACTCGTAATGTCTCCGGCATTTACGATGTAGAAGCAGCCGCTGAAAAATGGCGTGTGGTGGTCACACACACTACTTACCACACCATGTGAGAGACACATAATGGACATTTAATCTTTTCCATTTACATACGAATTTTTATCTAAATACTTACAAATTAAATAAAATATTTCGATCATTTAAACCCAATGACTTTTCTCATCAAGTGTCATTCACTTTGCCGTCAACTCTTTGGAAAAACTACGTTCGCGAACTTTGTGTCTGATCGTATCATCACTTTAACAATTTTGTTTTATTTTTTTTTTTTAAAGAAATGTATGCTCCTGATATAAAATCAATTATTTTGAAATTAAGTTGACAATTAAAATTTGCCATTTTTGTATAATTTTCGTTATATATTTTTTTGTGAAATGTACATCAGAACCAATTGTTAAGTTACTGCAAAACGTTGTCGAAAATGTTCAAACGGATCCTTATTTGGATATTTGTAATTCAAATATTCTCGGTGCAGCAGGTATTTTTATTCTTTTAATTTAAATCATCACAAATACTTTCACTGCGAATTTCAGTACGATTGCATATTTAAAATAACCAAGGTCACTTGCAAATCGCTGGATAGCAACTTCTCTCACATGGAAACCTGTCGCCTGAAACCTATGAGACGTCATGTATCCGCTCTCACAATTTATGTAATCATTCGGCAATTACCGATTACTAACATTTTTACCCACATTGAATTATATCGTCGCAGTAATGGCTACAAGCCATTTCTTGTCAATGGAACCTGGGACATGTGCGAGTTTTTGGCCAAACGCAAGAAGATGTCGTATTTGAGTGTAATTTACGATCTGTTTAAGGACTTTACCAATATTAATCATTCGTGCCCTTACAACGTAAGTTTATACATCTGTTTTATATACATTTTTGCTTGTTGTCGAAAATAATGTTATTCCTTTAACCCTTCAGTGCGCCGTGATGCATATTTGAATCAACCACTTGTTTTCCATGTTACTCTTTTATTAGACATTACAGTGATTAAGTTTCAGCTGATTCTAACACGAATGCATGACATTTGTTGTTGTAAAACCATAGATGATTTGTAACGGATGTTTTGACAACAATTTGGTCAGTTGTCATTGCGATTTTTGCATTATAGTGGAGTTTTGCGATTTATAACTATTTTAAATTAAAATAATTCGCGATTGGTGATCAAGGTAAGTTTTATAAATTTTATTTTTATTCTGTAGTGTGTGTGCGTGACATTAGTGGAAAATAAAATGCAAAATGTGTAAATTCTCAAGTTGTAGATCGGAAAACTTGGTTGATTCAAATATGAATCATCACGCATTTTTTTATAAAAAATAAATGTAAAAATAAATAAAATAATTTTTTTGTTATTTTTTTCTAGTTTTAGAATACCTGTAGAATTCAAAAATATTTTTTAAAACAAAAAATAAAAAATCGCGCATTGAAGGGTTAAGCATAATCTACTTATTGAAAATTTTGCCCTACTTCACACCGGCATGCCGTTGCCCTGGCCGTCTGGTGAATATTTGCTGAAAACGTCATGGATTGTTAATAACAAAACTGTTATAGTGGTTGATGTGGGATTTGAGTTTATAGAAGAGAATATTTTAGGTCCAAAACCGAACAGTGCAAAAAGAAATTAAATTGTCCAATGTACATACAGTGAGAGAAACAGTGTTTTCATTGTTTACGCAGTTTTAGAAAATGTGTATGTGTATATTCAAATTTAAAAGATTACATTTTTTGTCGAGATCAAAGTCACATTTACAATTAAAACTTGAAAACAAATTTTGTTTTCAAATCTTGAATACATATTTCTTTTATTATATTGGTATCAATATTGGTATCAACTGATTTTTCATTGTAAGCACGAACTCTAGGGTTTAAACAGATCTGTCTCTTACATTTAGTTATCTTATATGTAATAATGTGATGTTAATTTTCTCCTGGATCATTGAATCGACGTAAAAATCGACGTTAAATGTCACGAGCTGTCTCGCCTCTCTGCCACTATTTATGGAAAATGTTACTATCTCGTTCGTATTCTAACAGAGCGAGAGACCGGCACCACAGTTCTTGACGTTTTGTACTCTTTACTTTCGACTTCACTTGTATTTCTGCGTTTATCTCCTGAATAGTTCGGACATCCGTAACATGCTGGAAAGTATATAATGAGAACGGTATTTTAACTGAGCGAGAGAGGAGGTACTACAGTTCTTGATATTTTATGCTCTTTATCGTCTTACCATACGAATGTATTGTAAGACGCACCTCTCTTTGACTAAAAATATATAAATGTAATATATTAAATCAAATACTTCAATCATTTGAACCCAATCTTGTTTTGAAGTAAATTTTTCTTTCCAAAAATGCTTTTTAATTCCGGGTTTGATGGAGTATGGTGATGCCTCGTTTTCCTGCATCATATTTTGATGAGTTCTTATTTAAGATTAGATAAAATCTGACATATATAAGATGATTCGATAAAAAAAAATCCTCACTGTAAGCAGATATATAATTGAACACACGCTTTAGAGCCACATATATGTAACATTACATAGGATCATCACACACACATGGAAGTTAAATATTCACGTTCTCATTGGAGAGGATGAATCTCACTGGGAGGTTGTCCTTGTTGCGACGGGAGTTGTATAAGTCTTGCATAACTTTGATCGCACGCTCACAGCACTGGTTGCTTCGGGCAATGTTGATTGGAGATTCATCTGTTTTCCAGATATTTCTTCAAAATCTTCAGCGCGGAACACATGACTACAGAACCAATGATCAGCCCATGAGTAAGAAATTAATGAACAGATTTTGCGCAACCTGTTCTGGGTTTCAGGCATCAGAATAAACGCAAGAAGAGCTAGAATGGAACGAGAGTTCCAGCGTTCATTCCAGATGTTTGGGATCTGCTTAAACTGTTCAAAAAGGGATCTCAATCCTCTCAGTGAAGTGACGGAAGACACGAGTGAGGAGGACGAGAGACTTCATGTCGCCTGTTTCCTTAATCTCAGTTTTACCATTGCTGAAGGCTGCTTTCAATTGATCATAATAACGCATCAAATCCTGCACAAAGAAGTACTCGATGTTTTGTGATTTAGTCGTCCATGACAACGCGATCCAGCACATGGTGATGGCAACTGATAAACTTGGATGTGGGGTGACCATTCTCTTCGAACATTTGCTGCAGTCTAACTACAACGCCAGTCTTTTTGCCGGTATTCACGCTTGTTGTATGGGCAACAATCATCACATTTAATCCCCACAGGTTGAACTCATCTAACACATTCTGGAGTCCTTCTGCTTTCCCACCTTTCAATTTGAGCGCAGTCAACATAATTTTTTTAGATTCATTCTTGAGAACCACGGCCTGATATTCAAAGCTCTCAAGATGTTTGCTGTCAAAGTGCATGCTCCACTTCTGCAGATAAAGCGTGCTTACCAAGTACTCCTTCACCCGAGCAGCTTCCTGGTAGATTGCCTTGTGGGTACCTGACTGACATGGGGTTGGGATTTCAATGGCCTCAGCGGAAAGCTGTTGGCACACCGTTGCTCCGTGGAACGACAGCTTTGAGCTTGTAACAAGGCGTCTTGTAATCCCTTTTCCTTTTGCTCGCTCCTTGCTTCCTTTTACTCGCTGATGCTGCATTGTCATCCTCCCAAGGACTATCTGTACTGTCTGTCATCCCTAACAGGTAGCCATCAATAAAAAATGCACTTTCCTCTTTCCCCCTTAAATTGAAAGTAAACGGAGTAGCTACCATAAAAGAACCCAAAGAGCAATTCAGCACAAATTTATGAGAGTTTTTTAGTTTCCTACCACAATCATAATAACGACAATGTTTCTCACCAATTTTCTTTAATTCTGAGAATCAGTCGTCAACGTAAGATAGCTAATTAATTGTAAATAAAAACGAAATAATTTTTGAGAAAAAAAAATTAAAAAGTTATCACCCTAATGTGGAGTTACATTCCTTAGCATTTTCTATTCTGTTCAGTTATTGAAGAATTTTTCGTTTTTCGAAAAACGAACGAATCATGCATTAACAGAAATATTTCATGCTTCACACCGGCATGCCGTTGCCCAGACGGCCAGGTGAATATTTACTGAAAACGTCGTGGATTGTGGTTGATGATGGATTTGAGTTTTTAGAGGAGACTATTTTTGCACCAAAACCGAACAATTCAACTAGAAATTGAATAAAGCGTTGTAAGCACAGTGAGGGCCAAGAGTGTGTAGTTAAGATGGTTTCACTTTATGTATGTATTTTCTATGAATTGATATAAATATTTATGAATTGGTTTTTTGCGCTTGTATTCGCTATTAAATTAGAAGGACTTTGTCAAACCGGTGAATTTTTTGCCGAGATTGAACAAACTTTTGTCCAATATAAATTCGTTTTCATGAGTATATTTTTACTATTTTTCATTTTCACAAATATTTTTATTTAATTGTGTTGAAAAATTGGCATCATACGATTTTTCAATGTAATTACGAAACCACAATTTCTGGTTCTCCCTAAGTAACCAAAGTTCGGAATTTGAATTCAATAACTGTAGGTGGTGATTATTCAAAATAAATTATTTTAATTATGTACCAAGAGCAGAGAATTTCGACAGTTTTCTTCCCTGGCAGTGCCACGAACCATACCCAAAAATGTAATCTGCCGTACTAAAAAATGTACCTTCTTCTTAGTATACTAAATACATTTGAACACAGCGAGAGACTCATACTGGAACATGTATTTTATCATAGCGAGAGAGACACTATCGTTCTTGATGTTTTATGATCTCTGGTACATCGGGTCAATGATCCATAAATTAATAAACATTACACTCTTGCTTTAAATGTATAATGTAATGAAAGAAATAAAATTCCAATTAATGTTGTCTAATTCACTTCCCTTTTCCAGTAGGTTAGTAAGCAAAATATGCAGTATCCTACGCTTACCAACCTGAGGTCTCATTTATCCGCACTCTTACAGGCAAAGCACTGTGGTAATGTAAATAAACAAATTTAATTATAGTCACATTTTGCACGTTTTTTTTTTGGCTACCACTCGCGCTGTGTTAGCGTTAGAAAATGGTATTATTGGAGGGGGAAAGTTTGTTGACGTTTTAGCAGGCAGGAAAAACACTTGCAGGAAGATTATTTCTCATAAAAGCTGTTTGACTGAAGAATGCATTTTCTGTATAGTACGTCGCGTCGTCCGGTAACGGCCATTTGACACTGAATGGATTAAACTCCCTGGATAGCTGCATATTCCGGCTAAATTTCTAAAGTCAGGGTCCAGGCGACGGATATCTGACGAACAGATAATGTTGAAATATCTATGGAATAGCGATACACCAACCACATTCCGGCGATGCTGTAGGGAGACAATATAGTTGGATACCCTCCTTGGATCCCGAAGCTGCGAAGATGTCATTGGAGCCCATTGACCATATATTTCGCTGGATGCATTTACAACACATGCACCGCTTTCAGAAACCTAAACACGTCAATGCTTCTTTCGACACTTTGAATATATGGCTAGCCCAGAGAGCTAGTGGCTGATTCGTCGATTTCCACACCACCCACAGATAATGACATGTTCGTTTGACCCTTTGTACCCGACCACTCGAGGACTTGGCCGATTGTCAAATGAGTATGTATGACAGAGGTTGCTGTCATCAAGTTTGCCCTTAAATCCAAAAAAAAAAAAAAGGAATTTACGAAAATTTGCTACATGTTTGAATAGAATTTTGCATTTCGTAACACAAAAAAACTGAACGACAATTTTATCATGCCAAAAAATCTCACTGATGTATTCACAAATCAAATCAGATAATTGACGGCATATAATGACAAATTAATATAATGTAGACTTTAAAAAAGCAAATTAAGCGTACACCTAAAATCGATCATTTGTGGCTATATTTAATTGCTAAATTTACAACAGAATCAACTGCATAGTTCATGCAAAACGTTGTCGAAAATGTTCAAACGGATCATTATTTGCATTTTCTTAATACATATTTTCTCGACGAAACAGGTATTGTGATTCTTAAATCATTTCAATTTCTACTGCCACATTTTGGATACGTATTTCAGGGCGATTGTATATTCAAAATGACCAAGGTCACTTGCAAATCAGAGGATAGTAACTTTTCGCGCATCCAAACCTGTCGGTTAAAACCTCTGAGACGCCATGAAACCGCCTTAAACATCCATGTCGTCCTTCTGCAACTACCCATTACCAATGCATTCATCCACGTGGAATTATATCGTCGCAGCAACGGCTACAAGCCGTTCCTAGTCAACAATACCTGGGACATGTGTGCATTTTTGGTCAAACGCAATAAGATGACATATTTGAAAATTATTTACGATCTGTTTAAGAATGTTTCCAATATGAATCATTCATGTCCTTACAATGTAAGTTTATACTTTTTTTTATTCTGTTTGATTGAGAAACTCACGTTGTCCCTTTTGAAGCATGACATAATTGTGGACAACTTTGTTCCGTTTCACAAAGATATGCCACTGCCTTGGCCGACAGGTGAATATTTATTGACATTGGCATGGATTGTTGATGACATATCTCGTGTGGTTGTTGATGTTGGATTTGAGTTTATGGAGGAGAATATTTTTGCACGAAAACCGAGCAAGCTCCAGACAAATTGATGTAAGTTTAATAGGGGTCAAAGTTTGCATAGATATATAAAGCATACCTTAAACCTTAATTTATGAAATATTGCTATATTCCAAAAATTTTCCGAACCAATACAGCTTAACTTATGTGTTTGGTTCATATCTTGATGTGTTAAGCTTTTTGTGTTTGTATACACACAAATATTTATTTAATAAATTAAACGTTATTTGTCGGTGGACTTGATCCTTCATTTTAATCTGGTTAGTAATAATAATATGCATTATTATCTCCTAGCTTACTTAAGACGACTCTACAAACCTGATGTTGCGCTTTAAAAATATTTCCCAATCAATTAAGTCTTTCGGGATGGTGAAGCACCACTCGTTCAAAAGGTGCAATGGAGGGAATATGATAATGTGTTCATACACATCCAAACGGTTTGAGTTTTCTATATGAACGTCAATCAGTAAACAACTATTTGTTATTTTTCAAATCGTAATTTCTCGTTCTTGTGTTTACGTTTTGTTTGTTTGTTCAATGGGTATTATTTTATTGTGAATGTTTCAATTTTGTCAGTCCTCCTACTCAGAAATATTACACAAAGAATTTGCTAATATTTAAAAATATCCTAAACCTTTCAAAAAGCTAAAGAACAGAATATCAAATATGTGTCCTTATTGAATCAATTGAAAAAGTCTTTTCCATTTGCAAACTCAATTTGACTGGATGCTGGTTAAAATCACTTCAATCAGTTTTTGTATTTTAAATAAATAAAATTTAATCCAGAATGAGTTCATGCCACACACAGGCTGGCAGGCCGAGATCTGAGTGCTTTTATAATAGCTTTTCTGTACGTGGATGTTTATATGTCAAATGTGTGCTGCTGGTACATTTATGGGTTACACTTGACGTCGTTTTGTGGGGAAATGTCATTTACGGCAGGTGGATATCAGTCGTGTTCAGACACACAACATCACAGCAGTGTTCGTTCACCTGTGAATTATTTGTTAATATCTGAACATACGCACACACACAAATATCCTTTGGACATTGTTTGCCTTTATATATCTTTGTGTGGGTGTGTGTGCATTGGCCTGTCACTTCCGTTTTGTGAATTGTTAAATTTATCATATGACATTTCGGCCTGGTTCATGTGCGAAACCTTTAGCATATGGATTGATTTCGGAATTGTCTCATTGGACAATGGACAATGTGAAGGAAATACTGAATGCCACAAGTGGACAGCATTTAAAGCGAATAAAACCAAACATAATTAGGGTATTCATGAATTAATGGATGATTGTTAAAGGGTGCTTCTTTTTAAGTACAGTGTTGCGAAAATAGGAACAATTAATTATAAAAATTCCGATATAATTCTGACTTTTTTGTATTATCTGGTCCGATTTGAGTGGAGTTTTACTATGATCTAGTTTAAGTGTTTTATAGCTTTAATGTGAGACTCGAAATTGAATGACCCTGCACACGATAGCCTTTGATGATACTGCCCTTTACATTTTTGTTTATTATAATCCTTCATTGTAATACATATACAAACAGATAAATAAAATGAATGATAAAACGTTTTATATTTTTTGCCGGATATTGAAGACATTGACTTGGACCATCTTTGGTACTGGCATGCTGATGCGGTTTCGTCACAATCGATCTTTGCTGGATTTTACGTTGGCCACATCGAAGCTGTTATTGTGGGGTACCATGAAGCGCTGTGTGTTATGTGAAAACAGATCAGGTTTAAAAGACGAATATCGAGAAAGCCAGTCGTGCGAGCAAGAAATCGTCTCCCAGGTCTTAGTAAATTGATTCGGGAAAGTAAAAAGCTATTTTTCGATTGCATTAATAGCATACTTACTTACTTATTTTCCATGAACATTCCATGAGGGAGTTCCCCGTCTGGAGCATCTGTCGAATCAGTGAGCTGTACACGATTGTATACTCACTGACCGGGACCTACTGTGTAGAGAAGTTTTACATGGCTTAGATATTACTCTCTTACTCGTAAAGTCGCCAGCATTTACGAAGTGGAAAAAAAACGCTGAAACATGTTTGATGGTCTTACCCGATTTTGAACCTGGGTTTAAATTATTAAAAATTAAAAATTATTAAAACCTACTACAAAAATGGTGATTCTGGCACAGCCACATATCGTGCTTTAAGAGGAGATTATGGTTTATGGTTATGAAGCACATTCCTCACTCGGTGGGTATGTTAATAAACAAAATTGTCGTATTTGGGGTTCTGAGAATCCTCAAGTAATTGAAGAGAGGCCATTACAGCCACAAAAAGTCACTGTTTGGTGCGCTCTTTGGTCCGAAGGTGTGATTGGACCTTACTTCCTCGAAAACGGCGAGGGAACGACTGTCACCGTCAATTCGGAGCGTTATGGTCGTATGATAACCGACTTGAAGAATACGACTTGGAGAATATGTGGTTTGAACAAGACGGTGTCACATGCCACACAACTCGAGCGAATATGGCTTTATTGCAAGAGACATTTCCTGGTCGCGTAATTTCTCGTCGTGGCGATATCAACTGCCCACCAAGATCATGCGATTTGACACCATTCGACTTTTTTTGTGGGGCTAAAAGACCGTGTTTCTGCAGATAAACCTTTAAATCTTGAGCACTTAAGAACCAACATTCGCCAAGTTATGGCTGAGATACCGCCCAATATGTTCCAAAAAGAGGTCCAAAATTAACTCAAAAGAATCAATGCTTGCAACACTTCGCGTGGTGGTCATTTAAATGATGTAGCGTTTCACACACACAGAAAAAATACGGGCCAAAAATATTCAATTACTGTCGTAATTGAAATTAAGCTTGGATATCAATTAATGTTGTAATTGAACTTAGAAATTCTTGGTGAAATCAATGTAAAAAATAGTAAAAAAATCAATTACTTATTTAAAATTTGAGTAATTGAATTCACAACTTTTGTAATTGGAAGAAAATCAATTAAAAAAGTAATTGAATTGACGAATTCCATACAAACTTCGTAATTGATTTCAAAAATATGTTTTTTCTGTGACATAATGACAACGTTCAAACTTTATAATAAAAAAGAAATATCAGGAAAAAAAATTGTGTATGTGTTTTATTTACGTTTACTTTAAAAAGCAAAATGGATAACCCTTTATTTCGACAATGGAAAAGTTCTTGATACTTCATTGAATTTTTAAAAAGAAACATGCATTTCTATCATTTTTGTTTGCAATACATTACTTTTATTTGCCATGTACATACATACATCGCGGGGGATCTTTGTATGTATCAAAATACTGTAAAGCAGAAAATGAAATGATGGTCAAATTACTTATTTTTAAGTACAACAAATGAATGAGTTTGTCATAATTACTAATTCTATTGTTTTTTTTTTACAATTTCAGAATACGCATTATGATATTGTAAGTATATTTTATTTAGTTATATCGATTACACCAAATCAATGAAAACTATTGAAGACTTGATGAATATATTCCTCAATTGGAAGTACTTAATTTTTACGGCTTTTTAACAACATTAAGGTCGCTGGCAATGCACACAACGAAGAAGTATCTGAATGTACTTGTTTTTGTTTTACTGCTTGAATTTTCTTGTGGGGTTTTGCGCTACTAAAGAGTAATTCTCGTTGATGTACAATGTTTATCAAGTTGATGTACAATGTTCATCAAGTTGATGTACAATATTCATCAAGTTGATGTACAATGTTCTTCAAATTGATGTATGCTGTTCATCAATGTTCTTCAAACTGATGTATTATGAAAAGTCCTACATCAATTCAAAAAAGATGTCCAAATTCATCAAATTCCGATAAGAATTCATCAAAATCATGAACATTTTTTTTTTCAGTGTAGCCTCGAGAATTTACAGTCTTCGTTGACCATCTTTAAAGCCGTATTCCATAATAACTTCCTAAAAAAATCTGTCTTATAATGGGGCAGTCGGTAGTGTTTTTCCATGCTAAGGTTTTTACTGTAGAAACCTTCTCCACCTTTCCCCTCGCTGCCTGACACTGCAAAAGTGCTATGTCCAGTTTTCCAGATTTAATATTAGAGAATACATTGTAAGTTGTTGGTTTTTTTTTTGACAACCCATGGACTGGAAACAAAAATAAAACAACTGTATTTTTTGTTTGTTTTAAATTCGATGCATTTTGAATGAAAAAATGGACTAAGCGCTTTTGCAGTCTAAGGTAGCGATATGTACATTAGGGTGGAGTGAAAACATGCTTTTTTTTTAATTTGAAAAAGTTAACCTCGGAAAGAGATGTAGTCTGGGGTCCTAATGATGGGAAAAATAAAGAAAAAAATTAAAAAAAAATTTTAGGGGTCGCGCCACTCCATCGAAATTTGGAAATTATCGCTATTTTGGCGTTGATTTTAGAAAAATCCTAAAAATTAACGACTTAACTTATTCGAAATTTAAAAGTTTGAGCTTGTTCAGTGCCCAAAGAAAAGTATTTGAGGCAAATATGAGGATAATCGACTAATATTTGTAGCTTTGGTGGCGATTTCATTGTTCAGTCAATTTTCTGAAGAAGGGACGATTTGACTTATTTTACTTTTTGAAATTTTTGAACAATGAGAAAATTTTTTTTAAATTTTTTCATGCCCTTATTTCATTGTTTACGCTATTGCAAACATTTATTGACATAAATCTTTTTAGGATTTTTCTAAAATCAACGCCAAAATAGCGATAATTTCCAAATTTCGAGGGAGTGGCGCGACCCCTAAAAATTTTTTAAATTTTTTTTCTTTATTTTTCCCCTCATTAGGACCCCAGACTACATCTCTTTCCGAGGTTAACTTTTTTTTTTTGAATTTCACTCCACCCTAATGTACATATGTGTGGCAGTGGATGCGAGAGTTTTTTTTTATCATTAAGCAACCATTCCTCCAGGATCTTCTTTTGGTATCTCTAAAGAAAATATTATATGGCTAAAAATCAGGAAATATTTCTTATTTATTTAGAAATATTTTTTTATAAATTGTTTGATATTTTTAGGAAATATTTTAAATTTTTTATGAAATTCTACATTTATTATTCGAAATTGTTTACTGTATATTATTCAGCACTTTCGTTGACTTAAAAATTCGGAACTATTTTTTTTCAGTGCAAACAATTAATTTGTCATCGAATTGAATGCTCTCATGCAGAACTGCCTCCACATACCCGCAAAAAAAAGAAATGTATGCTTTCCCAACTTTGTATCGTATTCACTGTGTAGTAGTACTAGCCAACGCTATTAATATTAACTTCCATTATGGAAATTAATTGAGTTTCGAAAAATTAAAGTTATTGATAGATTTTGGGGGTTGTTTTACGAAAATTAATTTTTCATATGAACCCACCCAAAGCTTGTTTACCTGTCGTATCTGACATGCATACATACGTATAGATACGTTCATGTACCAACGGCTGTATAATGTGACAAAGTCAAAATGTTGTTGTATCCTATAGGATACACCGCGCATTTAAGGGTTAATTATTGACTTTTCGCCACAACCACCTACACGCCCCCACCCCCCATGGTTTCCAATAATTTGATTTGTGTTTGTGGTTGATGTGCTCATGTATGCATTTGCAGTGGAATCAATTCAATTTGGTTCAGTTCTAAGTGTGGCACAGCTTTAAAGCACATTTGCCATAATCGCATGAAATATTTGGGTAGCCAAAAATTTAATTTTGGCTTTCGCCGTCATACAATTAAAATGTTTAAATATTTACCGGTACGTTGGCAGTGTCTGTGTGTACTATGGATTCGTACCCATAATTTATATAATGCGCTTTTCATTTTACGAAGTTTACATATATGTAGAGATAGAGTTTATGTACATATAATGAGGATTACACAATAAGTTCCAAGCTTCCATACACATAAATACATTTATTATACAGGGTTCTCCAACAAGAGGTGTTATTTTGGTATTCAAGAAATTTTTTGAGATAAATGATCGGATGTTTATTAATAATTTAATAATGAAAAACAATACCAGTCAAATGGCCACCACGACCACGGTACAGGAACATATCCTTTTCATTTCATTTCATTTATTAACTTTCATTACAATAACCAAATTTCCACTAAACAGATTTTTACAAAAAATTAAAACTTTAAATATTCCAATAATTCCAAGTAAAAATCCTACAATATTACATTACAAAAATGTATAACATGTTATTTCAATTAAGTGATAACAATATAATACAAATACAAAAAAATATTCATATTAAGCAACAATAACGATTTGAACTAAAACCCAATTAAGCAAATTAAACTACTTTAACGAAAATCTACACCAGAATGTCCCTAAGTGAGATGCGTGTTTGAATATGAAATTTAACATGGAGTTTAATATTTAACGTTGGAATATGAAATTTAACATTAAACTGAAACAAACTACTAAAATGTTACTAATATAGTTGGAATGCATCAAGAAATCATTTAGAGAAGCATGCTGCAAAAGCTTTCTATTGTATGTGTGACAGGAATAATTGAATACTCGTCGTAACGCTAATGGCAATCCATTGAAAATATGAGCAACCCTAATATGAAATGAACGCTCCAAAATAGACGATAATACACCTCCATACCATACAGAAAAATAGGCATGATTAACTGTTAATATTAGAGAACAAAATCGCAAAGTGGCTGAATTCGCAATCGGCTTTATTGAGATGAATAAATATCTCAACCCACCGATCAACAATGGAAACATTGCCTTCTCTCGATTGCATTATTTTGTCACGAATGCTCATTTTTGAAGTAAATAAAAGTATTATTATTATGTATAGAATAACAGTATATTGAAGGAGAAAGGCAGTACGCAGTTTTTGATGTCGAAGAACAATTTTGGTCCACATTTAAGGTCCAAACTGAGTTTTTCTAGACAAGTTATATCTAGCTTACTCGTAAAGACAGAAAAATTTAGCAGGATACTATATCATACACCCCAAACTCAGTACACGTACTGTGAACAATCCATCCTATTTTAAGAATTACCGCCAGTCGCTAATGTTCGAATTTACTTACTGTGTTATGTCAAAATATAAATATTAATAATATTAGCACCACAACAAAGTTCCCTGTGGAACTTTTTTTTTCTAAGAAGCTTTAACAAAGAAAAAAACTACAATGAACAAATCAGTACCTAACACAAATTTGAGATTAATTTTTAAGTAAATATTTACTCATGTGTTAATGAGCAATTGTATATTTGTTTATAAATGTCGAACAAACAAATATACACTAAATGCAATTCCATATTTATGTATGAACACACATAGGTACAATTAAAGCACAAATATGGAAAATTACTAAAGATGTTAATAAGAGTAATGAATCTAAAACAATCCCGACAGCATGGCGGCTATGGGAGGCTAGGAAACTGGATGGTTCTTATTTCATACACGCCGCTGAATGTTAACGACAAGACCGATTATCAAGTTTTGGGAAGTCTATGTGTTGTTGTAGTGCAATACTTTCTAGTAAATTCCTGTAATTGTCTAACCCATTGAAGGGGCCTGTATAGACATTACAAAAGTTGACAGAATACTATAATCGGTACACAGTTCCATTAGCTTTTCTTTTTCTAATTTCGTTTTTACCGTGTAAGTCGAATGGAATTCTGTACAATGTTATACTATAATGTCAACACTGTTGTCGATAATAAATGAGACTCTGTGAAAAAATGTAGTCTATGGGAAGAGACCTTTCACATGAATTGAGGCAAATTAGAAGAAACTATTCAAATCCACTACCAAAATTGTGAAAATCTTGCAGTCACAGTTCGCAAAACTAAAAAGTTTCCGGGTGAAAATCTTGCAGTCACAGTTCGCAATACTAAAAAGTTTCCGGCCCGTGTTATCTCTCGAAGAGGTGATCACAATTGGTCACCGATATCTTGTGATTTAACACCTTCTTCCTTTGAGGCCACGTGAAAGATAAGGTCGACGCCAACAACCCAGCGTCGATGCAAGACCTCAAAGATAGAATTCGTGAGACTATCGAGGACATCGCAGACACTTTGCGATTTGGTTATCGAAAATTTGTTCTCTAATATTAAGAGTGGTTCATGCGTTAATCATGCCTACTTTTCTGTATGGTATGGAGATGTACATATTATCGTCTATTTTGGAGCGTTAATTTCATGTTAGGGTAGCTCATATTTTCAATATTACTTAATTATTCCGGTCAAACATACAAGAGAAAGCTTTTGCAGCATGCTTCTCTTAATGATTTCTTGATGCATTCCAACTATATTAGTAAAATTTTAGTAGTTTGTTTCAGTTTAATGTTAAATTTCATATTCCAACGTTAAATATTAAACTCCATGTTAAAATTCATATTCAAACACGCATCTCACTTAGGGACATTCTGGTGTAGATTTTCGTTAAAGTAGTTTAATTAAGCAAATTAAAATTGGGGTTTAGTTCAAATTGTTATTGTTACTTTATATGAATATTTTTTTGTATTTGTATTATATTGTTATCACTTAATTGAAATAACATGTTATACATTTTTGTAATGTAATATTGTAGGATTTTTACTTGGAGCTATTGCAATATATAATGTTTAAATTATTTGTAAAAATCTGTTTAGTGGAAACTTGGTTATTGTAATGAAAGTTAATAAATGAAATGAAAAAGATATGGTCCTGCAAGCGTGATCGTGGTGGCCATTTGCCTGATTTTGTTTTTCATTATTAACAGCATACCTTCCTCTTTATTATGAATCAAACATCTGAACATTTATCTCCAAAAAAAATCCATTTTTCTTTAATACCAAAATAACACCTCTTGTTGGAAAACCCTGTATATTCCTTCGTCTAATCGTACTTCACTTTACGCTCACTTTGTTGGTCGAACCCGATCGAACATTTCCGCTTCATTAACATGTTTAAGTATATTCATGCCGTTCTTATTGATAGACAATGACATCGATTTCAATCATGTAACTATGTAAATACTGGATTTTACAAGTGTCACAATGGCTTATTATCGTAATGTCATTTGCACCGATTTTATACACCGACTTTATTCTCTTTACACATTCTGGAACCCTTTAGGGCTCCCTCAGACCCAATGTGTGTCAGTAGATGAATGAAAAGATTGTATTGTCTGTAAATACTCCACACGATAGCACACACAAATACATACGAGTACATTGGTGTCTGTCAATGCAAGTGTTGTTAGCCATGTCATAGACCGACCAATCCATACAATGACACAGAGAGAGGTGAAACGCTACGAAAGGCTTTACGTCTAACGGTGATGTAATGCATACACACCTACACTAGCTAACTCGTACATAGAATCATATAACTCGTGCGTCATGTTTGGAGTGTGACTTACATGGGTGAAGCATTTTTTGTAGTGGGTAATGGACAAGGACAACCAGACACATTTAAGTTTTGTCCGGTGGAGTTGAATACTAAATATTCGGCTATTACGCCGAAGCACAACGAACCCTATAGAGCAGCAACGTTTTTTTTTACTGAGCATAACATCTATGGGATAGGTTATACCTATACATTGTATGTTAACTGGAACTATCATGCAATATGTGTAGCCTGTGGCATAACTACGAACTCCAGTTCGTCCGATATCTGTACGGCGGTCCCGAGTCTTGCTAGCTTGTTTGCTCTACAGTTTCCTGGTATGAGTCTGTAGTCGTCTAGGGCTGATATTCAGGAAGACAGAGTTCAGAAATTTATTGTCAGAGATTATATTTACCTCCAATGTGGTGTGAATATTATATTTCAGCCATTCTGTTACTTCTTTAAGGACCATAATCTCCGCCTAATAGTGGTTGTGCTATATTTCGCTCTCGGTCTGTGGAGTAGTCCCCGAAAACTACTTGACTATAGTATAGTTCTGCATACGTTTCCGCGCACTCCTATCTGACTATCTGGCATACGTGTATGGTACTTCTTTCAGCCAGTGTTTTCAACGGTACCCGACATATTAAGAATTCCACTGTGACCTTAGTCATTATTCGACCACATGTCCCGAATTCTACAAAGATATATTTGTATTATTCCTCTTCGATGAGCTTCATCCAATTCTTTGTTTCATTAATCTCCAACCGTAACTTCTCCACTTCTGTAACACTTTAAATCAATCGTTGCCCCCCAAACGATATTTCATAACATATAAAATCCATTAGTCATTTATGAGACTAAAACATTTGTCAAACCTACTTATGTATGTCCTGTTCTAATTCAACGACAACGAAACGACAGCTGTAAACTGTTCACCAACGAACAAATGGAACTAGTGTGCCACAGACATAAATGCAAACTTGATATGCCTCTTTATCTCCTAAGCATGTGTAACTAAAGCAGAGGGGTGTAGTAGAGGACTGTTGCGACATTATGACATAATAACAAAAAAGTAGGATACTCAGATACCAGGCACCAAAGAGTCACCCCATAACGTCTCGTTTGAACGTGATGTCTTTGTCATTTCTGTTAACCAGCTTTTTCAACTTTAAGTTCATATAACAAACATAAATGAGAGAGCCAAATGGAGAGAGAAACACAGACGGGGAAAGGGTGTTAAACACCTAGATAATGTAATGCTATGTCAGGGATGCAATTAGAGATGGGTTGGGTAGCCAACGCCAGCAAACAGCAACATCATCATTATCAACGTCGTTGTCTTCGTACACAATAATGCCTTATCATCCGAAGCATTGAGTACATTTTTATGGAGTGTTATACTCAGTTTATGGTTAGGTCTTCCTACTATGTCCTGCACTGTGTAAGCACCCCCGGTCGAGTAAGTAGAGTGCAAACCACTTTGCAAAGGAATCCCGCGGTATTTCAGTTAAAAAAAATATTACTCGTGTTTCATTGTAATGATAACACTACACAACAAAAACAGATTGGTACCTCCCATACAAATGTAGTATTCCTCTTTGTTCATTAATCATACATAACCAAAAAAAAGTGTATGGCGCATTCACTAAATCGTGAATAAACTCAAAAGTCCTCCATTGATTTTAATGATCTGTAACTGATTTTATTTGCAAGATATGTAATAAAAAATTAAATCCATCATCCAACTATACATTTTGCAAATGGGCGGAAACCCATGACAATTTATTTGCGAAACTACGTTTGTTTTAATTACGGTCTCTGAAATTGCACGAAGTGCCATTACGCCCACCTAAAGTCTCTGCAGACTGCATGAGGTCTGAAGTTGGTCTTGGCTCACTAAACAAGGATTTATTTTTACGGGGACGTCATGTGGAATACAATTACTGTGGCTGGAGAGCAATAAATAACCATGCTCAAAGAATTGCTATTACAGATCAATGATCAATTAGAGGATTATACATGAGCAGTTTGAAGGATGCGAGTCTACTGTCTGTTTCAATCACTACAGACTTCTATTTTTAGGTTTTTTAAGCCAGGAAGCTCTTAAAACAATAAGGCAAATGAGGGAGACCCTATTGCCGAAATTAATGTATGGGGAGTAGGTTAAGAAAGCTTTTGGGACTGGACAATCATAAGCTAAGCTCTGTCATAGATGTTCTGAATGGACGTTTAGTATCTTCAGTATATACGTATTGGATAAAAAGACTCCAACAGATGAGATACATGTGAAGAGAACACTAAAAGACGAAATACTGAGATCTCTCAGAAGGAACAATTCCTGAATTACAGATTGGTTAAAGAAACTTAAAAAAAATCGTCGAGCACTTAATTCAACTGATTTGGTCTTTTAATGAAAGCGAAATAGCTGCCGAAATATCAACTTGTTTGCTTGTCCTAATGGAATTATTTTATAGAAGAAATCAATGGTTCTGTATAATATACCATTTGACAATCGTTCGTTGCCTCCGAGGGGATCCAGAATTTTCACAGAAATAATCTCCCCGGAAGATAAAATCTTCGTTAAATGACAAACCCTGTAAGTTTTCACATGGAACGGGTGTAGTTAACACGTTTTTATAGTCGATTTTGTCGATTTTATAACTTCACGTTGTACAGAAAAATATGAAAAGAGGAAGAAAACAAAGTTACAAACTGTGTCTTTGTCCCTCCTCCAAGTATTGCTCCTCATTTCGTATGTTACAAAAAAAAAACTCTTATGATTATTATTGGTAAATTCGATGTTATGGATCCATGATAACACTCTGTGTCACATCCTTCACGAAAAAAAAAAAAACAGAAATAAAGGAAAAGTGATTTATTGCCATCATTTCGGTTCAACACCCGGTGTGTCCTGTCATACACCCATATCTGTTTAGGTGGGTTTATATATTTTGTTGTTGTTGTTGTTGTGGGCTATTAACAAAATGTCATGTCATACAAACAGCCACAAAGAAAAAATAGTATGTGAAGTAAAAGAAGTGATGAGGAATTGTCATGATAAAGGAAAAGCGGACGACTTCATGATACCCTACACAACACTCTAACATAGAATGTATTTGTTTCTGTGAGATTCACAAGTTTCTTATTGCTGAGACATACTTTTAATAAAATTGCAGGTTCTTTATTAGCGTATCAAATTTAATAAAAAAAAACACTTCTTTGCAAAATGAACTACTGCACATTTTTGTCAAAATTTAAAATCAAGTAAAAATATAAAAAAAAATGGGTTTAGTCTACAGCATTTAGTGCGGAAGGTTTTTAGAGATTCTGCATATTTTCTTATGCCCTACGTGGTATATAAAGAGCCCTTTGATATTCGTAAAAAAAATCAAAAAGTGACTACGCCCAGTGTGAATGAAGAACCGCTTTAACAAGTAAACTGGAAAATCACAAATTCTGAGTTGTGTCTCCTTCGGAGATTGTGTGCGATATATGTGTAACGCCAATGGTGAGAAGGTGATCAGCTATCTCTAAGTTATTCGTATAGTCAGACGTGGAGAGATCGCAACGTCAGAGACTCTTCGTAGCTCATTAGGTTTTCCTATTCTTCCAGTATTTAGCATAGACAACATGAGTAAGTGATTACTATAATAGAATATTGAAACAAAGTTATTTTGTCATTCGCAGGTAGATTTAAGTAATAGGTCCCGATCAGCTAGCACTAACAGCTCACTGATTTTATAGAAGTTACTGGCTTGTGTCATCTGCTGACAGTGTTCCGGCCACCCCTTTCGAACCATTTGTGAATATGACAGAGTTCGCAAGTCAGCATTCTCTTGTCGGTATGGATATTTAATCAGTTTCCTGTTACATCATTACACTCGTTTCAGTTCTCATTATGTTGATAACGTTGCTATGGTCCCTACACAAGGTACCATTCCACTTTGTTGGCTCCACCATTCAACTTTAGCCACTCCTTGATGATATTTCACTGTGCCAAAGCTCTGTTAATCACGATGGCAAAAAATTGAATCGATAACGAAACGGAACTTGCCAAACGGATATACAGTGGCTGACTGACAATCTGAACGAAAAGAAGGACAAACAGAAACAGCCACACACATACACATCTCAATGGTAGCAGCGGTATAAAATGACAGCACACAACAATCCACCAGCCAGGATGGCAACCCATACCCAACTTCGAAACGAAAAAGGAACAGAATTGTAAAGAATGACTAACATGACGCGTGTCTCTTGTTTGTCGAAAAAATGTCAATAAACGTTAAATAGAATATGAAAACAAAACACGAAAATAGACACAGGAGAAGACGAGAACAGGAATCGGATGTCGACCGAGTAGTGTTTGTAGTTTTGTACATTCTCTGCAAAAAATGCCAACAAATTCAATTGGTGACAAGTTAAGCTAAAATCGATTTGTTTTCAATTCACAATCGAATAAAACAAATTGCCAACGGGCAAACGATAGACGTTTTTCATTGAAAAACAATCCAGAATGATTTTGCTGTGTGTTTTTTATACAAAATGTACAAATATTTGGTTCAAAAATATGCATAACATTTGTCAAAGATACACACATACAAAAAAACACATTCAAAAAAAAAAACGGCGAAAAATGTCGATTCACATCGTTGCCTTTTTTATTTTTAAATTCAAATGTCTTGTAAGAGCATACCGTTGCTTTCTAGCTGTCATTATGAACTTATCAATGGAATCATATAGATTCCTCTAAGTTAATTATGCTAGAATGTTGCATAAAAGGACATGTTTATAGTCTTGGGCGGCAGGCTTAACGCTGATAATTGAGAAGGCCTTACGCGATTGAGCTTCCTTAAGGGAGGGCAAAAAAAATATATATTAAAGTCAAAAAATGAACTCTTGCTTGCCGCTTCATTATGAATAGACTTACAAAAGACTAAAGCTTACAAACTATTGAGTTTTATTAGGAAAATTCGTGCTCTGTGGAAAATGTGTTTCCGAATTTACATATGTGCGGTCATGTTTGCGGTCAATGTTGCAAGGGCCCGTTCGATGATAACCGAAATTTCGTTTGTCCAAAATAGAAGAATTGTACGCGATACCATGAACCAATAGAAAGACGTGCTGGGGCAGCAATTACTCATACGTTTGGACACTTAGACTATTTTGTGTGGTACGTGGACGAGCCCCGCCAACGCACTAGGGTTCCAAAAACCACTTTTCTTGTGCACAATTATTAAAATACTAGTAAGTTGTAATGCGGCTATGGCGCCCGTTAATTTGCTTGAGAAAGTATTTGTTACTTAATTTTAAAAATTTTGTAAAAAATATTTTGAGAAAACTATTTTGTAAAAAAAAATTTCGAAAAAAAATAAAATTTGTGGAAAAAAAATTTTTGCTGAAAAAAAAAATTTTTGTTGAAAAAAAAAATTTTTGTTGAAAAAAAAAAATTTTGTTGAAAAAAAAAATGTTTGTGGAAAAAAAAAAAAATTGTGTTGAAAAAAAAATTTTTGTTGAAAAAAAAATTTTTGTTGAAAAAAAAAATTTTGCTGAAAAAAAAATTTTTGTTGAAAAAAAAATTTTTGTAAAAAAAAAATTTGTAAGAAAAAAAAATTTTGGAAAAAAAAAATTTGGGGAAAACACAATTTCTGTACAAAAAAAATATTATTTTTTTTATTATTATTATTTATAGAATTATTATAGAATGCCTATTTAAATTCCTACGTACTGCGTGACAGAGTCAGTGAATCAGTGAATCAATGTCGAGGGTAAATATATATTAAGATAAAATAAGATTATTTTTTGTAACAACTAATAATGTTTATAACTTTTTTTTTTTGGTGTTTTGGTTTAACATTATTGAATTCCTTTAAAACATATTAATATTAAGTGCAAATATTTTTATGAATTATTTTAAAATATTTCTGCTATAAAATATATGTATGTTCTAAAAATTTCAAACTAAATCTACAGAATTTGTAATGGAAATAATCGGAAATTGCACACGTCTGTTCAATCTTCGCTATACTTTCCAGGCCCACTAACCCTCGATATTAGTCGCTTTTCGGAGTATCTTCATAGTTACAACGAAAAACACTTGAAGATTATTATTATAATTAAGATTTTACATAAAGGGTGTTTTTTATTGAGGTATAGAACTTCGAATTGAAATAAAACACAAGAAAATCGTTTTAATGTCCATCAATTTAGTTTCATTGGAAGGATAATTTTATGCCATTAATGTTTAAATATGATTTCGGGCATGTGGCCGCCGCGGCTGGCTCGAATAAAGCCAATTCTACAGGTCCAATTTTCAACCACTTGTTGGAACCACAACTCATCCACATTCATGCCATCCAATTCGGGAACAAAATAGTCGGTTATCATGGCTCTATACCGGTCTCCATTAACGGTAACTGACTCTCCAGCATTATTTCGGAAGAAGTATGGCCCAATGACTCGACCAGCCCACCACACCAAACAGTCAGTTTTTGTGGATGAAATGGCATAAAATGGACGGAGCTTGCGGTGAACTTCGCGAACCATTACTTTCGAAATAAATTTGCACGATTTGCAAGCGTTGTTCTTTTGTCAACCTGTTCATGATGAAATGGCAAACCAAACTAAATATTAATCACTTGACAGCTGACATAATGGCCGCCAGTTAAAAAAGTGATGCCAACTTAAAGTTCTATACCCCAATAAAAAACACCCTTTACTTGTACATTAGGCTGACATTTCATAAATATTCTTGTACTGCCGAATGGACTTTGAACTCGATGCTGTACAGGTAATAGTTATCATAACATCTAATTTAATATGTTTTCTCAACAGCCAGGTTTTATCTATTGTCTCTAAAATGTCAGCAAAATGAGAATAATCGTTTGCCTGGAACGACATATTAGATGTGGTAATTTTAAAGGGTATCCTGAGAACCTGTCCTGATCAGCATCCACTACAAATGCCATCCTAGTATACATACATATGGATATCCTTCCACTGCTATAAGGCACTTTTTCCCTTTTCTTTTGTTTGTTTCGGCAACATTGGTGTTAAAGTGTGATACCATAAATTCAGCTCCAAGAAAAAGTGTTTTGTTCTACATCACTCCACCCCGCTCTATGCACGCTGTCACAAGGTTTTCTTCACAATTTTAAGGACGAGAACATAATGATGCTGCAGCGTGTACAACACGTCTTATTCGGTTGTAAGATAGAACACGTTCGCGAGACGTGCTAAAGTTTATGACGGCAAGGATTTTTATTTCAGTGCAAATTTTTGCAAGCATTTTTGGTGTGCATCGTTAATGCCGATGTTCGGCTCCATCCAATGGGAGACAGTAGGAGCTGATTTCTGGCACATTAAAATGTAATTATGTTTTAGAGTGGAGTGGAGTGGTAAACAAAAAAAAAGTGTTTTTACAAATTGTTGGGTCATCCCGATAAACAAAAGTAGAGAAACCGCCAACCCCCCACCACCATGATCGTAAATCAACATCATTTTCCTCGAAGAAAATGATTAAAGTCTACAAAAATACTGACCCCAAAATGATTTGGACTTTGTTAGTGGTTTATAAGTGGTGTGTGCAACTATCACACAGAAGAACCCGAGTTCGAAACCGGGTAAGACCATCAAACATTTTTCAGCGGCTGTTTCCCCCTCGTAAATGTTGGCGACTTTACGAGTAAGAGAGCAATCTCTAAGCGTATACATGTGATTTTTGAATTACCATAAAGAGTTGCATCGGGCAACATGCTATCTGACCTTTTCACAATCATATTTTAGCCTACTTAATCGACAGGCTGACGGGCACATCTTACTTCTATTCCCATTTCACTTGTACTCATCAAAATCTTCAACCTCCAGAAGCCCCATTCGATTTTGTTTGCACATTTTAATAATAAAAAAAAATTAGTTTATTATAAAGTATGTATTGTTTACACTATCGCCTAGTCGCATACTTATCAACCATATTTTCCCCCGACCTTTAATTTGCTTGACGTTGACTTTTCGGTCTTCACCATTTCTTCGGTACCAAAAAAAAAATAAATTAAATAAAAACAAAATGAAAAATTATGTATTTTGCATGAATGAAAAATGAGGTCTCATGAATCATAAGTTATGTGATGCATGCATGCATGTTTATGCCGTAGTGGTGACGTTGTCGATGGTTTGGGAGCAGTCACTGTGGCTGAAAAGACGGAATGACTAAGAGAACGTTAAGAAACAATGGTGCAGCTTAGCGTATACGTTACATGGAATTTAATGCAAGAAAACATAAACAGGGATAACGTAAGCTGAAAAGGAAAAGAACGTAAGTGTATTTTCAAGTTTATGTCCGCACAATATGGTGGATTTACATTCGGTTTTTTCAATTCCTTCTCGTTTCGTGAAAAAGCAACACATACATACATCTCGCATTATCTTTGTGGGAAGAGGAGTAACTGTTCTCTGAGACCTCCTGTATAGGTTAATTGTTCGGAGAGGTCGCTTTCTAATCGTACCTTTGGTTCCTTTCTTGTCAGTTTCGGTAACCGAATTCTTCTTCGGCGCGATTATCATTCAATTTGTTTGTGTTGCCATTGTTCGTTGAGAGCGACAGGATTCGCATGGACTACTTGAGATGACTTCGGGGAGTAGACGAGTCGGTTGTAAATTTACCAACCTTTGTGGCACGCATGTTGTTCTATTAGTTAAGCTAATTTGCATTTCATTTTGAACTCACATGCGTACTACAACAGAAACACACCCTAGCAATAGCGAAAATAACAATAGAAAATATTTACTTTTCATTAAAGTTAGTTTAGTTGCTAGTTCACAGACACTGTTTCTCCTATCGACATAGCTCAGATTTTGTTCCAATTTATGCCGGCGGTTAAAGTTCTTCTTCTGAGATATATCGTCGATGTTTATAACCGCAGTTGTTCCCAAACAACATTGAATAGTTGTAAGGCATCCGAGAATACTCAACGGTTTAGAAATTCCCATATAGTTGGTCAAGGACGATCGAATACACGATGAACCCTTAAACAATAAAATAAACAAAGCTATTCTGGCATTGGACCGTAATAAACCGTATCTCGGAACGCATGTACAAGGTCATTGGGGGTTGCTTTAAGATTTCATGTTGAACTCCGCGCATCACCTTGTTAAATACATGCAACCATCAACAACATAATCACTGTCTGATTTGAATCACAATATATCTTGTTATCTTACTCGATTGCCTGCAAATAAACATATAATAACATTCAATATGTACATACATACACTAGGGTGGAGTGAAAACATGCTTTTTTTTTAATTTGAAAAAGTTAACCTCGGAAAGAGATGTAGTCTGGGGTCCTAATGAGGGGAAAACTAAAGAAAAAAATTTAAAAAAATTTTTAGGGGTCGCGCCACTCCCTCTAAATTTGGAAATTATCGCTATTTTGGCGTTGATTTTAGAAAAATCCTAAAAATTAACGACTTAACTTATTCGAAATTTAAAAGTTTGAACTTGTTCAGTGCCCAAACAAAAGTATTTGAGGCAAATATGAGGATAATCGACTAATATTTGTAGCTTTGGTGGCGATTTCATTGTTCAGTCAATTTTCTGAAGAAGGGACGATTTGACTTATTTTACTTTTTGAAATTTTTGAACAATGAGAAATTTTTTTTTAAATTTGTTCATGCTTTTATTTCATTGTTTACGCTATTGCAAACATTTATTGACATAAAACTTTTTAGGATTTTTCTAAAATCAACGCCGGAGGGAGTGGCGTGACCCCTAAAAATTTTTTAAAATTTTTTTCTTTATTTTTCCCCTCATTAGGACCCCAGACTACATCTCTTTCCGAGGTTAACTTTTTTTTTTTGAATTTCACTCCACCCTAACATACACCCACTCATTGCGTTTATGGCTGCACATCGTCAAACTCTTGTCGTGAAATTGATACGTTAGGGCGCTAGCTGTGCTGTAACGTACCCTCTCAATGGCATTGGCCAGGATATTGTCATTATAAAAATTCAATTCGTCTGCAATTTAAACATGAAAACGTATACCGTGTACGTGAAAAATTTTGATTTTTCACAAAGAATACTCGTGTACCAGGAATAAAATAAACACTTACAATATACGGTCGGTAGTTCGTATCAGATTTCGTTTATGTGTACGCTGTAACAACAAAAATTATTTAAGAGCAAAATTGTTCAATACAATTCCCTATGAATTGATATATGTAAGTTGTCTTATGCGTGTGTCTGTGTGTGTAATAAGACATGTCTGTGTTCCTCAGTGTGTCATTGAAGCGCACATCAATTCACGAAGGGATCTTAAATTGATTCCTTTGCGTGTTTGAGCAGCGGAAACGGATGGAGGTAATATAGCAACGAATGATTTGTATTTAATTTTTTTTGTCCATTCGTGTACAGGGTGGTGTATACAGATGCACACAGTTGGTTTTTTTTTTTTTTGTAATGCATTTCGGTGTAAATAAATCTATGCCATTTCAAAGGTTTACGAATAACATTTTTAAAAAGGAAGTTGTTGCACCTTGAATGTTTCACAGAAATTTTCCTTTCGCATTTCTGAGTTGTATAGACGGTTCCACGTTGTTTTGTCCAATTACGAAAGAGCGAGAGTGACATACGATGCCGTTAAGCTACGATTGACAAAAAATCGTTCATGTACATTTCTATATACGATGCAGGTGTATGATGGTCCTCAACCCTAAACCCACAGGAATGTTATAATACGGTATACATATATCAAGAACAACAACGGGTTGTACAAACAACTTAAATTAACTATATCATGCTTCGAGTTGGTACCGGCGAAATGAGCATGATGGTGATATCTTGCTTAGCCCTAAGGGTCGTTGGCTATCGCATGAAGCAGTACCCGTGTGGTAGAGCATCATGGTTGAGGCCTTAACGGCGATAATCCTATAAAACTCACAACATATGTCTCAACTTGGCAGTAGAAAATGTTTTACTTTTAATCGATTTGTTCTATTTTTAACACCAACCATTTCAGAGTAACACTCAGTCGGTATATCGTGTACATCTTCCTGATTCGGGAGAAGTTACACGTCTCTTCCTTCATCGAATGCTAAGTAAGCATATATTTGTATATTTGTGGAATTTGTCTGCAGAATGATTTTGTACAGAAAGACGAAAATGTGAAATGATCCAGAAGTAACAACTGAAATGATAAACATGAGATTCATTTTATGGATCCGCATTAAAAAACTTTATTGTAGTATTTTTTAAGAGCCTATAACTTGTGTGTCGTCATGAATAAAAAATTCATTTAAATCTAATGTCAAAGAACTGATATAACTGTATGATTATAGTATCCTAATTACAGAACGTACTAATTTGGATAATAATAGCCCACGCTCAAATTTTCATTCATTGCGATATTTCGTCGTCTTGTTCAGATGTGAAACCACATGCACCTACATATATTTTGGACATATTCATGTACAGTGCGGCAATGTCAAAACTTGGCGGTATCCTACACCGATGCACCGCACATTTCAGGGTTCACTCGCCAAATTAAAGGGAAAACAATTTTCATAACTCTTTTCAACAGTTTGTCACAAAGTTTATCATCACAATTAGATATAGATCATTACAATCGGAATTTAGTGCAGGCGGCATCCGGTACCTGCCATACAAATGTACCATTCCGGAATAATAGTAACTGTATCATTAGTAATCTCCTAAGTGTTTTTTTTTAGTAATTTCTATAATATATTATAGGACTCAGAACTTTGTCTCCATCTAGAAAAATGTTGATCTTGGAAAATCCTTCTATGAGGTAAAAAAGTTTTAAAAATTAATTCTCTCGCGTTGCAAATATGTCAGTTATATCTAGTAATAGAGGTTACTTTTGTCATCTGAATTATTGACAAATTTTCTATCATAAAACACAATTGAATTACTATAAACATGACAGTGAACGGCAAGTTTTTCGGGTGGACAACGTTTCTGCGGGACTAGCTATACGTACAAGACCTAAGTGGATTGGGAATAGATATGTAAACACAAAGATCATTATTGGGATTATGTTTATCGAAATTGTTTTTAGTTATAAATAAAAAAATAGCAGTAATTTTCTATAAATCTACTCTTAAAGAATCCCAGCAAAATTGGTGATAAATTTAGTCGACTTTTGATTACGAACAAGTCTAGAAAATTGACTATTTGCTGCACATTTTTGCGATTTTTTTTAGTGTAATTGAATATATTTCGTAATGTATTATAAACTGAAGGAAAAAAGACGTTAAAAAATCATCAACGCTTGCGATGTAGTTAGTGGTTGTAAATTCATTCATTCAGAGTCTAGTTTTGGAAAGACTCGTTTTCTTTGGATATTTAAATATAATGGATGTAAATATTGGTAGTATATACAGGGTTCGCCAAAAAACATTTTTTTTTTTTGAAAATTTGATAAAAAAAAACTACTGGGTATTTTCTCAAATTTCTTTTTTTATTTGAAAGTATAATCCTTCCGGTTTTCTCGCCCTTTCTTGTTCCTTTTGTCATTTCTCATATTGGAGTCGTTGTTTATTGTGTATTGTTTGTTGGTTCATTTTTGTTTCTCATTTACTTGCATACAAATACAGCATCTTTCTTTTGCACTTTCGTTTAATCAAAGGATTTCACATCTGACTTACACAATACGGTAATTTATAAGGAATTTATTTATTGTAGATTTGCACAAAAGTTCGTCCATTAGTTCGTGTGGTGTCCGAGACTGAAAAAGATTGCTCAGTTTGTTCACTGCCGTGTGCGGCCAGAGCAATTGTTGACCGGAAATTAATTTTTCTCTCAGTTTCTGTTGAATTTTATATCAGTTTCTGTTGGAGTTATATCTCTTGAAACTTCATTATGTAACTGAAACTACTTCTTAAAATTCACTGAAAATTTGTTAATACTTTTATTGTTCCGATCACAACCTTAGACTACAAATTATTTCTAAAGGGTCCGCCATCTAACGTTTTTTTTTCAACTAGTGCTTATTTCGTTTTCGTTATCGGATATTGGCAACATTTGGTTTCAACAGGACGGCGCTACGTGCCACACAGCCGAAGCTACACTCGATGTTTTGCGCCCTGTTTTTGAAGATCGCATTATCAGCCGCAGAGCTGATGTCGTTAGGCTACTGCCGGAAGGATTATACTTTCAAATAAAAAAAGAAATTTGAGAAAATATCCAGTAGTTTTTTTTATCGAATTTTCAAAAAAAAAAAAAAAAAAAAAAAAGGTTTTTGGCGGACCCTGTATATACTACAAATATTTACATCCATTACACCGTGTTACACACATTCTGTCCTATGAACCAAATGCACATATTCGGAAAGAGGGGGAAAAAATAAAAATACACGTGTATCGGCGATTTTCATCTACACGTCAGATTTTTTTTTTTTAAGTTTAAAGTGTGAATCTCGTCGTGGCCTGTGTGAAAGCCTTTGGACCGATTTTTAACCCTTTTTCAGTGATCCAATCGAACTTTTTTTTGGCAGACAGACTCGTGGAAATATGTGTATCACGTCAATTTTTTTAAAAAATAGATTTTTATCAATTCTCAAATTTTCCTAAATTTTTTTTTTTTTAAATTGTTATCGTTTTTTTTAAGGTTTCAGTCACAAAACATTTTTTTTCGTAACGCTTAAGTAGTTTACAAATTTGGAGTCTCTTCAAGTTATGCTAAGAAAAGTGAAAAAAATATTTTTTTTTTTCAAAACTAATAAAAATTGGGGAAAATCTGAGAATTGATAAAAATTGTTTTTAAAAAATTTGACGTGATACAGACATTTCCACGAGTCTGCCTGCAAAAAATCGGTCCAAAGGCTTTCACAAAGGCCACAACGAGCTTTATACTTCCAAATTAAAAAAAAAAAAAAATTCTGACGTGTACATGAAAATCGCCGATACACGTGTATTTTTATTTTTTCCCCTCTTTCCGAATATGTGCATTTGGTTCATAGGACAGAAAAACATCTATTTTTTGTAACACGGTGTTATATTTAAATATCCAAAGAAAACGAGAAAAGAAAGAGTATGTAATTAAAATGTAAAAATGCGAAGAAATTATTTTATAAAGGATAGGGGTCAATAAAAGAAGTAAAAAGGAAGTTAATGACATAAAGTTGTCCAGAAAAAAAACCTCGTCACTCCTCTTCTGGTACCTCTCATACAAATGAGCAATTCAAAAACGTTTGGAATTCTTTGGATCATTATTTTGAATCGCCCGGACCGCAATACAGAAATTGGTGGAAAAATTCGAGCTGTTGCGACAAGAATAAAACCCGTGCACTTCCCTCAAGAACATTGCTGCTGTTGCCCAAAGTGTTGAAGAAAACCCAGGTTTTTCCATTCCTCGTCGTTCTTTGGAATAGTGCATTCCACAGTATTTTGCATAAAGACTTGGGTCTCAAGGCTTATAAAGTTCAGTTAATACAAGAACTCAAACCGGCCGATCATCAACCACGTCGTGTCTTTGCAGATTGGGTCCTTGAAATTCATGAAAATGATCCGGAATTCCATCGGAAAATCATCTTGACTGATAAGGCCCATTTCCACCTCGGTGGCTACGTCAACAAGCAAAACTGTCGCATCTGGGGCTCGGAAAACCCATGAGTTATTGTTGAGAATCCTCAATGTGTGACTGCGGTTTATGGTCCGGCGGGGTGATTGGGCCTTACTTTTTCGAATATGAGTTTGGATCAACAGTCACGTGAAAGATAAGGTATACGCCAACAACCCAGCGTCGATTCAACACCTCAAAGATAGAATATCGAGGACATAGGGTAGCCACTTTGCGATTTGGTTATGGAAAATTTCATGAAACGGATATGGTTCTGTAAGCGTGGTCGTGGTGGCCATGTTAGCTGATGTTGTTTTTCATTATTAACGGCATACCTTTCTCTTTATTATGAAATAAACATCAGATCATTTATCTCAAAAAATTTCATTTTTCTTTGAGTACACTTCTACAGACGTGATAGTTTTACAGAAAAAATATGGAAACCACAACCTCTTTTAGAAATTCCCTTTCAGACAGGAGAATCACACATATTGTAGATTAGAAATGCATTTCTTTTCAAAAGTTAATATGTGCACTGTAATATGTAACTCTTGAAAAAGTCATGTACATCGAAAAATTTTATAAATCGTGCAAAGCGAGTGATAATTGTATATGCTTAAACCTTTTGACATTTTATATTTTTAAAAAACTACCTTTGATTTAAATATTTGATTATAATTTGTACCAACATTACATTTATGTTGTTACCGAATTACAGTGTTCAAATTCCCTCTAGCTACGCTTGTTCCCCTTACACATGTTGTGCTACTCATAAAAAATACTATTCAATAAAAGTACAACAAACGTATGCAAATATTTTCAAAGTTTCTTAAATGATTTTGTTGTTGTTGTGTTCTATTTGATGGAACTTGAGCAACTTTGCCTCCTTATCGTTTTTGGTATTTTCTTTTCATCTGGTTCACTAGAGTCTTTCGACCAATTGACCCTATTTCGACCTCTTTCTTTGTACTGCAGGGCAATGTGAGTGTGTGTGTCCACATTGTATTCGTTTTTTCCCTTATATCTTTGTTTGGTTTACATTTATTGCACTTGTATACGTATCTATCTTGTGAGTGCACTAAAGGATTTGTTTTGTATGAGACTAGATTTTGCATAGCGAAAATTAAAAATGAAACAAAACGTTTAGCAAATAATATTCGGGATATTGTTCAGAGATATATCATGCTTATGCGGGACCCTTTAAACAGCTTACAGATCAAAACGAATTTCGTGGCACGTTCATTGCGACCTTTTGCCAGGACTTTGGTGTCTGTTAAATTAACTCCTACTTGTTCCAATATGTCCACCACCATCAAATGTTAAAGAAGTTGCACGATTGCAAGTAGAATTTTTACATCGATGAAAGTGGTTTGTACCGTTTTTATTCTTATGGGTCCTTGTGAAGATTATATCGATAGAAGAGTTTTATTTTAAGTTTTTTTGTTTAGAAATTAACAATGTATATTCATCAAGTTTCTAATATCATGGTTTTCCTTTTCTATTTAATTTTAGATTTCAGCCACTTAGACGTATTGCGTGAGACCGAATTATTATGAAATTATAACAAATCCTGCAGAAATCATCTGCAAATTATTTTAACACATTTGCAAATCCTAAGAAGTTATTGTGAAAACCAAAGATTAAAACTATAAACAAACTGAAGTGGCCATCATGTCTAAACATTCGGATAACGATCATCTCCGCAACGATATTTACGAAAATTTACCCTGTCAGGCCATGTTCAATGAGTCGGTACGCAAGATTCAACAGCAGAAGTCCGCACAGGGCCATACCTCAAATAATATCAACATTAACAAAGCTCTATCGCAGCAATTGCTCTTGAATAATATCAGCAATCAGAGTTCACATATACAAGGTGTGAACGCGAATTTAAATTCGAATTCCGCGCCGAACAACAAACACCCGAGTGGCGGTGGCAAACATTATGTGGTGGGTCAGCTGCCCAAAGAAATGATTTATGCCACGCCGATGCGCAAATCGGATCGTTACAAAAGTGGCGAGAGGAGTCGATTAACGTATTCGGCGAGACCTTTAACTGAAAACGAAACGAACGATATGAAATTGACGAATATCATGGACTACAAGCAATTGAATACACGGGACAGTAACCGCGTTAGCAATAGCAATCGTAATGGTAACTCGATACCGGTGACCGATTTAGATGATGAACCCGACTCGGGTTGTACATCCAGTAACATGTATTCAAATCAGGGTATAGCTCTACCCTCCAGCAGCGGTGGTAGTGGAACACCCAGCCACCAATTGGAAGATCGTAGGATACTAAATTTCCTCAAGGACACAACACAGCTGCAGAAGAAAATGGAAATTTCCGGAAAGGATTGTCCAAATTCTAGTTTCTCGAATTTGGCACGCGAGGAACATTTCGCCAACCTAGTGCAGCAAAATTTCCCCATCGAGGTGTCACGCAAAAGTTTTGACCCCGAAGATGAAATGGAAGCTGCCTTAGAGGGGGCAGCAAACGGCATCGGTACTCTAGAAGAGACTTCCGACAATTTAGAGGTTTTCATGCATAAGAAAGTGTCTCCCGACAAGGAGGTGAACGGTTTTATGCCTCATCGAGAGTATGCACAGCACCAGCATCGCTATGGCGCCAAAGTCTCTATAAATCGTGAATGGGTTCTGAAGAAAATAGCCATGTGTTTGGAACAGCGTACAGCGGGTAAGAAGGCTATACCAGGAATTTTGGGTCCGTCGACAAACGGCAAGAACGAGGCATTTGCTGGCTCTTCCAGTTTTATGTCATCCCGTGCCAAAGCCTCGGCCATATCCTCATCATCGTACAACGGTTGTTTAGTGTTGGGTTCCAATGGATCAGGCAAGACATCGATATGCCAGGCCATAATGAATGGCAACTCTGGTACCAGAGGTCTGCTAAATCGTAAATTGCTAGCCTCTTACCTCATCGAGTCTCAAAATCCCGAGTGTCATAGTCTATCGCTATTTATACGTAAATTTGTGTTGCAACTCTTGAGTCACTCTTCCTTGATAACTAAAGATGAGAGCCAACGTATTATCGATGAAGGTTTCTCCTTCCTCCAAGATGAAGTACAACAACAGGAATCGAAGCTGGATGAGGCCATGAATAATATTTCTTTGGACGAAAATGCTGAAGACATCCTTATAGCCGAGCTAAAGAGAGGAGCCAATGAATGTGACTTAGCGGAGTTGCATAATTTCTATGAACGGAAAACTTCCACTTCAAAGAAATCCGAAAATGTACAACTGTTGCGGCAGAAATCAGAACCGGCGCCCGATCAACAGTCCCTTAACGAAGACGACATGTTTGGGGATATAAAGTGTTATGGAACGCATCCTCCCAAAGGTCATATAAAGAAGAGTTCCAAAGAATTCGACGAAAACAAAGACAATGACACCGAAAAAATAAGAAAAATGCAAGAATCTGAAAAGGATTTGCCATCGAGCTCCTCAAGTAAAACAAGTCCTGGTAAAAAATCGAAAATACCCGTAAAGTTAAGTCGACCAGGTGCGGTGGCATCTCCAGTGAAGCATGTCAACACTTGCTTAACTACTGGTGTTAACTCATCACCTCAGCAGGGAGGAGGTGAGGACATAGCTGTAGTGGTTAACGAAGACTTTAAGCAAGAAATACAGGAGGCAATACGAGATGACTCCGAAAACATTTCGGATGAGAAACAGAAGAACGAAGATAAACCCGAGGCAGACAAAGATATCGAAGGTTTCTCTAAGCCATACAAAAAAGAGACAACAACGTCTGAGCTTAAGGAGATGGACGATGAAAAACAAGTGAAAGATGAAGACGACTTTAAGAAGGCTGAAGATGATGAAGACGATAATAACCTTATTGATTTTGAAGGTAAATCGAAAAAAGTCTGCTTGCCTCTGGACGACGAACTGGAGCCGGTTTCCCTCAACACATTACCTCCTCCATTGCCCAAAACTAAAAGTTGCCGCACGATCATAGCTGATGGTTACTATGAGATGTTGCTCTCCAATCCAGAAATATTTGAATGTTTAACGGTGGACAACATAGAGAAGAACCCAGATGAGTGCTTCAAGAAGGCCATATTGTTTCCTTTGCTGGAATTGACACCACCCAAGACGGCCCTTCTCTTACTGATCGATTCGATTGATGAAAACTACATTAATGAAGGCAATTTGATTTCGACCCTTAAGGGAGGTAGAGGCACGGCCACGGCCCATAAGAGCCGGAATGTAGCGGAGCTCTTGTCCAATCATATTCATCTGTTTCCGAAATGGTTGTTCCTGGTTTGTACCACTAAGAAACAGACCAAACAAATTACCAGAATGTTTACCGGATTTAAAAAGATCACTTTGGACGATTTGCGCAAATCGCATGTGGTAAAAGATGTACAGGAATACATCATCAACCGTTTGAACTCCGACTTCAAGGACAGCATTATGTTGACCAAGGAAATTATTGAGTCTCTGCATCAGCTGTATATCAAATCGAACGGATGCATACTTTACCTGGAGAAGGTTTTGAATGGCATCAAGGAGAATTTCTTTAGTTTCCGCGAAATAAAACTCATTCCCTGTACCCTGAATGGTCTGTATCTGTATATATGCCAGAAGTCGTTCAACAAGAAGCAATATATGAAAATACGACCTGTTCTAAATGTTCTGCTGGCCTCATCCGGCTATGTGGACAAATTGTTCCTCTTCAACTGTCTGAGGACACACAACTACACAATCGACAACGAAGAGTTTGAAAAGCGATTGCTATTGATGCGGAATATCTTGCTGTACGACTGCGACCAGAGGCGTTTGAAAATTTTCCACAACTCATTTTCCGATTGGCTGGTGGACGTCAAGTTTGCCACCAAGAAATTCATCTGTGACGTAAACGAGGGCCATGTTATGATCTCCATGTACTATTTGTTGGTGGCGGAAACTCTCTGCGCCAATACGGTGCGCAAGTTCATCTATCACCTCATCAAGTCCGGCGAATATCTAACTAATCGCACCATTGACTTGGATATGATTTTGATGTTGCTGGAGTCACGGTTGAATCTTAACGACTGCTTCTATACCAACCATTTGAACTGTTGTTCCATGTGTGAAGTTGACTTCAAAAATGATCCCAACTTTTTACCCAAGACCCGCAATATGATTGAGAAATTCTTAAACAACGAACTATGCGACGAGTATTCACAGATGTTGTGTGACTTCTTCAAACCAAGCCTTCCCACAGATGCTAAAATTCTGAAACTGCTTATTGAGACAGGCATTAACAATGCGGACACCCAGACGTCTTGTGAGTCGTCTTTGATGTCGCCCGAACTGTCGGAACGATCACAAAATATTGACTTTGAATTGGCCGACCTCTTGATATCTAGCGAAAGGTCGTGTATTTTGGAAACCCAAAGGCCCACAAGTCCTTCGGAAAAGAGTGAACCCCATCAGGAGAGCCAAGATGATAATGCCTCATCTACTCTACACCAGCTATCCGATTCTAATCGAATTGAACTGCACAAAGGTAAGGCCTTAATTCACATTTTGGCCAATGATGGTAATCATAATTTATTGGAACGAGCTCTAAATGCTTGCAAGGGGCCCATAGACCTGGAGATTGAAGACTACAATGGCCAGACCGCTTTAAATATTGCAGCTCGCAATGGTCATTTGGATGTGGTCAAATTGTTGCTGAATTTCTCGCAACCCTGCAATGATGGTACTGGACGCATGAAACGGGTTGATGTCAATCATGCCGATCGCGATGGCTGGACTCCTCTCCGATCTGCGTCGTGGGGTGGCCATACCGAAGTAGTTAAGCTGTTGATCGCACATCCGGCTTGTAAGATTGATTTGGCCGATAAAGAGGGTCGCACCGCTTTGAGGGCGGCTGCCTGGAGTGGCCATGAAGATATTCTGAAAATACTCATAGAACATGGAGCCGATGTTAATTCTGTAGATCGCCAAGGTCGCACCTCCCTAATTGCTGCTTCCTACATGGGCCATTATGACATTGTTGAAATACTGCTCGAAAATGGAGCTAACGTAAATCATTTGGATTTGGATGGACGGAGTGCTCTGTGTGTGGCCGCCTTGTGTGGTTCCTCGGGCTACAGTAAAGTCATCTCAACTTTACTCGAACATGGTGCTAATACAGATCAACTGGACAATGATGGCATGTCACCCTTGCTGGTTAGTTCTTTTGAAGGAAATGCTGAAGTTTGTGAATTGCTCTTGGAAAATGGAGCCGACCCTGATCTGGCCGACTTTATGGGTCGAACACCTTTGTGGGCTGCCTGTACCGCTGGCCACGCCAACGTGGTGAAGCTATTGCTATTCTGGGGTTGTGGCATCGATTGCATGGATTCGGAAGGTCGAACTGTTCTTAGTATAGCTGCTGCTCAGGGAAATATTGAAACAGTACGGCAACTATTAGATCGTGGTCTCGACGAGACACATCGTGATAATGCGGGCTGGACACCATTACATTATGCCGCATTCGAGGGTTTCCAGGAGGTTTGCCTACAGCTGCTGGAGTCGGGAGCCAAAATAGACGAATGCGATAATGAGGGTAAGACAGCTTTACATTTAGCCGCTCAGGAAGGACGGACCAAATGTATTCAGATCCTGTTGGAATGTCATGCGACATTTGTGGACCAAAAGGCACATGATGGCAAGACAGCATTCCGCTTGGCATGCATCGAGGCTCACTTGGAAACTGTTCAGTATTTGTTGAAATACAACTGTGATGTGAATTCCAAGGATGCCGATTCACGAACCACTCTCTATATATTGGCTTTGGAGAATAAACTCGATATGGTGAAATATTTGCTGGAGTTCACAGATGTCGATGTTAATATATCGGATAGTGAAGGAAGAACGGCTTTACATGTGGCTGCCTGGCAAGGTCATGCAGAAATGGTAAAGATGTTAATAACACTAGGTAAGTTTTGCACTGACAAAAAAAACCGCTGACGGTCTAACTAACATTCCCATATTGTGCATACAGGCAATGCTGATGTGAATGCCATGGATTTGGAAGCTCGCACACCACTGCACTCATGTGCCTGGCAGGGCAACCATGATGTTATGAATATCCTGTTGTACTTTGGCGCCTTGGCTGATCATGCCTGCAAGCAAGGAGCCACGGCCCTGGGAATATCCGCTCAAGAGGGACATGAGAAATGTGTCATTGCTTTGCTGAAGTACGGTGCCAATCCTTATAAATCCGATCATTGTGGCCGCACACCCATCAAATTGGCTGCCAAGTCCAACCGCACAAACATTCTGAAGATCTTTGATAATTATACCAAAAGTAAGTAGAAAATCACAACACCCTGTCTATACCGATGACTAATATAACTGATATTCCCAATTTATCACTCAGACGAATCTAACAATCCCATGGAGGGTAAATTCCATCATGGCAATATGTTGCGTTCTCCCGACCAACCGCCCTCAATCCCAGCTCATGCTAATTTAAGCATTGGATGCCAGTCGGCCTCACCGTACCCACCACACGCCTCAGCTTCATCGGTATGCTCGGCTGCTACCACGGCTACCGTAAATAACAACATGGTTGCACCGAACATTCTGAACGCCTCAAGTTCAACTCACAGCTCGAACAATTTCTACCAAAATACTATGCAATCGGATACCAGCAGTTTACACAAGCGTAAAAGTGTTATTTCTAGTCAATCAACCGGTAGCAGCAATGATGTGAGTATCACCGAACCTGGTCCACTTTCAAAGTTACATTTTCGTTTTTGGTTTAAACGTCTAGTCGTATTTGTTCGTAAAATGAGTTTAGAAACATACCTAAATTTTTTTTTATAAAACTGAAGCGCCTTAATGGCTAGATCTACTTTGTTTAACGTTTACAAAAAAAATGTTTTCACATAATCTAGAGAATTATTATTGCTATGTTTACCTAAAATGTTTCCACATAATCTAGAGAATTATTATTGCTATGTCTAAATCCTAAAAAAAATGCCTTCTTGATCGGACAATTTTGACAATGGAATAACAAATATTTTTGTTGTCTTTGCATTTCCATCGCATAACAGGCACCTCTTACATTCACTCAGCAATTACAACGACAAACAAAGCTCAGCTCACGCAACAATCCATTCATGCAAAATGCTTCCATGGTTAATTCCAAGCATAGCAACTCGGCTTCATCATCGTCATTGGCCCATAAATCCGGTGGCCACCAACGACATTCACAAATATTGCCCGATCTCAGTGAACATCAAATCGGTACGTAGTCCGTTTGTAACTCTTAGATGACTTAACTACTCTTTTACTAATCGTCATTACTGTATCTTTCTTTCTCTTTCTCTGTCTCTTTGCAGCATCTAATATGGCCAGTAACGAGGCTGATCTCTACGATATGGAATGCATGTCGCCATTGTATGCTACACCACCACACTCGCCAAGCAGTGAATTAAGTTCACCGGGACAATTGCCTTCTATCAATAATATCGATGATTGTGCCGGTGCATCGGCCCTAAATGGCAGCGGTGGCAATGGAGCTAGCAGCAGTTCTGGTGGCAAATCGATGTTGCCCGATAATCACTTTGCTCGCGATACGCATATGCGCATTATCTTGGGCAATTTGAAAGAAAATCAAGCTAGTTCATCTAGGTAAATTCAAGAAATGTAGTATGTATATCAAATTGTAAAACACTTTTGGTGCTTTATTGTACTTGGTGGGCAATTCCAGTTTGTCGGCGAAGATGTACTAATATTCGTATTCATATTATTCGCGTAATATTATTAGACACGAGAAAGTAATTATGCGCGCTTCGACCTTGTACGCGTGACCAACAGATTTTGTATATCGTTGGAAAATTTCGCCGGGACTTGCGGTTATTCAGGGACTGTCATCCGTTCGTTATGAAATGACCGGTTGACTGGACGACGCACTATAGAAAAGATTCGTTCCTCAGCCGAGCTATTTTTATATCTACAAAAATACAAAACAAAGTTCCTTCGCTTTAAAGGCGGCTTTTGCCGTAATGTGAAGTTTTGTTCAGTAATAGATTTATAAAATCTGATACAAACCCATGCTATTGTCGACATGGGCATGAGCCAATTAGATTTGGAAGACCCATAGGCATTCAGAAGATATTTAGGAAAAATATTTTGAAGAAGAAAGCATGTAGTTAATAGTAGAGAGAGATAAGTGTGTGTTGACGGCTGGTAAGTTAGTCTCCTGAGTACCCGCATCCGCTGTAGTTCAGCCATCTTATGCCCCTTTATGAAGACTATTAGTCTTCACTCTCACCCACTATAAAACCTTTGAGGAGAAGTATGTGCAATATTATATACAGTTCAGCCTGTATCCAGTACCGCCCACCTCTGTACATTTTCTAGTTCTTTGTCTACTCTTGTTGCCTCCCTCCACAATGTACAAGCATAAAATTCGCCTTAACCTGCATGTCTCATTGACAGAATCACTGGTATCATAAAATGATGTCCATGAGATCATCTTTGCTTATCTGAGTTATCTCATGTAATTATTGAAACTCACTTTGAAGTTCTCTCAGTCACCTGCTTTCTTAGATTGCTCAGCCCTGTTGAACAACCTCCTGGTGATTTCCTCAGATCTATATGAGTATTATTCCACCATTTTGGTGGTTTTCTTCTACCCGGGAATGTTGTCGGACACGCCCTTTCATAATTGATTGATATCAGCATACCTATCTGTAGCTTGTTTTTCCACCCCTACAAACATATATCTTCGCTAGACGTACGCACTAAATTCATAACATTTTGTACGTCTCGGATTTTTACTCCATCAGCACCAGCAGCCTAATTATTTCACGATTCAGTCTTGAATTACATTAGTCTGGAGAATTGACTTTCGATGTCGTCTCTCGTCAATCAGTTGTATGTATGAATAACTGGGAATCTGAAGACGAATTTATATGGCCTTCACACGTAAAAAAATTCGAAATTAAAATATCTTTCATTTTTTTTGTTTTCAGCAAAAGCAAACGCAGTGGCATTACCACCAACCCGGCAATGCGTCTCATACGCAGTCGATTCGATTCAGCCGCTCAACTTATAAGACGAACCAACAACATCCTATCAAGCAATAGTCAGGGATCGTCGAGCATTGGTGTCAAATCGGGTACTTTCCAGTGGCGCAAAGAAAGTCAAATGTAAAATACAATACAACAGACGCGAAAGAAAAACTTAAAACAATTCTTATTCTTCAACTGCATTATTTCTCAAGACCTTCTGATAATTTAAATTCATTGTAATACAATCTCTTTTTTCTATTTGTTATATTTAACATTATTTGTTTATGTTTTTAAGTATTTGATTTTGTGATAGTTTACACATAAGTTATAGTAGTTTTTAATATTTTTTATTAATATATTCGAAAAAAAAAATAATATAAGAAAACAACTCCTAGAACTTTATAAAGAGAAATCGCTCTCCCAACAAGAAAAACGAAAACAGAAGCAAACTTGCGTGTAGAAGAGACCTTAAAAACAAAAATTATTTAACAACAAATTCTAAAACCAACAAGAAAAAAAACGAAATTTATTATGAATATTATACACAGTACTCATATTATAACCACAATTGTAGTATTGAAATTGAAGGTAGAAAAAACAATGTAACGACATAGTATATTGTTGCTGCGAGAGATTTAACCAATTACCCACTAGTTTACAGCAAATTTGCATTATTTTTGTCTTGGCCTGCTAAACTCATCGAAATATGTCAACAGACACAAAATACGGACAACGATATTTAGGTAATCAAAAACAACACCACAACATTCGACCTTACAACGATTGTCGCTTTCGTCTTGATTGGATTTAATTGGGATCGGTCATTAAGATCATAATTGTCGTCATAGCCATCACCATCGTCGTCATCATTGGATCGTCTTTGCCATGGCTGTGTTTCTCTCTGTATTACGGAATATTTGAGCAGAGTCTTGTATAGGGTCATTCAGTTTACTCACCGCTGTTTAACAAAATATTAAACAAATTAAAGATAGCCCTACTTTTACTCTAACAAGGGGTTCAAGTCTCATCCCAATTGCTTAATCCGTTAACGAGTTATTGCGTTTTTGAATTAGGTCACTCCAAAAATATTACCTTTCTGTGTTTATGGACGCCTGGTATCAGGAATTTGGTAAATGTATCTTCGCTGTTTCTGATGAGTCCGTGTATTATTTGTGACAACAATTCAAGGCATAATGTTAGGCATGAACACATACATTCCAGCCTTAAAGTATGCTTTGGATTGCTGCAGTCTAATTTGCAATAACACACATACGCACTCGAATATGAAAAAGCAAAAGAAACACCAACCAGTTATCTATTTTCTGATACCAGGCGCTCAGAAATTTGCAGGAAGTAATTCTTAACATCTGACTCAAATTGAAAACGCTGTAACTCGATAACGACTGCAGCTATTGACATGATTTTTTTTTTCCGAGTTAGAGTAAAGGTCTGGCTATCGGATATATGATGTATAACACTCCCATATTGACGCCTACCTATTGAAATTTAACGAAATCAACTACAAAGCTTTATGTCTTTGCAACTGGTAAGTTTACCTTTATGATTTATGTCAGTGAATTGTAGCCCACGGTGACTGCTAGCTGTTTGACAATTATCGATAATTTAGCTTACTAATAGAGAAAGTTACAGCTTATATTTCGAAATATTTACTGAACAATTTGTTCTCAACAGTTGAGACCCCAAAAATTGAAATCGGAAAATGTTTCTGAGCGGATGTTGCTGCTGATTAAACAACAATGATCTGTTGAGAAACAAAAATTTCTTAATAAACAATATATCAGATATTATCACAAAAACCACCCCAACGTCCAGAAGAAACAACCAATAGAGATTTTATGATATCAGGCGCCCACAAATTTGTAGTAGGTATTTTTTATATGTGACTCAAATTAAAAATGCTATAACCCGGTAACAACAGCAGCTACTGAGATGAAACTTCACTCTGAGTAAGAGTAGAGGTCTGGCTATCCGCCCACATTGACGCCTACAAATTGAGAACCGCTGAAAGCTATTATAAAGCTTTATATCTTCGAAACTGTTAAGTTTGTGATTTACCCCACTGAACTGGAATGAATGGAGTGTTAAGTTCCATTTAATTTATTTAAACTGAAAAAATAGTTCATTCTTAACCATTTAACCACTTTGACGGTCATCGCCAACAGCCATTTCTAATGGTTATAGTGTTTGATTTCAGTGGTTAAAGGATATTTCTGTCATTAAACACAATGTTTTAAACATATCTTTTATCTTTCTGTAACTGGATGTCGTTAAAACCGTAAACAATGAAGATCGAGCTCAGCAGTCCAAAGCACATAAAAAAGCAAACTTATCAAGTGTGAAGTAACATAATTTAAAATTTTATGTTTTCAAAAACTAGTGTCATTTAACAAAAAAAAATTAAAGCAATATTTGCCATTCTATTTTGGTTAAGTCCAATTATGTTCAGTTCAATTAATTTAGTTGCCCTTATTTATGTAGTTGTAATACTCTTATTATATTTAAAGAACCATATTATTAGACAAAGCCAACTGAGTCGATTGCGAAACCTTCTCCATCCCCACTCCCCCAAAACATAAAATTCTCCTTAAGAAACAAAACAATAAAAATCGTATTGTTTTTAGTTTAACGAAAAACAAATGTACTGACACTTATTATTACTACTATACACGATCGACATAAAAAAAAACAATCATTAATAAAACAAACAAAAATATACACACAAAACCAAATGCTAAAAATGCATACATAAAAATACATACTTAAATTAGTCATTTGAAAAGAAAAGTTTAAATAAATTATTTTCGATTTAATGAAAACACACTCATCTATTTAAAGACATTTTTGTTTCATTTCATTTAAAACACATGTATACTTACTACAGATATGGCCGTAATAGATTAACTCGGGTTTATATTTAAATATTTTACTTCTATTCAAGATTAGATGCCTGTTTCCATAAAACGAATTTGTTCGTTCTTTACAAATCGTCCATATTGAAAGCGTTGTAAAATGTGTTTCAGGCCTCATTTTATTCTGGTTATCAGACATATGGATAAAAGGTCCAAAAAATTTGGCTCTTATTAATAGCAGATATGCTTTTTATTGCGCCTGCAATTTTGACATATTGTAACGGACGAACGAAGTTTTTATTCAGAATTAAAACTGACATAGGTCACTTACCAGATGGTTGTTTGCGAAATATCGTTAAATGAATACTGGCGAAGATACATTCGTATGGCATATGTAATTTTTTGTTCCAGTAGTCGTCGACATCGAAAACGGCAACAAGAATGAATAGTCCAAAAGGCGAGAATTATTTTGATACCACACTCTTTTCAATACCTTAAGCCGTTATTACAAATTTGGCCATTTTAAATGCCAATTTCTGCCAAGCAATTTTTCAATCTAAAAAATTAAACATTCGTCTTGCACAGACTTACGTCGTCTACGACTACGCTAAATTTCAACAAAACAAAAAGGGCTAAAAAAAAAGGGAGATTCGCTTTCAAGGGTTTACAGAATGTGTGATTACGTGTAGGCTAATAATCTTCAAAGTATTTTGACTCGTCTATAAATATTAGGACATTTCTGTCAACGATTTACTGTAAACTAAATGTAGTTTGAATGACCAAATTTTTTTTGTTTGTTTTTTGGACCGATCAGCCGAATAGAAATTGGGTTTTAGTCTTTGGTAACGGTCTAAGTCACTATATTGTACAACATATTTTTTTATTTCTAAAAGCTATATATTTCCGCAACAGACATATTTAGGTAATTGATATTCTATTTAACGTGTTTTTATTAGTCCATCTAAACCTCCTTAATCAATTCATATTCAATATGTGATGCTGCTGAACTTGAAATCCGGAGGTACAAGCACATTTGAAAATATATCTCTTAAATTTCATTGAGATCGGACAACATTTCCACATGTAATATATACAATATATATTGTAATAATGTGTTCTGATTGGACTGACATGGATATCCCGTTTAAAATAATGACTGTCAGTTAATGAGACACGTTCGAAAATTGAGGATTAAGAAATTCGGTAATCGTATTGGCGATTTAACATATCCGTTCCGGACCTGCCACTCAAATTAATCGTGTTCTATAAATAATGGAAATGTTCATTACGTCTAGTAAAACCATAATATATATACCAACGAAGTGATTTTGTTTATGATAATACACACAACGATCCTTTATCAGATTACGTGTTTGTCATTTGCAATATGTTGAACGACGTTCGAATACCTCTGATTCATGAGAAATTAAATACCAATTTTGCTCACAATGACTTAGGTCATTTCGTGGAGAAGCTTAAGAAGTACCTAAAGAAGGGTACCTAAAAATGTGACCAATTAATTTCAAAATTTTGTACACTAACTAATATCAAAGTTAAAGCAGTTAAATCCAAAAAAACAAGATGTTTTTCTATTTTTCTTGGAGTGTGACTTTTATCAGTTCGTGTCAATATTTAGTTCGATTTCAATTATTTGCTCCACATCCAATGTATCTACAACGCCCAAAAGGTTATCTACTGGATTTAAAGTCAAATCAATGGGTTAGCTTTCTTTCCTTTTTAACATCTCAAATTGTTTTTGTTTTTTGTGATCTTAGCCATCATTAAGCCTACAGACACGTAAAAGAATATATAACATTGAAAATATCAATAATTTAAAAAAAAATGCAATTTCGCTTTTTATTTTTCTAAACAATTTCAAATTTAATCGCCCCGGTAGGCGAGTTGGTAGCGTGCTTGCCTATCAGCGTGGGGGTTGTGGGTTCGATTCCCACCAGAGGCTTTGGTCTGTCGCTGCAAAAATCAAGCCAAATGGTCTTTGTCACCCGGTTTACCCTTGGACCCAAAATTATACTATAAATTTACTTTGTATTGTAATTAATAAATAAATAAATAAAAACAATTTCAAAGCAAAGAAAAAAGTGGTTGCCAAAAAATCCAAAATTTAGCTGCCAGTCCGTAATGTGATTTTGACAATTGGCAACGCCACCACAATTTGGTTGCTTTCAATAATCGACCCATTAGATGTTCTTATCCGGATTTGATCCTGGGTTTCCTGTCAAATAGGTACGTAACATTCTATATCACCACAGCTAAGACATTGAAAAGAAATAAAGCTGTCAGTTTCTGGAAATCATGCTCTTATGACAAAGGTAGGTCTTACAGTTCTTGGTGACTTAGGATATAAATGAGAATACCAAGACATTAGCTCCAAGGACCCATCTTTCAAACATAAGCTCGAAGAGACTAGGCCTCTGTGAAATTGCTTTTAAATCGAACCAAACAGCTACAAATTCCATATTCATTTCCAAACAATAATTCTAATTTCCTCCACTGTTCCATTCCATTGGTTCTAATGTGTAGTAAATATATATAGTTGAGTAAAAATGACAGTCTCGAACTGTCTTTTTGGTACTAGAAAAGACATACAGGGTCCTCCAAATAACATTTTTTTTTAAATTCTATAAAAAAAAAACTACTGGATATTTTCTCAAATTTCTTTTTTTATTTGAAAGTACAATCCTTCCGGTTAATAATGGAAAATAATTTCATTCAAATGGCTGCCTCGGCTGGCCATTCAGTAGCCCAACGACTTCAGCTCTGCGGCTGATAATGCGATCTTCAAAAACAGGGCGCAAAACATCGAGTTTAGCTTCGGCTGTGTGGCACGTAGCGCCGTCCTGTTGAAACCAAATGTTCCCAATATCCTCCTCTTCAATTTTTGTAAACAAAAATTCCTTCAACATGGCCCGATAACGAAAATAATGAAAACGAAATAAAAAAAAAACGTTAGATGGCGGACCCTTTACAATTTTACATATTCAGATCTGGTGTTATCGTTCACGAATGAAGTCATAATTTTCTCATGAAATTGTACCTTTAGAAATAAGAAAATCGTCTTAAAAATATGTTCAGAAGTCAAAGTGCAATTTTAAAGTCTTAAGATTGCATCTACGTGTTTTTAATTGTAATTATGTATTTTTCTTTATATTACAAACTCACAACAGACCCATTAAATACCACAATATAACATAATTCCTTTTGACCAATATTAAAACTAACTAAGATTTAAGATACTTAAATATAATAAAAAAAACTACAATATTTTTTAAAGAACACAACACTCATATGCATACATGAATGAATGAGTTCACATATTACATACAAACATATGAAATTCTATTTTGTGAAGAGATTTTTACGAAAATTCATTCATATGATTTTCTCTTAGTAGGAAACAAACTCTCTAAATCAAGCTGACTTATTTTACAAAGTATTTCCTTAAACCTTTACACTTAAAAATCGCATACATATATTTTTGAGTTAATTATAAACTGACATAAAACGGACTCAAAGTAAACCTTAACAACAAAACAAGAATTATAATACGTAACGAAAAGAAACACATAACATATAAAGAATATTATTAAATAAAAGTAGATGGAAATGAATTACAGAAAAATAAAGTAGAAGGAAAATTTAAAGGGTATGTAAAATAATATTATTGTTAACCTACTTACATATAATGAGATATTGAAATTTAATTATGTTTGCCAATGGAAATAAAAACATTGGTACTATTCATTGAATCTTAACATATGTATATTTACAAGAATTCAAGTAACAGAACGAAATGGAATACATATTTGCATAGTTCATTAACGTATAAAAAAAGACAATTTACAGGAATTTATTTGAGTGTGAATGTTTTAACAGTGAATTTTTTTGAGAATCAGACATAAACATTTGCTAAACGAAAAGGAAAATTGAAGAGAGACATTAAATGCAAATAAATATATATAAACATTTTTTTCGAGTTTAAATAAACAAAATACAAAAACCTAACTGTCTTAATTTATTTCGAATTATCCACAAGTATTTTGGGATTGGCCACACGAAAGACATTGGGAACCATACTAGCCAATGTGCTAAAGAGATCCTCCGATACATCATGGGGCAATAATAGTTGCAATGTGCTACAAGAGAGAAATTTAAAATTAATTATAAAAATGTTTTTTTTTTATTATTATTCAGTGGATGCCACGGGTAAATGCAATGCACTATGTTCGATTTATATTTGTATATAATAAATGGAGAATCCCGCCGTACGATGAAACGGGTATTTGACAATGAACGGCTGGAAGTTCCTGGGTAGTCGGATAACCCGACAGAAAGTCCTGACATCAGAGACTATACGACAGATACTATTAAATTATATGTAGAACATTGATGCTGAAGGGAGACAATACCATCCTACTACCTCGTACAGATGTCTATATATTCTATTTTTTTTATATATATTTCTATATATTCCTTTTTTTTAATGTTACACCGCCACCATTGCCTTAGATCCAATCGACTGAAAATCTGCAGTGGACGTCTGTTAAAATCTTAAAATCGGCTGATTAACTTTATGGTATAACCCTAGGTTGAATGTAGTCGCACACACGACGGTCGTCTGTCAACTGTCAACATCAATTGTCGATATTAGTGCATCGTGTCTGACCATATCGAAGGCCTTGGAAATATCCACAGCCTTCAGATGATTCATTTAATTCTAGCATTTACAAGTCAAAGGTCAACAGCTATTGAAAATTTATCAGATACGACGATTACGCCTGAAGAAAAGAGGTGTGGAGGATATAACCTCCGATAAATTTCCGCCCCACAGTGGTCCAGAATCCAATTCCAAAAGAATACACCTTGAACATTTTTGAGCTCAGCACAATTTTTTTTACAGAAATATTAGGAAAATGTTAAGTGTTCAAAATATGAGAACATTTTTTTTCTTAAAATGTATAGTTTATAGCAATCGGAGGCCATTTGCTTGTTTTATGGCCGCGGTTTCCAGCATTTATTGTCATGAAAGCAAAATATGATTGAGAGTCGAACGGACACAAAAGTTTAACGTAACACCGAAGTCACTTAAGACCCTGAGTGTGATTGGAATAAATCCCCTCCATAACATTATAATCGTTTGGACGTTTTTATAGCCGCCCCTCGGTCCAAGGAAATTGAAAGTTTGTAATATAGTAATCGGTTGCACACTTGATTTTAACTGTCATATTAAGTTGCTCCGTTCGAGGGTTATTTTCCAAATACGGAGATTGTGTTGTCTTGATTCGTATCTACCGTGGCATATACGACAAAGGGTGACGTATTCTCTGTTAATTGAAATGATTTGTAATTCTATTGTTCTGTTTGTCAATGGCCTTAGAGAATAGGATTATGTTTCGGAATATGCAGTTCGATTTCTTGGCCTTTCCTTTCAGAAGTATGTTGATTTTCGTCTCTTTCTATAGAATAATGATTTCTAATGGACCGCCATTGCTTTGCTCTAATTTCTTTCAAAATAATCGTTTCAATTGGAGACCCCGATATTGAAGGATGTTCAAATGTAACACAGGCTGCCGGTGATGCTGCAGATCTTCAAACTCCAAATACGTCTTATCCTATGAAGATTCCAAGATTCTGAAAAGAAAATTCTATTCTTTTGTTTGCACAAGGGGTAGCGCAGTTTGAATTCCATCGGGTACTGAGTGAAAGGAAGAAATATTTCATCGTCCTGGCTGACTTGCACGTTGAAATTCTTTATTGTCTTGAATGAAAATGTTTTATTTCTTACCTAGACTTTTTGCTATTTAACAAATCTAATGTGTTTGTGTTGTAATATTATGAGTAGAGTGTAACTACTGAAGTTTATTTAATTATTGAAATGTGTTTCATTATAGTGGTTAATATCTTTTTAGCAATAGAGTTCTGTATGTATAAAATATAAGCTTATTGGCTTATTTATATTACAATAATAAAATGAAATGTTAGGAGTGTTCCAATATTTGGTGATTCATCCTCGTAAATATCGCTGACTTCATGAGTAATTATTTATCGTTAGAATGTGTGTAGTGCAATAATTTGGGGCGATGGAACCGATACTCCACACTACCATAAAACACTGATTTTCTCAAAGGACTTATTCATTTCAGACATATACTAAAATCAGATTGCTGTGGACAAATTAATCAACTTATCAGCTCTGTAGTAATGAGCTGCAAAACATTTATATCTATAATTACAAACTGATGTAAATTTTTCCGCAGTTATAGACGCAAGTTTGTATCAAACGGGATCTGAACGCTGAAATCGCAGGACACACAGATTTTCCTTCTTGAAACCATGTTATGGATATGCCTTAACAACATCATGCCTGAACAAATTTTCTCTATTTGGTACTGTTTATTGTATCGGTTTTATTAAGTTAGGAGTTAGCGCGAAATTATTTACCATTTCCACTTACCTTAACTCAGCTCCGCCCCATGTGGCTGATTCTATCATAAATCCTTTAGCACATTTAAATACCAATTCTGCACGACGCATACACCATTGCACAGTCATATCTTCGGACATTTCGTGCCTCAGCAATGCCGGAATAGTCAATGTGGTGACATCGTGACGACTGGCTGTCTTTAAAATGTTGCGCAAACCCAATATAACCGGATGTCTGGAATTTATTTCACTAGGCGCATTAATGGGCTCATCCGATATTAAGTGGAATATAACATGTGACTGTGACAGATTTGAATGTTTGGTAATGAAGAAATCACCAGTTTTTAATTTAGCACTTGTTTTAACTGGAGAATTACTGGCACTACTCTGTAGCGATTGATTGATGACACCACTATCACCTCCATCAATGCTACCAAGGCTTATATCTGTGCTTGCAGTACTTAAACTTTTGGTACTGGGTGTTGACGAAGAGCTTATATTTAATTGCCTTATTTGTTTTTCGATTTTCTCCAGTTGATCATCAATCTGAATATGAAAAAATGTGTAATTATTATTGCGTTTTGTTTACAATTTCGAACACAAACCTGATTAAAATGAAACTCTGTAGACATATTAGCATTTTTTATTATATCCTTATTCGCTTGAGCTTGAACCGATGGCGTCAACACAACAACACCACACAGAGAACTTGAGTACAGACCCAGAGCCATGTTCAAGCCGTTTAAACTGAAATACAAAAGTCGACTGTTTAATTAAATCGTTAACGTTTAATCATAGGTAAATTGAGCATCACAGTTTTTTATAACTCTGAGACAAGGCAAGGTTGTCCCAAACCGTATTAATGATATTTTATTAAGCTCTCGTATGTTCAATTGTAAATAAGACAAAGTGTGTGTGAGTAATTATCGAATTTTATATTCGTTTGAAAGACCTATCGATGCGAAGAATACGTCCAATTGTCCATGACTGTGGCACATAAATAAGAATGAATTTAATCGATGGCGTGGGATGTATCGGCTTCTTTGAGGCCGCTGTGACTTGCAGCTAATTTGGGTAGACCAGCGAATAACCCCCAGAAGAAAAAGTATAACGGGGTGAAACGAATCTTTTGCACGTTTTGTTGAACGATATATAGTTCTATGGGGATTTGACAAAACAGACTGAATCGATGACAGCCAATTCAACAGATGCAGCTTTAACAACGTATAAAGTTTGAAAGTCCCTTTTGGAAGCCCCGTTAACTGCAAGTAATATCTTAAATGCATTTCAAACCATGTTAGTGGAAAGTTTTATTTTTCAAGTGACTATTTTTTTACAAGTCATGTCACTCACACTAGGGAAAAAATAAATAGACTAAATATTTACAATTTCAATGGTCCATAGGTGGCGAGGGATGCGGAGTGCCTTCGCCCTCCTATAACGTAGTTTTTCCATTTGCATTGTCTTGTTGTTTTACTGATGGTGTCATACGGGGCACTTTAAAAGATATCTGTTTCAACCCCCCTAAGCATGTTTGCTTACAGCTCTACGAGGTGTCGAATGTAGCTACCCAAATGATGAGATAATATCGGATATTAGACATTTGCAATTTTAATAGATGTACAAGCATCTTCGACCACATAGACATGATTGAATTTGGTCAAAATTGTCAGACTTGATTTTTATTTTATTTATTTATTTATTTATTTATTTATTAATATTCCAAAAGTAACCGAGCCTTTATGCCTTATATAGTTACAAAGTCTACATCCAGTTATAAATAATTTTTTTAACTTAAAATTAAAATTCACTAATAAAAATATTTAAATAATGTAGCGACCCAAATTACGCAATAAAAAGTAGAAAAAAAAAAACAAGTGCCAAATACCAAATTCTAGAATAAACAACTATTAAAGAATATTTTAGACAAAAGATAAAATGAGATGGAAGAACGCAAAGCATTACAAAGTATTACTTTGCAGATATTGGTAAAGTTTTTTCCTGTAAGTAATACAGGAATATTTAAATGATTTAAGTAAGACCGGTAAAATATTAAATATTCGAGCAACTCTTACATGAAATGATCGACCTAAATCAGAACTCAAACGGGAAGAATAATTTGGGGACTTTTTCTAGATCTTCCAAACTGGAACAAATTAACTACAAACATTGGAGTCTGGAATTTATAAATTTTGTAAAATAAAATTAAATTTCTAATTTGCATAAACTCCTTAAAACTACAATTCAAAAATCTACAAACATACTCCGATACGTGCTGACGGATGTTAATGGAATACAAATACCGCATCACTCTATTGAAAGCACACCTCAATTTATTCATTACGTACCCCTGCGATCCTGAGTAAATTTCTATGCAGTACAAAAAAATAGGCATAACTATTGCATGAACAACCCTAATTTTTACATGTAAAGGAAGAAACAATTCCAAGTTGTATAACATCATCAAAGTAAAGTTAACTGTGGAAATTACGGAGTCAACCTGAACATCAAATCTTAATTTATTGTCAAGTGTAATACCAAGACATTGAATACTATCAACGAAATCAATTACACTATTTGACAAGGACACACACACATTGCCACACAAACGGCTACCAAGAAACATTGCCTTTGTTTTATTCACATTGACTGAAAGTCCATTACTGTATAACCAACTATCTAAGTTAGCTGTTGTAAAATCTATATTATTTTGTAGTACTTTTTAGACGTCTATATTACCCTTAAACAACAAATGAACATCATCAGCAAATGCAAAAGGTAAACAGATACTGCTTTCAACGCTACAAAACAGATCATTAATATACATCACAAATAAAAGAGGACCAAGAACAGAACCTTGCGGAACACCACTACAAACAGGAAGTATATCCGATGAACAATCATTGAAACATACATACTGACTCCTACCATACAAGTATTTATTTATTTATTCATTCAGTAATACAAAAGCCCTCAGGGTCAAAAAACGTATTACAGTTTTAAAATCCCAAATAGAACTTAAAAATAAATACAATAAAAAGTATACTAATACAAAAAATTTAGATACACTTGCAATCATACACAGTTGGCTCCCCAGCCATATTCACATTAAAATATTATAATAATAATACAAAAAAAATTAAGTAGTCACTATTAGTCCAGATTAGTACGAAACCATGCAATGTTATGCTATAAGCAAAATCTAGTTAATGAATAACTTATAGGAAATAATTAAAGACTTTTAAACGGAAAACATTATTGGAGTAGGAAAAACCCCGCAATTCACTTGGCAATTGATTCCAGCATCGAGCAACACGAACAACAAACATTCAATGCCATTCATATGTACAAACTGAGACCTACCACTCAAATATGACAATATAAGCCTGCAGGCAGATTTAGAAAAATTAAATTGGTCTCTAAGTTTCTTAACCATGGTCACATGACAAACTGAATTAAATGCTTTGGACAAGTCTAGTGAAACTAGGGCACTGATTTTATTGTAATTGACATTGCTTATAATGGAGTCAGTAAGGTGCAAAAGTAATGATGTAGTGGTATGTCCTTTACGAAAAGCATACTGCGAGTCAACAATTTTTTCTCTATAATACAACAATATTCGATCCTTTACGATATGTTCAAAAACTTTCGATAAAACAGGGAGTATAGAAATAGGTCTTAAATCATCGGGACTAGAAATAATAGTAGCAGTCTTCCAAGCTGTAGGATACACTGAGGTCATTAAAATATGATTCATCAAATGCACTATTAAATCAGATATGTAGGGAAAAATAATCCTCAGAAACTCTATAGACACTTTATCGATACCGACTGATTTAGACCTTACTTTACCAATTGCAGACTCAACATCATCAATACTGACACAAGTGAAAACAAAAGTGCTGTCAGAAATAGATTGAACAACATTAGATACTTTCACAGAAAAGGAAAACTGAACGTTTTAGCAATAGAGTTGTCTAAATTAAATTTCTGATTTGTTTGTTATAACATTTGAAATTTGACATTTATATGTATATTAAAATACTGTAAACTACTCACAACAATTACAATGCGGAAATAGAATCGGCCTAAAATATTACTTGGCGAATTTTAAATTTTTATGTTTTTAATCTTTCCAGTTTCCTTATCACCTTAAAAACGAAAGAGTAAAAAGTAATGTTTCTCTTGATTTATTTATACATACACAGTACCATTTCTATTTAGTTCATACTGTTTATATACTATAGTATACGGTTACAATAATGTCAAAGGCACCAAATGATATCACCCCGTTCTGATAACTCGCAGTGGATTGATATACAATACCATATATGTTTTAACATTTAAAAAAAATGTGTGATATCGATTGCCCAAAACAATTAATTTTCTACATTATGTTAGGTCTACCATGAAATGCTTGTTGAAACTATAAATAACGTTATATTTGCTTACCTTTCATCAGCATGTAAAGGACTGCAAAGATCGTTAACATTAGCACTCAATATACGGATATTGTGCATATGTTTCAGCTGTGACCCCAAGTGTATGGTAAAACTCTCCTCCATTGAAGGTTGTTGAGATATGAACATAGACGATCGATTTCCTAGTGGAGTCGACACTGGAGACGACTGGAATAATTCGCTAACCTGACTTGTTATCCAATGGCGATATTCATTCCTCTGATGTCCCCTCTTAGCCTCCAATTCTGATTCATATCGTTTGCGAACATAATTCTGCGTCGAATACTGCTGGGCCAAAAGATTGTTGATATCTTCCGAAGTGGTGGTAATATCTAACTGATTTATTTTCGATTCCATCTCCTCTTGTTGCGAGTTGTTGAGAGTCTCAACTTCTTTATCCATTTCTTTTGTCATATTAGCTATAATTTTAGAATAATAACGCTCTTTCTTCAGAATATCCTCCAGAGACGAAGAGTGTACCAAACGATGAAAACTCTGGGCAAATATATCTTCATCTGTTGGCCCTATACGGTCCGCGAATTGTATTAGCTCGTCCTTATAGTGACGTTCAGTGTCGCGTATAATTTCCTCCACATCAATGACATTATTTCGAACCTTCTCCAACAGTTCCTCTGCGTAATCATCTTTGAACTTTTGATTTTCGAAATCTATAAATTCCTTTAATTCTCCCTTTATATCTTTAAATTGGAATCCATTAGAAGTTTCTAATTTTATAAAATAATTCTAAACTTACTAATGTTCTCATCCAAATACCGCATCATTGGATCCATTTGACTTAGGATTTGTGTCACCAACTCATCCAAACTTTCATCTTCGTATGGAATGATTACATTTAAGGGTACTTCTCGTTGCATACCTTCATGGTCTTGGTAATTGTAGAGGAATTGCTTGGTTGCAGTCCTATCCGAAGATTCAACCATGACTAGATACCTACTGACGTTAAACTGGAATACTGCTTTCGTTACACCCCTTTATTCGAGAATGATGAACCCCGAAAATTGTTTATCAACTTATTACATATGTTTGAACAGCTGTTTTATCACTAAACAGAGTTGTACACAGTCAGGTTACGGAATTTTGCAATACTAGAACTCAACTGAAACAGAAATGAAAACGACGCACAGTGTTTCGATGATTTTTTTCTATATCTTCCATATCCAGCTTTACAAGGCTTAAAGAAACCTGAAAGCGTCATTCTATATGTACACGGGATGAGCACACATAACGTGTAAACACCTCATAAGATGCATGTGTATAATGTATCGAGCGTTTTAATTAGCCTTAAGCTAGAAAATTTGTTTTTTGATGATTGCCCCGAATAATGTCATAGCAGGCAGGACACTTGCGGGAAGTTTATTCCACATACGAACAGTCCGGCTGAAGAGCGAATATTCTCTATAGTGCATCGTCCCGTCAACCGGCCATTTGAACGGATGAGAGACCTTGGATAGTCGCGTATTCCGACTAAATGTGTTTTTCAAATTGAAAAGATTTTCTTTGGAATTTCTTGTTATTATTCCATGTTCCCTCATTTAAAATTGGACAGATATAATAACTCCGTCTTAAGAAATACATACGTTCATATACACAGGATTAATTCGTAAGATTTTTTTGTTTAAATCCGTTCAGACAATATTTTGTGTGTGAGGAAGATGATGTATGCCTATGTCTATAGCAGTAAACAGATCTTCACATGACTAAAAACGTTTAAACACGGACTATGTAGAGAGCAGACGACCTATGTATATATTTCGGTTTTCTGATCCAGGTCTACAGGGACGTCGACTCACTCACATTGAGAACAGGTTCTTTGACAAACTTGACAGCTGACCAGTGAAACTCTGACTTCCCTTGGAAAATTCATATAAAGTTTGTACTTTCAGATCGAATTTGTTCAGAAATCTATTACAACGTGTACGAAAAATGTATGAAATTCGGCAATGTTCTTTCGGAGCATATCCCAGCTCAAGTATATTTTATTTATCGTCTACAGTCCACCGCTCTACCAACTGGCCTATCGAAGGTATCATCCCAACCCAACATAATGCCTCTGTTTCATATACAAACAAAATCCTGATTTCGAATTGAAATCTATTACATTTGGATGGAAATTGAAGAACATTTCCTAGTTTACTCAATCTTAAATAGAGCAACAAATTTTAGTTTAGAAAATACTCTTTCAACAAAAACTTCTGTCGAAGGAAACGAAATAACAACTTCGCAGACAAAAAAGCCGTTTGGATTCGGTATGCATCCCTGGTTGCTGATATATTTCCGATATTACTTCAATCACAATAAGGTCGACAAAAAATTCCCCTGATGTGAACATACATTTTGTGGTGTATTCTTACATTTTCTCTATTCCTACCTAAAATCCCCAATAAATCGAAAGCTATTTATGTTCTTATACGCAGCTTTTATTCTTTGACATTTGACAAGTAGAAACGACGCCATTACTTAAAATGGAACGATACACGCTTCAACAAAGTATTGAAATTATTAAAATTCACTACATAAAGGGTGCGAAACTAAAAAGTTTCCGGACCGTATTATCTCTCGAAGAGGTGATCACAATTGGCCACCGAAATCTTGTGATTAACACCTCGTGACTTCTTCCTTTTGGGCCACGTGAAAGATAAGGTATACGCCAACAGCCCAGCGTCGATTCAAGACCTCAAAGATTGTATTCCTTAGGCATTCGAAAATATAGGACAGCAACTTTGAGATTTTGTTATGGAAAATTGCATTAAAAGGATATGGTCCTGTAAGCGTGGTCGTGGTGGCCATTTGGCTGATTTTGTTTTTCATTATTAACAGCATACCTTCCACCGATACCTAAATATCCGAAAAAAAATGCATCTTTCTTTGAATACCAAAATAACACCTCTTGTGGGAGAACCCTATATATTATTGTAGTAGATCGAAAATTTACCTGGCAACTCCTTTTTGATATCCTTTCATACAGTCAATAATTTACATGTGTCTGCCACACAACGCAATATTCCGAACCCTGTCTACGTAGAAAAAATCAAGAACCGAGTAGTGGCAACATTTGTTCAGAAAAAAGCAAGATTTTAAAACAAAAACTGACTAAATCTAAATATTTAGAAACAACAATTGCGTGATATTTCCTACAAAAATCGAGAAAACACAAAAGTACATAAATGGAAGTGAATTTGGAGACAGCAATTGAGGCCAGAACACAGAAAGATTGTAAAAGTACTACGGAAGAAACTTTAGATGAAATGCCAACTACATCCATGAATCAAATAGAGACGGTAGCTACAGCGACACTATCATCAAAGGCTCTGAAGAGATGCTTGAGTGTGCCAATACCTCGATCACAACCCCCATCTAGGGAAGTGTCACCTGCACCAGTATTTAATATATTTGCACCACGCGGACGCAGGTATTCGGCGAGCTACAGTCCCGCTAGAGGTAACGGTGCAGGTGTTGGTGGTAATGTTGGGGTAACCATCAGTAGTGGAGGAGGTGGACAATCATCCCGTTGTCTGACACCGCGCATATCCCAATTGAGGCAAGAGGAATGTGTGGATGGATTGAACTCTAGGGAAGTAAATCATGAGCGAGAGGTACACAGTGCAATACAAATATCACAAAGTTGGGAAGACCTCTCTTTAGTCGCGGAGAATTGGTCATGTAAGTCCTCTGAAGAGCTGTCAAATCCTCTACAAGTTGTTGTGGGTGGCGGCATGGGTAGTGGCAACGGTTGCTCCAGTCCTAGCCCCACAAACAATAGAGCTAATTTACGTCTTCCTTATGGTTTATCACCGTCACCAACACGCCGCAGTACATTTGCTACACGACGTTCTATGTCTCCCATAGCAATCAGACCATCTCAGCTTGGTCCTGTGAAAAGGAAATTTGAATTGGACGAAAGCTCTGGTTCCAGCGCATGGAGCTCGTTATACTCCCAGCCGCCGAGCAAGAAAATGTTCTGTGAAAGTCGAGGATCTTCTCCAATATGCCAATCGCCATCAGGATCAGTGTGTCCTAGCCCAGATTCTGGTACAGGAACATATGACGGTCGCATAACGCCAAAATTACTAATATCTAAGTTATATACCCACAATTCGACAAGTATGAATAACAATAATACAAATTCAGCATGCTCTTCACCAATGTCGGCTTCTTCGTACAGTGGCGACGCTATTGATACAAACCCAGCAGTGACATCACATTTATGCTCATCCTCTTCATCATCCTCATCATCATCCTCCTCAATTGCTGCATCGACAGTGTCGAATAATAGTGAGCCTATGTCCTTAGGAAGTAATAGTCTGGACGAAGGCATTTCACTGAACGATAAAATTATCGACGAAGGTAATTTGTCAACATTAGCCATGCCCTCAGCTATACAGGATGAATCCACTCTTATGGATATTATGAAATCCAATATAACAGTAATGGACGAATGCTCCAAGATGATGGTAGAATCGACAGTGCCCATCACAACTGCAATGGATGATAAAATGTAAGGTTTCGTTTTCTTTTTTTTTTAATTCACGTGAAAAAGAATTCGAGCAATAAGCATTAGTTTTTAGTTAGTAATTATTTAATTAACTTTGGGTTATGCGGTGGTGAACATATCGCTTCAACTGAAATTATGTGGTCAAAACATTGTGGAAATTTCGTTTCCATGTCATCGGAAGGATATAGAAATAAGAATTTATGTGATACGGCTTATTCAAGAACTCCTCATCGTAGAGGAATTTGTTTCATAGCGTATCTTCTTTTCCAAGAATCGTTTTGTCATACACCATTCTGGGTTAGATCCCATATTGTATGGAAAATGTATATGTTATTGTTTTGGGTGTGATTATTCGGATTTGTATTCAATTTTGCCACTAAACGTATATTCTCTTCAAAACGTGTTAAAACTTTTTTATTTCATAGTTTCCGATAACTCCATAATGTGTTGTAATTTGCAAACATAGACAGGTTACAAAAAGAATTCACACCAAAAGCAGTGAAATAAATTCTACACGCTGAATTTTAGAAGAGTTCCGTATCGGACAACAATATATGTCTGATGATTTAGAAATTATGTGTTTTTAAACGGCCCAAAATGTAGAACGCCGTATTGCTTTAAGCCCGGCCCATATGTTAAAAAAATATATAGCAATGGTGAGATATTCAATGATAGCTTATAAGTATTGAAGATTATTTATTTGACTTCAAATTATCAGTAAAGGACGAAATCTAAATTTATGTATTCCACAATTCGTCTATTTCATACATAACAATATTTGCACAATGCTATAGGCTTTCGTTAAGTATCCCGCCTTCGTTCTTTAATATTTAAAATATATACCCTCATATAAACCATATGATCTATACTTAATTCTTTTTAGTTTTACTTTCGTAAATGTTTACAAATTAGTGTAAATGTAAAATGTATTAACAAAAGCATCCCCACCCTTCTTAATGTTTAGTTGCAACCTGTTGTTTTGTAAAATTTGTTCAATTTTATAGGTTTAATTCTTATCTAAGATAAAAGTAAAGCCTCTTGTTTTTGTATGGTATGGAATTGTTTTACTTGTACTATTCAAAAGAGGGAAAAATTATATGCCCGTGATTTATTTGTATGTACCCTGCGCTCTTTTCTAAAGTTATTATGTTTAAGTTTATGGTCTCTATATTTAGAAACCATTTCGATTAGTTACAAATACGTTTTGTCGAAAATATGAAAACAAATAAAAAACAATTTATTTAAACTCGATGTGAAGATTTTGTGTATATATTCTCTTGCCCTAGTTTTGTCTATTATCCATATTCTGCATTCAGCGAATATTTCAATCAGATTTTATTATATCCCCATTAAATTATATATTATATCAATATATTACTCTTTTAGCCTTGCCTTCGATGTTTATACAGATTGTTGCCCATAATTTGACTGTCATGTGTTACTAGTGTGAATTTGTGGTGACTAGTTTCGAGATTTATCCTGATATTGTGAGAACCGTTCTGTTTATAAAATTACACTGAAAAACTCTGGGAAAGCTGCTTTAATTAGGTACGTATTATTAAATACGAAAGATACTGCGTAAGTTTATTACATTTAAGACGTTTTTAATTATTACATACATCGTATTTTCGTGATGAATGTGCAGGACTCCTAACGATGTTTGGCACATTGAACCCGAATCTGTAATGTTTTACAAATTATATACTTGGTCAATACGATTGATATGTCAAAAAACAATAACTGACTAAATCTAATGCCTGAAATGATTCCCAAAAATACAATTTATTAAGCTACTTATAAAAATTAATATGTTATCTAAATCTAAAACCAATCTTTAAAAACTAGTTGAAGGTTTAGATTCAAAGCCCCAAACCACTTATAACCAATTTCCGATTGCAATGAACGCTACTGTTTTGTTCCGCGTTCCTTAGGTTGACGCCAGAGTGCGAGCTGCAATTTTGCGAAAGATAAAAAACATATGCAGAAATGTCCGTACATCGTTCAAATTATTCCCTTAATAAAATTATTAGTCACAAATGCTAATCCTTCTTTACCGAAATTTCAACTACAATCAACACTACCGTACTATTGAAATGTACGGGTCGGACTATCGCCCATGTCCTGACAATTGCATTTTGTTAAAATTGACGATTGTGATTTGAAATCGCAAAATTGGTGTCACAGAGATCGCAATCGCATAATATTTGGCGATTGCATGCATTCTATCTGATGAACTCATATTTTTTGCTTTGAATTTATTTCTTTTCCTACCTAGAAAAATTTTGACTTAGCTGACCCGGCCCGCGTTGCTAATCCTCGTGTAGCTGTACATTTAAACCTGTAGCTGTGGATATATCCTCATACATGCTTACATACGAAATCATTGCATCGGTAACAAAAGAAACAAACTGGAATTTCTTATTTTGAAAAAAAGATGCTTATGATTTATCACAAAACTTGCTGAACCTTTTTGTCTTTCCTGATTTCCTGATAACATGACTATTACCGATTCTACTTTGAAATGCAAATTGTGCGTCGGCATACCTGGAAAATCCCGTGAGTTAAAGAATTCAGTTGGATAGTTGACGACTTCATTTGGATCTGTAATAGAATCGATCGACTGAAATAAATACAATTGGCCACCGATTTGAATTTAAATTGATATTTTTGTTAATAATTTGCTTCAATACGCGGAAAATCACGCTATATCTATACAAATTCGATGATTTTGGGCACACATTTATTTATTTCCTAAAAAGCAGTTCTGATTATGGCGTAAATCTTCCATTACCTAGGGCTTCCAACATACGTTTCTGGCAAAGTGGTAAGTCGGCCGACATTGATGATGACAGTGATTGTTTTTATCATTAGAGTTTTCAAGGAAAGAAATCCCAAGAAACTTCAGATCAGCATTCATTGGTGGCAGCAATGTCCCTGCACGATGGTGAATTTGTCCTTGAATCTGTAAATTTAATAACAAATTCTCGAACAATATCTTCGAAGGTAGACATTATTTCGTAGTGGTGAAACGTTATGACTCCTAGATGTGGATTTGCACGAGTTATTTGTGATGTGTGTGGGAGTGGCAGAAATAAGTTACTTAAAGTTTACGAAGTTTATTCACGTTTGTTAAACATCATTCGTTTTTTGAATTGTCTGAGTTTTTCACTACGATTTTCTCATTTTTCTCTTTAAAACGTCATTCAAAAATTAAATGAAATACAAAAATTCAATAAAAAAAATTATCTTTAGAATTTTTTGAATTATCGCGTCATTTTTATTTATTTTAAATGCATCAAAAAACGATGCACTTATACAATTTAATATGCTTTCTCACAAAAAAATATTTTTTTCTAAACACCTTTTATTAAAAACGAGCCTTCTTTTTCTTTGTTCTTCTCAAATTTGATAAAGGGATAAAACGCGTGTTCTGGGAGGTGCTAAGCACCACCATTCCTACGCCAATGTCTAATGTACATTGTCTGCTTCTTGACAGGTTTAGAAGTGGCTTTAAGATCACAGATCGAAAAGGATGCTGCAATGGTGTACTGATTCGAGTTGCAATAATGTTTACCTCATACTTTTCAGTATGTGAAGTTAAGTATAGATCAAGAATATTTCGTTGTTGCGCTTCAGCATTCACTAATTGCACCAATTTGTTGTGCGCGGCGAATAGCTCAGCATACGGAGATGTATGGTTGGTACACACTGGCGACAGTACAGCTGTATATTTTGTTGCTATTTTGTAGCCCCTGAAGAAATCAGCATGTGCCTAAGATCCAAGTTCCTGCGGTTGTTTGCCCACTGTAGCCTTATGTGGTGTTCAAGCTTTCAGCTATTTGTTAGTAGCAGTTCCCAGAAGAATTAACCTGTCACAATCGTTTCGCGAAAAAAGTGTAGTAACTCATTGAAATAATTGTTTTTACTATAAAAACCAAGTGAAAAATTATATAAATAAAGGTAAGAGAATTATTAAAAACATAATAATAGGTTGGGATAAGTGTTAAGTTTGTTGTCATATTTATATTCATAATTTATTATGTCTATAAATCCTGTAAATAAATAAAATAAAAAAATAAAGTTTATTAAAACTACATCTGCGCTCGTAAGTGCAAACAAAACTGCACAACAAAAAACATCGTCAGTAATGCGCAACATTTGCAGCGCATCTAAATACAGTAAAAGCTCGATTTTTGCAACCCCCGATTATTGCAACTCCCCGATTAGCGCAACCGTAATTTTTTTATATTACGGTCTTTATAAGTGCATCTTTCGAAGAAAATGGTCGTGATAAGTGCAACTTTTTTCTGATGCACTGAAATCAGGAACTTTGTTTGGAGGTCACGGTTAAACCAAATGCTCCCTTTTCAACATTATTCTCTGTTCGACTCTGTCCACTGTGAACGAGCGTACTATAACTGTTATTTTACCGTTGTTTTCTTGTTATTTTTAATTCCATATTCTTCGATTTCAATATTTCAACATATATATTTGGGGCTCGGTAAGTGCAACAATCTCAGTTAATGCAACAGGCTTGATTTCCTATCGGTTGCGCAAATCGAGCTCTTACTGTAGATGTTTCTTTTTACAAATTCAAAAATTGGTTTACTCGAAAGGGCAAACACTCCCATTATTTATGGAATAATTTCAATCATCTGCCTGGCTTCGCATTATGTGAGTCCTATTTTCCAATACCTTGGTGATGATTTCTAGCTATATCTCATAAATGGCTGGTTCGATATTAAGGGTCTGGGGCCTTACCGAGTAATTCTGTTCGTATCGAACAGAATTTACGAATCTGAATCGTTAATAAATAAAATCGATCCTTCCGAGGTGGACAATTGACATCGGCGAGACGGCTGACATCACTAGTACCGAACTTGGTGCTCAAAAGTTCGATTGGGGCATCGGATATGTGGCATGGCGATACCACACTCGTTTTGACGATCTCTAATTTTGAGTAAACCCATTATATGAACCCAAATTCTCCCGAACTACAGGGTTCTCCAACAAGAGGTGTTATTTAGGTATTCAAAGAAAAATAGAATTTTTTAGATAAATGATCGGATGTTTATTTCATAATAAAGAGAAAGGTATGCCGTTAATAATGAAAAAATATCAGCCAAATGGCCACCAAGACCATGCTTACAGTACCATATTATGTTCATTAATTTTCCATAACCAAATCGCAAAGTGGCTGCCCTATGTCCTCGATAGCCTCACGAATTCTATCGTTGAGGTCTTGAATCGACGCTGGACTGTTGGCGTAGACCTTATTTTTCACGTGGCCCCAAAGGAAGAAGTCGCAATGTGTTAAATCACAAGATCTCGGTGGCCAATTGTGATCACCTCTGCGAGAGATAACACGGTCCGGAAACTTTTTAGTTTTTAATATGATTATTAAAATGAATTTTAATAATTGCAATGCGTTGTTAAAGCGTGTATCGTTCCATTTTTAGTAATGACGTCGTTTCTACTTGTCAAATGTCAAAGAATAAAAGCTTCAAATATGACAGCTACCGAACTACCGAGTGATTCAAAAGAACACCTCTTGTTGGATAACCCTGTATTTGCCCAATAAAAAATTTAATTATATACATGAGCATGGTTTTGCTTGATAACATAGCAGTCGAGATGAAAATGCGCTTCGTCAGAAAACATGATTTTTCGAGCAAAATAGTTATTCATTTCCAACTGTTCTATGGTCCATACAATAACGTTGTTCACGCGTAAATCGATTCATTTTGTTACACGGGAATACTTCGTGTAACTTTTCATATTGACAATTTTACGCCGAATATAGTCTTTTAAGGCTTCCATTGGTTTATCCGAATAATCTGTCTTTGAAATAAAATAGCACGCCAATTTGACCCTGACCGTATTATCGATGTTTGACTTCTTGTACCAATTCGTCATGAACCCAAAACCTGTGAACGCCGCCCAATTGACAAATTTTGATTTTCTTTAATGCTATTCCTTACAGCGACGATATATTTGTATGTATTTAATAGGGATGTAACTAATGTAGGTTTTTTGATGTGAATAACTCGCATTCGCACATGCGTTCGTTGCATTCCTAGTTTATATAACTTCCATCGTTGTAACATTGCTAAAATGTATACATTTGTTTATAAAAGCAACCAACCTTAATGTCACAGGCGTAGTCTTATTTTTGTTCGAATACATACTTAAATATTTTTTTTTTGCGAAAGCGAATATTCCGAAAATGTTTTTGCGAATGATCCGAATAATTCGCATTTGTGAAAGCCAACTTCGTTACATCCCTAGTATGTACCAAAGAACTGCTATGTAGGCAAAGCACTACCCCAGTGTTTTAAGGACACCGGAGTGCTTATGCACATATTGGCTGCTTTTTGTTTGATTGATTTTGTTGTTAGAGTTCAAGTTTTTCTGTTTAGCCTAAGAGCGATGACACACTTAGCGGTGTGCCGACTCGGCGATAACACATACATTGGTTTGCCGCGGAGTCTGAGTGTTACGATAAATTTTTCTTCTGGTAGAATAGAACTTCTCATGCGAGTGTTTTCCTTTGTTATTTTTTCTTTTATACAGCCAAGTAGTTCGTTAAATGAACCCATTGACATACGGTTATAATTAAAAAATGTTTCCTCATCTTCTCGTATTTCAGCAAATAAAGTGTAAAAATGTCCTTTGGTTTGACGTTCATTTACAATTGGATGCACCCACATTCGTTGATTCTTCTCTTCCAACGATAATATACCAAACCCAAATGCAATATATATTTTAAATCGTCGTCCATTGTGTCCACCGAGGTCAACTGTCGTAGATACACTGATTGCAGCAACGTTGCGAACTTTTCACTGCCGCCTGTCTGCCGAGTGTACAAAAATCACAGTGCGTGCCGACTCGGCACAACGCTGTGTGTGTCATCGCCCATACAAAACAATGGAAACAAGTGCCGACTCGGCAAAAAAAAACCGCGCGCGTTTCTTAAAATAAACGACTTGCCGAGTCGATTTTTAGCCGACTGAAATCAATGCCGCCGTGTGTATTTTGCATCATTTCAAAACACAGGAACATGCGCCGAGTCGGCACACCGCTAAATGTGTCATCGCTCTAATACATGCAAAAAATGTACGGTTGTACATTTACATACTCAACCATGTTTGCTGAGTGAATGTTAGCACCTGTGCTTACAAACACCCGATATCAAGCCGGTGCACTTGTAGTTGCTGCAATTATCTGGTATGCACTGCATTGAATCAGAAAGATATAGAGGATTCTCCAACGAGAGGTGTAACGAAAGCAGTATTTCAGTTTTACGTCTAGTCATGGTTGAATCTTTGGATAGGACTGCAACCAAGCAATTCCTCTACAATTACCAAGACCGTGAAGGTATGCAACGAGAAGTAGCCTTCTATGTAATCATTTAATACGAAGATGAAAGGTTGGATGAGTCGGTGACACAAATCCTAAGTCAAATGCATCCAATGATGCGGTATTTGGATGAGAACATTAGTAAGTTTAAAATTATTTTATGAAATTAGAAACTTCTAATGGATTCCAATCTTCTATATATATAAAAATGGATGTGTGTATGTATGTAACGTATGGACTCGAAAACGGCTAGACCGATTTTGATGAAATTTTCAGGGAATCTTCCGAATAACCCCGCGAGTAACATAGGCTACACATTGTTTGGATTTATCTACATTTAGGGGGTGAAAATGGCAAAAGGGATAAAAACTCCCCTTTCCTATATAAATATGTGTAATACAACACATATGTTTGCTTAGGGCCAGCAACGCGGACCGGGTCAGCTAGTTTAAAAATATAAAAGAATTTATAGAAAATCAGAAGAAAAGAAGATGACTACGTAGAGGAACTGTTGGAGAAGGTTCGAAATAATTTCATTGATGTGGAGGTTTGTATTAATAGCGTCGCCACTGTACGAAGAAGTCGACATTGGTGAAGAGCATGCTGAATTTCTATTATTGTTATTCATACTTGTCGAATTGTGTGTGTATATCTTAGATATTAGTAATTTTGGCGTAATGCGACCGTCATATGTTCCTGTACCAGAATCTGGGCTAGGACACACTGATCCTGATGGCGATTGGCATATTGGAGAAGATTCTCTATCTTCACAGAACATTTTCTTGCTCGGCGGCTGGGAGTATAACGAGCTCCATGCGCTGGAACCAGAGCTTTCGTCCAATTCAAATTTCCTTTTCACAGGACCAAGCTGAGATGGTCTGATTGCTATGGGAGACATAGAACGTCGTGTAGCAAATGTACTGCGGCGTGTTGGTGACGGTGATAAACCATAAGGAAGACGTAAATTAGCTCTATTGTTTGTGGGGCTAGGACTGGAGCAACCGTTGCCACTACCCATGCCGCCACCCACAACAACTTGTAGAGGATTTGACAGCTCTTCAGAGGACTTACATGACCAATTCTCCGCGACTAAAGAGAGGTCTTCTTGATTTTTTTCTACGTAGACAGGGTTCGGAATATTGCGTTGTGTGGCAGACACATGTAAATTATTGACTGTATGAAAGGATATAAAAAAAGGAGTTGCCAGGTACATTTTCGATCTACTACAATAATATATAGGGTTCTCCCACAAGAGGTGTTATTTTGGTATTCAAAGAAAGATGCATTTTTTTCGGATGTTTAGGTATCGGTGGAAGGTGTGCTGTCAATAATGAAAAACAAAATCAGCCAAATGGCCACCACGACCACGCTTACGGGACCATATCCTTTTAATGCAATTTTCCATAACCAAATCTCAAAGTTGCTGTCCTATGTCCTCGAATGCCTAAGGAATTCAATCTTTGAGGTCTTGAATCGACGCTGGGCTGTTGGCGTATACCTTATCTTTCACGTGGCCCAAAAGGAAGAAGTCACAAGGTGTTAATCACAAGATCTCGGTCGCCAATTGTGATCACCTCTTCGAGAGATAATATTACAATTATTATTATATACTATAATATTATTATATACTACAATATTATTATTATTTAATATATAATATTATTAATTAATAATATTATTATTATAAAAAAAAGAAGCTTTGTACGCGATACTCCTGCACGCGCATTTATTTGCCAAACAGCTGGCCACAAAGCAATTAAAAAGAGGAATATACAGGCATGTCACAGAAATGTCATGAAATTGATTTGAATTCATGTTTCCAAAACCTAACATTTTAATTTTGCTTCTTCAAAAAGTCCTGGGTTTGATGAAATCAAGAAAAAATGGAAATCGAATATTTCTATTAAAAATATGGTAGCACTGAAATTAGAAACAGCTGGTTTACCCACCGCCGTCAAAAATTTCGATACGTCTCCACACTTTGACTGTGATTTTAATTAAAAAAGTTAACAAACAAACAAATAAAAAATATGCTTGCCCCTTTAAATATGTAAAAATTAGTTATTATTTTTAATATTAAAACAAATACTTACATTTCTTTGCGGAGTTTCCTTCAGATATTTTTGTTTTGTTTTTTTTTTTTTTTGGGTTAAGTGTTTTTTTTTTTTTTTTTTTTGAGGTTTAAGTGTTGTTTTTGGTTAAGACTGCCAATTTTATATGTGACAAGATCACACATTGAGGCGATGGCAATTCTTTGACATGCCTGATACTTTTTTACGTTAAAAAAGATGTTAAAATTATCATACTCAACGTATTTAGTATATTTTTTAATAAAAGCAATATTCATAATTAATTTTGAACAGAATTTCATTTCAATTTGGAGTTTAAGTTGAAATTGATATCAATTTCACTTCAGATTTTGTGATGGGTTTCAAATCAATAATTTTTTTCGATTTCATTTTTCTGGAGAAGCTAAAAACGTTTTGGTTTCAAAATTTGTCGGTTTGGTTTTCTGTGACATGCCTGATAATTCGTTCTTTAAACATTGTCAAATAATGCATTATTTGGATACATTCAAATAATTATTCGTTTCCTATGACATCTAAAGTGATACGGATAATGTATTCTGGAATCAAAATATTGTACAACCTATGTATTACCTTCTCGATTACCTTTTCCTGCTATGTTGTCGAATTTCTCACTAAAACCCGTCTTGACAGTTCTTGAAAATCATTCACTTTCGCCAACTTGTGAAAAGCAGATCCCATCAATCTAAATAATACAAATTCTTCTTTTTTCATATTTTTTGTAACATATATTTTTTTTCTCGTTTTCAAAAAAAAAAAATTCATTAAACTTCTTTTGCCTGAAATGCGTACAATAAAGAAGTAGTTATTAGTTCCATATACTACATGACTGCACACACAGAGGAACTTTTTTGGTTTTGAGAAAAGCTTTTACAAATATTAAGCAATGGATACACCCAGTTAAAAACAAAAATCGAATTCTGAATATGAAAAACATTAATAATACCTATGTCATTAAAATCTTTATTTGATTTAGTTATAAAAGATATGGAGAAAAAAGACATTTTATAAAATAGTGTTTTTTGGTGGTCTTTGTTATCAATTTAGAACCTTTTATTTTTCTTCAATTTTTTGTATTATTTTATAATTTTTTTCTTTTGTTCAATTGTTTGCTTGTTCTATAATGTGAGTTGAAATTACAATACAATTCTTAAAAGTAATAAAAAAAATATTATAAATTGTATATCATCATCAAGGGTACTTAATATTGCCAAAGAATTAATGAAGAAAATGAAAAGAACTTAACATAAAAAACACAAAGTCTGCATGATTTAGATGGAAAGTGTTCATTATTTATAGTTTTTAGGTCGTTAAGGTAGGTTGGTATTAGAGATAGATAGGGAAAGTGGTAAGAGTGAATTAGCCCAAAGGAAGATCAGTTTGGTTTTATATGTATGTATATATATTATATTTATATATATGAGGTGGGTTTCTTCAATATGTTTTTAAAAAATAAAAAACTTCTTTTGAAGCACACTCTGTAGTAAACCGAAAATATGAAAAATTATATCTTTATAATTAAGGTATTGTTTTATTAAATTTAATATTACAAATATTTTAAGAACTAAGCAGTAGCAAAAAATTAAAATAGTATTGTTGTGAAGAGAATAATCCTGAATATGGGGATATGAGAGCGCGGTGAAATCTATGGGAGTGGGAGGTGGTTTGAAGTAACTGCAATGGTTTGTTTTCTGGAATGGTACTTGTTGTGTGTTGGTCAATTTGAAAATACATGTAGACGTCGTCGAATCATTTTCAAAAAATATTGTTTTTGAAAAAAATAATAACAGCGCAAATATCCTTATTTTTTTCGTTTTGAATAAGGATTCCCTGGGTCTTTGAAGGACAATTTTATAGTGCAAATAGTTGTAGAGCAGGATGAATGATAGATCATTTGTTTAAGAGACTATGAATAAATTATTTGTAAAAAAGAACGCTGCAAAAGAAACATAAAGATTGATATATAGTATTGTAGAGATGTAGTTATAGCCTCAAAAAAACGTATGCCTAAAAAACAAGCTCGATTTGTTGATTAGATATTTTGATTTGTTCATATTGTTTAAAATATATTAACGAAAATAGTGAATATTTACACCAATTTACACTAAACTAACCGTACGTGTCGTGAAGAATTCCAGAATAAAAAATATATGATATCTAAGATTGCGACTTTTATAATTTAATATATTATAAGTCAATAAAAAACCCTAAGGTGGATGGCTTTACCAATTTCTTATTGTACCCGAGGTTGTGTTCAAATCGGGTGAAATATATGATCAAGCTTTTCACACGAGACGAATGCTGCATATTCGACAAATGCTGCTAAATACATTTACAGGCATCTAGAAAGTAAAGACTCAGTATGTGGAATATAAGAAATAATTAAAAACGTTACGTCTAGAAGACAAAATGGTATATTTACTCGAAGACATTCGGAGTTGTTTATTAGGCATACGTTCGGTACATAAAATATATCGGTAACTGAAATGCAAGGCTCTCGAATTAAGCAAATTATATATTGTTCATATCTGCATTAACTGACCGACCAACTCCACATAAACAAATCTCGTAGTAAAGCCGTTGGAAGTAACATTTTTCAGTGCTTAATTATTCATGTACAATTACAGTTTAATGGACTTTAGATCCTAGTTGCTGAAATGAAGTTGATCAATATAGACAGTACTACCGATAAAATAACTCGATTTGTTAGTTTGGAAATAGTATGAAATTATTATTCAAAAGCACTATAATAACATAGCCGTCGTTTGCATTTCAGTTTACGGTTTCTATATAGTATTTACTCAACTCACCACAACAAACTAAACTATGATATTTTTGTTTATATTGTTATTATGCTGTTACATAGCATAATGCCTTTTTGTATTTCTAGAAAGACTTTCGGTTGCTTAGGTTTGTTTTTTGTTTTCTGTTGTTTGTGTTTTTGTTTGGTTTATATTAAAAATTACTTTTTAATCTTTGTTTGTGTTTGTTAATGCAGTAAGGAAGTGTAAAATTAATATGGTTGATGTCTAGGTTGACGTCCCGTCCCTCTTTGCTTGCCTGACTGATAGCCTCCGGCGCCTTAAAAAATATAATAAAAAAAAAAATAATAAAAGAAGAACAATATTAAAGTTATTTTTGTATGTTTGAAATAACTAAAGATATATATTTATATATATATACACACACACACACATAATCCTAACATACATATCTACAAAAATTTTGAACCAAATTGTTAACACTTTCTTTCAATTTTGACCGTTTTTTCTAATACTTTTTTAAAATCTATACCAATAGATATATTCTTTGTGAGATTATTTAAAGGGGAATTTTTATACTACCTCCTTTTGGACCTCCTCTGGGTCCACCGGTACCCCGACCACCACCACCACCTCCTTGACCGTAACCGCCGCTACCACCATAGCCATCGTAACCTCCAGCATAGCCATAGTCTTTGTTTTGTGGTGTAGGTGTTTTTTAAGTGATGTTTTTTAACATATTTTGAATATTTTTTTTTAAATCGTTTTCGTTTTATTGGGATTTATGTAACATTTTGAATTTGTTGTCGAACAAAGAAAAAAAGCAAAAAATATAACAAATCATAAGAAATTTGTGCAATTTACGTTAAACTCTACTACTTCGGACTCTATATTCTTTATTTTATTATTTGTGTATAAAGAAATGCGGTCAAAATTATGTTTTAACAAATTTATTTTTATCTGAAATTGGTGATTGTTTTCGATGAGATCATTAAAATACAGAAGGAAAGCAGCATTAATTGGTGAATAAATACAATACGCAGTGTAATATTACGCTTGTTTCTTACCTTTACAACAGTCAAAAATGTTTGAAAAATAAAAGTTGGGTTGGCCGATGTCAACAATTCACAAATGGTTCAAAAAAAATTGCTATGATTCCCAAAATGCTTGGCATCTGAAGATATAAGAATTCATCTTGAAAGAATTTAAGCAAGTCATTTCATAATTCACTGGGAGCTTTGTCGAAAAAAGATATTTGCAAATTCTAGTAGACCCAGGGAATACGCGAGATTATTTAATGTGCCCGACTTTATATTTGTTTGTAGTAAGTTAATATTTTCCTAAAAGAAGCCTACTTTAAACTCAGATATCACACTGTAAACCATTTAATTAAATCTGAGATTTTTCATTCAAGAACAGACTGTATTTACTGCTTTCGATACTTATTATAATCATTAAACAGAAACCATGTGAACCATCGGTGCCATTATTACTCGTCCGTCACATTCCTCAATTACGAACACAAATTCATTGTTATGGGGAAAATAAAGATGAAAATCGAAATGATCGCTTAAACACATGAGAAACCAAAAGAGGTGATTGTTGTGAGTTTTTTTTACTTTTATTTGCTCTTTTTTAATACATACACATGTGTCTAATTATAAGAAAATTTAAAGGCATTTTGTTTCTGTATATTATATAAAAACAATGATAAGATGGTTAAAAAAATCTTTTTTGACATAATTGTATACGTTTCTTTTTTTACATTTTTGTTATTTTGCAATTGAAAAAACGATATGAGCGCAAAGCGGCGCTCTTTTAAACTCATTGTTTGTTATAAAATGGGAATATTTCAATATTTGTTTTTGTTTGTGCATATCTCTACCGATAAGAAAATGCTTAATTTTCTCATGTTTCCTCAATGCAGTTTTTTTGACAATATTTTTATGATTTTTTTTACCTTATTTTCCACACAACAATTTTAGCGTTCAGACGATATTTTTTCTTCAAAGATTTCGATACTGTGTTTATAATAGGAAATAGGGCGCGAATACGCATAAAATTTGCTGCTGCTAATTCTTTGTGTGTTTTAATGTCTCACCTCACCATATTATAGATATATTTTAAGGGGGAATTTGGTTTTTATTTTGTTTCAAAGTTATATTAAATTAAAGTGTATGATTTTTTCTTTAAATTTATTTGATTTCAGAAAAACAAAAACAAATTACTATTAAACATATTTATCGATTTACTTTTGTGTAATATGATGTTGTTTGTTAGAAGAAAACAAAATTAAAAAAAAAAAAGAAAAAATACTAAAACTAAGTTTTTTTTAATAAAAAAAAAAGGAATTCAAGACAAAAAAATTGTTTAAAACTACTACATAACAAAGTTAAACTAATAAATTACGATTAAAAAATAATTACGGAAAAAATTAACCACAAAACCAGGTTAAAGTATTAAATTTTTAAACTTATGTAAATAAAAAAATGTAAGCAAAAAAAATGTTTAAATTTGTTGAAAAAACGTTTTAAAAAGAAAACAATAATATAAAAAATGGTGTGTTGTGAGGCGAAACATTTGAAAATTCGGTATTACAATGTATTTTTTTTTAAAATTTTTTTTTGAAAGTATATTTTAAAATAATAACAAATAATGAAAATGTTTCAAAGCAAGTAAAAATGTTTACAATATTTTAATAATTTTTGAGAAAACTATTAAAATATGAGAATATATCGAACTTTAATCTTTTCATTATTTTTAACTTAAATTTTAAAATAAGGGTGTTTTTGGGGGAGGGTTTTGAAAAAAACATTGAGAAACATGCAGGGTTGTTATTCAAAAACATTTGATTTCTGTTTTTTTTTTGTATAATAGTGTTACATAATGGGATAACATATAGTTTTAAAATTTAATTAAATCAAAGGTTAATAATTATTATTATATTATAGACAAAAATAGAAAAAATAAAATGATTTAAAAATACATATTTTTTTTAGAACACTACTCAACATTAAAATAATGCATCAGACGATTTCATTCAAATTCAAACGGAATTCAAAAAAAAGCTATGAAATAAGATATATTTCGACAAAACTTTTGTTTTTATCCAAGTGTTTTACTTCTTTATGGATTTTCGGCAAAAAAAAACTCACAAATGGAGTTTATTAAATTGTGAAGCAAAAAAAGTTTAACTTATTCAAAAACCTTTAACATTCTTTGTTAGACCTTAAATTATTCGTTTGATATTCTTCTTTACCGCCCGTCCGTACATATTGAGTAGCGTCGTTTTAGTAATTAAAAAAGTATTTAATAATTATTTAAAAAAATGTTTCAAATCTTGTTTAAAATTTACCAATCATAAAAGTCAACACGTACGTACATGATGTATATTGAAATTGACGAAGTGTGTTTTCCTAACAACAACAAAAAACTTAAAACGCCGCATTTACGTGTGTAATTTTTGTTAATATTGAAAAGATTGACGTTACACAAAAAGTAGATATTTGTTGGATATTCGGGGTAGTGGTTACAAAAAATTAGATAAACGTTTTACAGATTTACAATAATTGTCCGAAGGCAAATAAAAGGTTTCGTTTTCTTGATTTTCGTAGAAAGGCCATTTTTTCGTGAAACATAGACCAGTTTCATAAGTAAAACTCATTTTGTTTGTTTTAATTTTAAGTGTTTTTTGGAGATCTTAAATTTTTTGCAACAATTAAAAAAGTATTGCACTGTACAAATAAAAACTAAAACTAAACAAAATCTCTCAGTCTCAGGGAAAAAGGATGTCCTCCTTTGAAAAATGTGGGGGTGTTGTGTGTAAAGTATATTTGGAGCGCTTTTTGTTGGTAATGTGAGGATTTCGGAAACAATAAACGGCCTTACAAATGTAAACACATTCATTGTTATCTCATCACAGCCCTTAAACAAAGATAAATGTATTTTCTTTTTTCTTACAATATCCTTCTCTCAGAGAATTCAAACATTAGAAATAATGAAAACCGTCATCACTTTGTTCTAAAGGTGTACGTACTAAATCACATTCTAAATAATGGTACTTCAAAATTCATGATTATGTGAGTGATTATATACTGAACCCTACACTGCTGCTCCCACTCATGTAAAACAAAAATGTTTCATGTGTATAACTTGCTGCATAATAAAATATATGCACTTACAATATCAAATATGTCCTATTAAAAATGTTATATAAAAATTTATAACACAATTTCTATACAATATGTGACCACTTTTTCTTGTCAAAGTGGCGCAAAAGGCTTTTTGTTTTTTTTTATTTGGCTTTAAGCCAAATGTTTATGGTTATTAATAAATATTTATAAAATAAATAACTATGTATTAGGGATTTTTTTGAGGGTAGTTATGGTGTAGGTGTGGTAGAGCAAAATTTCTTTCAAAAATAGGAAAAAGATGATTTAGAAAGGAAATAAGTTGGATGAACAAAATATTCCATTTGTATTTTCAATCAAATCATTTACACTTTACACTGATGCATATGTATGCGCATCATCCAATCCATTCGTGCGTGCCGATAGTAATTTGTTTGCGTGATTCAATTAACAAGAAGTATTTTTTTACTTCTAGAAATCAAACTGTTTTGATGGCAAATGAATTGGGCAAACACAAGGAATTTACATTGAAGTCGTATCTTTAGAAATTTGCAATTTCATTTCTTGAGTTTGAATGTAAAAAAAAAAAAACAAAACAAATTCAATTCAATCCGAAATCTATTTCCATATTCATTATTACAAAGGATCATTTCTGTTGCTGCCATTATCGAAAAATAACCCTGCTTCTGAGTAAATGAAGCATCATCCAATGTAGCACATGGTAGTTGTTTTGGGGACGGCGATCTATTTTATATATATTACATTAAATAGAAAGTTTGAAAAAATGTTTGGCACAAAGAGGTATGTAGGATGCTTATCTTCTACACATATGTGTCGAAACATTGTTGCCGCACGTCATACAACATCGGTGTGAGGGTAAGTAAGAGGAGTTCTTGGAAGATGTATTTGTGTCGATTTTCTGCTTTTATTTTCATATTTTCTCTATCTTTTCTTGTTTTCTGAATGATTGATCTTACTTTCTTTTCTTTATTTTCTTCCTTTCTTTTCTATCTGTTCTATTTACCTCTTCTCTTTGCTTTTCTTTTGTTTATTTTTAGATACGTTAGGTAGAACCCGAACACATTCATGTCGCCAATGAATTCGACACAAATCTTATGTGACCATAAGAAACACATGAAAAGACAAATTCGTCAAGCCTCAATTAAATGGTTGTGTTCAGGTTCTAAATTAAAAAATAAACGTATCAGTTCGCGTCTGTCTGTTTGTTAAATATACATACATACTATGTGTAGTCAACACGCAATAATTGATATATATATATAAAACACACTAGCTTCGTCAGTTTTAGGCATGTTCAGTTTCAAATTCAATTGATGTGTTTAAGGAAATATTAAATTTTTTTTATTTTACGTTAAGTTGGAAATTGTGTTTTTTCAATTTGAATTTTAAGCAATATTGAAACAAATTTGTTTTTTTTAAATTAAAACAAAAATAAAAAGAATATAGAAGTATATATATATGTATTTTTTACAATATTTGTAGTAAGAATATTACTTTATAAAATCTTTCATAATAGGGAAAGAAAATAATTACGATTTGTTTTTAACTTGTCTAAGATTTGTTTTTGTTTTTCTTGTAAAATCAAACAAAATTTTAAGAATTATATATATTATATAGTATGATAGATAGATAAAAAAAACAATGAACGTCTCTAAATCAAATATCAAAGAAAATAATAGTAATCATCATCAAATGGGTAACTATTGCTGCATTGAAATGTCATCGTCCGTTTGGTTTTTGCTATTGATGTGGGTGTTTATTTCTTTCTACTGTGAGGCTAAACACGATTGGAATCACCAAGGAGATGGTCCGTAATAATTTCTTATTAGATTCTGTGAAGAATTACAATCTCATGGCCAGTCTTTCGTGTACATTTTATATAACAATAAAATACATATGAATGATCGTCGCTTTTGACGATTTCAATTGTGTTTGGTCGGCACGTGTTGTATTAGTGTTAAAGTTTTGAATTGTGTTTACAGGTGGCATGGCATAGACGACGTTTATCTGTGTGTGTTTAAAATGTGCATGTTTTTGGGAAGAGTCTGTTTATTTGTACACACATTTTCTTCGGTTTCAATTTTTTAATATTTGTTTGAATGTTTATTTGAATTGCTGATAATTACTATTATTTTTGTGATAAGTGGGCGTTGCATTGGGATTGTAAACATTAGAATTTTGTGTATTACTACTATTATAAGATGTTTGGTATTTACCGTAACCATAATCGTAGCCATTGTAATAGCCACCACCACTGTAGTAATCGCCATAACCAGCATCATAGCCGTAGTTACCATAGGCAGGGTATGCACCAGGACCGGACCATTGATGATGAGAATAAGCTATTGAGGAATAGGTATAGAAAAAAATAGATCGATAGATCAGTTTTAGCAGAAGAATGGCGAGTTTATACAAGAAAAAACAGTACAAATAAAATTGACTTTAAATGGCCAACAAAGCGAACAGTATGCAAAAATCGTATTTGTATTTCTTATGAAATTTTTCTCAGAGAGTAAGAAATGCAATGTCTAAAAGTTTTGGGCCAGATGAAACAAATTGTAGTTTTCGTAACGTAGAGACGCCCGACAGTAGCCTTTTAATGAGAACAAACCCTGAACAGTTACGAATACGAAAGTTGCATACCGACTATGTTTTCGCGAAATTTAATTTAATTTCCTTTTTATGGAATTGATGGATGCAATTTTTGTATGAAGGAATGGAAGAATTTTTCGCGAGTACCGCGAAGTCCATTGTAATACATCTGTTTAAAATAGTTTTGTAGCCATAACTAGTATTCCTATTACTTAATTCAATCTCTATTAAATTGGCGACGATAAAAAAAAATGTTTCGAAAGCATTGAACTATGAATTCTGCTCTGTGGTAGTCGCACACACTACCTACCATCCTCGGACGTCCAAGTGAATTAGATTACGATGAATTAATCAAACTTCTTGAAACACATTTCTCAAAGAAAGCAACTGCCTGTTTCCATAAAACGATTTTGTTCTTTCGTTACAAATCGTCAATATTGGAAGCGTTATAAAATGGGCTTCGGACTTTTTTCAATTCTGGTTTTCAGATATATGTTAGATGTCGACATTTGGAAATAGATCTGAAAAGAATAAGCTCTCACTACTGATACAAATCTATTTTATGTCCCCTTCAATTTTGACAATTTATAACGAACGAACAAATTCGTTTTCTAGAAACAGGCAGTCTGAATAAGTTGGGAAGCCCTGTGTTAACATGTGATTCTAGCCCAACGAATCTTGCTTAAGTGCCATATGCGAGACTTCATCGGTATGCTGCGCTTCTTTAACTATGAAAAAGTTATCGACAAGCGCAACATTGATTAACATAGAATGAATCTCCGAAGATGACACACACATCGATCAATGACGAAGTGATTCAACTTTGCGATCAGTCGATTAATCAAATTACAACAATTGAATTGAATTTCGTCTATTTACTTAATGAAGTGCCTTAAATCGATGCAAGGATCCTTGTACTATAATCAAAGGTATGAGAGTCTTATTTCGCTATAGAGCAACACTTCCAAAATGGGAAGGCCCTTGATCTGTACTTGATGAGACAAATTCGCACACAATTGGATACTCTGAAACCAGTTAAGATAGCGAACCAAGAGCAATAGATCGATATTATTCGAATTGGAAACCGAATACGGTACTTCAAAAAAATTTGGACATCTTGATTATCAAATTGAATTCGATGATAAATTTAAGCTAAATCATCATATCAACTAACTTCGAATGACAACTAACTTCGAAAATCAATCTCAGAACCAGTGGAGTTTCTAAATCTCCAGTCTTCGAATAAACACAACCAGCCGCTTTTACAAGAACTCCTAACATATGAATCAACAACAAACCCAATCAAATGTCGATCACCTATTATTCAGAAACGGACAAGCAGGAAACTCGAAGCATCTTGCAATCAACACCTTGCCGATCTCCAAGACTACGTCGTGAACCAGCTTATTTTTGTAATTATACACCCTGAATAATAAGTCAGCGAGAACTACTGTAACATTATTGTAATTAGAAATTAAATAGCAATACTTCCAGTATTATTATCTCTCTTTTGTTATCTAATACTTATGATGGGCATTCGTCAATTCCTTGATCTAAATTTTCTTATTAAAATATTCCACATGAAATAAAGTATGAATTATGCAAGTAAAGATCCGCGTGTTTTGATGAATCTATAATAAAACACCTCTACTTAAATTATCTCATGTGTTGACACATAACGGCATCCTATACTGGGAAAGTTTTAATACTTTCGACATATTTCCCGCAACCTTTTATTTAGACTATGACGAGACATTACTCTTAAATGAGTAAGCTGTGTACGAAACGAAATTGAATACTGACAGTCCGGGGCCTATTTCTAAAAGACCGAAGGAGATGATTTTTTCTAGAGTTTTCATGGATTAGATATTAATCTTTTAACTCGCATAGTCAATGGAACGGGCGATTTAAAATCATCTATTCGCCCATGTGCCATGTTCCGAGAGTTTTTGAATTCCCATACTTTTTTAGATTCCCATTTTTTCCAAAATGGTGTGCTCAATTCCGAGCGAAAGTGTGGTTCGAAAGAATAGCTTTGTTCAATATGTTACGAACTGTGTTCAATAACTATCAACAAAAAACATATGTTTTATTTGCAAATTTAACAACAAAATTAAGAAAAAATGCCTGCTGGCTTGTTAATTGCCCTGGTTTCTACTAGAAGAAGACTAATGATACTGGAACGTGTTAAACGAGTTGGTAGATTGATTAACTGGTGTAATCATCATTCGTGTTGTTAATTTTTTAATGAATATGTCCACCAAGTATAAAATTTATGTTTATTTGAAGAAACCTTTTCAAATTTCGTCAAAAGTTGTTGTTGATAAAAGGAGCCTTTTTATTTTCTTTAATTTTACTAGAAAAGCTAATCTGAATACTATCTTTTTTAATTAAATGTTGTAAAAACAAGTTAAATATTAACTCTGCGTTCTTTTTTAACTTGTATGTGCTCAGAAAAACACGTACAATCTCATTTCTTTTTCGATCCACAAGGCTATATGTGCTCGAATTATATTCCCAATATTTTTTTGGGTATTCGGAATGGAGCACACCAAATGTGGGAAAATGTTTCACATTCGAGCAAACTCGAAATGCAGCACATGGGCGATTATCTTTATGTTTGTTGTGTGAAAGTCGCACTACTCAGTGCCTATAACACCACAACCGCCTACAACCCTTTTTTGGCTTATATTCATCTCTCGGAAATTTCCCGAGATTTTAAAATACATTCAGTTTCGTATCGACGAAGACTTGATCACATAGCTTAAATAGAGTTGTTTCAATTCCCCCACTAAGCAATAGCATACATGAATAGTTTGTTTTATATAATATAGTGCAATTTAATCATATTTAATAAAGGGTGTTTTTTATTGAGGTATAGAACTTCGAATTGAAATAAAACACAAGAAAATCGTGTTAATGTCCATCAATTTGGCTTTATTGGAAGGATAATTTTATGCCATTAATGTTCAAATATGATTTCGGGCATGTGGCCGCCGTTTGCTTGTTGACGTAGCCATTCAACCAAAAATGAGCCTCATCACTGAACAAAATTTTGTGATGAAAATCAGCATCGAGATGAATCTCATTTTCGGCCCATACACCAAAATCACGACGCATTGCATGGTCTCGCGGCTTTAATTCTTGCACAAGCTGGATCTTGTAAGGTCGCAAGCCAAGATCCATGGTTAACCGAATTAATTGCTCTGATGGACGATTATGTCGACCATAAAATGGACGGAGCTTGCGGTGAACTTCGCGAACTGAACCATTACTTTTGAAATAAATTTGCACGATTTGCAAGCATTGTTCTTTTGTCAACCTGTTCATGATGAAATGGCAAACCAAACTAAATATTAATCACAAAATGGCCGCCAGTTAAAAAAGTGATGCCAACTTAAAGTTCTATACCCCAATAAAAAACACCCTTTATAATTACTCCAATTGGTTCTTGGACTGCATTGCGAAATATTTATAATTATTCTTATTTACTAGAACTATCATCTTTTTGGAAGCTGTTTCGTAGAAAAGTGTATTCGCGATTACATTAATAGGCGGTCCTAACACACACAACCACTCTAAATATGTCGACATATAAAATATGTACAATATATTTCATATGGAGAATTTTAAGGAATTTGAAACAAAAACTCCGCGATATGGCGATTGATTGATGAGAGAACGTATAAAAAAATGTCTCAATCAAAAAGAAAATTAGTCCAAGAGGAATAGATCAGTTGAATTTGAATAAAATTCAAATTTTTGCTAGCAACTCCCTCAATTTAGAGAATTTTTTGTATTTGTTGTACTTTAATTCAACCAAAAATGTGTTAAGATTAGATTCAGCCACGTCGGACTATAAACGCATACACTTATAAACTAAAATGTAGTAAATACATTTTAATTACAGGATGTAAGTACTCTCCCTTTCAAGTCTATTTAAAATTTAAATCTTTTGTAACTATTGCGAAACATTTGTGGCCTTCATTAAAGTGTGTGTGTTTTCCTTCAGGGTGAAATAGTAAAAGGATATATGCTGTTACTTACTTGCACCACGTCCGTAACCACCACGCCCTCCTCGTACACCACCACGGCCGCCGCGACCCATCATCATCATTTGATTTTCTGGCTTTGGTGTGGCACGTTTAACATCGACTTCCTTACCAGAAATTCTTTGTTTTGGGGTTTTCAAGAGTTCAGTAACAACTTGTTCTGAATCAAATGTAATGAAGCAGAAACCTTTACGTTGAGACTTTTGCTTATCGAAAGGCATTTCCACGTCGACAATCTGAAGATTAACAAAATATTAAAGTAAGAATAATCTCAAAATTTCGTATATAAAATAAACTTACATTGCCGAACTGACTGAAATAGGTTTTGATTTCATCATCACTGATTTCGGTTGTCAAACCGCCGACAAAGATTTTACCATGACGCGCTTTGGCTTTCTTAGGGTCGACTTTCTTGTTGTTAATAACATGTTCACCAGCATCGCTAACTTTGTCAATAGCATCAGTTGTTGCAAAGACAATGAAAGCAAAACCACGAGAACGTCCTGTTTGTGGGTCGGTTTTGACGTTGATGCTTTCAATCTCTCCGAATTTGCTGAAGTGATCACGCAATTCCTCTGGAATGGAAATAATTTATATCATTAGTTCTTGTATTGTTGAAACTAGGGTTGTATAAGTCGACTCACGAAAAGTGGATTATTAATCGACTTTTTGCTACAAAATGGTGAAAAATGAAGTCGACTTTTGATTACGAAAAAGTCGAGGAAATCGTCTTTTTAGTTTAATTGAAAATATGGAGCAAATATTGTCATTTGATATTTCGGGCACACCATTTACAAAATTGTCCAAATAGAAATAAAATAAACCAGAAACTGCAGCTGGACATGAGTTTCTACAGCTACCTGATGATTCTGACGAAGATAATTGTTGTAGTGAGAAAGCAGACAATATCGAGCTTCACCATTGCTGTAACTCCTTCTGAAGGGAACAAATATGATTCACTTCAGTAGGAGCATGTGAGTGAGTTTGGATAAGCTTAAATAAAATTATATTATTTTCAATTAAAAAGTCGACTTGTAATTCACAAAAGCTCGAAAACTCGACTTTTTAAAAAGTCAAAAGGTCGAAAAGTCGACCCTAGTTGAAACTGCAGTACAGCTTATCGAAATTGGAAATTTGAGATAGGAAACATTTGGTGATTAGCAATTTGGAATCAATCAATTGGTCTTATCGGATGGGAAACAGAAACTGATGTTTAAAATCTGTTAAACATACTACGAAATAACTGTTTAAACCGAGGTTATTACCAATGTATTTAAAATGTCTGTATAGATTAATATCATTTACGAAGTAAATCATCTAAGAACCAGATTGTAATACCCAAATAATTCAATAAAATGTAAATGTACATCAACGGCAAACCTGGGAATATTTAGTTATATTCCTTCCAAATTTCTTGGACATAGTTTTTTTATCAGTAACTCGTATTATATGTTAAATTTAAATACGGCCTGAATGTTAAAATCAAATATTAATATTAGTATGTTTACTTACTTTCAGAAGTCTCCCAGCTTAAACCGCCAACAAATAATTTTCTGTAAATTATAAGCAAAATAATAGTAAATGAGTAATCATGGGAGTATATTATATTAGTTAATTAACTAATGTGTGAATCAAAATAATGTTATTAATACTTTTTCAAAATTTAGTTTTGAAAAATTTACGTTAAAAATATAGAGGTTATTTTTATTTATCATTCAACTTTTTTCAAAACACGATCACTTTTTCAGCAGAAAACTTACAAAGTTAAGGAATTTTAAAAAACATTACCAAATAATCTTTCAATGAGTAAAGGATTTTTACAAGACGAAAAGAGGAATGTGACTGACAAGCAAGTATTTATAAAAATCTGTAAAAGAGTTTTGTTCAATATAAGATGTAATACGACTTCTTACGTTAAATTTTAAACACTACTAGACAATACAGAAGGCCAAAATTTGTAAACAAAAAATCGCTCGCTTGTATTTCGTTAAACGTGTGAATATCGAAAATGTTAAAACACCGTTTTATTTGTAGAGATTTTCGTAAAGTTGTTGGTTGAGAGAAATTGATCAATCGATTCTAAGAGTATTTAAAATTCGGCAAACATGGAAAATACAATAAATTTATTATAAAAGAGAAAACGTTATTCCAATTTTTTTTCATTTATTTCTTTAAACTATAGTTTTGTGTATTTTTATGTATGCTTTACTATGATAAATACCATCGTCTTGTATGGAGAGGCGGAAAGCATTGTGTTGTATTGCATCTTCATGGGGCATCGTATCCTTTTTAAGCGGCCAAATACACAAGGTGGTACGGTCGTTGGTCGGTACATCTGGGGATGTTGATCCGAACATCTCGACGTGTGTTGTAAAGTTTAAAGACTCCACACTTAGAAGCTACTAGGTTTGTTATTGGCTTATAGTACCTGCCGGAGAGGAACAAGATTAGTTCACTCAAACACAACAGGAAAATTATATGTTTATAAATGTGTGTGTGTAGTATAGTAGAGTAGGTGGTGGTTGTTGTTGGTGGTTTGGTTCTGTCATACATAGATGATATATGCCATTAAATCCTTTTTATCCAGCAAAACATAAATTCTCCTTTTGCAATTCATCAAATGCATTCAATCAATTCTTTCATTTTTCAATTTTAGATATAGAAAAAGAGGACTGATATTTATTTAAAAAAAAAAACACTTAATACTAACAATGATTGGATTACTCGTTCTTAAGAAATATTCACGAATATAATATAGTATTGGATTTTAGACTATGATTTTAAAGAAGAAAACAAACAAAATATTTTTTGAAAACGTTTACTTTATTTATTGAGTAAAAAATAATTTACGTTAACAATCATCTCTGTTTAGTAAATACAAAATTATACTTTATAAACTAATTTTTTTAATTATGATATTACATTATTTTATTATGCCTATTGGTTGGTACAATCCAATCATTGTGATATGAATTAAATTTTGGATTACTATTCTCTTTAAGTATAAATGAAAACAAGGATGAAAAAGAAGAATAAACAATAGGATGATGGGCTGGCTGGTTATAGGTTATGGATAATTCGATTCAAATCAACGTAAACCAAATACTAATTTTTGTGCCACATTTTAGATAAACGCAATTTTCTTGGACATTCGCTGAATGAATGACAACATATATGTTAAACAAAAGATAAAAACAAAGAAAAAATCTGTCAGTAAAAGCTCGATTTCCGTAACCCCCGATTAGGGCAACCGTCATTTTTTATGTTACGGTCTTAATAAGTGCAATTTTGAAGAAAAAAGGTCGTGATAAATGCAACTTGTTTCTGATGCGCTGGAATTTGGTAGAATTACTTCCGCGCTTTATACGGATGACTGTTTTATATTTGCATAACGTCTCAACTACATGTATTTCGAATTCAGAGGTTTGTGGGTATGCCCTTCAATATACGTCTTGAACATTCTTCTTTATTGGTCTCTATATTGTACGTTGTGGACGGCCGTGGTAAACACAGGTTCGAAATCGGGTAAGACCATCAAACATTTTTCCGCGATGTTTTGTACCTCGTAAATGCTGGCGACTTTAGGGGTAAGAGTAAAATCTCCAAGCCATGTAAAACTTCTCCAGAAAAGCATTAGCCGTTCGGAGCCGGCTTTAAACAGTAGGTCCTTCCCGATCAGTGAGTATACACAATTAAGTCGTCCACAGCTCACTGATTCGAGAGAAGTTCCCGTCCGTCTGTTCATTCATGGAATATTAAGGGAAATAATAAATTGTATGTTGTATCGCAAATAAATTCAAAGAATGCAAAACTGGTGTGTACCAATCTTTCTGGTAGCTAAAAAAATCTTTCTTTAACACCTACCACATTTTCTAACAATATTCGCTCTATATTTCTTTACAATTTATTAACCCCGTTTTCTTTTCTCTTGTTTATTTTTAATTATTTATTTATTGTAAAATTATTTTTAATAACTTCAATATATTTATTTTTCATAATGAGCAGTTTTTTTTAACTTCTAAGAAAGATTTTTGTACATGCATTTTGTAATTGGTTTAATTTGGCCTAGAGGAGGCTTATAATTACAAGTCTGGAAGAAATAAATGAAATGATTTTTTATTATTTTTTAATAAAATGTCTTAACTCAAATTTTGTTATGTATGTATTTATAAAGTGTATGTCTAGTTCAAAGGCCCGTTAAACAGAAAATAAAGTAGAAAAAGTACAACATTTTTTTTTGTGGACTGTTTCTGGGCCTTGCCCATACGCATTTCGGAGTACAAATATATGCTGAATGTTTATAAAAATTTGTATTAAAAGTGTTTAAGAGAAGTTTTGGCAATATAAACGTTTAACGAGGACTATTACAATGATTCATACATTACAATCTATCACCATAACTGTTTACCGTGTATATCAAAAATTAATAACAACGACATGGAAAAGATTTTGATCACGTAAATCCTATAAAATTATTTTTTTATATTTATTGTAGATATTTTTTAACTACCACTCACTTAAGTGCAAATTTAAGATAACTGCCAAAAATTCATGATAGACTCAATTTTTTCTTTTAGTTCCACTTGCTCCAATGTTTTCTTACTTTTCTTTGTAAATCTTCAATTTAGGAACCAGTCAAAAAACTGGCTTTAAGCTGCTAATGCTTTTCTAAAGAAGTTTTAAATGGCTTGGAGATTACACTCTCACTCGTAAAGTGACCAGCATTTACGAGGTGGAAGCATCCGTTGAAAAATGTTTAGATGGTCCTACCAGGTTCGAACCTATGTTCTGCTGTATGGAAGTCGCACACACTGCCTACCACGCCACGGCCGTCCGCAGTCGCTAACTTATACAAAACAGAAATATTTAATTTTAATCCATTAATGCCAATTTATTTCTTTCTTGTATTTTAGCATATAATACTCGATTTATCGAACGCTGTGTCAATATGGGTTAGTTCAATATGTACATATGACTACACAACTTCAAAAAAAGTAGTAAGTCCTGGCATTGCGCATTTATTACATAAAATGGTCAAAAGGAAAGAAAATAACACCTCAAACGTAAATTTTCAGAATATTTTTTATAACATTAACAGTTTAAATACCATTTTTGAGATCTTCATTATACGTAGTTTTCGTATTTCGCGACCAAAATGCTACCAGTAGAGGTATTTTAAGTTATTTTGTAAGATACAACAGTGATTTTTTGACAATTTGATCCGCGTTTTTAGGATCATTTGCCCTGTTGAAATGCGTATGAACCTTCCATTTTATTAATATTTTTCGATTTTTTAAGGTAAACATATCTATCTATAACACCATACGATTAGTGAGTCACCCATTGGCCTTAACGTTTACACCTCATATCCCCAGGGAACTTCTCACAAACAGAAGAGTTAATGCAAAGAAAAAAAAACTGGTTCCACTAAATAAAAAAAAATATATACATACACACACTAAAGTCGACTTGTTTCAAAATTTGTGCACAACGGTTCAGAACACATTAAAGATTGTTTTAGAATTGTTTATTGGTTGTTTTGGGTCATGCTCTGTACAAAAATATTTACAAACTGATTGTGAACGAAAACCACCTTGACAATAAAGTGGTGTCCAGCACATACCTTATAATCTGCTTAAAAAATTTTAGAAACACAAATTATTTGAACAATTTTGTAAAAACCTTCGTATGACAAATACAGTAATTCCTTAAGTGTGAAAATATTTTCCTCACAAATATGTAACTCTTTTTTCATATAAGTTTAGTGTAGCACTTAATGGTTTACGAAAACAAGTTGCACCTAAACCAAAATATGTTTGATTCCCATTATCTGCTTGTCAAAACAACAAATATGAATATCGAAACATAAAAAGAATTGCAGTTCATAAAACAATTTTGGGTTGCATTTTTGGAAAAAATCATAACTATAATGTAAGACAATTATATTCGGCTTTATGTGAATACATATTACGGCGGCCAGTAATAAAGATATCAATAATTATATTGACGAATTTCATAATTTCAGAATAAAAAATAGAAGGTAGAATGTAATACATTTTAGGACCTGGTTGCTTTCTATTACGAACATGGATTAATAAATAAATAAGAATATGTGGTCTAGTAAATTAGTTCGAAGGTAAAATATATACCAAAGTGGATTCCGATTTTCTTCAAATTAAAAAAAAAACAATTTTAATTTACGAGTTATATTAAGGTGCCGGTCTAATGTTCTTGACATTCGGACTGGGTAAATTATTTGCTTGCAGGAAAAGGTTGGAGCATCAAATATTCAGTTAGGAGAAAAAAATAGCGCCCCTAACAAAATAATGTTTTTCATTAGGTTGTCCAATTGTAACTTTAAACCGCCGAGAGTAAAATTAATATTTTTTATATTACTTACATATTCATAAAATTTGAAAAAAGCTTAACAAATTGTCCAAGTCAAATGTGCGAAAATATGTATACAATTTTCCGACATTTTACTTAACAACGATTTGTAAATCTGTTTAGTGTTTACGAGTACGTAGTTTAGAATTATACCATCTTTAAAACTACATCAGTTTTTTACACTTGTGAAATTTCTTTCGAATGACACAAGACGTATATAAAAATCCTATTTTTTTTGTCGACGCCCACATGTGTAGAAAAAACATGGTTTCCACTACAAATTCCATAAAAAAAAATTAACAGTAAACGTAGCTGTTTTTTACAAATGATTATGTATTTTTTAAACTACTGATGCTTTTCATTGCGAATTATTAGAAGTTGTAAACAACCAATCACGATTTATAAGAGGTAAACATTCGACTTCATATAGCAACTAGCCAGCCAAGGGACAAAATGTGTGATATTTTTACGAATTAACGCGGCTTTTTTAAAGAACCGACGGTTTGTTGCGAATTATATGGAAAGAATGTGAAGAATGAATATTTGATTACTTCCGTTTTTTTTTTTTGCAAGTGTCAACAAAGATATTACTAACAAGAAAATAATTTTAAATTTGGTGTCGCCAAATTTAATGGGTTAATGGATCGGAGATGTGAAATAAAGGACTTAAGGCTACTTATATCCGAAATTTTGAAAGTTTAGAATTGGAGATTTATTTGTAATTCTTTCGAGGTAAACATTGGGATAATGTCGCTAAAGTGAATTTAAGCCAAATTGCCATATGAGCGCTAACGATATTTCTACTTCAATTTAAGAGTCCCACAAATATGTAAGTCTGGCCACTCTATCGCAAACATCAAACGACGGCGTCCATTTTAACACAAAAACAAACAGCGGCCGGTAAATGTTAACGATAATTGAGAGAAAATGAATACAAAACAAAAACGATGATGACAAATAAGTAACAAGCGGACCGCCATTTTGAGAAAACGACAAGATGAAAAAAAAAACGAAAGAGCATAGAATATAATATAAAAAAAAATTGCCAAGAAACCAAAGCACGCGTTTTCAATATGTAGAAGGAATATGTAACCTCACTTTTTGTTTTTTCAATTAAAGAATCTAATTTCTCCAGATACTTGTAAATACTATTGCAAAAATTTAGTAATCAAATTCTACATGATACACAGAAAAAAGAAAATGGCGCAATTGTTTTTTTTTTCAGAGGATTGAAGTACAGTTGCACACACCAGCGCACAAAGGACACACAACAGACACCTCCGATAATACATAAAACCACAAAAAAAGAATACAGCTGAGAAATAGTACTCAATTCCATAGTTCTTCTGTGTGGCATGTTTTAGTGAAAGAGCTCCCACCATTACTTTTTCTTTACGTAACACTTTTTGGAAAGAAAAGCTAAACGCCTAAATATTTTGTTAAGAAAACCCCTGGCAATATATTGAAATTATATTAAATACCTGTCATCGTCCCGTGCATTTGACTCGTTTCCATTGGTACCGGCAGTACCACCATTTTCTTTTTCATTAGTTGCGCTGACGTCTTGGGAAAAATCTTCGCCATTCATTTCACAATCTTGGTTCTTGTCGGCCATTGTGTTTGTGTGAAATTAATATAAAAACTTTGAAGTTAAGTTGATTTCCACTTTGGGTTTTAAAACTGCACAGTATTTTTATTAGTATTTTCTCCGACTTTAATTTTTGCGACGACACTAGCGGTAAAGCTGATGACTACAGTAATGGCCGGAAAAGACAGAAGTCAGCGATGAACAGACAAGCGATGTGTTTGCACAGTGCTGAATACAAATCACGTGCTGAATAACATAATAACTGTGTGGTGATCTCTTTCTATCTTTGGTTAAAGTATGAAAGGTGTTGCCACATATTAGGATTTAAGCATGCGCCAATCTATTACAATATGAATGATCTTCATGTGGTGGGTTATGTGAACTCAATTTCGGTATTGGCAAAAAATGGAACTGCAAACAGAAAATTGCATAACAAAATATCGAAAAATCGTAAACAAAATATAGTAAACGGAAGACTTGATGTATATACCTATTAAGACTGGGTTTTGACGCCCATTATCTAAACATGATTAAAAGCAGAAGGCTCATTGACACGTTTAAAAACAATGGGTGCCGGGAGACACAGACCATATGGCTACATTTTGCAGCGACAGACCAAAGCCTCTGATGGATATCGAACCCACAACCTCCAAGCCTATAGGTAGGAACGTTACGAACTCAACTACCTTGTTGCCCAGGTAGTTTTTAATTATATAATACTAGCTGACCCGGGCAAACGTTGTTTTGCCTTCAAATTTTATTTCACTGCAAGTCTGGTTCCGTTGCAAAGTCATGGCTTATCGCGCTAATCTCTATCGGGCAAAACACAAACAAACTAAATATTGTGCCATCTGTCACAGAAACACTCCTCACGCCACATAGAGCATGTACATAAAGTTTGGTCAAAATCGGTGCAGTAGTTTTTGAGTTTAGTTTTTTAGATCACGAATATACAAGTAATTAGAGATAATATATATAGAGATTTAACTTAAATGATACGTCGATTTTATAGGCGACACAAAAGGGATTGTTTGAAAAGAGTTTTCTTTATTGTACACAAGTTTTTAACCTCAATTCTGTTTATCAATTACATGATTTACATTAAAATTTGCAGAAGAAATCTGATAAAAGATAAAATACGAAGTTCCTATCGTTTAAAAATTTTCCTATTTTGGAAATTGGATATTTTTATATTTTAATAACATAGGGCGAAAATTAATGGATTGTAGTAATGTTTTTAATACTCTTGGCAAATAATTTATTTAGAATTATACGTATATTATATAACTATTTGGACGGCAGTGGTGTGATAGTGGTTGTGAATGTGAGAATATTTCCAAAAGAATTCAAAATGAAAAAAGTAGTTTCTGTTTTATGGATTATTCATTTATATTAACAAAAAATCGTCGGTTTTTACCTTGGTTCGATTTCGCCTACCATGTAAATCGGATAATGCAGATTATGTTTTTATGTGCGAACGCCGTATTATATTGATATTGAAGTAGAAACACTTTTTTGAATATCACATTCGTTTCCTGAGTGTGAAATATTTTAAAATATTTGGACCATATTCGCATTCCGAATCAACAAAAAATCTGACCACAACTTGCGCATTAAAAACAGAAATAAGTAAATAAAAATTGGTCGTGAACAAAAGTTTCAAATATAATAGATTGAAATTGAAGTCCGTTGGATATCGTTTGAATAAGCGTATAAATTCTGAGCCATATTTCTGCTACGTGATATTCGGGCACATTTTTACCGAATTTCCGAACTTTAGATACATCAAGTATACATAAGCCTAACAATAAAAAATCGAGATCCACACCATAAATCATCAAAGAAATCTTACAGTGTAAACCGGCTTATCAGAATTTTGCTTGCATTTGCTAGCTATCTCTTTCAAAGAACTATTACAAATTTTGAATCTAAAACTATTCAGCAAATAGACTTAGTAAAGTAGGAACGAGCCAACACGTGAATGTCCGCTGAGACAAATATATTCTATACCGAACAGAAGAGAGGAACAGGCCATACAATTTGTAATAGATTTCAGCAACAAATTCAGTGAAAACATCCCCCAAAAGAGATACGTTCACTTTAAACCAACACTTGTTCAATTTCAACGCTAAACTGCAATTATTTTTTTCGCATATACAAAACAAAAAAAAATACTGCACTGAAGAAACTTCAACAACAAAAATATTTAAAACAAAACTGTGATTTCAAAAAAAACATAAATTGTGTAAAAACACAATTTTTTAGGAGAAATATTAGGACGAGAGAACACAAAGCGATTACAAATTTTCATTTGCCATACAAATACAAAGAGAAAAAACGCAGAATTGCAAAAAATATACAAAGGAAGAAGAAGCAGCAGACGAATTTGTACGAAGGCGACACAACTACCACAAAGCACGACGCAAAGAAGTGAAGGGGAATCGGAAAAAAGTAACGCCAAAAAATAAAAATAATTTATATTTTTTTTTTACAAGATTACAAAATTCGTTTGATATAATTAACGAAACTGAAAATAGTTCTTAAATTATCTTATAAAAGAAACAAAAACCAAGATATTCGTGGGCATTTACCTTGCTGGTGTTTTAAGGGGAGAAGAAATAAGCAACTGGAAAAATCTCTTGGTCAAAATCCTTAACGTGTATCCAACTATTTTATCGAAATATAACTATTGCAGCCTTAGTGTTTTCTCCACAATAAGAAGAATCTTCAAAAAGCAATACACAAAGTGCTTTATTTAACCGGAGGAACTTGGTAAGGATCGCCAAATATATCTATTATATATCTATAATTATTCAATATTCTTTGGAAAACCATGCGGCATTTATTTACTACATTTTAATAGCGTTCAATAAGTTGTAATCTGTTTTTTTGCATAAATTGTTAATGTAAATTTCTTCCGGCATAACATAACCTCAAAACTATTGCGAGTTTTTGTTTGAAACGTTTGTCGTTTACCAAAAAAGTTAGGATTCCTCTTCCCCCTTCTTCAATATTTTTTTCTAGTTATGTCTCAAAGAACTCTTAAAAGCACGCACATTCATTTGTGCGATTTTTCGTTTTCCTTTTATTTATTGTTTCTTCACGGTTCATTTTTTGTGTTTGTTGTTTTATTTGTGTACATTCTCTTGGTTATTCATCGTTCGTTCTTCTGCTCTGCATTTGTTATTCAGCAGCCTATTTTTTGCGGTATGTATTTTATAGGAGGGAGTTTTTTTTGTAAGCTCTTTATTTATAGAGTTGCCGTTTCTTTGTTTCAGTCGATGGAAATGAAGAAATTGGAGAATTAGTGTAGAGTATATTATCAATAGGCAATAGGGTACGGAAAACTATGCAATTACAAGTTTTGTTTGTTTCAGAACGAACAATTGTACTAATGCTAGATTATGATTCCTACAAGCCGCCACCTCAACATACACAACATTATTATTCATTGCGATTTTATTAAAAACAGTAAGCAATGGTTTTTCTATGTCTTAAATGTGCGTACATTACACATTTTTTAACCCTTAAATGCATGAGCTCTCATTATGGAGTCCAAGGTACTATTTTTCCGAAAAAGGCAGACGATTCTTAATGTGTACCCTATAAAAAGAATCGTAGTGTACCGCATTTTATACATACAGTAGAATTCGTATATAACGACATTGAAGGGACCGGCGATTTCCGTCGTTATATCCCAATGACGTTATAACCGAAATGCTTTTAAAAAAAAATAATTAAAACGTCAATAATTGTATTTTTCTTAAAATATGTTGGTGTTTATTTATAATATTGTTTTTTATTGTTTTGAAAAATACTGAGCAATATTTGATTGTTTTTTTTTTTAAAGTTTGGTTGACAAAAATATTTTCCATCTCCTTTTCAATTTTTTTAAAAGTTTTGACGTATTTTAGAAGAATGGCTATTAAAAATGTCTATTATTGTTTCAATTACACTGAATGCATCAGATATGGAGAAGGTTCGAAAATATTCTCGTCAATCTCATCATCGGCAAAATGGTCAACATAATTATTATCATCTGTCATAGCACTATTTCCTGCATAGTTGGCTCATCTGTTACTATAGACACAAAGTCCGCCCTTGTGACATTATCTGTAATTAGGTGTCTTTCGTTGAATATGTGTATCCAGTCAGCTAGAGGTATGTCATCATCGTCATCGAATTGGGAATCCGTCGATATACCAACTTCAGCCGCACGAGTTCTTATGCCTGCGTGTTTAAAGCAATTGGCAATTGTTGCTGATGCTACCATGCTTTTTGCATCTAATAATGAAATACTGCTCTCCTTTTCTGACTCTATATCACGAGTGGCTTTAAAAACTAATGATGTACGAAATTTATCCACGCTTTTTTTGTTCGATGTATAACCAGGTAGAGAAGTAACGTTTTTAAAGCAACGTGGTGCCCTTGACTTTCCTATGACCAACAGCTTGCGTTTAACGGATCCGTCCATATTGGCTGCAACTGCTATTGTTACCCTGTCTTTCTACATTTTACCTCCTGTGCATTTCTCTCCTTTAAATTTATATGTCTTGTCGGCCATCATTTTATAAAACAAACCGGCCTCATCCATATTAAAAATTTCATTTTCATGGTATCCATCCCTAGTTTTTGGCCATACATTTTCCTACCAGTTACTGCAGTGGTCGAGGTTGACACTTTTTGCTTCGCCACAAATTTTCCCAACAACAATGTTGTGACGCAATCGAAAACGGAAAATCCAACTTTCAGAGCAATCAAAATCTTTACCCATCATTTTGGCACTCTCGTTTGCTTTCTGTTGCAAAACCGCTCATTTGTTTTCTTCAAACATTTCGTAGGTACAGTTTGATTTATTTGTATTTTTCTTTAATTCCGTCGTTATAAACGTAGGCAAATTTCCAAATTTAAGCATTTTATAGACGTTGTAACGGGAATCGTCGTAATATCCGAAGTCGTTGTAACAGGACTATTTTTTTAATTTTTCCATACCCGGATGGTCGTTGTAAGCGGGGACGCTATATCTGAATTCTACTGTAATTTGAATAAAATACAATTTAGTGTATTTAGATATTAATGAAAAAATATTAAACTAAATTAAAAATTAATAGTAATTCATGAAAATATACACTTATGGCTAAATAGTTGCATTTTTCGTTCAAGCAAAGGTGGACATGCATTTACCATTCAAAGGTCAAGTAAATGATAGAATATTCTGATGTACCATTTACAATTTTTAAACGACCCAAAGAAGAATCATAAGGTCCAAACCTCCCATGTGTAGATTGTATTCTTCGATGATTTGAGACAAGCAATCGTGATGTCTTCTTATCCCATCTATCGACAGGAGGAATATCAACTTTAGTACAATGTTTTTAAGTATTGCTATTATTCCAACGAAAGTAGATACAATGTTTGCAGAAACCTTCAAATCACGTCACTTCTTGTCGTCGTCGACATCAATTCAATTCTTGATGACAGTAAACGTTGTCCAGATCAATATCATCCACCTCTGATCATAAAAAATTATTAACCAACTCTCGATAGCGCATTCACCATTCACCGTAACTGTTGATCCAACTTCATTTTCGAAAAAGTAAGGCCCAATGACCCCGCCGGACCATAAACAGCACCAAACAGTCACACGTTGAGGATGGAGAGGCTTCTCAACAATAACTCTTGAATTTTCGAGCCCCAGATGCGACAATTTTGTTTGTTGACGTAGCCACCGAGGTGGAAATGGGCCTCATCAATCAAGATGATTTTTCGATGGAATTACGGATCATTTTCATGCATTTCAAGCAGAGATGGGCAGAGATGAAAAAAAAAATGCACTACCACTAAGTGAATTATGCCCATCTCTGAAAATAATCATCTATTACATTGTCATATTACCATAGTGATGTTCTGGTGCAGCGGTGGCGCTGTTGTTCGATACTCTGTTAAGTTCATTTTTATATATTTTTTTTCAGTACTACTAAGTTCCGGCTTGAGTTCTTGTGTTAACTCAACTTTATAATCCTTAAGACCAAAGTCTTTATGCAAAATACGGCGTAATGACGTTTGTGGAATGCACTATTCCAAAGAACGACGAGGAATGAAAAAACCTGGATTTTCTTCAACACAGGGCTACAGCAGCAATATTCTCAGTTGTTCTTGAGCGACGTGCACGGGTTTTATTCTTCACACCACTAACTAATCACAACAGCTCGAATTTGTCTACCAATTTGAGTATTGCGGTCCGACAAGGTGCTTCACAACGACCCAAAAATGCTTTTGTTTTGCGAACTGTGACTGCAAGATTTTCACGATTTTTGTAGTGAATTTTAATTATTTTAATGCGTTGTTAAAGCAAGTATCGTTCCATTTTTAGTAATGGCGTAGTTTCTACTTATCAAATGTCAAGGAATACCGGGTGATTCAAAATATTGGAAAACCTTTTATTGGAAAACCCTTTAGTACACAACATCTATGTTCATTTCAGGGACATATTTTGTTCAGAACATTAAACATTTTTCACCGTTATAAACGCTGATGGCGAGTACGACAGGATATACCTACAAGTCATTTTTATTTGTGAATATGTTTCTGTTCTAATCGACAGATTAATCGTAGTTTGACTTCCTCAATTTACATAGTTGTCACTCATCTGCGACAAATTCATAAATCAAATGCTATTATTTAAAATGTATTGCAACAACTGGAGCAGTGTTAGTCGAAAAAAGAAAGTTGATTACCACCCAGCGAACCAAACGGTCAGAAATCGGTACGTCGGATCCGAATTGTGACCGAAATCGGTACGAAAAATATATGGAGTGGTTAACGCGTTCTCTGACCGAACTGTCGGAGCGAAATCTGACTTCGGACCGATCTCTGAATTAATATCTTGGGAAATTCTGAACGAAAATTAGTAATGTGGTTTAGAATTCTGCCGAATTCTGAAGCGGTTTCTCATGAAATTTGATGGTGTTTACCAACCGTCGTTCAGAATTATAAATCCTGTGTTGAGGATGAACACGCATGAAGTTTTGCTAAGGTGATATTTCCATTTAACTTTCAGCAACAACCGTTATTTGAGAGTACTTACTTTAGCATTCTTTTGTTGATACCAAGATGTGAAAGATCTTCAAAAAACAAAACACAGATGAAAAATATAATTATAAGGAAACTGTTTTTTTTTTGGTTTATATGCACAGCTGACTATGGCAATCGTCGAAATTTTGTAGATACCGTGGTTTACAAGTTACAACCCCAAAAATAATTTCATGAATTTTAGCAAATACGAGCCAATTATAAATATGTATACATAATCTCTGTTTCTCATCCGTTCATTGTAAAATGGCCGGTTGACCGGACGACGCACTATAGAGAAAATTCGTTCTTCAGCCATGTGGAATATGTTCCAGCAAGTGTTTTTTCCTGACTGCTATAACATTATCAAATTCAAGGCAAACATCAACAAACACTACTTCCTCTTCCCTCCCTCTATCGCTAACACAGTGCATTCATTCATAGGGGCATCCCCTGAGTGTTAGTCAAAAAAAAATGGCATGGCAGCACCAAATAAAGAAAACTTTTTAGTAAATTATTAGAGAAATAAATAGGGCAACTCTAATTTCTGCCAAGTCTAAACCAGAGACAAATAATGAATAATATAGTGCATCGCCTCTTGAAGCTTATTGCTTATGTGCACTAGTTGAGATTTTAAGCAAAAATGATACAAGACAGTACATTTTTAATGTATTATAATAAAAAAAAATAGATGACACGTCAAAAAATGCACCACTTTTGTGTGCGTTGAAATTTCATTTGTATAAACACAAATCAAAACAAAAAAGGAAGCGGCCAAAATATTGATTTTTTGCGATATACTTGCACATTCGACATAGGCCTGGAATCTTTGCTCTGTGTGAGACACTGGTATGTGAGGATTCTGATCCACAGGAATTTGACATCCCTGGCTTTCACACTCTGTCCCCTTTCTTTCACACAGAGACCTTGTGGTATATATACGTAATGGTGTGGTGTTCCAGAGTCAACAATATTTGAATAATATTTAACTCCCTTTGGGTTAAGTTCAGGATTAGAACATATGCTTTACATTTCTGGTTCCTTTATAGAAACCCATATTTGGAAAGGTAGCACCCCGAATGGCTCCGACTCCATTTAGAAGATTATACGGACAGTGAAATTGTGGTTTTTGTGGATTTCAATGCCCATAATAATTCTTGGCTTTCCCATTCGAGCCATACATCTCTGGGGGGTCAAAACGCTAAGCTATTGGTCTCGCACAACAACTTGGCGCAATTAGTGAATGAACCAACACACATTCCGCGTGTTGTTTCTTAACCTCACACCCAAGGTTAACACTTTTGCACCTCTTGGTAACTCAGATCATTGCTCCATTTCAGCATCTTTTTCGTTCTCTGATCTTCGAGCCTCTTTTAAACCTGAAACAAAGCAGACAATGAACATATACGAAAAGGCACTTTGGGCTGAGCTCAACAATTTTTGTCAGCACTTTATTTTCTCGACATTTAACATTTCCCGATGCTGAAGTGGTCGAGAAAATAATTCTTGGAATAAACATGTTTATTCTCTCGTAGAGTAAGAGACAATTCTACGTCCTCTATTGGAACTCTTGTTAACGATGAAGAGATATTCACTGACACTTCTGTCTGAAATATTTGCAAGGAATTCATCTTTGCCAGAAAGCAGTCAACCACTCCCTGTGATCGACATCGTATCTAGTTCGATTCTTCTATTCTATTTTCGAACACGTGGAGTTAAAGGGGTAAGTGCTCTTCGACGCTATCTCGTCCATTGCGCAATCTTTTCAATATGTCGTACTGTGCTGGTATTTACCCTTCACGTTGGAAAGTTGATAATGTTCAACCCATCCCCAAGAAAGGTGATGGTGTGGATATCGACGTATCAGATACTGGGCATGAAGATACACTGTAATGCTCGCTGGGCTAGCCATATATTTAAAGTGTCGAAAAACCCATTCAAATGTTCAAGGCTTCTTAAAGCGGTGTAAGAAATACTTCACTCCATCTGATCTCGTAAATATTTACAACACTTACATGCGACCAAAAATGGAATACAACTCGCATATATGGGCAGGAGCTTCAAAGACACCGTTACAGTTTCTGGGCCGTGTACAGAAGAGAGCGGTGGTGATAATAGGGGATATAAGGGTACCCAACTTTATTGTCTCCCTATAGCATCGCCGGTATGTGGGTTGTGTATCGCTATTCTATGGAAATTTCAACGGAATCTGTCGCCTGGTCCCTGACCTTAAAACATTTAACTGGAATACGCGGCTGTCCAGGAAGTCTCATCCGTTCATTGTCAAATGGCCGGTTGACCAGACGACACACTATCGTATGTAGAATAATCTTCCAGCATCGTCAAATTGAAGACCAATGTCAACAAACATTACTGGATTAATAGGGGACACCCCCAGAGCATTAGTCAAAAATCTGCTTAATTAAAAAAGTGAAACCGAAAACAACTTCGAAAAGTATCTTACACGTGAAAGCTATCATAAACATTAATATGGAGGATATTGGTTGTAGATGCCCTGTTTATACATAAATTTTTTTTTTATAGAATATTTCATTTGAATTTTTTCAGCTTTTCGCTAATTCAACATCAGTCGACTGTATCGAACGCACTTGACGGAAAACCAAATTACATGATTGCCACATTTTCGAATTAGAAAATGGTTACTTCCGGTTACAGGAACCCGTAATGAAATATAAAAATATTGACGTATAAGGATTGGAAATCAATCGTATCAGTGAATATAATAAGCTCTTGAGGAATATTCGTCATTTTCAAAGGTTATATGTTTATTCTCATACTAACTTTATAAGATTAAAAGTAATACCATAGGACATTTCGTCAAATATATCCTTGGATTCATTGTTTACGCGAAGGGGAGCCAAATGTCTAGAACATTCTTCATATCGCACCCTATCTATTCAAAATAGCGTTTTCAGTACTTAACCCTTTCGCTTCACCTTGGGTCATATGTCCCATATCTAACATCTTAGGTATTGAATTACATTTAGGGTACGGCATGTGGTATGTATTGGATTTTTATATTTTGTGATTTTTAACAAAACAACTTATGTTTACATCTCTATTTAATTTATACAAAAGTTAATAGATTGTGAAAATTCACTAATTACAAAATATGAATTCTCATAAAAAGGCATGTGTTTAAACCAGAAAATGTCCAGTGTCATTTTAATATCCGTAAAGATGTTACTTCCTAAGATACTGACTTATCTCACATTTCTATTCAACACTATCCTTTCAAAGTCGGTTTTTCCAAGGGAATAACGAATTTCGTCCTATAGCTAGTTTACCTTTTCCGTCTGCATACTTGAATACTTATTAAAGTCTCAAATCTCAAATCCAGAACAAAAAAAGCTTATAATCGATAAACAGTCTGGTTTTAGGAAGAAGAGAAACTGCGTTACTCGCTGATTGATGTTGTTGAAGATACTCGTCAAAGTCTTGACGCAAATATGGTGTATTTTTTGTACTCCTTGATCACAGCAATCCTTTTGATACTGAGGATCACAATATCTTGTCCTCCAAGCTTAAGAAAATTATTCTATTTCTCTAATAGTGCATGTAATCTTATATCATCGTACTTATCTGGTCGCTCCCAATGCATTGCTCTTAACGAACAGCGATCTGATCTTTTGGAGACATCGCGTGGTGTTACCCAAAGGCTCCATTCTCGGCCCATTGTTGTTTACTATGTACATTAACGATCTATCTGATGTTCCTGACACTTGCAACCTACATATATATGCTGATGATGTTCAATTATATATAAGCTCTAGAGAAGGATGCCAAATCGCATCCATAACTGGGCGAGTACAAATTGTTTGTGTCTTAATGCATCAAAAACAAAATTCATTGTTATTTTCAATAAACATACTTTCGAGTGCAATGTCCTGAACCTACATATCGCAGATAATGTTATCGATCGCGTTGAGAATTCCTGCAATCTGGGTTTGACGATTAACTCTTAAATTATCCTGGACAAATCATATTAGTAGAGTTACCGGTAAAATAATGGAATACTGAGGAACTTGTGGGTAGTACGTACATCCACTCCTTTAAATATCCGAATGTTGATTGTTAAAATATATCCTGACACTACTATATGTCTGTGACGTCTTCGCAATTTGTCACTCTAATGACATTCAAACAATTGTTGTTGCATTCTATAATATTACGAGATATGTATTCAATAAAAAAGTAGAGACCCCTAAATGTGTAATGGTTCTATGTTTATTTTCACTTCATGTCCGTTTCTGAAAAAGTCGATAAATTGTATAATACACATACTCAACGTCGTGTGTGTTTTCCTTGCTTTGGTCTGTTCAACCGTCGACTCATGCAAGCCTATCCGCTTACAACATGTGGACTACTTGACTTCGTCACCCATTCCAAACAGTATCAGCATGGGAGAGATGTCATTAAATCTGAGACGTCGTTGAATATGGTTTGATTTGGGACTTTACTTTTAATTCTTTTAGGACCGACAACTAGAGAGAAGTGAGAGAAAGCTTCTTAAACTCTTTGGGCGAACTTCCTCTGGAACCCATATTCGTTGGACAGTCTTTGTTGTTGCAGTGGACTGTATTTTTAACCTTCGGTTGTTGCATGTTCGAATGGACGCAACTTCTGCATCGGCTTTGAGCACCAGTTTCTGAACTGAATACCTTTTTCCCCCAGCTGATGAGACACTTATTCGTTTAGGTTTCTACATTCAGTGCGGCTATCAAACATTTATCCAGCGGTTCGGAGAGGTGTACTCCTCATATACCTGTCGTATTTTCTTCGACACAAGTCTACCCGCCTCACGTTAGAGTTCTTCCATTTTTTATTTCCACAACCAATTGTAACAAATTACAATAAAAACTACTCCATGATTAATACTACTGCTCAGTTAATTCAAAAACATTTAAAATATAATTATAAAAACACAATCGAATTAAAAATAATATAGGTAAAATAAAATAAAAAAAAAACATTTACATATCAAATACAAAATATAAATAAAGCGTATTGAAAAAAGGATGAATGAAACAATTAAATTTTAAGAGAAAATAAGTATCGAACTACTCAGTTGATATAATCTAATTTTTTTAAAAATCCTATTTGTAGTCCCACAAAATATTTCCAGACAAACTAAGGCATGTACTAAGTTTTATATGGCGAGGTATGACTAAATTGGTTGTGTAGAGCTGACGAAGAAATAGGGTTATATGGGTAACAACATTATTCATATGTAATTCAAATCTCAGAAATATCATCTAAAACTACACCAAGATATTTCATGTTGTGAACAAATTCAATTGCAGCACCATTGTAATTTAATCGCAAATCATTGTAGACATGTGATGAAAATAGCAAAGCTTTGGTTTTTGAGGCATTGACGGAAAGATTTTCAAATTAATCCACTCAAATAAAGTATGCAAAACATAATAAATTTTTGCTTGCAATACATCAACATTGTGGATATCGCCATTAAACAAGAGCTGAACATCGTCGGCAAAGGCAAACACCAAACATCTATGCTTTCAAAAAGGTCATTCATGAAAATTATCAAAAGTAAAAGCCCTAACACAGATCCTTGCAGGACTCCACTTTACACTGGCAGAGTACCAGAAACAGCACCATCAACTGAAACACATCAGGCATTCCGCCCCAAGCCATACAACCGAGAATGTAGACTTACTAGAATAAAATAATCAACCCTGTCAAACGCTTTCTCCAAATCCAAAGAAAGTAGAACTGTACTCTTGTGATTCACGTATTTTTTTCTCATGGAATCAGTCAATACATATGTATACAATACAATACAGCTTCAGAAAACACGTTGGTAATCACTAAGCAAGCTTTCTCCCACAAAGTATCTTACAAGTTGTTCTTGAGTTCATGCTCTTCAACTTTGGACAAGACGGGAAGTAAGGCAATGGGCCTAAAATTGACAGAACAATCCAAACTAGATTTCTTCTGAATGGGTTAAATCCTAGCAGTTTTCCACATACTCGGGAAAGTTGATGACATGCTAATGGTATTCACTAAATGCAAAAAGGAATCTGATACATGCAATTCTCAGGAATTTGAAGCGAAACCCCTGGTTTTCAGTAGCATTGGATTTGATAGATAAAAATGCTGAAAGCAATTCTGTAGAAGAAATTGAAGCAAAAGATAATCCTTTATTGTTGGGAATAAAACTTATAAGCTCGAAAACATCACCAACGACATCCTTTTGATTACCAACAAACAATCTGTTCAGATTGTTAAGATCATCAACTGTATTATTAATTAACCCTGAAGAGTTACTTTCTATAAGACCATTACTACGAACAACATTCCACAGAGACTTTGCACTTACGCAACTGTCAAAGAGAGTAGAATTGGCTTCCCGTTTTAATTTACTTTTAACTGCATTGGCATGGTTTTTGGCTTTACAGTATATTTTATCTTTAAAAAATTCTCCATACCCCAAATCCCTCATCGATTGATAACTGGTGATTTCAACCAGTTATCAGGGTTGTTCTGAATCTTTCTCTTCTTTTTTAAATACAGAATCGATGAAATTTAGACCTTGCATACAAACATTTAGCTGTACATTGACATCCGAGGTGGCAAATATCCCAGAAAAATCAGAAGATTGAACACAACTGTACAACGCATTTTCATTAAATTTATTATAATCAATATACTCAAAAAATTATTCATTACTTTGCACTGAAATAGAAAAAGATATATAAATAAATGCATGTTTCGAAATATACGGACAAATAAATTGCCCCGAAAGGTCAACACCTTGTTAAGTAGACAGAAAATAGTCAATTAGGGAAGATGACTGGTGAAACACGTAGGAATGTGTTGGACACGAATTGTGGAGGACGGATAAACCCATTCTGGCACATGCTTGTCTGACAGTGTGAGCCTTCGAGATGTCAAATAAATTATTGTTAAAGTCACCCATTAGTATGATATAATTATATCTCAAAAGATCGGAAATATCTTCAAATCTTTTAAAGTTTCCATCAGGCAGATATATAACACCAACTAATACAGCATTTCTTCCAGTCATTATCTCCAAAAACAAACATTCAACGACACCATAGATTAAGCCGGAATACACAACCTTGGATGTCAGATTTTTTGAGATAAACAATCCCACAACTCCTCTACGATCAGGACGATCACTTCTATATTGTGAAAAGCCAGAAATTTGACAGTTGGACATAACCGATGATTCAATTATATTTCTAATGTCGGATAATTTCGATGACATCGGGCCAATATTAAAACTTTGAGCGTTAAAGTGGGCAACATTTAAATTTGCTATCATTTACAATATTACCTATATTATTAATGTTTATTGCGGAGATTTAATTTTGTACCCAATCAAGAATGGTTTTATGTAATATAAAAGTTAACAAAAAATATAAATTTCCAGAAAATTGAACGCTGTTTCAAATCAATCATATTCTTCGTGCCGTCTGGATATGTTGCTATAACTTCTGGTCTGTCGTCATTAATCAATTTGAACCGGTTTATTTTGTTCATCCTTCTCAACCTTTGGCACATTAACAATAATTTGGATGCAGTCTGATTTAAATGGCCATTCAGATAGACTCTGGTACTCACATCACCGCCAATAACACTGACCAATGTCAACGGAATACCTTTGTGGTTATTTCCGCCATTTCTTCTGACAGTTTATTCGTGCGTTCACCATGGATAAATCTAAAGTCTGTATATTTGTTCCTGTTTGTATCTATTTGTCTTGGCCACCATACCTCGAGGTATTCGAGCGTTTCTTTCGCGACTGCCTCTGATATTTTTGTTAAACATTTCCTTAGATCCCCATTATTAAAATATCTGTTGTCGGTTATTCGCATGTATAATATTAGTTCCGAATATTAATCCAGGCGAAGGCCGAAATTGAGTTGTAATGTTGAGCGAGTTCTTTCCGAGTTCTTTCTTAGTCGCTGTTGTAGACCCTACAATGTTGTTTTTTTTTAATATGTCTACTTTAACTCGTAGAAGCTCTTTGTTTGTTTTTCTTCTATGCACCCGAGCAATTAGTACAATATGTGACGCACTTGACTTCGTCACCCATTCCAAACATTATCAGCATGCGAGAGATGTCCTTAAACCTTGCTTGATTTGGGACATCACTATAATTCTTTTACGTCGTGAGCGACCAAATCGGACCGACAAATATGTGTTATTCATGTTTCAACACCTAAAACTATGGACCGAAAAAGTAAAACTACATACTCAGTTTTTTATTTCCACATTGGATCATATTAGTTCCGAATATTACCCGCAAGTAAAAAACACTGACTTGTTCATTCAATACTAAATTTTGTTAATTCATAAAAGCGCGAAGAGAATTCACTCACAACTAGATTGTATATATGTAACTAGAAATAGATTATTTATATTTATGTAATGTATATCAACGTGTGTGTACACATTATCTGGTTCGGTCCAGTATGCCTCTTATATTAAAATATCTGCCTAACACATGTTGCATTAGAGATATGATGTTGCACACTTGACTCTGTCACCAATCCCAAACATGATCAGCTTGGGAGATACGTCGTTTTATCTGAAGTGACTACATAGCTGATAATTCTTGTGCGTCGTATGCAACCAACCCAGACCTGGAATGGCCGGTGCCGATAATTACATTATACCAAGAATTCTTCGAAATTTTATACGTGCCCTTGACACTAAAGGCAATGCTATTGAGAACTTAAAGAAGGTTATATGGTTATGATTAACTTAATACTAAGTGTTTACGTCACCAGGTGTTTTTAATGGACCGGTTAAAAATAAATGTGTATTTGTATAAATAAATTGTTTATTTGTGTAAACTATTGGTGGTTATTGATTTATTTATTATTTTCGTTTTGACGCAATTATGTATATGTACATACTACTCGACTCTAAATGTTTGAAGTTAATTTTCATTTAAATTTTTTTTTTAAATGTTTTAGTGTCAAAATTGTGCATCATCAGAGGATCAATTCACATTTAGATAACTGAAAAAGAAACCAATTAAGAGGTCATCGATCAACTATTGTAGCAGTCTTTTGTGGAACTTTAAGCTTTAAGAAGAAGTACTCTAGTTCACGTGAAAGAAAAAACGAAATGGTAATGGATGCAACTCAACCCCAACAACCATCACCACAATCGGTTGGGCGTGAATTTGTCCGCCAGTACTACACGTTATTGAACAAGGCACCAAATCATTTGCATCGTTTTTACAATAATAATTCCTCTTTCATACATGGCGAATCGACTCTTGTGGTAGGCCAGAAGAATATTCACAATCGTATCCAACAATTGAACTTCCATGACTGTCATGCTAAAATCAGTCAGGTAGATGCTCAAGCCACTCTTGGTAATGGAGTTGTTGTTCAAGTTACTGGTGAATTATCTAATGATGGACAACCAATGCGTCGTTTCACGCAGACGTTTGTATTGGCTGCTCAGTCACCAAAAAAATACTATGTACACAACGATATCTTCCGTTATCAAGATATGTATTCGGATGAAGAGGCAGACGTTGAATCACGCTCTGAGAACGACGAAGAACATGATCAGCAACTTGTTCCACAACAGGTACAGACCATTGCTAGTAGTGCCAACGAACAACAGGGTCAAATTGTGAATGCTGGTAATGAGCAACAACCAATGCCGGGTCAAGTGATTGCGGGTGGTGGTAATAGCGCTGGTGGCGTATTGGCTCAACAGTCTGCCCAACCTGTTTACTATTCAATGCCTACTGCTGGCGGACGTCCCATAACTGTGATGCCACCACCTCCCGGTGTTACCGCTGTACCTATTGCAGCCGCGAACTTTGCTAATACTACTGCCGGCATTCCACCTCAACAGCAACCGGTGCAGAATAATGTCCCTGGAGTCGCTCAACTTAATGGTGTTTTGGCCCATGAAGAGATAATCACAAACATGCATCCTGCTAATGTTGCTCCACAACAACAAGTAGCCAATCAAGCTCCTTCCCCTGTGGTACCGCAGCCAACTGTAGCCGTTCCTGTTGGTAATGCTCCCGTTATTAGTGCTCAAGCACCAGTTGGTGTAGCGGGTGTTCCAGTAGCCAGTGGAGCAGCCTCAGCTGTGTCACAGAATTCTGGAAACACTGCCATGCAAAATTACCAACAGTCTCCGATTATTCAAACACATATCCTTCAACAGCAAACGCAGCCCCAACAACAGGCACCACCACCACAGCAACAACAGTCACTACCTATTACTCCATCTCAACAGCAACAGTCTGTACAACAGCAACAAACTCAAACACCATTATCATCTGCTACAAACATGGCCGAAGTCGACGATGCCATAAGTCCCAACACAGTAACAATTTCATCAACAGCACCGGCCTTAGTTACAGAGCAGCAAAACCGGCCAAATACAGCCGCTAATGTGGTTGCCAGCGGTCAAACTATTTCTTCTTCAGCTAACACAGTTCTAGAACCCACCACACCAGCTCCAGTTGTCGAAGATTTCAAGACTATAAATGAGCAACAGCAACAAGAGAAATACGAGGCCGCTAAACAACAACAACAACAGCAAAACGAACCCAAAACGTATGCCAATCTCTTTAAATCATCTTCTTCCTCCCCCAGCAGTTTCGTCAATGCTGCTATGCAACAACAACAACAAATTCAGCAACAACAGCAGCAGCAACAACAACAGCCACAACCTGTTGCTAATACTATGTATCAGACTAATTCATCCATAACGTCCAGCTCATACTCGCAATCGGCAAATTCGAACACCACCCCCATGACTGTTTATGGCAATCGTAACAGTGATAACGGATCTTCCCTTCGCCAAGATAATAATAATGGCCAAGGCGGTGCCCCGTTACCACAACGTTCAAATACTAAAGGATTTAATAAAGGTGAGAATAAGAATGATGTTCAAAATTGTTTTACTTTGTCTATGCATGACCTCAACCTATTCGAGATATCGATGGAATGCGGATGGAAATGAAAAAAATTTTCCTTTTTATTTTGATATTTTTAAAGCAATTTCTTTTGTGTTTTTCGTATTTTGATATTTTGAAAGTTATTTGTATTTGAAAAGGCAATAATGAAAACAAAAATTGCCGAAAAAGAATTTCATTGTCTGAACACAAGAGGCAAGTTCAAAACGGAATCATAAAAATTGCCTAGTGTGAATCGGGACTTTTACAACTTTCAAAACAAAACTGACAACATAATGCTTTTCGGCTTGTTTGTTCGTTTTCTTCTTAAAAATATTCACGTTGTTATTAATCGACAAAAAATTGCGGGTACTTCGCGTAATCTTCCGCCCAAGCGATTACAATTTGAAGAATCGCGGAGGCATCGCGTATTCTTCTATCCAAGTGATTAATTTTTCAATCATCGCGGAAGCATCTTCTGCACCCGCGATTATTCTTCCAATGATTGCCAGGAAGAACTACAGGTTATTCGCGTGTGACATTTCTCGTCTACTAATCGTCCAATTATTTGTACGCTCAACACAAACATTCTCAAGAGACCTTCTTCAAAAATGTTTCGAAGTAAATTGTTTTTTTTGACAACAAGCACGACAGAGACCAATTATTTCGAGCTCTGGTTTTGAGTCAACGTCGACATCAATTCAATCCCATTTTTGAGGGCTGTGAGAAAATTAACAGAAATTTCCCCATCGGTGGCATTGCATTCTGCTTTGTTGGCGAACATTTTCTTTTTAACTTTATGTCTCGCCAAACCTTTAAATAAATGTTGTATTTTTATATTACTTTTAAATTCACGATTTCCTGTCGTCAAAATTAAGAAAAATAAATATTATTAATTATTTGTGCATATTACTGGATGATATTTTTTCTTCTTGTTGACGGTCTTGAAGCATATTCAATGGACTGGCGAAATTATGTCATTATTTACGGTCATATTGTTTGCCATTAGGCACACGATTCTGCCTGACATGCTAATTTTTTTTTGAAAAATTCATTTATGCAAGAACTTTTTGTGAAAACCAAGATCATCATTACATGGCTTTGATATGCGTCGTCACTCAAATCAGCGAAATATTGACCACGTTGAATTTCTCACATTCCTTATTTGGTTGTTGTGTTTGGTCCGCTTAACAAATATCAGTTTTGTACATAGGGCGCTCATATGACTCCATAGGCAATCTGATTGCTTGGATGTTCTTTTCCTAGAATTGTGAAGTCACTTTTGTTATTATTTTCTTTACAAACTGTCCCCCTTTTCGCATCAATCTATTTTGTTTTGCCTCTCACCTCGAAGAAATCAATTATTTACTCCGAGGATATTTCATTTGCTTTATCAAGCATTCCATGTTAGAACATATTCAAACAAGTTGCTTTATAATCTACAGTAACAATATTTTTTGTTGTTTCTGCCACACGGACGTAAAATATTCCCAATAATAATTAGATCATCACATACAACTTATATCATAGCGAGTTGTTTTCTTGGCTTCATTATGAAAGATTTTGTATATGTATTTTGTAATTTCTTTTAAATTGGCCTATAGGCTAAAAATTACAAATCTGGAAAAAATAAATTAAATGCAATCTTCAATTTAATTCCACTTACACTAGTTATCTCCTATGTCTGTTCTCCTGTTCTGGCTTGAATGTTTAAATTGATTCGGAAAATATGCCCTACCAAGAAGTATCATTTTATTTTATGCGCTTGTGTATCCGTGTTTAGAGGTATCATACCACTCGCTATTATGGTCCATATAGTGATCTCTTTTTGACACATTCCTAAATTTTTTGTTAGTTACCGTGAAATGTCCATTTAATGCCAAAACAAACTCAACAATGACAACATTCATTTATAACAATTGTTATTGTGAGAGTTACAAATGTTTCGCAGATATAGCAGATAAGATTTGGATTTCCAATGAATCCGGAGATAGCTTTTAAACTCCTGACTTTAAATCCAAACGAACACATAAAAGAACTTTTGTACGACCATACATAATTTTACAGAATAAAATGCCGCTCTTGATTTCTGATTTCGTCGTTTAGATTTTGATCAACGTCGCACCAGCAATGTCCAACAATTTGGCGATAACCAGCAACTCTTCCTGGGCAATATTCCTCATCATGCTTCCGAGGAGGAACTGAAATCGTTGTTCAGTCAATTTGGGTCTGTGGTCGATTTAAGAATTCTCCCTAAAGGTAGTGGAAAAATTCTTCCCACTGGTAGAAATCCATTAAACTATGGGTTTATTACTTATAGTGATCCAGAGGCGGTACAAAATTGTTTGGCAAATTGTGTAAGTATAAATAGTCTTCAGTATCTTTTATCTTTTATTTATGCTGGCTTTTTGTGTTAATGGATTGTAGCCCCTGTACTTCCCCGATAATTCACCCGATGGACAAAAATTAAATGTCGAGGAGAAGAAACCCAGAACTCGACCCAACGATATGCCTCCGCGCCAAAACATGGGTGGAGGTAGCGGTATGAATAGCATGACCAATAATCAACGGAACATGTCTAGTGGTGCACCTCCCTCACGTTCCCTATCCAACTCTGGGAGTGGAGGCGGCAGCATGATGCGTGGTAATAGTGTCGGTAACAATAGCAGTATGTCACGCGGTGGCTCAAGTGGCGGCGGGGCCGGGCCTCGTATGGGTGGTGCTTTTAATCGTAACGATAGTCGTACTTCAAATGGTGGTAGTGGCTCACAAATGCGTGGCGGAAATAACAATTCACAGACACAGGGCAACAGTTATGGTGTACGACGCTAACCATTAATATTCTTCTATCATCCACAAACTCCAGCTCCACCACCATCATTACAACCACCTCCACCATCATCAGTTGCAGTGCCGACTGCACCCACAAACACTACGACACCTCGTCCAATCAATTGTTATGCTCCCCCCGCTACAACAATCGTGACTTCTGCAGCAGCTCCCCCACCTCCACATTAGAAATCGCAAAAATATCGCAAACAGCTAATTTTCAGAAAATCTTTTTTAACAGCAGCAAGCAGTTACAGCTTTTTATTAAATGTAATCTTTATAAGATATACGCATAAGCAATTTTTAGCGTTCCTTTTTATTTAAATATTTTATACTAGTGTTTTTAAGAGTTTTATTTTCCATTAATAATACAAAGTATTTTTTCTTGTGTATTTCTTTCCTTTAATTTGCCCAAGCTGCCTTTTGGTAGGCGATGATGTGACCTAATGCTGTTGTTAAAAGTAGAAACTTTGTGCCAATGAACTAAAGAAACCATACGCTCTTGTAGTTTTCAATCCGTACGAAAACATTTTAAGTATTTATTTATAAGTTTTTATGTAACAATTAATTTAAAGCAAAATATTAATTAAACGAATAAATAAATGTTTTGTATTGAATTTTTGAGAATGCTGCCAAAACTACAAGAGTGTGTTGTACGTGGCTTTAATGAAAATTAGTTTTCTTCGGATATTTAAGAAGTCCTCCTTTCTTCTACACGAAGATCGAGATGCAAGCGAATAATTTGAGCTGTTGATTTATTTATCGTTTCATTCCGCCATTCATTTCTAAAACAATAACTCATGTAATGCTATACACAAAATCATTTCTTTAATTTGTAATTAAAAAAATATGAAAAAGAGGAAAATCGAAAAAGTATGTTTTATAGTTTTTTGTTTAAATAATTCTAAATTATTGTTGATCATATTTTGGTTTTTTTAATACAATATTTTCTCATTTTCCTTTCCATACAAGACAAAGACTAAGAGCTTTTTTAAGCTATTTAAGAGAGAAACACGGCGGCGCCTTAAAATAATAAAAACAAAATAATACAAATGTATTGTCCTCCTCTTTTTTTCTTTTCTCTACTGCTCTATAGTATCACGCAACTACGTTTTTAATCAAGCTCTCATTTTTTAATGGAACAAAATTTAGCATCATTAATTTAAAAACAATGTTTAAATTTGTCTTCTTTTTTTATTAAATGATATTGAAATGAAATTATTTTTTATTTAATAATAACATTTTTAATTTATAAACCTTTATTTTTTACTTTTAAAGAAAGAAAAAACAAACAAATACACAATAATATGATGTAATTAAATTGAAGTATTTTTAATTTTTTGTTTAGTTAAAACAAACAAGACAAATATGAATTATATTCTACGAACAGAAGAATGAATAAATCCCTACTTAACAGCTCTGCAGTGGAATTCAGTATCAGAAATTTTGGAACGAGTTCCAATTACATTGGCAATAAAAGCTATTGCTATTGCATTTAAATCTCCTTGATTTCATTTTGCTACAATGCTCAATAATTCGGTGTAACCTATAATTTGACGTCAAGTGATTTTGGTTTGGAACAATGCATTTGGCATGACCCTTTGGAGTACAATACTTATCGAATCACGTCTTGCTTGAATTTATTGTGTTTCAACAAAATGTAGTTCATTTTTTAAACTTCAGCCAGGATTATAATAGGTTATTCGCTGAAGCCAAAATGTTAATCGATTGAATTTAATATTCAATCCGAAGCAAATGAAGCTTTTTACTTTAGATAGGCAGACACAATTATTTTTAATAGTTTTGTAGTTCTTTCCTTAATTAATCATTAATTTTGAGCATTTAGATCATAAACTCCTTCCTTAAAAATTGCTTTGACAACTTTAAAAATGCTGTAGAAAATTATGTTTTCCAACTTTAAATTTTTGTTTTCAAACACAATTTTAATTAGGACGCATTGTATTTAAAATGTCTTGTAAAGATATAAAACGGCATTGAATTAGGGTTATATTGTTGCAACCAAAAACTAGATTTTTCGAAATTTCGCCTTTTTTTAATTTGGACTTTGGACAAATGGACTTTTCCACTATTTTTTTTGGAAATTAAAACAAAATAAATTATGTTTTTAAGGACAAAATACAATACAATTTAAGTTTAAAACATAACAAAAACGTGAAATTTGGATCAATTCAATACCTTTATGGTATACAAAACAAAAAAGAGTTTCCTAGTTCTCGAACATATCCTGTTCCATAGATTGAAGAAACCAGCATATTTTCTATGTTTAGTTTCATAAAAGTATGGATTTGTGTATCACCAGTGTAATGATATAATGAGATGTAATTGGTGATGACCGAAATTTTATCAAGCAGGGCGATTGTCAAAAGAGCAACAATGTACCGGACATAGTAAAATTAATATGTATTAACATATTTATGTTAATTCGTACGTATCATAAATTTTGGAATATTTTCATTTTAACGATTTCATTGTAATAAAAAGTCGAATTAATTTTTTTAGGACTTACACAGCCCTAATGTGAATCAAGTCACTACGATAAGCATATTTTAAAATGTATTTGTATCCATTTCAATTCGGGATTCACTTCAATTCGGTGTTTGAGCAATTTACGTGTTCAAGATTGTTGGTTTTAAGTCAGTTCATATTTTCTAATAAACCTAAGTTCAGATTGTATTTGCTTACGGGTGTAAGTCTATAATTTTAAGAATATAGTGCGGGTGTAAGTCTATTATTTTAAGAATATAGTGCGACCTTGTGCTTGAATGAATACCTTTTTAAAAATTATGCAGAGCTGTTATCATTGAGTACAACTTTTTGTTCTTCGTTCAAATATATATATATACATATGTCGTCGGCATACTGGATGAACTGACCATATCTTTTAATCTGACTTAATGACAGTCCAAATGAAATTATAATATTCCAGCCTGTGAGAAAAACAATATGAAACCAACACTTTATCTTATATCAATAGGGTTCTTTAGCTCAGTTTAAGGAAAATGGAATTGTGGAAATTTAGTCCAGTATGCCATGAAAACTAATTAATTCAAAATGCAATAAATTAAAAGCAAATAAAGACTTGTAGAACTTTAAAAATCGTCATACATTTATATATTTATTTAAATAAAAAAGAAATTAAAAAAATACAATATTTATATTAAATAATAAGTAAAGATATTTTTTTGAGTCTCAAAACATATAAAATGAAATATGTAATTTATTTTGGTTAATAAGATCTGATCCTACCATAAGTTTGATTTGTGGTAATTCCAAATATTCCAAACTACAATCGAACATGAATGATCTAATTTTTTCGGTATTTATATGGAGTTATCGTAAAATTTTTTGTGTGTGCATGAATTAGAACTGTTCAGAACATGGATAAAAGTGACTTAGACCAAATGTTTGCGTTGTTCCTCTAAGTTGACTTTGTATTATTTTATGTACTTACACGCATTTATTTATTCGGGGAATAATATCTTAAGTACATGTGCTAAGACTTAAAAAGCACCACAAAAATAAAGGTTCCTTCTACAGAATGCTGAGTGCTATTTAGCCAGTTTTGGAAAGGACTTTTTTTTTTTAACTTCAGTCATATGCTAAATACAATTTTAAGCATAACTTTTGATAAATTAGGATAATTTTAAGCTTTTGAATATTTTATACTTCTCTAAAGTTGGTCATTGGTAAGTAGTGTGTGCGACTTTCACCGAAGTTAAACCAGGTTCAAAACCGGGTAAGACCATCAAACATTTTTCAGCGTCTGTTTTCCACCTCGTAAATGTTGGCGACTTTAAGAGTAAGAGAAACTAATCTCCAAGCCATGGAAAACTTGCCTAGAAACAACATTGGCCGTTCGGAGCCGGCTTTAAACAGTAGGTTCCGGTCGGTGAGTATACAAAAATATATCGCGCACAGCTTAATGATTTAAGAAAAGTTGGTCATCTATAGTTTTATTATAAATAAACATTTTATTTTATTCGTTTAATTTTAAATCAACAGATGGGAAGCTTCTCCCAAAACAGTGAGCTGTGCACGATATAATGTGTATACCCAGCACCAGCATTTACGAGGTGGAAACATCCGCTGACAAATTTTCGATGATCTTACCTGTTTTCGAACCTGTGTGGTAGTCGCGCACACAACTTACTACATTGGTTATGTTAGTTGGTTAGGTTAATATCGCCGAAGTTGGTTACCTTCTTACTCGAATTTTGAACAAGTTAATATTTGCACAAAGAAAAAACTGTATTTTAACATATTACAGATTAATTGTCAACAAAATACATTTCGTGAGTGCAACAGCGGCTACACAAGAAATCGTGTGAAAATGATAGTAGCATACAACAATCAGTGGTTTAATAATAGTCCATTAGTCTAGCTTTAATTTGATACCACACTCGTTTTGATACCTTCGTGTGTTGCTGAAAAAATTTTACAAATAGTGTCAAGGGACATTCGAATCTGTAATTTTGAGAAACCCATTTTCTGAACCCAATTTCTCCCAAACTATTTTCTCAATCTAAAAAATGGAAACATCGTCTTGTTCTTGCATAGGTCCACTATGCATGAGCAAAATTTCAGCGAAATCTATTTTTGTAAAAAAAATCGTAAATTTTAATTTGATACAAGACTTGTTTCAACACCTTAATCCGTTGCTGAAAAATTGGACAAATAGTTTCAGGGGCTTTTGAATCTAATTTTGGGAAACTCATTTTCTAACCCTTGTAACTCCCAAACTATTTCCTCAATCTAAAAAAAGTAAACATCGTCTTGTTTCTGCATAGGTCCACTATGCATGAACAAAATTTCAGCGAAATCTAATTTTGTCAAAAAATCAAAAATGTTGATGGGTTAACCACTTTGCTTTTTTTTTTTTTTTGCTAATTTCCAAATCTTCTGCGCTTGGATTTATTCTCCTTTCGCAATTATGTAATTATAACCACATAAACCATTTAACATAAACCATTATGGGTCAACAAATACTTCTTAAGAGTGCAACAGCGGCCACACATTAAATCGTGTGAAAATGATTATAGCATACAACACTCAGTGGGTTAATAATACTCCTAAAGTCCAGCTTTAATTTGATACAAGACTCGTTTCGACACCTTAATCCGTTGATGAAAAATTGGACAAATAGTTTCAGGGGCTTTTGAATCTCTTATTTTGGGAAACTCATTTTCTGAACCCAATATCTCCCTAACTATTTTCTCAATCTAAAAAATGGAAACATCGTCTTATTCTTGCATAGGTCCACTATGCATGAACAAAATTTCAGCGAAATCTAATTTTGTCAAAAAATCGAAAATTTGGGGTTAACACCTTTGCTTTTTTTTGCCAAAAAATATTTTTTGTTTATTTCCAAGTCTTATGCACTTGGATTTTTCTCCTTCCGAAATGATATAATTATAACCACATATAGTTTCTTTAAAATAACCCATTATAGATTAATGGTCAAAAAATACATTTCAACATACATACATTTCAACAGCGGCTAAACAAAAAATCTGGTGCAAATGATCGTATCATACAATTCTCAGAGGGTTAATATTAGTCCTAAAGTCTACATTAAACAAATACTTTTGAATACCGAATTTTGAGAAGACCCATTTTCGAAAGCCAATTTTTCCCATGCTCAGGTCAGCTTTGCCAAAGCAAAATTCTATTATTTTTACTTTAAAACACAAGTTTTCCAAGTCGTTTCCAAAAACCACGACGACAAAAATAGAGTCGTTCAACCACAATAGAAGTCAATGTAAAATATTGTACATTAAAGCGGGAAAAAGTTTCTACATTTCAAAAATAATGGCATTATCAAAAACGTTGCATTACCTTAAGCCGTTCATAAAAAATGAGCCAGATACATAGGTTAAATGAAACTTTCAAATCTCTCATTTCAAAAGACCCATTTTCGAATGTCACACTGTTCTGCCGTCGAAATGATTAGAATTATAACCATATATATGTAGTTTATATGACATTAGGCATTACAGATTAAAAGTCAGAAAGTACATTTTGATCGTAGTATACAACGCCCAGTGGGTTAATAATAGTTCTAAAGTTTAGTTTCAATCATTTCGATACCTTAAAAAAGTGGCCAAATAGTTTCAAGGAACTTTCGAACATCTAATTTTGAGTGGACCCATTTCTCCCAACCTCAGGTCTGCTATGTCTGAGCAAACTTCAATTTTTTTACATTGAAACACAGATTTTTGTCGTTCAGTAAATCTGAATGAAAATAATAATATATTTACTGTTTCGATAAAACGAATAAAACTGCCAAACTGACAGCATGTACAACACAACAGGTCGGAATAAAAATCGATATGTATTATGTAAAAAGCTTTTCTCGACCAACTTTCCGAAAATAATAACAAATTCGGATTTCATATATCTTCATATATCTAATGTAATAGATTTTCCATCGAAATGTACTTAAATTCGATTTCAGTTGCCAGTGAAATGAAATGGTTTGATGAACAAAAATGGATTGTGAGTCTTAAGAAATATTTAGAGGAGCTTCATGAAAACTTGGTGTTATGGACTAATGCGTCCGTTTGTAGTGCTCATCTACATCGTTTGGACAATAACTAAAATAAACTAATCAATATAAATAATGGGCCTTATTACGGTTGTCGAAGACGTAGTCGAATGTCGATTTTTTTGGAAAACGGTACTTCGGTTGTCGAAAATGCACAATCTGTTAAAATTTTCGTAATACGGAAGACGAAAACGACTGTCAAAGTTGGCTAAAACAGTCGATCAATTTTTTCCATACGACTAGAGACGTCGCCGCATTCAATTGACAACAATTGTTAGCCGTTGGTTTCATCCGCTAACACGCCGTTAACTAATTTGAAATTTAACACATTTTTTTGACATTTTATATTCGACAATAAATAAATATAACAAAATTGTATAAAATAAATAACTGAGCCGGGATGATGGGGGGATATATATCTGATTCTAAGTTTATGGTAATTTAAATCTTTTATCAACTCCTGGAGCCGATATCCATTTTGGACAAATTTCACTGTGCATTGCATCAATGAATTCTGTAAAAATTTTGCTTACAGAAGACTGTGAAAGCCCAACATTATAGTCGTTGCCAGCTCCTTTTTGGTAACTGCCCTCAGCAAGTATGCGCAATGTTACCGCCAACTTCAATTCTTTGGGAACAGCAGACGACTTTATTGGGTCTTGCAATTTACCCGATATGTTTTCCAAGACGTATTTAAAAGCATATTTATTCAATCTAAAAAGGCCAATGAAACTTAAGTGCAGATAGGGATTATAAATTTTAACTCATTTCTTAATTTCAAGACTTACTTTGAATTGGGCATTGCATATAGTATGTATAGTACTTTTCAATCTATTACAAAATCACAAGAGTCGAAAAAGTTACGTAATACCAAAAATAATCGAAATCGACAACGACTTCGACTGCTCTCGATTTTCGTCTTCGACAACCTTAATAAGGCTGAATATAAAAAAACAAATTTTTAATTTTTAATCATGATTATCAAAGAATTTTGTCTTTATGCAAAAATATTTGTAATATACATCTTTTTAACTTTGTCAATATTTCATTTTGGTGTTTTGCTGAAGAGTCTGTCTTTTTTTTATTCCACCATCATGGAACGGAGTGATTATTCACTTAGTCATTACGTTTGGAACATCTCAAAATATTGATCTGCGACCTTATAAGTACATAAATACATAAAATTCTAAAGTGTTATCTGTCTGTCTGTGGGTAGCATACCATAGGCTACAAATGTCCTAGGACTAAATAAATGTTGTCACGTCCTTTTGTAAAAAACGACTTGTAGGGGTCACTATCATTGATTAATTCTCATAAAACGTAAACAAGTGCTGAGAAATTCTTAAGCAAAAGGTACCAAAAAAAAGTTGTAATGAATAACCACTGTACTATTCTGATGTACAATGGTCCCCTGAGTAACTACCATTACTTTACCAAATTTCGTTGTCGTGCATTTCGTTATTCATTGCCTACTATTTTAAAAATATACCAGTTCAAATTCAACTATTTTTAAAATGTTTTTTGCTTAATTTTATCTACTGTAAGCATATCTGGTGCTTTATCCCACAAAAACCGAAATGCGGAATCATAAAAAGTATTTTTCTATATTCTACAAACATTTACATACTGTTTGAAACTAATCACCTCTGAGAGCAATAACATTAAAATTTCACGTTTACGTTTTACGTTTTTTATATGCTATATAACAATTTAAAAAAAAAAGTGTATTACAATTAATTTTTGATCGAATTCCTTGCCAAGGAGACCTAATGTATTTGTGTATTCAGACCTAATGTAATTGTTCTTTCTGTACCAGAATTAGAAAAACTACATTAAGACTCCGGCGTTCGATCAAAATTTAATTCTAAAACAAAATATCTATACAATTATCGTTTTTTCACGACAGTTATTCTACTAATTCAATTTTTTTCCGTTGGTTTAATATACAAGCTACCACCACTCAAGAATGTAGTTCATTTAACAAAATCTAAAAAAACCGATTAATATAAAAAGAAGTACACTTAACTTAAGCTAAAATCTACTATATATAAAAAAAGGAAAAAACTAATAATTAAAAAAAAATTTAACATACATATTTTTTGTTTATTTAAAAAAAGAAAAAACTTAGAATTACTTTAAATTACAAGAACAAATTATAAAAATAAAAAGGGACAGGTTGATAAAATTAAAAAAATTTTAATAATAAAAACGATTATAAATAAATTTAAAAACACAAGAATTTAAAGTTCAAAACTTAAAAAAAAAATCAAATTTACTTTAAGTTACCATAAATCATATTGTGAAACTTTAAGTCTAATAAGATTTTATTCTAGATTACAATATCTAGAATAAGTGTAAAATGTTATTCGGATTTAAAGTGCAACAATTTTTATTTAGATATTGATTGTTTTACTTCAGTTGAATTTTAGTTTCAAATTATTTTAAGTTCTTTTTAACTGTATTATTAATTTGCTAATTAATTTTTTGATTACTTTTTTTATCGAATATTTACGTTTATCTATAATAAAAAATTATAAATTTAAAATTACTACAAAATAATTGATGGAGAACGAAACGAATAAAAAACAATAATTAAACTATAATTTAAGTGTTATTTTGCATTCGACTGTATTAGCGGCCATAAGTTATGTTATGGACATTTGTACATTTTAAAACTATATCATCAGATTTTCGAAAATCGCCATTATCAGTTGTGCATATAAAATAAGCAAGCGAATTGACACAACACAGAAAACATGTGTTGAAATTATAAATGGAATATAACTCCCATATATCGACAGCAGCTCCAAACACATCTTTGCAGCTTCTGGACAGAGAAGAGCGGTGGTGATGTCAGGTGATAGTAGTGTATCCAACTATATTGCCTCCCTACAGCATCGCAGGAATGTGGGTTGTATATCGCTAACGGTAAAGGGTTTTCCAACAAAATGTTTTTTTTTTGATTCACCCGGTATTTCGGTACCTGTCACTTTTGAAGCGTTAATTCATTGACATTTGGGGCAAGTAGAAACTACGACATTACTAAAAATGGAACGATACACGCATCAACAACGCATTGAAATTATTAAAATTCACTACAAAAATGGTCGAAATCTTGCAGGTCAGTTCGCAAAACTAAAGCATTTTTGGATCATCGTGTAGCACCTTGTCGGACCGCAATAAAGAAATTGGTGGACAAATTCAAGCTGTTGGGACAAGTTAGTGATGTGAAGAATAAAACCCGTGCACATCGCTCAAGAACAACTGAGAATATTATATATATATATACCCAGGTTTGTCCATTCCTCTTTGGAATTGGGCATTCCACAAACGTCATACACCGTATTTTGCATAAAGACTTGGGTCTAAAGGCTTATAAAGTATAGATAACACAAAAACCTAATCCGGCCGATCATCAACAACGTCTTGTCTTTGCTTATTGGGTCCTTGAAATGCATGAAAATGATCCGGAATTCCATCGAAAAATCATTTCCACCTCGGTGGCTACGTCAGATTCCAGATTCCACATTGACCGTCATTGGACCTTACTTTTTCGAAAATGAGGTTGGATCAACAGTTACGGTGAATGGTTTGCGGTATTATGGAGTTGGATGATATTGATCTGGACAACGTTTACTTTTAATAAGACGGCGTTACGTCCCACACAAGCAACGAAACCATTGCTCTTTTACGGGAAAAGTTTCTGGACCGTGTTATCTCTCGAAGAGGTGATCACAATTGGCCACCGAGATCTTGTGAATTATCACTATGCGACTTCTTCCTTTGCGGCCACGTGAAAGATCTACGCCAACAGCCCAGCGTCGATTCAATACATCAAAGATATAATTCGTGAGGCTATGAACGACATAGGGCAGCCACTTTGCGATTTGGTTATGGAAACATTTTATGAAAAGTATATGGACCTGTAGGCGTGGTCGTTGTGTCATTTATCTCAAAATATGCAATTTTTCTTTGAATACCAAAATAACAGCTATTATTGGAAAACTCAGTATATGTTAATCAGATATACGTCGTCTGGTCCCTGACGTTAAAACATTTAGCCGGAATATGTGGTAATCCAGGGTCTCTCACACGTCCATTGTCAAATGGCCGGACGACGCACTTTAGAGAATAGTATATCTTCAGCTGTACTGTACTGTTCCCTTTCCCCCCTCCAACACCCATCTTTCCTATCGCTAACACAGTGCATAGAGGTCAAGAAGTCCGCAAAAGGCAGTGAGGAATAAACCGCCCAATCGACGTAAGCTGTTATATCAAAAATTTGACGGTGATTTGGGTAATTTGGCACAGAACTGTACTATACTTCAAATATGATTGATTCCATATCATAAAAGTTGACCCGATAAACTGTATAATGCGATAAAGTCAAAATTTGGTTGTATCCTATAGGATATACCGCGCATTTAAGGATTAAGATGGTATTGCCATATTGATATCTGGGCATACTAATCGGCATCTATTGTTTAAAGTCGGCTTTGTTTATTTATTTCCGTTTAGTTCAGCTTATTCATTTGTGCTTATATTTCCTGTTTGGATAAAGGAAATTGTCTCATTCGGTAGCTATATAGAGTTAAAGATGGACTTCATTTGTGCTACAACCTCCCTGCCACACCCATTAGTTTATGATATATTGTGTATTTTTATTTAATATCTATGATTTACTCATAGTGAGCGTGATGGTGGGCATGGTCAAATAGTATTATCAAAATCGAAATCTTCCCACAAACTTATATAGAAAATTTGACGGTGATTGGTTCAGCCATTACCGAGTTAGGGCATTTTAAATATGTGCTGTTGCAGAAAAATACCTATTGTTTTTTCTGGGTGCCTGTTACTTAAAAAAAGCAATGTCTACTACACGAGTTGGTTTCAATTTGTTTCTCTAACCTGGTGATGTCATATTGTTTTGTAAATTTGCTGGCGTATTTTGTTAATGCCACCAAATACCTGAGCATACTTTTAGGCTCTTAAATAAACCCACTTCCGAAACCTGGAAGTTTCGGAGGGTGTATGAAACATGTAACAGATTTCATATAATTTTTGCCATTATTACAAATTAGTGGACGGCCGTAATATAGTAAGTTGTGTGCGCGACTACAGTAAACCCAGAAAACAGGTAAGACTATTGAAGATTTTTCAGCGGCTGTTTCCAACTCGTAAATGCTGGTGCTGGGTGTACAAATTATATCGTGCACAGCTCACTGATTCGAGAGAAGTTTCTTATCTGTTCCTTCATGGAATCTTAAGGGAAAGTAAGTATAGCGCACCTCTATCTGAAACAGACGTTGTTTTCATTTTATAGATTGAACTAATATTTTGCGAAAATTGAGAAGTATTTGTTGACCCTTAATCCATAATGGCTTATGTAAAAGAAACTTTATGTGGTTATAATTACATAATTTCGAAAGGAGAATAAATCCAAGCGCAGAAGATTTCGAAAAAAGCAAAAAATAATGGGGTTAACCCATTTAAAATTTTCGATTTTTCGACTAAAATAGATTTCGCTGAAATTTGCTCAAACATTTCGGACCTATGCAAGAACAAGACTTTGTTTCCATTTTTTAGATTGAGAAAATAGTTTGTATCAAATTAAAGCTGGACTTTAGGGGTATTATTAACCCACTGAGTGTTGTATGCTATAATAATTTTTACACCTATGCAAGAACAAGACTTTGTTTCCATTTTTTAGATTGAAAAAATTGGGTTCAGAAACTGAGTTTCCCAAAATTAGGCATTCAAAAGTCCCTTGATACTATTTGTAAAATTTTTTCAGCAACGTACGAAGATATCCAGAGTTTGGTATAAAATTAAAGCTAGACTTAAGGGCTATTATTAAACCACTGATTGTTGTATGCTACGATCATTTTCACACGATTTCTTGTGTAGCCGCTGTTGCACTCACGAAATGTATTTGTTGCCAATTAATCTGTAATATATTAAAATACAGTTTTTTTAACTTGTTCAAAATTCGCGTAAGAAAGTAAGCAACTTCGGCGATATTAACCTAACCAATTTCATTTTAGAACATGCTCAACCTGTAGAAAATGGATCAGAAGGTATGAAATAGATTTGATATAATTTTTGCCATTATTACAAATTAGTGGACGGCCGTAATATAGTAAGTTTTGTGCGCGACTACAGTAAACCCAGAAAACAGGTAAGACTATTGAAGATTTTTCAGCGGCTGTTTCCAACTCGTAAATGGTGGTGCTGGGTGTACAAATTATATTGTGCACAGCTCACTGATTCGAGAGAAGATTCTTATCTGTTCCTTCATGGAATGTTAAGGGAAAGTAAGTATAGCGAGCCTCCATCAGAAAATGACGATGTTTACATTTTATTGATTAAACTAATAGTTTGCGAAAATTGTGTTCAACAAAATCAGTTTACTAGAATTAGGGATTCAAAGTTCCTTGAAACTATTTGTCCAATTTTACAGCAACGGATCAAGGTGTCGAAACGAGTCTTGTATCAAATTAAAGGTAGACTTTAGGGATATTATTAACCCTCTGAGAATTGTATGGCACGATAATTTTCACCAGATTTGTTGTGCATTCGTATACTATACTATATTTCTTTTACATATCGAACTTACCAACTATATGTGTTTTTTTTCGAATAAGCCTAGTGACAACGATAATTTACCTTTCCTGTGTGTTTTTTTAATGTAACCTTTCTGGATTAAGAAATAAAACACACTTTCATTTTTAATATTTTTTAATATTCTTTAAAATGTAATATAAAGCATTTAAAAAACTAAGTGAAATTAAAAAAAGAGATGTTATAATACTTACTGCTGAATGGGGAACGTATTTATTACGTTAATCATGGTTTATTTGAAAAACTAGCAGTTCTAACGTTGTTTCAACGAAGTATTTTTTTATCTGCCACCTATTATTATATTGGATAAAATTTCAATACAAAAAAATAATTAGCAGATATGCTAGCTCAATAAAAAAAATTCAATTTATAACATTATCGCCTTGGGTAATCGAAAGCAACATATATGCTATGTAGGTATGTACATATGTCGTATACTTTAATATGAACTTGTTGGAAATACTTATATTTAGTCTATTTAGAATAATTAAGAATGATATTTACAAATTGCATTCTTTTAACTAGATGCGGTTAATAGTGTATATAAAATAGTTCGTATTATAAGTTTTTCATAACATAGACCAAAACTGTACGAATTACCAGCAGTATTTAAAAAAAAATCACAACAGTCTGAAATCACTATGGAAGAATTGATGCATCGGCACGTGGTATTTACCCTTCACTTTGGAAAGACCCCAAGAAAAGTGATTTTATTAAAACCCGAGTACAAAATTTCGAATGAGTCAATCTCTATGGGTGGTGTGGATATTAATGAATGATGTTCTGGGCATAAATATACAAACTATTGAACGGTATGGACGGTGTGTTTCATGTCCCTGCATTCCGTCTAATGCTGGAAATGTTTTTTTTTGTTATAGTCACTAAGCCTCACTCATCCTATGTTCCGGGAATCTGAGGAAGTTTGCCACCAGGACTACAACGCAGTGGGAGTGGGGGATGTTCTGCTTCCACTCTTGTGGCTTCTAGCGGTGAATGCCATTCTCAGGGAATTCAAACAAAGATTATAGTATGGACGATGTGGTAATACTGGTATCTAGAAAATTTCTCTAACTTAGGACAGTTGGACTAGGTATGTAGCAATAACAAGTGTACTCATGGGAATTGATAGAAGGAGTCACAAACTTGGAATACGAGTTATCACGGCCTTTTAACTCTTTAGGAACTGACGTTGAACGCTGAGTTATAATCAAACTAGTGCTTTGCTTCATGTATTCACTGGTGATGAAAACTAACAATAGAATTCTCCCGCACGACAATTCTCGGCCATATGTAGTGATGCAGGTTTAAACCTAATTGGAAACACTCTATTGGGAAGTCATTGCCAACTCGTGCTATTCACGAGACATTGCACTTCTAATTAAAGCTTTTTAAGCCAAATTTGCTTATTACTACTTCCAATACTGTTATATAACGAAATTGTACAAGCTCTCGGTGGCCAATTGTGATCACCTCTTCGAGAGATAACACGGTCTGGAAACTTCTTGGGTTTTCCGAGTCCCAGATGCGACAATTTTGCTTGTTGACGTAGTCACCGAGGTGGAAATGGTCCTCATCAGTCAAGATGATTTGTCGATGGAATTCCGGATCATTTTCAAATGCATGAAGGACCTAATCAGCAAAGACACGACGTTGTTGATGATCGGCTGCAATATTCTCAGATGTTATTGAGCGACGTGCAGGGGTTTTATTCTTCACATCACTAACATGTCCCAACAGATCGAATTTTTCCACCAATTTCTGTATTGCGGTCCGACAAGATGCTTCACGACGACCCAAAAATGCTTTAGTTTTGCGAACTGTGACTGCAAGTTTTCACTATTTTTGTAATGAATTTTAATAATTTCAATGCGTTGTTAAATAGTGTATCGTTCCATTTTTAGTAATGGCGTAGTGTCTAATTGTCAAATAATAGCTTCAAAAGTGACAGCTACCGAAATACCGGGTGATTCAAAATAATACTTCTTTTTGGAAAACCCTTTATATTATCATTAATTCAACTTAGCATTGTACTTCGAATTGTCTTATTATAATTATAAATAAAATAAATTTGCCAGGTACATTTATATGCAAGTTTACTGGTCCAGTTTCATTAGTGCTCGATATCAGTCACTCAATTTGCCCCATTTTACATCGGAATTAATACGTGGCTTCTAGAGCAGCACGACCTCAAATGGGATTTCAATAAACTCTCCATACACAAAACATCAAAATTTCGCTTTGATAAGAAGCGTGTCCATTTCCCACACAATCTTTCTGATGGTTCTTTGTCAAATAATTTGCATGTAAATGTAGTGAATCACATACAACCTACTTGTTTGCACTTGTTCTTCTGGAGAATAGTTATTTTTTAATTTATGTAGGTATCCTTGTATTTAATAACGTGGGAATCGAAATAAAGGCTGTATGTGTTTTTGGTTCTGTTTAATTAAAATACCGAATATATGTTAAATAGTCAATAATGAAATTAGAATAATAAATAAATAATTGCATAAAATAAATATGTGCTTAAAATTATGTATTATTAGTGATTTTATATATATAATACTCCGTAGAAGATTGTATGTATATTTTCAGCACATTCCTTCTGCCATTTATGTATGCGTGTACAAGCGGCTTCTCCTCCACACTAGCTTTGGTTTCTCTATTCCGAGATATATTTTTGGTTTATAATATAATCATAAATTATATATTATTGTATTACATATACGCCTAAATAAAAGAAGAGAAATAAATATGTATATGGGTAACGTGTATAATAAAATAAAATAAACATATATTTGTATAAATTAAAATTACATATAATTATTCCATATATTTTATACAAGTAATACTGGATAGTATTTTGGGTAGGGAAATAATTAACTACGCTTGTTATGGCATATGGCAATGATTTAATCTACCATTGCTGAAGAGCGACCTAAGTCTATAAGACAAAAATATCATATGTGATTTGAACTTGCTCAGAACTAAAAAAATGTTGTGCTGTCTTCTGTCATCGAAGAAAAAGATTAACCAATAACTGATTTAATATAAAAAAAAAATCTGAAAGTTTATCTTTAAAAATAAGAACATTTAAAACATTCTAGACACAATAGCGTAAGATATGTATACCATTAAACATAAAATTATTTCAAACTGAAATTTCGAAATAAAAGACACCATGATGGGAGGATTAAGGAAAATTATAAATATTTTCCAGCTTAGATCAAATCATCAGACACTTACCAGTAGAACAAACCACTTATGATCTGTATGGGTTGCTGCGATTAGACTGCAATTTAGCGCCTTTTTGAGGACCGCCATTATAAGATTGGTCATAATTTCCAAAATTTTGATTTGGCGGTGGAGCGTTGTTCCAGCCGTTGGCGGCAGGCGGTGGCCCTGAGGGTGGTGGAGCTGAAGCAGGAGGGGCACTGTAACCCCAACCGTTCCACGCACTATAAGCAGGAGGTTGTGGGGGGTACGAAGTATGCGGTTGTTGCGAGTATGCGACAGGGGTTTGTTGTGGATACGATGATGGCGGTTGTTGAGGATAGGGTGGTTGTTGAGAATAAGGCGATGGCGGTGCCCCCCAGCCACCATAACCTGGAGCCGGTGGATATCCGTATGGTTGTGGGTAGGGCGTTTGACAATAAGATCCAGGAACTGGTGCGACAACTGTAGCTGGTGGAAATGATCCGTTTTGTGAACTGTCTTGCTGACAAGCCAATTTTTTAGCACGCTCTTCTTTGTAATTAGATTTTTTTACATCAACGGTTAAATATTTAATTGTATGGTTTTTATGTACTGTAAATAAAAACAAATATGAATTAACAATATAAAAAAGTCTAAACATACATGTTTCCATAAAACAAATTCGTTCGTTCGTTATAAACTAACAAAATTGGATTTATGTTAGGAAATTACATATGGAACGTAAGCCCAAAAGAAAAAGGTTTTATTACTGAGAAAAAGTTTTATGGCGCGTTTAAAGTTAAGGATTCATTGCGAACAAACGATATGGTTTTACAGAAACCAGCCATAACATTAGTTTAAATTTAAAGTACTCACACACAGCCTTATCAGCCGAATCGTAGTCTTCGAATTCAACATATGCAAACCCTCGTTTGCGACCTGTGTTCTTGTCCACCAGAATCTTCACCCCCAGTATAGTGCCGAATTGTTCAAAATGCTCTTTGAGAGATTGTTCATCATGATTCTCCTTCAAGCCGCCAACAAAAATTTTCCTTCCCGAATTTCCAGTAGCGGATTTAGGAGTGTCTATACGAGTCAATGCCCTTTTAGAATCCACTGACCTGAAATATAAATGCATCGTGTCTTAAAAAACTATGTTGCAAGTGGAAAATAAGTGTTATGAGTGCTACATTTCCTCCGTAATGGATACGCTCCAGTTTTATTACGGTGGATCTAGTCGTTCAGTATGTTTATTTTAGAGAGTACATATTAGGGCTAGGTCTATTAATCTTATTAATTAATATGTCACCCTACAAAAAGGGTGACATATTAACAGTCAAACGACAAAGTTCGCACGCTTTCTAAACGACAATCAACTGATTTCGAAGTCTCTAACAGTCGTCAGAACGACAATTCAAAAAATCAGTAGCAACTAATTATTTTCGCTCTACGACAAATGTCAAAACACTCACTTGTGTTTCTGTTTTCGTGTACTCAAAAATACAAATAAAGCCAGCGACAAGTAGAAACATAATGGCTACCACAATCAAACGAGAGTGAGCGCATTGCTTTCTGTCGATGAGGTTTTCTTTCGACATCGTGGCTAAGGCTATAAGTCGACTTTCGAAAAAGTCGACTTAAGAATATATACATTTTGGTGTCGACTTTTTAGTTTAATTGAATATGATAATACACATTAAATTTACTAAGTACGCTAAAATTGCAGCAATTTCATTGGTAGGTGGAGCTAATATTAAGGCTCATTTACAAAATCGGCTATATAGAGTCGCTAGACTATGATGAGAAGCCATACTTTTTGGACCGTGGTAGTATACATTTAGTGTACAAAATTTATTACTTAACTTACTTTCCGTCAATAACATGTGGTCGGGCAGCCTGCGCCCTATCTACACTAGATGCATCCTTGTAGGTGATAAAGCCGAATCCTCTAGAACGGTTTGTTGGTGTATCACGCATTATTATAACATCCACTATTTCACCAAATTGTCGATAGAAGGCAATTAAGGAGTCTTCAGTTGAAACAGGCGATAATCCACCTATAAACATCTTGCGAACAATATCGCCTTCAGTATTTGGCTGTAAGGAATAAATGTTAGAAATTAAATAAATTATATGGTATTATTTATTTCCAGCTGAGGCTATCGAAAAGATTTAAGTATTTTACGTTTATTTATTAACATTTTTCAAAAATGTTGTGAATGATGTATTTTTACGGCACGCAGTTGATTAAATGTTCATGTGTTGTTTAAATGCGTCGATTCGCATGAATTACGCTTAATAAATGAAGTAACTTTTAACTGCAGATTTATAGTGCAATTTCAATGTTTTATGCTATAGTATGATAGCTATATGATTGTTACAGCAATTGAAGAAAGAAAAGAAGATTCAAAATTAATTTTGTTCCACGAACTTCAAATAATAAAATAAATGATGATTCTGACCTCCATCCCAATCCATTTGTATGTTTTTTAATTATCATATTTCGTTCTCAAAACCTTGTCTGATCAAGCGCAGTGTTGGAGCTGCAATCTAAACTCCACCTTAATTTTTTTGATGATTCTGACCTCCATTCCAATCCATTTGTATGTTTTTTAATTATCATATTTCGTTCTCAAAACCTTGTCTGGTCAAGCGCAGTGTTGGAGCTGCAAGCTAAACTCCACCTCAATTTTTTTTCAGGGCTTTGGGTTTTCTTTAGAAATAGATCGATAATTTTTGCGTATCTTAAATTTTTTTTTTAAAGTTTTAACAGTTTTACAGGTCTGGGGTTTAACTACGATTAAATTTATTTGAACCTTGGTGGCTCAGACCGACGTAATGATTCAGCGATTTCTTTTTCAAAAGTAAATACAAAATTAAAGTAGAGAATCATGGAGAAGTTAGTATGACTGTACTTATTTTGGTGGGTATGAGTGTGAGTGAGCTTAAAACTTATTTGGATGAATTTGTCACAGCTAGATGACAATCTAATTTGACAACAGTTTGAATAGAATGGTTACGTACGCATTTATTAACGATGTGACGTTTGTTTCAGGTCAGGCAGATTTTGGACTTTTCCTTGGGTTTTTGTTGACTGGGTCGCTTAATGCGTTCTTGTCCAAGAGGTCGTTAAGTAAGAGGGAGTCGTGTGATTGTGATGCGCCAATCGAGGACTGGCAGCATGTTATGTGTGATTGCTCTTTTAAAGAAGATATTAGGGATTTGGATAGGATGGGTATAAGTCAGGTTAATGGTCAGTGGGGTGTAAGCGGTATGATTTGTACAAATGAGTTTTTGATTACAGTGAATCGCTATGCCGTTGAAGTATTTACGTCGAGCTAGGATAGCGTAGGTATGAATGTAAAAAATTAGTTGTTACTATAGTTAGTGTTGCTTAATGTGTTAAAGTGTATTAGATTTGTCAGTTGGTGTTTGATAGGTTGTTGATTTGGTGATATGTCGGTGGTCAAGTTGGTTCTAGGAAGAAGGTGAGTATGACTAATCCCATTTTGTATGGGACAAAAACTGGGAGACTTTAATCTGGTACCACTGGTTGTCAAGAGAAGGTGCGGCCCCTCGAAGATTACCGTGGAGGCTGTGGTTTATACCCAAATCGAGGGGAGTTTCGGCTCGGTGTGGTCTTACCTTACAACCGGGTGCTGTGTCCCACGGATCAGCAGAGGTGTTAGATAGACCTCTACCCCAAACCAAGAGGGTAGTCATGATCCATATATATCATGCTTCGAATTGGTACCAGCGACATGGGCTTGATGGCCACCATCTTGTTTAGCCTAAAGCGGCGTTGGCTCGCGCATTATAGTAGTCATTGTACGGTAGCTTACAACTGTTTAAGGTGATAATCATGTAAAACTCACGACTTTTCCCGTACTTATTTTGGTATCAAAACTGCATTAAAATGTTCCTAAATGATTTAAAATTGCTCAATTTTTTCGTATAAAAAGTCGGCTGCAACGGTTTTTGTGGTGATTTTGGTAGGTTAAATGTTTTTGTGGCAACAATGACCATGGCTGTTAAGTAATCATTAGTAATTAGTAATTTTTGATTATATTTGGTAGTCTCCAATAATCCCAATTATTTTTAGATTAATTGTAATCGTAATCAACTACTAATCAGAAATTATTCGATAGTGAATTATTTATCATTACTGTAAAAAAAATGTAACACCTATTATTGGGAAAATAAAACAATGAAAAAAAAAATGTGTATTTTAATAAAAAAAAAAGGGCACAATAAAATATTTTATTTGGATTGTGATTTGGAAATAATAAATGGCAGCAGAAACTAAAGTACAGGATCACACTTCGTACCCGAGGCTTGCAGTGTGCGGTCGTGTACGCTGCAAGTTCTCTTCAGTGCGGAGTCCTCTCGAATAAAAACACAACGACAACAAAAATCAACTACAACAAAAAACTTCAAAAAGCTGAAAGTAAAGCACATGTTCTGTGCCATCAATTTAATAAAACAAATCAACAAAAATCTTCATTTAATACAACAATCTACAAAATTAACACCAACGGGAGCATTTGGTCTTTGTTACCCGGCACCCTCAATGCTATATTTTGTAAATTAAAAAAATCGTGACTTGTATGTCCGTCCGCCGGGATCGAACGATAGCGATGCCTTAACTTAAAACTAAAGAATAAGCAAGATGGAGAAAGGCGGCGAAAGCTACTCGGTATAATCTATCTAAGATTTGTTGAACTTGTGGTTTCAGACTAACGAGCCTTGAGACCTTTCATGGGATCTGAAAATCCGTTTTTGTTTTTTGCCGAAAGAAATTAGGTTATGTTTGTATATATAACGGACCACGAGTTCAGGATGTTTAATATTATATTATGTCAAAAGTCCATTCGATGTAGATCGTAGCATGATTTCTCACTGATAAGGTCTTGTCGACAAAAACAACTTGTTCTCGGGATATTAATTTTTTCCTCTCCATGAACCATGTAATTCCATTACCGACAATCCTATATAGTATCTTCTCGAGACAGGGTAGTTTGAAATTGAAAATTCTATTGTACTTGTTAAGTAGGATGAAGTTGGAATATATGCCATAATTTATTTTTTTAAGTTCGTAGCGTCGGAAGTTCCTGATTCCACCCGTGTACCAAGGTATGTGGATGGTTTCTATTTGTATTTCGTGTTTTTGGGTTGTTAAATGATGAAATCAGTGGTAATACGTCTGATGATACTATGTCTTGATTAGGTGGTATGTAGAATAATAATATGACAAATTTTCTATTTAGTGTAACCTCGATAGCCACAAGTGGTTGAATTCAATATATCTTGGTAGTGGTATTTTGAAGAGAAATTTGAGAGTAACTGGTATAGTTTTTTAATGGAGTTATAGGGCAAGAGTGTTTTATGTAAGTATAGGGAATACGGAGATTCGAGTAACCGAAGATCATTAAAATTATTTTTAAGACTATTGTTGTTTGGTGGTCTACGTGTTTTTGGACTGGTTGTTTTTGTATTATTGCCTTAGTAGATTTTTAATTAGTTGAGTTTGTGTTATATTTGCGCAGATTTGGGTTTTAGTGTTGGTTGGAGGGTGTTGATGGTGAACTGGTAATATCATTTATGTTTTTTTTGAGGATTTTTTAGATAATATGGATAAAGTGGTTTTTGGTTCTATTATGTTTTGGGTAGGGTAGCTATTTTTTTCTGTATAGATGAGGAATTATTTCAGAATACTTCCGCATATATTTTGCTTTGGTTTGTTTTTAAGGCTGGATGTCATTGTTGTAAATTTTTGCCAACTTCTCCCATAATACAGTATTACGATATACCTCGGATTTACAGGCTTGTTTTTCTGAGAGGGAAGTGAGTGGTAATATCCGGATTTTTGTCTGTTTTGCGGGACTGTAATAAAGTCCCTTATCTCATGCCCATTTTTATTCATTTATAATCCGATGTTTATAAAGAGGAAGGTATGCCGTTAATAATGAAAAACATCAGGCAAATGGCCACCACGATCACGGTTACAGGACCATATCCTTTTCATGACATTTTCCATTAAGAAATCGCAAAGTGGCTGCCCTATGTCCTCGATAGCCTCACGAATTCCATCTTTGGGGTCTTGAATCGACGCTGGGCTGTTAGCGTACACCTTATGTTTCACCGGCTTGAGTTCTTGTGTTAACTGAACCTTAGAAGCCTTTACGGTGTAATAACGTTTGTGGAATGTCCAATTCCAAAGAACGTCGAGGACTGAACAAACCTGTTTTTCTTCAACACTTTGGGCTATATGCAATATTCTCAGTTGTTCTTGATGTGCACGGGTTTTATTCTTCACATCACTAACTTGTCCCAACAGCTCGAATTTGTTCACCAATTTCTTTATTGCGGTCCGACAAGGTGCTTCACGATGATCCAAAAATGCTTTAGTTTTGCGAACTGAGACTGCAAAATTTAGACCATTTTTTTGTAGTGAATTTTAATAATTTCAATGCGTTGTTGAAGCGTGTATCGTTCCATTTTTAGTAATGGCGTAGTCCAATGTCAAAGAATAAATTCTACCGAAATACCGGGTGATTCAAAATAACACCTCTTGTTGGAAACCCCTTTATAATAATAAACCATAGTATTCCCAAATAAACTAGAGGCCTGATGTATGTTTGTATAATACACAACAGATCAAAAGTCAATTTAAATTAGAGATATACAGATATACAGATATATAAATTAGAGATACAAAAAAAAGAAAGTAAATTTTGAATTGTGACACTATTGAAGTAAGTGTTGCATTTTAGCTGTCAAAAAAATCAAAAGGAAACTTTGTTATGTTCATATTTACATATTGCTCCATAAAAATCATATTTTTTTTTCAAATTAGAAGAAAATATATTTAACTCTATTTGTGCGTCATAAAAATGACTGATTGAGCAAAATACGGCAATTTACATCGGTTTGTGTTTGGGATTTGAAGTCACCAAATTTCTTGCGAATGTGAACGACAGCACACTTATTATGCGATTTAAGATCGCAATCGTGTTTACCACAATAAACGCGAAATCCTGTTATTTTCTTCATTATACACTTGACCGTATGATTCTGAGCTAAGATCAATGATAGACGACCGACCCAAATCCGTTCAAGTGGTTATAAAAGCGATTTTTAAATACACTTGTTAAGTAACAGAAGTAACGGTAATCACGCAACAAACACATAACAGATTTGGAATTTTTTTAACATATTACGCCCTTTTATTAGCTGACAAAGTTAGTTTGTTTTGATGACATATGTCATTAAATCAGTAACACAATTTTTGTCGATTCTCCCTTCTTTATTTCAGCTGACGATAAATTATCTAGCTAACTATGTTTTTTAATGTTGCACTGAACATAATTGGGAAATTAACTATACTATATTTTAGGGCATTTTTAGTTCGCATGGACTTTTTGGACAGCTGGTTTAAAGTACGAGACCATAACATTTCAATGAGAGAATTTTTTGAATAAGCATCTTGGTTTATTAAACGTTCCACAACAAAAATTAATTAAGTTCAGTACAAGCCAATTCAAATAACATACTAACCCCCGTATTCATAAAAAGTTTAAATATAAATTTAAATTTGTTAAGAAAAATGTATGAAAATGCAATTTTCAAAAAATTTGCATAAAGAGGTTGATATTTCAAATCATTCAATTTACTTTTTATTGGTTTAAAAAAATAATCAACTGACCAGAAGCAAGATGGTGGGAAATAGTCAAAGTTAAGAAATGTTAAAATCTTGTAAAAAAACAGCGCAAACTTTTGATATTTGTTTGTTAGTTAAAAGTATGGCGCAGTACTTCACTCTGTATTGAAGTAACGTCACACTCCCAGCAGCGGAAAGTAGGTCTGATATAAAACCCGACATGTAACGTCATTGAGTGAGATTGCGAGTCAATTTAAAAATTAAAAACCGGCTTTCATGTTCCAGAATCAAATTTCATCGATGTCGTCGATGTGCTGTGGGATAAACTTGGTAATATTTGTTCAATATCGAACAGATGTCAATATTTCAAATATGGAAGATGTAAAAAATTTGTTATTTTCAAAATAATTCGACTAATTTCCTTTCGTGGGACTAAAGAAATTTGGAAGCTACCAAAATTAATCAAACGTTAGAAGTCATAAAAAGAGTCATGGCTTGCTTCTTGTGAATCAATAGAGGGTAAAAGTGATTGTATATATACAACAGTTGTTGGTATGAAGGTTAGTATCAGAAATGGATAACATCTGCTGAAAATGTCTATTGTGCTATATCCAGAATGAACTGTAATCGTAATCAGGATACCTGTCCGAGCAGATTCAGTTAATACTATATTAGAAGCCTCCAGATTTGATAACATATTCAAATAAATTAAATTAATGAATTCGTATGACAATATACTGCAGATGAACCATAGTGGGCTACACAAACATTCATGCCCATTGAGTCTTAGATACCAATAGAAATGTATGTATGTACCTAGAGTTGGATGTTATTAATGGAATATTAATATTGAGTTGCCCGTACAGTGGCATATGATATCATATAGTTGACCCCACCCAATATCAACTATTTAAAAACTCAACTCTTATTGTCCGAGAAAAACTACGTAATGAATATTTAGTTATATTGGGTGGTAAACCACCCAAAAACATTTTCCGATCATTAGGATGCTATAAAAAAAAGGTTTAAACGCATGCAAATTAATGTCTACAGCTCCAAACAATATTTTTAAACACTTCTCACTTACCTCTTTTGTTGCAGTAGTATTTTCTACCATTTTATTAATTAAACAAAACGAACCCACTACAATTGAATACGGACTATAATTTAAGACTGAAAAGCAGAGTTGGTATTTTGGAAACTTTAATTTGTGCCGCAACACAAATTGAATGTACCGAAATAGGGTCAATAGTGCCAACAGTGTCCGTATACATGTTGTAGTTGCCTGAGAAATGGAACGGAATGGAATGCTTTTTCGATTCCTCCATTTCATCTCCTTAGTGTTGTTGTTCTTAAAGTATACAATAGTTTTTTCAACCGTCGTTAATCTGGATGAAAGATCAACGAAATAAAGCGAGAAATGTTGTCAGTAGTTTTTGGAATGTTGTTCTATGTCAGCATTCTCATTAATGTTTGTTTTATTTGTAAGGTCTATCAATAGTATCAGCGTTTGCATCCCTGCTCTGTCTTGTGTGAGTTGTGGAATGAAGGAATTGCCGATCACAGGAAGATGGAATGGAGGAATCGAAAAACCAATTCATTCCATTCCGCTCCATCATCAGCTGTTACTACCACTTTTGAATTTTCATTCGTAATAGTAACAGCTGTTATTCTTTTTCACTTCGTTCCCTCCTTCGCAACCGTGTGCGTTGCCACTGAATAAACCGGCAACTTTATTCTTTATTTTATTTAGCATTTATGTTAAGTATTTTCATTAACTTTTCCGATTTCTCCATTATGAATTCTGACACTAAATGTATATCATGTTTAGACAAAATATTTAAACAATATTCAGATAGTTCGGTGTTTTTTTTGTATCATTTTAGCGGGTTTGGGTACATATCGTTGTTTTTGAACCAATTTCTCATATTCAATTCATGCCTTATATAATATAACAGAAAATTTATAAATTCTCTATAATAAATGTTACTTAATTCGTGAGAGATTTAAGTGGTTTCGTAGAAACGCAAAAATGAAAAATTGCCCGGCAAAACTTCAAAAAAAAAAAAAAAAAAATTAAGTTCCCTTCAAAATTACTCCAAAATGATAAAGCAAATTGTGGCTGGGGACAGTGGAGGGCGTGGCATCGCCCCACTTATTTCGACAATATTGTACTCAAATGAATCGCGTCCGCGCGCGATTTTTTTTAAATTGTGTCGTTTTTATGCTTTTTCCTGGATTTGTCGACGCCACGCCCAACATGAGCCGCCAAAAATTACATTTTTGAACTTGTGAGAACAATTATTTTCATTTGAGTACAATATTGTTGAAATATGTTGGCGGGGTCGTTTTTTCGATGCCACGGTCCCCAGCCCCAATTTACAACGGCGATGTATATCATGTTGGCGGGTACGATTCAAAGGGCGATTCTGTTCTGAATTATCATTTAATTTGTTAGTGGTTGTAAACGAAATTATCAAATTCCTATATGATAACTCCACTGTTAAAACGTTATGACGATCGGTCCATCATTTAGGTCTGATACATTATATATAATTTAATATGACCCAAAAAAAGTATAACATTAAGAACATAAGAGTAGTTACTTGATGTCTTTGAACCAATTTCGTAAATTTAGTTCATGACTTACATATATATAACAGACAATATATACATTCTATAGTTTGAAGTCGGAATGGCTATCGTCCTTATGTTAAATTAATTAGTTGATTGTGGCAAAAATGACACAATGTGCAATTTTTACCAGAAGTCGAACAGAATTGTCGGAAGAGACCAGACCTGAACAATGGAAAGTTGCAACAGTTCCACCACTCCGTAAAAAAGCAACAACTGAAACGTCATGTGATTATAGGCATGGAGATTGTGTTGAATGACCAATTTGTAATCATTTAGATTTTTTTTCGTTAATTGATCAGTGTCAATCAGGATATCGTAAGCAACTAAAAATATAATATTAAGCTAAAGTATAACTCAATTTTTTATAAATTGATATTTTATATGACCTCCATGATTTTTTCTGAATTTCCTAAAGGAAATATTTGTTGAATTTATTAATTTATGAAATTAATTTTTTATTTCATATGAAAATGGCGATGTTCAAAAATTCCAATTAAAATAACGGTAAATCTTAAAGACACATAAGACTGTAAAATATGTCGATGCAGCGTTGAAAAAATTTAGTAGAAGTCTGGAAATGAATGCAAATTATTTCGATACCTGTATAAAATTTGTGGTATATTGTTTAGCATGCGGCAGAGGTGGGTCTTAATTACGAGTTGAGATAAGATTGTTTTATTAAGTAATTCTCAAAATATCCATATTAAAGATTCATAATGAAGAACATAATGCTGGAAAGGATATTTTTATAGAATTGGGAAATATATTAAATAATTGTTTTTTGGTTTCTGTTTATACCCATACTCCTTGGACAATAAATCCTGTAAAAACGATCGTCATACTCCTTGGACAATAAATCCTGTAAAAACGATCGTCAAATACAACCGTATGTGGGTTAATAATAGTCCTTAAGTCTAGCTTCAATTTGATACCGAACTCGTTTTGATGGCTTAAGCCGTTGCTGAAATATTGTACAAATAGTTTGAGGGGATATTCGAATCTCTAATTTTGAGAATCCCATTTTCTGACCCCGATTTCTCCCAAACCATTTGTTCAATCTCAAAAATGAAAACAACGTCTTGTTCAGATTAAGGTCCGCTATGAATAAGCCAAATTTCAAAGAAATCTATTTTTTCAAAAAAAATCGAAAATTTGGATGGGTTAACCCCTTTGCTTTTTTTTGGTCCAAAATATATTTTTCCGAATTTCCAAATCTTTTGCTCTTGCATGTATTCCGCCTTCAAAATGATGTAGTTAAAACCAAATATAATTTATATAACGTTATTCATTACCGATTAACGGTCAAAAAATACATTTTGAGAGGGTCCCGCCGGATACGCAATAAATCCTTTGAATACGATTGTATCATACAACTCTCAGTGGGCTAATAATAGTCCCAAAGTCTGGCTTTAATTTGATACCACACTCGTTTCGATACCCTAAATCGTTTCTGAAAAAATAGCCAAACAGTTTCAAGGAACTTTCGAATCTCTAATTTTGAGAATACCCATTTTCAACCCTTACTCCTTAGACAATAAATCTTGTGAAAATTATGGTACCCTATAACTCTCAGTGGGTTAATGGTAGTCCTTAAGTCAGGCTTCAATTTAATACCACACACGTTTGTATACCTCAAGCCTTTGCTGAAAAAATGTACAAATAGTTTGAGGGGATTGTCGAATCTCCAATTTTGAGAAAACCCCTTTTTCTGAAGCCGATTTCTCCCACACCATATGTCCGTGAAGATAAATTTTAAAATTTAACTAGTCAAGACACAAACCGCCTTTTTAACAGAGCGGGTATAGGGAGTTAACAGAGCCATGTTAAGTGGTTAACAGTGAAAATGCTGATATATATTTACGATTTCTGACCGATCGGACGAAAAAAAAAAAATCTAAATAAAACAAGAGCATCCAACAGGGTATGTTTTGGAGTTGACTCTAAAATGAGCATTACTAAGAACATTTGTAACTGGACATAGAGTGACAAAAGAAGGCCCACTGTGGCCGACTGGAAATAGATGCTGGGTCCACATTAATACCATGGATAGCTATTGTGATTCCAAATCGATCTGTATATCACACTTGTCCAAAATCAATTTCAGAACCGATTTATTCAGATTTTAGACTTAAATTTTAATTTTTATGTAAGGCCCACTGGAAATAGATGCTGGGTCCACATTAATACCATGGATAGCTACTGTGGTACCAAATCGATCTGTATATCACAATTGTCCAAAATAATTTCAGAACCGATTTATTCATATTTTTTACTTAAATTTTAATTTTTCTGTAAGGCCCACTGTGGCCGACTGGAAATAGATGCTGGGTCCACATTAATACCATGGATAGCTATTGTGATTCCAAATCGATCTGTATATCACACTTGTCCAAAATCAATTTCAGAACCGATTTATTCAGATTTTTGACTTAAATTTTAATTTTTCTGTAAGGCCCACTGTGGCCGACTGGAAATAGATGCTGGGTCCACATTAATACCATGGATAGCTATTGTGGTACCAAATCGATCTGTATATCACACTTGTCCAAAATCAATTTCAGAACCGATTTATTCAGATTTTTGACTTAAATTTTAATTTTTCTGTAAGGCCCACTGTGGCCGACTGGAAATAGATGCTGGGTCCACATTAATACCATGGATAGCTATTGTGCTTCCAAATCGATCTGTATATCACACTTGTCCAAAATCAATTTCAGAACCGATTTATTCAGATTTTAGACTTAAATTTTAATTTTCATGTAAGGCCCACTGTTGCCGACTGGAAATAGATGCTGGGTCCACATTAATACCATGGATAGCTATTGTGCTTCCAAATCGATCTGTATATCACACTTGTCCAAAATCAATTTAAGTTTGTTTTGGAACCGCCACACACATTAATCTATTTCCAGTCCGTCACAGTGGGCCTTACATTAAATTTAAAATGTAAGTCAAAAATCTGAATAAATCGGTTCTGAAATTGATTTTGGACAAGTGTGATATACAGATCGATTTGGTACCACAATAGCTATCCATGGTATTAATGTGGACCCAGCATCTATTTCCAGTCGGCCACAGTGGGCCTTACATGAAAATTAAAATTTAAGTCTAAAATCTGAATAAATCGGTTCTAAAATTGATTTTGGACAAGTGTGATATTCAGATCGATTTGGTACCACAATAGCTATCCATGGTACTACTGTGGACCCAGCATCTATTTCCAGTCCGTCACAGTGGGCCTTACAGAAAAATTAAAATTTAAGTCAAAAATCGGAATAAATCGGTTCTGAAATTGATTTTGGACAAGTGTGATATACAGATCGATTTGGTACCACAATAGCTATCCATGGTATTAATGTGGACCCAGCATCTATTTCCAGTCGGCCACAGTGGGCCTTACAGAAAAATTAAAATTTAAGTCAAAAATCTGAATAAATCGGTTCTGAAATTGATTTTGGACAAGTGTGATATACAGATCGATTTGGAATCACAATAGCTATCCATGGTATTAATGTGGACCCAGCATCTATTTCCAGTCGGCCACAGTGGGCCTTACAGAAAAATTAAAATTTAAGTAAAAAATCTGAATAAATCGGTTCTGAAATTATTTTGAACAATTGTGATATACAGATCGATTTGGTACCACAGTAGCTATCCATGGTATTAATGTGGACCCAGCATCTATTTCCAGTCGGCAACAGTGGGCCTTACATGAAAATTAAAATTTAAGTCTAAAATCTGAATAAATCGGTTCTGAAATTGATTTTGGACAAGTGTGATATACAGATCGATTTGGAAGCACAATAGCTATCCATGGTATTAATGTGGACCCAGCATCTATTTCCAGTCGGCCACAGTGGGCCTTACAGAAAAATTAAAATTTAAGTCAAAAATCTGAATAAATCGGTTCTGAAATTGATTTTGGACAAGTGTGATATACAGATCGATTTGGTACCACAATAGCTATCCATGGTATTAATGTGGACCCAGCATCTATTTCCAGTCGGCCACAGTGGGCCTTACAGAAAAATTAAAATTTAAGTAAAAAATCTGAATAAATCGGTTCTGAAACAGATTTTGGACAAGTGTGATATACAGATCGATTTGGAATCACAAGAGCTATCCATGGTACTACTGTGGACCCAGCATCTATTTCCAGTCCGTCACAGTGGGCCTTACAGAAAAATTAAAATTTAAGTCTAAAATCTGAATAAATCGGTTCTGAAACAGATTTTGGACAAGTGTGATATACAGATCGATTTGGAATCACAAGAGCTATCCATGGTACTACTGTGGACCCAGCATCTATTTCCAGTCCGTCACAGTGGGCCTTACAGAAAAATTAAAATTTAAGTCTAAAATCTGAATAAATCGGTTCTGAAACAGATTTTGGACAAGTGTGATATACAGATCGATTTGGAATCACAAGAGCTATCCATGGTACTACTGTGGACCCAGCATCTATTTCCAGTCCGTCACAGTGGGCCTTACAGAAAAATTTAAATTTAAGTCTAAAATCTTAATAAATCGGTTCTGAAACAGATTTTGGACAAGTGTGATATACAGATCGATTTGGAATCACAAGAGCTATCCATGGGACTACTGTGGACCCAGCATCTATTTCCAGTCCGTCACAGTGGGCCTTACATTAAATTTAAAATTTAAGTAAAAAATCTGAATAAATCGGTTCTGAAATTGATTTTGGACAAGTGTGATATACAGATCGATTTGGAATCACAAGAGCTATCCATGGTACTACTGTGGACCCAGCATCTATTTCCAGTCGGCCACAGTGGGCCTTCTTTTGTCACTCTATGTCCAGTTACAAATGTTCTTAGTAACGCTCATTTTAGGTCAACTCCAAAACATACCCTGTTGGATGCTCTTGTTTTATTTAAATTATTTTGTTTTTTTCGTCCGATCGGTCAGAAATCGTAAATATATATCAGCATTTTCACTGTTAACCAATTAACATGGCTCTGTTAACTCCTTATACCCGCTCTGTTAAAAATGTGGTTTGTGTCTTGACTAGTTAAATTTAAAAATTTATCTTCACGGACATCCAAACCATTTGTTCAAACTCAAAAATGAAAACAACGTCTTGTTCAGATTAAGGTCCGCTATGAATAAGCCAAGTTTCGAAGAAATCTATTTTTTTCAAAAAAATCAAAAATTTTTGGGCCAAAATATTTTTTTTTCGAATTTCCAAATCTTTTGCTCTTGCATGTATTCCGCCTTTAAAATGATGTAGTTAAAACCAAATATATGACACTTTTTTATGTTTTCAAGTGAAAATTAGCGACGAATTTTTCGTTCGTTGTGAAATTCATCTATTCCATAAATGTAGATATGGGGAATTAATAACTTTACGACTACAAATACTTCTATTTTTTTTCTTCATTTACTAAACATGTAATTCAAAGCCCATTGGCCTATTAAAGCTAAATTACAATATGCATCAAAAATAGAGTAATCTACTTGATAAAGGTATAGTAAAAAATAAATATTAGGCCTAATTACGATTGTCATTGACGTCTTAAAAACGACTAGATGTTTAAAATTATTTAATGTTTGTCGTGTACATTACATTTTCGGCGCCATGTTGTAGAAAATTACAAAATGGATTTAAACAAAAGTATATATAGAGGTACTCTGGCACTATTCAGAATTATGTGAACATTACTAAATTAGCGTTTAACAGAGTCGGTACTTATATTCGGCTGAACAGTACGTTCATATATCACCGTTTGTTAAAGCCGCCTTCGTAGGAATTTCGCCATGTGCAGGGTTTTTTTTACAGAATATACAAAACCCGTTGTGAACGTCCGTGGTGTGGGACTGCCACACAGAAGAACCCAGGTTCGTCGTTCCCCGTCTGTTTCTTCATGGAAAGTTAAGGGATATAAATATACAAAAACCTCGTTGTTATTCATTGCCGTGTTTTATTAATTTCTATTTTTTATTAAATAATTATTGTATATATTAGTAATTCATACTCACATTTTACACAACTTTTATCACCAAAAACTATTAATCTGGGAAAAAGTTTTACTTCAAGTTGATAAAAAAAAAAAAAAATATGAAATGTATATAAAATTAATGAAAACAAATGTACGAATATACATATGAAATTGCCATGTTGAGAATCATTCGAAGAAAAAATTTGCGAATTCCAACACAATCCGCGATAGGGGATTGAAACGATAGAACAATGACATTTTGCAACGAAAGGAATCCTTACCAGATGACGAATGCTCAGTTTCGTTAGGTAAGTCCAACGAAATCGTCATTACTTCACATATTTATAACATACAACTACCACTTTTTTCTCTTTTAAAATCACACTAGGACACAACATCTCTCTTAACCATCTTAGAAATTAAAAAAAAAAACTGTTGACGAATTTGATCTCTACTGGAGAAAATGTGCATAATTTCGATTTATACAAGTATCAGTATTGTCTGAATATCTCAAGATTTTCAAAATGAAATAAATATAAATATTTAAAAATAATAAAAAATTTCATATCTTTTATTTATTTCATTATTATTTTCAGTCAACTTCATTAAAATTGTAATCAATATTTTTCACAAAAAATCAATCATTTTTGTGACCAAATATAAAATTGTATTAATTAAATAATAAACTGTTTTCAGTTAACAATCAAAGAAAATTAATTAATATTATGATTTCAGAAATTGCAGTCTTTTCAAATTAAAAAATAATATGTACTACTTATTTCAAATCAGTGAGCCGTGTACGTTATAATTTCTATACTCACTGACCGTGACCAATTGTTTAAAGCGGTCTCCGGACGGCTAATGCCATTTCTAGAGAATGTTTACATGGCTTGGAGATTATTCTCTTAATAGTAAAGTCGCCAGCATTTACCAGATGGAAACAGCCGCTGTTTGATGGTCAGGTTTCGAACCTAAATTTACTGTGAGATAGATTAATGAAATAAACAAATATTTAAATTGATATTCGTAGGTATTTTTTTCAGTGTACGGCTGATCCATCATACGTTAAATAACCGCCTTAAATCATGAGGTGGATAGTATCACATCTCCGTGAAATACATCGCTTGTACAACGTTGCGCAATAATATCATTTTTTTTCAAAGACAATGCTGGTCCGAAATTAAAGCACCAGCCACCAGCATCGTTATTGCTTAATAGTTTGGACCTTACAGCAGCCCTTAATTGCCAAAAATATCTGATAAGCATACAGCCCCAACATATTCATACATAATCCCCAATTGCAATTCTACAAATGAAGCCCAAATTACTCTTTTTGGTAAACAATGTTTACCAGAACTTCTACGTAATATTAACTTAGATAATATAAATTCAATACAAACTATTATAAAATACTGTAATATATAATGAAATCTACGAAAACTTTAGTTGTTAGTACTTTATAAAATTATATTTATATTCATAAAGTAGTAGTAGTTCTAAAGTAGTTCCGGTTCCGAAAAAAAATTGTATTAATTCAGTAGACAATTTAAGACCTACATATCTCCATACTGCCTGTGTTGTCGAAATGTGTGGAACATGTATTGAAGCGGCAATTAGTATCTTATATTGAGAGTAAGTCATTGCTACATGATTGCCAATGTGGATTCCGTAAGAATCGTAGTACATGCGCATTGTTAGCTGGTCTTACTGATACAATAAGATCCAATTTACATGACCGTAACTTGTGTGTGCTTTTGGTTCCCCAAGGTTCCGTTCTTGGACCTATGTTTTTTATTATGTTCTTAAACGATCTTTTCAGTAGCATTGTAGTTCGTAACCGGCTTTCAATTAATGTATCTAAAACTAAAGCCTTACTTTTCTCTTCCCATTGCCCTGATAATGCCTTATCATTAAACATTAGTGGTAGTCCATTGGAACTTGTAAGTAGTATGCGATGTTTGGGTGTAATTATTGATGACAGGTTGTCTTTTAACATCATATAAACAGCGTCGTCTACCGGACAAATCTTGCGGATTTAATTTTACCTCGTCCGGTAAAGGAAATGATTGTTCATGCATTAATTATGCCCAACATTCTATATTGCCGTGAAGTGTACGCTGGTACTGTTGGCTTTTGTGTAGATAAATTGCAGACAGCGTTTAATAGGGCAATTCGTTATGTGTACTCACTTAGACGTTATGACCACATTTCTCCGTCTGCCATAAAATTTTTGGGTTGTTCCTTTAAACACCTAATTAAAGTCAGTTCGTTGTTACTGTTCTACAAAACATTTATAGACAATTGGTTTTTCCTAGAATTACGCAACGAATGGAAGTCATTTTTGATTAGAGTAGTTCGACAATATAACATTTTGCCTTATAATTTAAAGCAATTTAATTTGTATTTTGGGAAAAACTACGAGCACTTTCAATCTCATAATTAGATGTTACGGTTTAATTATTTTGGTTACGTTTTAACATATAAATAGAAGTGATTATCAGTCTAATGTTTTTTTATATATCTATGTTGTTAACATTTTAATATTTTTTTATCTTTACATTTTTAATATAATTAATTTCATTTACTTATGTATAACCACTGTTTGTAGGTACGTTTTTTTTATATATAATGTTTTTTTTTTATATATTTATAACAATTTATTCTTCTTTAAAAATATGTTGGTAGTTCTATTTAATATGTTGCATATTGTAATTTGTTCTAATTGGCCGTCAGGCTTTAAATTACAAAATGGAAATAAATTCAAATTCAAATTTACTATGTCTATAAATCCTTTAATAAATAAATAAAAAATAATATCATTCCTGACAAAGCGCATTGTTAACAAGCAAAACCATCGATGCATTCTCAGAGAACCATGTTTCTTGCGGGTTTTTGAGCGGTGGCAGCACTGGCACATTTTTCTTTGAAAATGCGTCTGGAAACGCCATTTTCGTTAATGGTGAGTACTACAGAGACATGACAAACAATTTTTTGTGGCCGGTTTCTGCAGAATGATAGTCCATGTCTATTGCCCATCGCAGAGCTGCGATTTGACGCCGTTAGATTTATCTTGTGTGTGTTAACGTGTTATGCAAACAAACATTAATGTTTTATGAACAATGGGAATGTTTGCTCTTTCGCATAATCCAATAACAATTCAAAAGAAAAACAGATATCTGTTAATTTTTTTAAATTACTAAAAAAAAATTATAATTGTAATACAGTATTTATCAAAGCTTAATGTCCTGGATTAAAAAACGATGTATTTTTTTTGAAATATTTATTTATTTATTGCACTTTGTTTCGTCTTCTCTAGCTACTTCAAGGGATGTTATGTCCTAATATTTTTGTAAATATTTTGACAAATGACATTTTATAAAACTCGAACACGGTGCTTAGAAGAATCATTGAATCCATCCATTAAAAATTTAAATTTATTATTTATAAACAACAGATCTTAAAAAATTGAATGAATTCCTATGAATTATACAATTTAGGGATGTAACGAAGTTCGCTTTCGGATATGGGAATTATTCGCATCTTTTTGAACATTAGCTTTCGCAAAAAACCATTTTGGGAATATTGGTTTTCGCAAAATAATTATTAAATATTCGCTTTCTCATTCGAAAAAATACGACTGCTTATGTTACGACAATGGTGGTGCCATTTATAATCAAAATAATAAATTTCAGCAATCTCACAACGTTTGAAAACTATATAAACAAGTAGAAATTAAACGAATATTCGTTTTCGCATAATTTTGGAATCTTCTCTTTCGCAAAAAATTATATTTCAATATTCACTTTCGCTAAACCCCGTATTTGTTACTTCCCTAGAAGTTCAAAATTTCCAGCCAGAAAACTGTAGCGGCAAAACAACTTGTTTCCATTGAGCACACCAGTTTCAAAGTGTTATCTGACATTTAGCAGATGGATTTTTTTTCTTGTCCGATTTCATACCGATGAACGAAAACAAATTTAATTTAAAGAGGTTTTCACCACAGGCAATCGCAGTTTCTCTAATTCGTTGCTGAATGTAATTAAAGAAATCGTTAAAATTTAAGAATATTGGATTACTCGAGATAAAAAAGAAAGATACAGAATATACATTACACTTTTTAAATATAAGATATATATATATATATATATTTATAATGATTCATAGTTATAGAATATATGTTACGTTATACAAATAATATAAGATGTATGTATATTACTAATATATATGTATTACTAATATATTCAATATCGCACCGTTCCACAAAACCGTAACAGCTCAAAATTTTAAAATTTCCAGTAGGGGCCAAAAACTATATCCTTAATATTTTACATAAAAAAATGTCATTGCAAGAAAATGCCATTAAAAATAATATAACCATTTGCCTCTTTTTTATTTGTTATGTGGTTGTAGAAATATAACAACTTTTTAAGTTATTACTACTTTCCTCAAATTTATTTTAAGTTGTGCCTGTTTATCTGAAATAATAAACGTATCAAATGCAACTACAAAGTGACAACTCAAAATAAAACGTAACTTAAAGAAAAGATACACAACTAAAAATATTGCTCTTACTGAGATTAACCAACGGTTGGATTGTTTCAACAAGAAGCAATTCTGAAAACACAGAGGATCATAATTTTTGTTCACAAAGAGCAGACTACTCAATGCTGGATATTTACAGCACCTGGAGTTGTTACAGATTTGTGGAACAGGTGCGATATATTGGACAATAGCCTTTATTAATAGTAATTGGTTTTCAATGTTTTTGTGGTAGATAAACAAAAACATATTCGTACATTATAAAAGATGTACTAATTTCAACGAATAAAATACGTTTAGCTTTCTTTTTTATATTTGCAAATGCTCAGGAAAACTCTGCAAGAATCGTAATCTGCTTCCATTTTCCAATATATTTCATAATATATTATTTATACGACCTTATATATTTTAAATACATATAGACCTAAATAGAAAGATAAAGAAATATTTAGAAATAAAATAATATATAATAAAAAAATTGAATAAATGAATTTTGATTATTTAAGTTTTAGATCTTGTTGCTTTTGTATTCATTTAAAGACCTCGAGCTTAAATAAACCAAAATAATGTATTCAAATTCAATAAAAGGGTCGATTACATTAAGATAATGAAAAATAATATCAAAGAACAAATATAATTTATTAAATAAAATATTTATATAAAAAATAAAAATACATTTATATATTATAAAATAATATCTAATTATATTGTATATGAAACAAAAATTTTTTTGGCTATGTTCGTTGTAACTTTGGAACCATCCAACCGATTTGACCCGAACCCATTTCATTGGAAAGACAATAATGCGAAGATGACCACTAAACAATGCATTAGGCATTTACGGAATTTAGAAAATTTAAATTTTAAAATACGTAGTTAAATTTTCAAATATTCACTAAATGATTATGAAAATATTAATAGTATAGGGCATTCAGCTCATATGCTTTCATTAAATGTAAACCACATTGAAACACCTACATAGTTATTTTTTCCGATATTGGAAACAAATTAAAAAATCATGATTGGCTTTTCAAACGAGCAATTTTAACTCGGAAGAATGACTAAAGAGAAGTGGTCAATTAAAAATCGATTGACACATTTAAAGATAAGGAACAATCTATCAACTATCCAATAGAGTTTGGTACCACCCGGAATGCCACCCATTTTCGCAACTTATATCCACCGAAAATGTGCAACGGAATAAGACATGCTGTACATGCATGTAATGTAAAGGAGAAGATGTGCTAATACCATGTATTCGAATGATTTAAATTTTCGCAATAACCAAGCAGGTTTGAACTTATAAAATCGGTGATTTTCACAAGGTCAATTATAAGTTGGAACGCGAAAAATGTTTATGTTTATACACCAACATAAACAAGTTTATAAATAAAGAACATTTTTAACGAATAACTAAAACCATGTGACAAAAATAAGAATTGCTTCTTTACTTTTGGACATATGGTCAGTCAAAGTGTTTTAGTTAAAAAATGAAAATACTTTTATATATATTGTAAAATAATATAAATAAATATGTTCTATAGTTTAAACCAAACTATGCTGTGTAATATAAAAAGTTTTTATATAAAACCTGCAGTTTAACCCAAAAACGAATGAAATAAGATGGATGAAGAAAATATAATAAATACACATATAGACCGATCTATCTGGCCATCTACTGTGGTTTTCTAGCACACCACCAAAACGTTTGTTCTTGCAAACATCAAGTCGAATTAAATGTTTGCCAAATTTTTCGTACTTACCAGGTTTAAGATCTGTATGGAGTCTTACGATTAGCCTGTAGTTTCCCACCCTTTTCTGGACCACCATTATAAGATTGTTGATAGTTTCCAAAATTTTGATTTGGTGGGGGAGCACTATTCCACCCATTAGCAGCTGGTGGTGGTGCAGCCGGTGGAGGGCCATAGCCCCATCCATTCCAGGCAGGTGGAGCACCATAAGCTGGTGGTGGCTGTTGAGGGTAGCCTGCCGCAGGCGGTGCTCCCCAACCTGGTGCGCCATATGCTGGAGGATATCCATATGGTGCAGGATAAGCTGGAGGTGGGTAGGGAGATGCTGCTGGTGGCGGTCCTGCAACAGGTTGCTGTACAGCCTGCTGTTGGTTTTTGGATTGGTCTGGTTTGTAATTTGACTTTTTTACATCCACAGTTAGAAATTTTATTGTATGATTTCTATGGACTAAAAACATAAAATGTTACCCTTCTTCTACAATATATTACATAAAATACACTTTACTTACGAACGGCTTTATCGGCAGAGTCATAGTCTTCAAACTCGACATAACCGAATCCGCGGTTACGACCGGTATTTTTGTCGACCAGAATTTTTATGCCCATTACTTTGCCGAATTGTTGGAAATGATCTCGGAGAGCCTGTTCGTCATGAATATCTTTCAATCCTCCAACAAATACTTTTCTTCCAGAGCCCATTAGTTTTGGTTCAGGTCGAGCTATAGCACGTTTAGAATCAACAGATCTGTTTTGAATAAGAAAAAGGAATATAATGCATTTGCAATAATCCGAAACGTTTCTTTATTTTATCAATGTTATTGTTAAATTTGACTTCGTTTCGTGAAATATCGAAAAATTGAGTGTATACAAACTCGATTACTATTTTCATATAAATCAATATCAATAGTAGTGTTTGTTGATGTTTGCCTTGAATTTGATAATGTCATAGCAGGCAGGAAAAACACTTGCTGAAAGATTATTCCACATGCGAACAGTCGTCCGGTCAACCGGCCATTTGACAATGAACGGATGAGAGACCCTGGATAGCCGCGTATTCCGGCTAAATGTTCTAACGTCAGGGACCAGACGACGGATATCTTGTGAACAGATACCATTAAAATATCTATAGAATAGCGATACACAACCCACATTTCGGCAATGCTATAGGGAGACAATAGAGTTGGATACCCTACCATCCCCTATCATCACCACCGATCTCCTCTGTAAACGGTCCAGATGCTTCGAAGATGTCTCTGGAGATCCTGCCCATATATGGGAGTTATATTCCATTTTAGGCCGAATGTACGTGGTGTAAATATTTACGAGCTTTAAAAAGCCTAAACACTTGAATGCTTCTTTCGACACTTCGATTATATGGCTAGCCCAGCGAGCATCATCCTGTATATTCATGCCCAGAACGTCAAGAGTACGTCGATATCCACACCACCCATAGATATTGACGAAGGTGCTGGAACGTTTGTGACAACAGCACTGGGTCTTTTGCGCATTAAAATCTACTCTGTTCATTTGGCCCCACTCACAAATCGTCGCCAAAACGCGGTTAAGTGAGTCATTCATCGTTCGCCTTTTGTCCTCGACTTCCGAAGGACTTGGCCGATGTTCAAATGAGTACGAATGACAGAGGTTGCTGTCATCCGCAAAGGAGTAGATTGGGTTGACAGTCTGACCCAACAGGTCGTCAATGAAAATAAGAAATAGAGAAGAAGATAGGACAGAACCATGTGGCACTCCAGCGTTCATCCTATGCTCGTTGGATGAGACCCCATCTATAACAACTCGTATAGAGCGATCTCTAAGAAAACTCGATATAAATCGAGAGAAGGTATTACCGACACCAAAGACAATTGGCAATTTAAATTGTTATAGATTAGGCAACAGTATTTAAGTAAATAATTTTTTTTTTCTTCAATACAAAAATTGTGGTAACATTTTCCGTATTACATTCAGCAGGATAATTACTCCAAGCATACTAGAGCATGGCCCCAAACATTTTCGGTAGCCATAATCCGTAAAGTCCTTTAATTCTTTGTTAAGATATCAACTTCCTTAAAGTCCATAAAAACGAAATTAGAACAGATTTAAATGGATTCAAGATGATGTTTTTTAATTTAGAAGAAGTAGGAACAAATTTACTTTACCGACATTGGTCTAATTTTTATTAATTAAGAAAAAAAAAATCCCCCAATCCAAACTTTCCGAGTTACGGGCCCCGATCTTCATTAATTCGGAAGTATACTCTGTCGGTAATGTTAATTAAGGCCGAAAAATAAAACAATTACTTACTTTCCGTCCACAACATGTGGTCGAGCCGACTGAGCCCTATCCACAGACGAGGTGTCCTTGAAAGTTATGAAACCGAATCCCCTCGAACGGCCTGTCGATGGGTCACGTCTTATAGTAACATCAATAATTTCACCAAATTGATGGTAAAAACTACGTAATGTATCTTCTGTAGATATGGTAGATAGTCCACCCAAAAACAGTTTACGGAGATGATCACCCTCAGAATTGTACTGTAAACAATTTGTTGTAAAAGTAGTCGTGACATGATTTAAACACTAAAACAAACTCTTACCATTGTGCCGTGCCAAACAAAAACCACTACTGAACTACCGAAAAATAAGTATACACACGCCGCCAGACTATTCTTCTTCTATCGATAAACTAGTGATTGCGATTATATGTGAAAATCGATTATGAGCCTTCAATATAGATTTTGTTTAAAATTCAAAATAGAGTTTTTGATTTCGATTATTTATCATAAAAAAATTTCCTACCTAATGATTCTTCAGATTTTGTGACACTCGCACAATATACGAACTTACTCTTTAAATAGTCAAATGGTTCCTGAAAACTCCTAAACGTAATAGTCCCGAAGCAAAAACTGGTGCAATCGAGTGTTTGTGTCAGTCGATTAACGGTGTATGGAGTTTTGGTGTGATTGTGCCAGTTGTTGGTGGTATATCAAAACAAGTTAGATCTTATGATTGAAGAAAAACTGGTGTCGTGTATTGTGAAATGTTCTCATTTAGGTAGAAAATGTCAAGCATTTAACATCGTCCGACTATGAAATCAAAAGACAAAAAAAGATAAACTTATAAAAAAAATGTTAATACATCGTTGGCATTAATTGCCAACTCATTCAGAAGTTTGTGTCACATTAATATTCATTCATCCGAACATGCTTTAACATCGACCTTTCGCACGCACTATTTGAAAAGAATTGAATATTGCGGCAACATACTGGTGTGGTATAATGACACATTCATTTGATTGCTGGTTTGGTGTATGGTACTGAGGGACAACTGTAAAATAACACTATTACGCGCTGCTATTATAATAAATATATAAGAGTAAATAATATAAGAAAAATGCCGTGGGTGCTGCTTTTCTTTTTGTTCTATAGATATTTTAATGGTATCTGTTCAGAAGATATCCGTCGTCTGGTCCCTGACGTTAGAACATTTAGCCGGAATACTCGGCTATCCAGGGAATCTCATCCGTTCATTGTCAAATGGCCGGTTGACCGGACGACGCACTATAGAGAAAATTCGTTCTTCAGCCGAACTGCTCGTATGTGGAATAATCTTCCAGCAAGTGTTTTTCCTGCATGTTATGACATTCTCAAGTTCAAAACAAATGTCAACAAACACTACTCCATCTTTCCTCCCTCCAATACCCTTACTTCCAATCGCTAACACAGTGCATTGCATTCATAGGGGGCATCCCCTGAGTGTTAGTCTTCAAAAAAAAAAAAAAAAAAAAAGGCAAGACGTCGCAAGTCGTTTTCTAATGCATTAGTTCGGAAGCACATTCCAGATGTCAGTATTTGGCATGGCAATATTTAGTTTTTTAAATAATTTTTTTTTTTAGAACAAATATCTACTTTTTTAAAGCAAATACTGCATAAATAACCTCATGGAAATTTTCAGAAAACGACTTGGGACGTCTACCCTCTGTATGGCCTTTGCTGTGCATGTCAACAGAGCTACAGGGTTTTTCAACTAGAGGTGTTATTTTCGTATTCAAGAAAAATGGCTTTTTTTGAGATAAATGATCGGATGTTTATTTCATAATAAAGAGGAAGGTATGCCGTTAACATTGAAAAAACAACATCAGCCAAATGGACACCACGACCGCGCTTACAGGACCATATCCTTTTCATGAAATCGTCCATAACCAAATCGCAAAGTGGCAACCCAATGTCCTCGATAGTCTCACGAATGCTATCTTTGAGGTCTTGAATCGACGCTGGGTTGTTAGCGTAGACCTTATATTTCCAGTGGCCCCAAAGGAAGAATCACCTCTTCGAGAGATAACACGGTCCGGGAACTTTTTAGTTTTGCGAACTGTGACTGCAAGATTTTCACCATTTTTGTAGTGAATTTTTATAATGTCATTGCGTTGGTGAAGCGTGTATCGTTCCATTTTTAGTAATGGCGTAGTTTCTACTTGACAGCTAATGATATGCCGCGTGATTCAAAATAACACCTCTTGTTACACCAGAATTATGGTATACCAAAATATCAAAATTTGTTGATGCCGTGCGTCATGGATTTCTGCCTGGTATGATGACAGAAAATGAAAATTATTATTTATTTACATGAAAACATTCTTGCTCATATTAATCCGCTACGGATGAGCATGAAACGATTGTTTTAAAAACGTTCGTTTCTAATAAAAATTTATTTATTTCGATGTCTTCTCGACGAAGTTTTTCAAACGACTCTAACAATAAACATTTTCCAATGACAACTTTTACAAAGAAATGATTTTCTTAAAAACTAAAATAAATCAAAGTAGAAAATACTACAGTAGCTCAGCTACAAGCAAAATATCAACGGAATCAATTTAAAAAAAAAGTTGATGTCGGTTTTGTTGGTCCACATTTTCTCTTTGAATTTTTCAATCTTTTACACCTAAATATATATTCCCGCTTGTTTTCAGATTCACTTTTTTACAAAGAAATATGTACAGTAAAAGCTATACTCGCGGACAGCTCCCGTAGAGGGACAAATTTCACGGCCCAATGCAGTATTTTTAGATCAAATTAATCTCCACTGGGGGGACAAAACCACTGCGAACGTTGATGGTCGCCCACACGAGCTTTCACTGTATACATATCAGCCCATCGGGGCTTTCACTTTTCAAAATTGTAGCGATTTTACGTTTCATTCAATAAAAACATGTCTCCATTAGGACTACATATATATACAACCAGTTTCACGGGATTTATCCGACGGTGCACTCTCAAAACGTATTTTTGACCATTAATCTATAATGGCTAATGTTATATAAATCATATCTAGATATAATTACATTTCGAAGGCAGAATACATTCAAGAGTAAAAGCTTTGGAAATTAGAAAAACAAATTGAGCTCGACATGTTTTCGAGCTTGTAATTGGAATTAGGGCCAACAGATTTGGAATAGCAAGGAAATTATGGAAGATTTAACACTTATAATTTTCCTATTCCGTATTTACTTCCAAAGCATATTCTACCTCGACTATTCTAATTAACATTTAAAATTTGATTTGTAATCACCATTATCGCGAAATAATTTCCACCCGAAATGTGTTCCCTCATCGCACTCGCCAAAAACTTCAAGTAATTTTGACGACTATAACAGTTATAACACTCGTACGATCCATACCAATTTGCAAATTTTATTGACTAAATAGCACTTTCTGAGATTTTCTTATGGCCAAAACCTTTTGCAAAGAAATTCCGAAAAATAGACACAAATTAATGTTTTTGAATGTAGAATTTCTTTATCATAATCGGTAGAGTTAGTGTTTAATCCGACATACGTTTTTAATGATTGGAAAAAAATAATTCGAACTCGTAACGGTAGCATTGATTTCAATGTTTTTTTGGTTATTGTTATATGCAAGTTGTTTAGATTTCATTGTAAATACTCCTAACAAAGTCAAACATGCGATGATATTCGGTTCGGGTAGCAATCGTTTGGCCTCATTTCAATAATCCAACCGTTTTGGCCACACAGCATTTACTTTTGGAAATACGTTTGTTCCAGCTATACATTTCTTTCTACGGGAAAGAGCTATCATGTTTGTTAAAAACGATCGAACGAATTATTTTTATGGAAACCGGTATTAAATACATACTCTATTAACCCTATACATACTGCATTATCAAAACATCCTAAACACCAGTAATTAATAGTAAAACCCTTTAATTGTTGTTAACAGGTTTTTCAAATAAAATCTTCTCCTGATGTTGCCGAAAAGTCAAGAAACATAATGAATAGTTTAGTTTTATTTACATCACCAAACAATCTGATAAAAATTAGACCAAAAAAATCAAAATAAAATGAACAATCGTAAATAAAATTCAAACAGTTATTTTATTTACCCCACTAAATTGTGGACATACTCCATGAGATTTTAATGATCTACACCTCATTTTCATTGAGGTCATGGTTTTCGGTAATGCCAAGGAAAATGTGTAAGTGTTTCAGAGTAAAAAAGTAAAAGTAAAAAAAAAATAAAGAATAATTAAAGTAATCGTATCACATGAGAATCAAATTTAAATTTGTAATCGAGCACTACACCAAGACATTGACTACTTTCAGTAAAACAAACATTTAAACCAGATAATGTAACAGAAATATGTAATGTTTATTTAAATTCACGAGCCTCTCCGGTCATATATATATACTTCTAATGACAAAATAATAAATAAAATTAAATTAAATTTAAAAAATAAAACTTAAAACTAATAATACTAATAAAGAATTGACAAATTATTGCTCCAATAAAACCCATATGTACAAAAGACGATATATATTTATCACTCACATAAGACTACTGACAACTACTAACATTATTCTAAAAAGAGAATACTGACAACTACTAACATTATTCTAAAAAGAGTTTCCAAAAGATAAGCGTGTTGAAACCAAAGGAAAAAATTACAATCCTAATGACAAAAAAAATTCAAATCAAATCTGATTGAATCTATATGACCACATAGTTTCCTCTTCAAGGTATCCACAGTGTAGTTTAATGTCTTGATTGAGGTGGGCAACTTATTGTACAACCTAGCTACTCTGCCATGAAATGAACGACTCAATGCTGGAGTAACATGTCTTCCGAAACTTAAAACATACAAAGGAACTTTAAATGTATAAACCTTGTAAAAGTGTAGAAAATTTATAACATCAATAAAATAAGAAAAGCGAAATCCTACAAATTGTTTAACATAAGGAGAAACATGGTGTCGACAGCTGATATAATATATATAACGCATTACACGATTGAATGTAAGGCGTTACTTCCTTATAATATATCCTTTTATATATCCCAAGGTTGATGATTAAATTGATGCATCGTTTTTACGAAAGCTAGTGTAATTGCCGCAGTGTCAACATCTCGCAACCTTAGAAAAACAATATTCTAACTGACAATTTTTTACAAAATTTCCATATATCATATCCTGCTGATATTATCCCGTTTATGCATGATTATGCATCGCGATGATTATGCATCAGATGTATCATGTAAACACCGCAGTACAAGAAAAAATGGCATTCAGCTCTATTGCGTGTATTTTGCCGTCATGGTTTTCGGAATGCCAAGGAAAATGTGTAAGTGTTTCAGAGTAAAAAATTAATAAAGAATAATTAAAGTAATCATATCACATGAGAATCAAATTTAAATTTGTAATCGAGCACTACACCAAGACATTGACTTCTTTCAGTAAAACAAACATTTAAACCAGATAATGTAACAGAAATATGTAATGTTATATAGATTATAACCAAATGATATTGTCTTAGTTTTATTAATATTAATTGCAAGGCAATTAGCCGTCATCAAATTTTCAATCGTTGTAGTGGTAAAATTTATCTTACTGGAAAATTGCTAAAGTATATAGGAATAAAGCTCCTCCCAGAATGGGTCTTGGTTTATTATAGACAACATACATGTTCCTTATAGGAAATTTGCTCGATAGACATGATCGTAGTAGTAATCAATTTGAAAACAATCAAATGATCGCAACGAAAAGCGACGATTTGGTGAACACCAAGATTCTAACGGGTTTCTTCATATTTTATTTGGACAGTGACAGCCCTTTCCCGGTCAAAGTCTGTATCATATCTCCATCACATCTTCTATAAGTTGTAACTGCTGCAGTTTATATATTGTATTATGTTAATATGATCAGGGTTTGTTTGTTGTTAAATGGAGAAAAATGATGGGTCAGCGAAGATACACTATACACTACCATAGGTCGACGCGTTTCGTCGTTGATTAGGCGACTTATCAATACCTTCCTGCTGTAGTAGTACCGACGTGTTGTTGTACTTATTCTTCGGTCTATACATTATAATCTTCCTAGGAAAAACTAGATCCGAATTTGGTATTATTGAAAAAGAGCAACGAACACGGAGTATAAATGACTCTACCATTTGACAAACTTGTCTGACTCCCAGTACAAGAAATTACTTTCCCACATACGAAGGTTTTGTCTAAGATTTCGAAAGTTATTTAAAGGGCTGACCAATTCATGATATCATAACGGGACCTCTTGACCCAAGTGAGATATGATTCGACTAACTGCCAAATGAACCTAACCCTAACCTGTAATACATTAATCCTCTAACCGGCAATACCACTCAGAGGATGTCTTCCTTAATTGTGTTTAAATTCGTAAAAAATGTTTGTTTGTGCATAACTTGCAAAGAAATAGGTTGCAAGGATTTTCCAGTATTTCTGTTTGTCCGGTTAGACGTATAATATTTTTTATGAACTATTTGTATTATAGAAACCCCTGAAGTTAAAGTAGTCCTACTGTAAACGCTCTTAAATATGTATAAAGATTACGAAATTTTTCCTCGTTAGAGTAGCCCGTTTATATAACGCATTACCCTGCAGCTTAAAAACTTTTAATGGGTCTGCATTCACTTATTTTAACAATTTTTCTTCCACTAGTAACCTGTAATATATCTTTCAATTTATTTTGTTTTCTCTCACGCCTTCCTGAGATTTTGTTTTTTCTTGCCACTTATACGCATATGCGCTTGCCTGTGCAATCGGGTTTATTATTAATATATTTATATAGTTATTTATTTTTACTATACCCTTATCAAGAAGATTACTCTAATTTTGATGCATATTGTAATTTAGCTTTAATAGGCCAATGGGCTTTGAATTACAAGTGTAATAAATGAAATGAAAATAATAATTTAAAGAGTTTTCAATACGCAATAAATTGTGAATATAATTACATTTTATTCATATGTTAAAGCTTGATATAAATAAATTGAAATTGAAAATTAGCCTTATATAGTATTTAAATCAGACGTAAATATCTATAAGTGAAATATAATAATACATATAAAAAGATAAAATAAAAATGTAATACATATATAGAAATATAAATTAACTTGAAATGTTACACATTTATATTTGCACATAAGTTATTAACGATTTATACACATATTTTGTAAAAAGGAGCTATGTAGTTAATTCTCCATTGTGATGGCACTAGTAAATTAATATTAATGATACGTATGTATGTAACATATAAATATATATATAATATGCATATATTGTGACGTCACTAAATGTCCTTATACATATCCTTTGTACGATCTTCCAGATCCCATCATGCCATTTAGTCAGCAATACTCATATGCGTGTTTACATTCATAGATATATAAATTATGTACATTATTGAAATTTTCGCATTTCAGTTTTGGATGTAGGTTATGTAGCGATGTAGTACATTTTCGATAATGTGTGGTATTTGCCCAGTGGCTATTGGTTTATTATGAAATAATGTGCTTTATATGAATTCTTTAAAAGTGGTTATTACTGTGCCCTATTTGAATTTCTTCAGAAATCATACACAATTTCTTGTTTTTAAAAGAGAATAATACATATTTATAAATTTTTACAGGTTGTTTCTGGTTACAAAAAAGGTAAATTTTTTTCGAATTTACTTATTAGCAAAGTTGTATTATTTTTGTTATTTTTAATGTTTACTTTGTTCTATTTTCTTTTTAAAAAGTAGAATTTTCGTAACACTGGAACCTCTCTTCGATCTTCACATGGTTATTGGTGTATATATGTATATCGCTTACCACTATAGTTGGCCTGGGTATGGTCTACTTCGATAACCTTGTAGTTTGGCATCTTTTTGTGGGCCGCAATTGTAAGATTGCTTGTAATTTTTATTAGCAGCCATTGGTTGGTCTACTGCGGCGGGCGTACTGTAACCCCAACCATTCCACGCGGGTGGTGGGCCACCATACACAGGTTGTTCCTGGGAATATGGTACACATGGAGGTAATCCCCATCCACTATAACCGGGAGAAGTGGAAATCCATATGGAAGATGGTGAGTTCCTGGTGTATATGCACCTTGTAAAGGAGCATCCATTTTATTTGGTGATGCGTCTTTTTTACTGATTTCTTGAAGCTTTTCCAACATTTTATTTGTTTCAGGCGTGTAAGTTGATTTCTTCTTTTCATTACAAATTATCATTAAATAACCCAATTTTTTTTTGGGATGTGTCTTGAATGGTAACTTTCTGAAACGATCTGAAACACATCGTAAAATGAAAACTGTACAATAAACTTGTTATGGGCAAATTGAAACCGAAGAAATAAAGAAACCGTTTTCATTACAAATTATCATTAACTTAAGGTTAACTCTTCTTTGCAAAGACCTTGACTGAAACGATTCACCCACACATCGTAAACTGAAAAGTGTACAAAAAACTTGCTATGGGCAAATTGAAACCGAAGAAATAAAGAAATTGGACTTAATAATTAAATGTAGACAACTTACGTGCAGCTTTATCAGCAGAGTCGTAATCTTCATATTCGACATAACCAAATCCACGTTTTCGACCAGTATTTTTGTCTACCAAAATTCGTATTCCTAAAATATTGCCAAATTGTTCAAAATGCTCCAATCTCGAGATTCGGGATTTACAGAAATAACGAAAATTTCAATTCTCAGGAATTCTCGAAATATCGGAAAAATTTAAAAAAAAAGTGTTAAAAAATTTAAAATATTACTATTTCAATAACTTAAAAAAAAAGCAAAACAAAAATAATTCAAAATTATTCTTATTAAATTAGGGGAAAAAAGTGATTGAATTTCAATTCTCGAGATTCGGTATGGAAACATCTGGAAAATTTCTCGAGAATTCCCGAAGCCCAACTCTAATCGTAATCAATTATAACTTAGAATTTCTTCAATAGAGGATTACTGATTACTAATCGTAATCTAAATTAAACAGCTATTAGAGCACTAAATATTTCCTTTAACATTTCGTTTATAGTCTACTTTATCAATATACTTACATTCCGTCAATAATATGAGGTCTGACTGTCTGAGCCCTGTCTACACTTGCTGGATCTTTGAAGGTTATGAACCCTCATTTCAATGCGGTCAGCTAATTCTCCAAATTGACCATAGAATACACGCAATGACTCTTCCGTTGTAGTTGTTGATAAACCTCCCAGGAATAGTTTACGTTGGTTATCTCCGGTATTGGCAATCTATAATAAACAAAAAAATAAATTTCAAATTCGAACCAATGTTGTATAAATTTAATTGTAAGGATGACAATCGCAAATGGAGATTCTAAGCGATTCTGTTTACGATATTTTTCGTTGTTCGAAAGAAATTTCCCAACTTAAATTCAATGTGAAAGTCAGCGCGTCAAATTTTTACCATCGAGCAAGTGTGAGTTGTAAGTATTTAATGGTTTTGCTACGTATGCATGTTCTATACAAACGTTCATTTAGTTATCAAAAATGTCTGCATAATAAATATAACATAAAATCTGAATAATTCGGGGAAATTTAAACAAATGTGAGTTTGATACTAGATGTTTACACTCCCTAGCTGGCGGGGAATGTTAAAATATCTAAAATTACAAGAAACTTCACACACAACAGTCACAGCACACACATGCCATTGAAATAGTTTCAGTATAATTTTACTTTAGAGTTTTATCTTAGTTTTTAGTTATTTTAATAAAATTGCTTTAAATAGTTTTTTGAAAATGTGTCCTTCCATTAAATAAATATTTAGCTTCATACATTTGCTAAAGTGATATAAGTATTACCTTGAAACTTCAAAGTAGAAAAGGATTAAATTCCTAAACTCTTTAATTCTTGAAGACAAATGTACACATTAAATATTATAAGAAATATAATAAAATTGAATTGAATGCGTGTTTGATTTGAAATTGAGTTGTCATATTGACTGGCTCTTTAAATTTATAATACATACCTCCTTGTCAAGTTGGCTTTGTTTTTTTAGAAATATCTTTAAGAACCATATTCGACTTTAATATTTTAAAATAAGCATGAATTTTTATTGTTAAACTGATGCTACAGAAACTATTCGTATTAGTAATGACTTTTTATGACTGTAGAATACATACAATTAAGACTTCTGTATACCAACAAACGCCGCATTATTTCGGTAAGGGATGGTTAGTATGAATTACACAAACATTTCAAAGAAAGATTTATGCGATTTTACACTACATGATTACGACATAAACGATGATATGCTGCGTTTCGTTCAAACTTGATTTATTTGACATTATGAGCCAAAATTAAGTGGCCATATAACTAAATATTAAATAATCTTTACACATTGTAATGCATTGAACAATTTATGATTAATTTTTTTAACGAAATTCACTTTGTGACATCAAAAATAAAATCGGACATAAACAAAAAAAATATATTTTTAATTAATCCTTTTTATACCATTTATCACATGACGGATTGTATTTGCAACATATGCAAATATATATATACTAGCTGACCCGGTCCGCGTTGCTGGCCCTAAGCAAACATTAGTGTTGTATTACACATAGTAATAATATATTATTAGAACGCCAAACAAAATCTTACCCAAATTCTGTATTTAGTAAAGCATTAACTACATAATGTTTTCTAAAGAAAAAAATGATTGAAACAAGAGTAGAGATATGTCGTGAAGTTTCGTTTATTATCAGTCGAATTTTAAGTGAAGCGGAGCTGATCGGGCTTTGCATTAAATTCAAAGAAACTATTATCTCTAAATTATAAACAAATAATTAATCAGGAGGAGGTGAGGTGGAACAAAACCAAACAAAAGTGAATGTAACTTTCATGACCACAATTTAAGTGGTCCATGTGACATGTTTTGTCTAGTGTACAAATTGATAGGGTACCATTTTCTCCCGACAAAACAGTCTTTTTTGATCAGAAAATGAGATCATAAACGACTCGAATGTGATCAAAAACTTCACAAAATGCTGACTGGGATGTTACAACAAGCGGGAAAGATTGAATAAATGAATAAAATAAACGTATGGCGCTAAAACATGGATACATAGAACTATCATCAGAATACAGTGATTGAGGTCAAATGGACTAAAATGTTTTTTTGGCCTCCTAAAGGCCAATAGATGTCTGCAGAATGTGAACAATGTTGCCAAAACATATTTAAAGTAACATTTTGGGAGGAAGAATTTAAAAGGGTAATATTTAGTGACGAGAAATGGTTAAATTTACATGAACCTGATGGTCTCCATAAATATTGAAGAGATTAAAACTATCCCCGAATATCGTGCTACTAACGAAACCTGGGTGGTGGGTCACCTATGGCATGGGAGGCATGTGGTCCCATATGTTGACTTGTTTTAGAATAATTTTTACAATACAACTCAACGATGCATGTCGCTCTGCACACAAATGAATTGTATATACCATCTAATATACCGTTACTGGAGTGACCAGCAATATATTCAGACCTCCGGGGGATGTCTTCGCTATTTTCAAAGTTCCAGTTGTGCATGTCACAGAAAGAACCAAATATTGGAATATTGGCGGAATGGGAAAAATGTATATGGCTACTATATAATGGCTGGTGGGTTCTATGGCGTTCTGGGCATTAAGAGTGATGCTCGTTGGGCTAGCCATATTTTCGAAGTGTTGTAGTGTTTAGGAAAATAACTCTTAGATGGCCGGTTTATCGGACAAGGCACTATAGAGAAAATTCTTTCTACAGCCGAACTGTTTGTATTTGGAATACTCTTGTTCGACTACACTACAAAGATAAGTATTAAATATCTTAATTTTCAAATAAATGCGACCAGATATCGTCGGTGTGCTGCAACAAGATCTCAAGTTTCGAAGTGTTCTAGTGTTTAGGAAAATAACTCTCAGATGGCCGGTTTATCGGACAAGGCACAATAGAAAAAATTCGTTCTACAGCCGAACTGTTTGTATTTGGAATAATCTTGTTCGACTACACTACAAAGATAAGTATTAAATATCTTAATTTTCAAATAAATTCGACCAGATATCGTCGGTGTGCTGCAATAAGATCTCAAGTCCAAATTTTTGTGAAATGGACTTAATGATGCCTTATTAAGAAATCCCTTTGGTATTTAAAGTTGTTTTGTAGTTATTGTATCAAAAAATATTCATTCTATGTTCAAAAAACCCGAATGTGGGGAGCAAAAAGACCCAAGAACACTATTTTGAAAAATACAATGTGTCGCGACTTTTTTATTGAAAGATATGTAAGTATATCAAATGAAAATATAGGTCCTTTTCGTCCTTTTCATGTCAATCAAGTGTCAACCGAAAAAGGCAAAGAAATCCTGAATGAAGATTATCTGACCCATTTAAAGAGAAAAGACGAATGTTCAGCTGCAAAATCCTTGGACTAAAAAGAACCATCAAGATGTCTATTATCATGACATACATATTCGACTTAAATATGCTGTGAGTTTTACATGATTATCTCAGTGAAGACCTGAACCATGGTACGCTACCGGTCAAGGTCTGTTTCATGCGACAACAAACGCCATTTTAGGATAAGTAAGATCTGACCATCAAACTCATTCCGCCAGTACCAATTCGAAGTATTATATGTATGGTATCAAAAGGTCCGCCTTGTTAACGGTTGAGGACCATATTACACCTCTGCCGATCCATTTGGTCTCGGCACCCGGTTGCAATGCAACACCACAAGGACCGAAGCTCTTCCTGCAATATCGTTGGAACTACAGGAACTACGCTTCTCCCTGCTAATCAAACTGGAACAAGCTTTGCTCTTGACCACCCGCGTTACCAAATATCGACCAGTCTCTGATCAGGCCTCGCAAATCTTCTTAATATACTCATAGTTTCAGCCCCATACGGTCGGAGGACTGTAACAGTCGACTTAAAATCTGGGTTACAAATTACATAATTAGATGCAAGTCCAATGTACTACGCCCGAAAGTAAGTGCTTTCTGCTATTGTTGGACAAAAATTGATGGAAAAAGAGGAATTAATGAAATTGGTTCGTGTTCCAGTAAATACGTTTCTAGACTGGCTAAATATACTCAGGATTGCACGGCTCAAGAGACTTAAAAGCAAAGAGACTTACAAATGCTCATTTTCGGGATTAATCAAAGTTATCGGAGGTTATAAAAAAACAAGTCAAATGAAATTAAAATGTTTTAGGTACCAAAGGATTAAGGTGTGATGGAGTACAAATACGACCGCCTATAACCTATAAAGCGCCTTGGAGACGATCAAATAATTCCATCAATCGGTTGTGTGTGTGCCTCTAATCGGGTTTCGTCGGCTACACGTACACGACGTCGGCAATGATTGACATAAAAAACAAAATTTTTTGATATTTTCGTTGATGGTCTCCAGTTACGCTTGTCAAGCATGACTCATTTAGTAGTAAAAAATTGTGCGAGATGGACAAGTGCGCGGGTGAAAAAAAATGCATTCATTAGCGGAGTGCAGCAAAAGTAGGATGAAAGTTTCAATCGAACACAACGAAGTCAAACACAAAGTGATGATTGCCGTATTTTGTGGTGCGTTTGCGGGCAAAACACGAAGGCACACACTAATACATATGCATGCGATTGATGGAATTATTTGATCGTCTCCAAGGCGCTTAAAGAAATACCTGTTTTTGGCAATGATCGGCCCATACATTTAAAAGAACTTTACATCAATAATGTGAAAAGGAAAAAAAAAATGTGCTTAATCTTTGCATGTCAGGAGCCATCCCGAATGAGTCTCAGCATAAGTGCATAAGCTTGAAAACAAATAAAATTACAAGAAATAACCCGATATAAAAGATGATTTAAAAACAGATCCAGATTAATAAAATGAATATAAAAATTACAAACGAAACATTTTGATAAAAAGAAACCCAGTTTTTACTAAATGCAAAAAGATCCAAGATTTATTTACTTACTTATTACCCTTAAAATTCCATGAAGGAACATACGGGGAACTTCTCTCGAATCAGTGAGTGGTTTTGAACCTGGTTTTACTTGTGTGAAAGTCGCACACACTACCTACCACACCACGGCCAACCAAGATGCATTTTACTTGTGTAAAAAAAGTTGAATAAACGAAATTGAATTAAATTTGTTCGATTCATCTTATTTATAAGCGCTTTCACTATCAGATTTTAATACCAATTTACAAATCGAAACTACTTAATGATTTTTCCAGCGGCAGTAAACTTTAAATCGTTAATAACTCAGAAACACAATTATATGACTTCATATGTTTGTGCTACACATATCGACGATATTACAAATGTGAAAAAAGTTCTTACAATAACGAGGTTTGATGTAGTTGGTTCATATGGACTATAATAAAAGCATGGTATTTAAATGTGACTATATTTATATTATTTAATGCCAATATCATAAAAATCACGACCATTTCCAAATGATACCCCATATGATGACAGCATCACAATATAAAATGTAGGACAAATAACATAAAGAAAACTCATTAAAACATCATGTTAATTACATTTATTGAATACATAATATAATAACACCATATATACGGAATTATTTTAATAGTGAATATAACTACATACTCGGTTTCGTTGTATTCAAAATGATTCGAATGATTAGAAATAGGATGTGGAATATATATGTCTATAGCGCCACAACCCCATTGTTGTTGTTCTATCGTTTTTTATCTTATAACTTCTACAATAATTAAGTTCGCAGTTTTCGGAATCTGTTTTCAAATGTAAGTGAAAAAAATGTCTAGTTAAAAGCATTAACTAGAGTGAAATGTTTTGCAGCGAATTTCTAATAATTAAAATATAATTTCTTTTGTTTCAAACTGTCATTAAAATAACAAAACCGTTCTTAATATAATAATACTTTACGACTTTGGTCCGCCATTGTTGTGCATATCCTAATCGAACTTTCATTTATTGAGCGAATTAAATTTATTATAATATATTTATAAATACTACTGAGGAAGATTTATACATAGAAAATAATAGCTTTCATAAAGTAAACGAAAAATAAAAGTAATATTCAAGAAATTGGAAAATTCATGAGTTGTCGTAGACAAGTGGTTGTACGATATATAAAAGTACGTCGACAGCAATCCGATCATGAATACCCTATGTATTTAAAGTGTGGCGCAGAAGTTTACGCAGAACAAAATAGCATAATAAAAACGAAAAATAATTATATCGAAAATATAGTAGCTAAATCAGAAAGTTCCGAACCACATTACGTTAGACTAAATTTAGGAATTTTTGAAGTTTACAATCAGTACTCACCAGTTATATTGCAGAGATATCCCGATACGCTTAGGCTTTGTATGGGTTGTTACGATAATTTTGCAGTTTTCCATCTTTTTGAGGTCCACCATTGTACGATTGGTGATAATTGTCATTAGAAGTGGATGGTACTGATGCAGGAGTTGCCAATGCCGGAGGTGCTCCTGCTGGAGTTACGCCGTACCCCCAAGCATTCCATGGTGGATGTGCCCCATACGAAGGCGGCTGTTGGGAATATGGTACGGGAGGTGCACCCCAACCTCCATAGGCTGAAACTGGTGGGAAACCATAGTGTGGTGGATAAGTGACTGGAGGATAAGCATATGGTGCAGCTTGAGGTGGTCCTACTGTAGAGGGTGCATCACTTTGGTTTTTGTTGGCCATTTTTTTTGCTTGTTCTTCTTTATAATTCGATTTTTTTACATCAACTATGAGATATTTTATTGTATGATTTCTATGTACTGCAATTAAGAAAGGAGAATTAGTAAACCAATGTAAATGAAATAGAAATCACATATAATAACTATTGTGAAACTGCTTATAAGGAATAATAAAAAAATGTAGTACACAATTTTTTGACAGTCGTTATTAATAAAAAAAATATAAACATATTTGTATCTGAATATAAATGATAAAAACACATTTCTTATAACACTAATGGAGATATTTGAAATTGTGTTCCATTGTGCTTGGAGCATATGATTGGATTGTATTTAATGAAACAAAAAATTACTTCGCTTATTGCTGTTTGTTTAATTCGACAACGTATTTCGTGTCTGTTGTATATCCTTGGACTAAAAACCAACATTACATTGACATGATTCGATTTGATAATAGTAATTATATAAAACTATCATTCAATATACGTGAGGGTTTGATGGTTAAACGGGACATTAATAGAAATTCTTGATATTAAAACTCCGATGGCAAAACGCCACGAATGATTTTATATACCATCATGGTATTCATCATTGTTCGCCTACTTTTTAATGTCGGCAATTTAATAAGGTTCAACCTACTGTTATAAGACGTAAGGTCATAACCGGAATCCCAGTGAAGATTTCTCAAGCAAAAAAGTAAAAATGGTTTCTGTACAGACACAATTTTATTAACTTAGGGGATCCCATACAACCCAGCCATATTCCAAAATTGGACTGACAGGTGAAATAAACAAAAGATTCGTTGTATAAGGGTCAGTGAATTCTTTGGCTTTATTTACTATAGTAATGACGTGGTTATTGAAATTTAACTTTATGACCATCATAAAACCAAGGTCGATAAAGGAATCGACAGAAATCAGCTCTGTGCCGCATAAGTTAAACTTAACATGTAACATTTTAGATCTAGAGAAACACATATGTTTACACTATTTTAAATTCAGTTCCATACAATTAAAATCACACCAGGCACTAAATCGGTCCAAGTCATCTTGCAGCTTGTGACAGTCAGCAATGCTTGAGTATGATAAAAAGATTTTCACATCATCAGCGAACATAAGTAATCGAGGGTTAATAATGGAGTTGGGCAAGTCATTAATGAATAATAAAAATAGTGCCGGTCCAAGTTGATTACCCTGCGGAACACCAGAGGTTATATGAATTGGTCTAGAAAAACAGTTCTCAAATGATACTACTTGCTCCCTGCCAACAAGTAAGGAGGAAATCCAGTTTAGAAAATTATGATTAAAACCAATTAAGTTTAACTTAAATAGTAAGAGCTTGTATATATATCGGTATATATAACATCAGTTTGTTTGCGACAAACAAATCCCTTTATAACTTCACAGGAAAACTGTAGTAGATTAGTTATAGTAAAATGGCCCTTGCGAAATCCGTGAAATCGTGTGAATTGCACTTAATTTAGCAATCCCTCTATAGTTTGAGACATCCAAAAGACTACCAGATTTATGAAATGGTGTCAAGTAGGACCTTTTCCATACATCAGGAAAGTAACCCAATCGTAAAGAAAAATTAAATAATAGTGCCAACGGCAATGATGCTGAGACCCAAATATGTATCCACTTTAGTCCACTTTTTGCCGAAATGTATTTTTTTTAAGAACGCAAGATAAGTTCAAAATCCATCGTTACAAAAAGTAAAAAAAAATAGCTTTGTTGTATTTAACAGCTAAATAGTAAAAACGCTAAGTCCATATGCCATACATAAAACTAGCAAAAACGTTCTAGTCCAGTCATTTTATATAAACCATTCAATTCGAATTTTTTTTGGTGAAAAATTACTTATATTGATACAGAACGAAGAAGGACTAGATAGACAAAAATCGGAGGTTAAATCTGTGGTAAGTTATAAATTAATTCTAAGGATAGCGAAAATAAATTATTTTTAGAATTTCGGCTTCTGTACCAACTTGTTTCGAAAATGTGGCTCGTTGGCATCAGTAACTCAAAATCCGTCAGAACTCAAAAATGTACCCTTACTTTATTTCACTCGTTTGTATTAGGTCTGTTTTCTAAAGCTGGACAAAGACCATACAGAGGGCAGACGTCGCAAGTCGTTTGTTGAACATTTCCAAGAGCGTATTTAAAAAGTATTTGTTTTAAAAAAGTAACTATTTTAAAAGTAACCTAAAATGTTACTATATTGCATTTAAAGTTTTAAAAAAATAGGTGGTTAATTATTTACAGAAAGTATTCGTGATATGTATTTCAACAATAGCATTAAATATTTTGTGTGATTTGAAGAAATAGGCGCAGTACCGAAATTAGAAGTGGTCACTATATGTAGCAGAAATTAAACTAGCAGAAAGCTAAAATTCCATTATCCACTTCAAAACCCATTCAAATTAAATAGCGTCACCGAAACCGCTAAAAAAAATTGAAAATACCGTTATCCATTATCCATAACATTTCCCGTATCTCATTTTTAACGGTATTATTTTACTATATTCTTGTTTTTTTTTTAAATGCTACACGTATATTTTCAGATAACACGTAAGAAAACTTGCAAAAAATTCCCACTGATTCTTTATGGGAGTATAGAATTGTTGTTGTCAGAGTCGTGTTCATTTTGATTCTTTATGGGAGTATAGAATTGTTGTTGTCAGAGTCGTGTTCATTTTCCACACCCGTTATCGGTCGGAATCTTTGTTAATATGAACGCCTGTCGATCAGTGTTACCGTTGTCATTAGCGGTTTTTTAAAACATTTTTTCATAGTAACCTTTAAACAATAAACTGAAACTTTGGGCTGAAAAAAATGTATTTTGATAAACTCAACAAAAATTTAAGAGACTTGGATTACGCAGATGATATTATGCTGCTCTCAGACAGTATTGTAGATATGCAGAGGTTTTGAAATAATATAGATCGCGAATCCAAAAAAATCAGGCTGAAGACTAACATAGCCAAAAACAAGTCAATGCGGATGAACACGACTAACAATTCTCAATTCATAGGACACATGCCGCCTTATGTTGGAATCCACGAGTCCTTGGTAGGACCACATGGAGGAGGGCTTGGTTTGGTTAGGAAGGGTGGTACATCCTAAGATGCACCTCCACTCGGAGACCCATAGGGTCCATTGTGAATCCCTTCTATATATAGCTGGAAGTATAGAAAATATATAGAAAAGAGAAATGTGTGAGAGACCCTGGTGTAATGTTTATGGAAGTAGGCAGTCTTTTTAGTCCAATGAGTACCCGCATCCCCCGTCGTTCAACCATATAATACCCCTTATATAACTAATAATGTTTTCAACACCTGTCTTCGAAATGTCCCCTAGTTCAGCAAAAAATCTATACCCTAGACATTTTTGTCTATGGCGTTGCAAACTTGGACAATGACAAAGGATATGTTCTATTGTCTCCAATTCGTCCTCATCCTCGCCAATCCTGCAGAAGTCTGGAGATCTACTGTCCCATCTGCTGGTCATAGCCCTAACTGAGCAGTGACCTGTGATGACTCCTGAGACTTCCAGTCCCATCCGTACATTTGTTCTGGCTATATCTACCCTAGTCTAAAAGACCTTCGATATATTACAACCCACTATCGTTTCCCAATTGGAAATTATTCTGGTTAGGATATGATTCTCCCGTTTTTTGAAAAAGTGGCTGATTGGCGGTTTAACCGATCTATCCGCTTCTTCAATATGCGAAGCTGAGACCATTCGAGCCAGCTCATCCGCGATTTCATTCCCTTCAATGTCACAGTGACCTGGCATAAGCCTACGTTGTAGTCCCTTAGGAGTAGGCTTAGCACCTGCCTACATTCGTTAACTACCCTAGACGAAACCTGATGGTTTGTTATGGCCTTCAGTGCTGCCTGACTGTCAACGTAGAAAGTAATGTTGTCTCCTTTCGGTATTATGCTACCGGAAATTTCCTCCGCAACTCGCAATACCGCTAAAATTTCTGCTTGGAAGACATTACTTTCATCCGGTAGTCGGAATGATTTCCTAATGTCCGCCTTTTCTATGTAGACACCAGCTCCCGTGCCTATTTCCATTTTGGACCAGTCGGTGAAGACCGCCCAACCCTCGTGTAAGTTGCGAATTCCTACCCATGAATCCCTTTCAAGAGGAGGACAATTGCAACAGAAACTGGGAAATTTGTCGACTAGCTACGGTACATAGCATAGGATATTTTCGCAGTTTCAAACCATTTTAAAACTGAGTATGACTAATAAAGTTAGATAGATTATATTAGCAGGATTAATCGCCACCGCTTCCGATTTAGCTATTTTTATTATTCACGATCTTTGGCAACGTCTCTCAAATATGTACTTAACTGTAAAAAGTAGCGTAATGTATTTACAATAAAACTGCGATATATGTACTTAGTATTCACGAAGTAATCTACAAACAACCTTAGAACAAATCAGAACAAAAATATTCTAAGAAGAACTTCAATAAAAGTTTACCCACGTTTTATTTATATAATATACTATATACTTACTGACAGCTTTATCGGCCGAATCGTAATCATCAAATTCAACATATGCAAATCCTCTTTTGCGACCCGTATTCTTGTCAACTAAAACTTTTACATTTATCACGCTGCCAAATTGTTGGAAATATTCTCTGAGCGCATCCTCATTGTGGACATCCTTGAGCCCACCCACAAAAACTTTCCGGCCAGAAGTACTCGCGCTAGATTGTGTTGTATTAGTACGTGCTAAAACACGTTTTGAATCAACTGATCTGAAAGAAAAAATTTTACTCAGCAAATATAACGTTAAAACAAGTTAATAAAAAGAGTCCGTGCAATTGGTGCTGCTGGTGAACGCGGAAAAAACAAAGGTAATGGGTTCCAATACGTACCGACAACATTCATTTTGAAATAAAGACATATTTTAGAACAAAAATCGTACTCTCCGACATGCTACTTTATGCCCATTGCAAGGCCTGATTGAGACAAGAGTTTATTATATTTTCCAGAACAAGACTGCAAAACCCACTTAGTTTCTGTTGAGAAGTCATTAACATACATACAAGAAATCCCCTAAGAATAAGCAAAAATCCATCAGAATTTAAATTACTGAAGTATCTCAAACAATGCCTTCTTCTTTCTCTACGGCTGAATTGCGATATTTACACAAAATTCTTCATTTGTCACGACTGCAATCATTTTGATATTTACTTATGACAAGCCCCTTAAAGGGTCGTGCACTTTGTTTTTGCATATTGCAAGTTTTCGCGGCGGAGTCAGATCGATTGAACTAACTGTACCAGTACAGTAATCAAGTTTAATGTAACACACGTGTAAGTGCAATAATATATAATTCAACGGTTTTTTTTGTACGACATCCTCGTTAATACCCTGGCTGTTTGTAAGCAGAATCTTAGCCAAACATTCGAGCCATGGTCGTCTAAAATAAGGTCAATTGAAGCAGTGTAGGCTTATTTCATAGAACTAGGGATACGTTGGAAAATTGTAAAAGGAGGAATTACTTAAACTCCATGTTAAATTTCATATTCCAACTCACGCCTATGCTCGGGCACCTACTTTACAAGTAATGGCTGAAAGTAATTACATGTAATTTATAGAAAAAGGGTCCAAACTCAAGATATGGCTTATATGAAGGAGCGTATTTGTTGTTAGAACATTAAAGCCAAGAACGTTAGCTTTAATATGGTACCTCATTTCCAACGATACACATTTTGTCCCCATCGGACGTAAAACACAGGCGTAATGCGAATTTGGGGGCTTTTAACTCGGAATCTTTGGATTTGGGAATTTTTTTTAATCTTCTTAGAATCACGATTGTACTCCGTATTGAAAATTTGAGACAAATCGGAGCAATGTCTGTAAAGTAAATTTAAGCCTTATTTTTATGTAGTACTTACCTTCCATCAATAACGTGCGGCAGCGCCGCCTGAGCCCTATCTACACAAGATGCATCCTGGTAGGTGACGAATCCAAAACCTCTAGATCGGCTTGTTGCAAGATCTCGCATTATGACGACGTCAAGAATTTCACCAAATTGTCTGTAAAAACTTCGTAATGAATCTTCAGTCATATTGGGTGGTAAACCACCCAAAAACATTTTCCGATCATTAGGTTGCTATACAAAAATATTTAAACGCATGCAAATTAATGTCTACAGCTCAAAACAATATTTTTAAACACTTCTCACTTACCTCTTTTGTTGCAGTAGTATTTTCTACCATTTTATTAATTAAACAAAACGAAAAACCCACTACAATTGAATACAGACTATAATTTAAGACTGAAAAGCAGAGTTGGTATTTTGGAAACTTTAATTTGTGCCGCAACACAAATTGAATGTGCGCAAATAGGGTCAATAGTGCCAACAGTGTCCGTATACATCCCTTGCGTAGTTGCCTGAGAAATGGAACGGAATCCGTGTGCGTTGCCACTGAATAAACTGGCAACTTTATTCTTTATTTAACTTTTCGAATTTCTCCATTACCCAGGCATTAGACAGGGCAGTAATTGTTCGAAAAACTCAACACACTCACACTTTTTTACCAATACACACACATTTTTGCTACTGTCCGGCCGACTGGCAACGAAAATTCAATGGCAGTAAAATTTTGGCACATGCAGCAGAAACGAATATTAGAGTTCCCCAACATATTTTTTGTGTCAATTTATGGGATAATTTTATTGTGTAATTATGTTTTGACCGTTTTGTCGTAATAAAAACAGTTATATTTTGTGAATTATTATCAACGAAGTATTTTTCAGACTTGTTTGAAGAACAAAAAACAAAATTTAGACGCATTTATGAAAACAAATTTGCTTGTCCATACTTTTCCCCAAATGCTTTGACAATTTGTGGTGTGGGGTAACATTGTGTTTTTGTTTGCTGCTGCGGACGGTAACAACAACAAGAGAAGTTACTCTTGTGACGACGTTTTTGAAATGATTTTTCAGATGATTTTCGATATTTGTTTTTTGTTTCGAAGAGTATATGTGTGCTCAACTGGCAACAAATTAGATGTAGGTGTAATGGCAGGGTTATGAATTCTGACACTAAATGTATATCATGTTTAGACAAAATATTTAAACAATATTCAGATAGTTCGGTGTTTTTTTTGTATCATTTTAGCGGGTTTGGGTACATATCGTTGTTTTTGAACCAATTTCTCATATTCAATTCATGCCTTATATAATATAACAGAAAATATATAAATTCTATATAATAAATGTTACTTAATTCGTGAGAGTTGTGATAAGTGCCAAAAAAGATTTAAGTGGTTTCGTAGAAACGCAAAAATTAAAGATTGCCCGGCAAAACTTCAATTTATGGGGGACAAGCCAAAAAAATAAAAAAAAATGCAGTTCCCTTCAAAATTACTCCAAAATTATAAAGCAAATTGTGGCTGGGGATAGTGGGGGGCGTGGCATCGCCCCACTTATTTCGACAATATTGTACTCAAATGAATCGCGTCCGCGCGCGATTTTTTTTATATTGAGTCGTTTTTATGCTTTTTCCTGGATTTGTCGAAGCCACGCCCAACATGAGCCGCCAAAAATTACATTTTTGAACTTGTGAGAACAATTCTATTAAATTAAATTCATATATAACTTTACTGTTAAAATGTTGTTAGGTCTGATACATTTTTAACAGAACATGCAAATTCGAATACATATCAATCAATATTTGAATTAAACATTTTTTTCTGGGGTATTGTATACAAATATACAATCTATAAGCCCTCTCGAAAAAAGGGCAATCCAAATGCTGAATGTATAAGTTGTGCAAAAACCTCTGATACTGCAAATACACTATTCCGGAACCAACAACGGAAGACGGGCGGACCTAGCAATATTGTAGTGGAGCATGCTGATATAAAGGGTGTTTTTTATTGGGGTATAGAAGTTTAAGTTGGCATCACTTTTTTAACTGGCGGCCATTTTGTCAGCTGTCAAGTGATTAATATTTAGTTTGGTTTGCCATTTCATCATGAACAGGTTGACAAAAGAACAACGCTTGCAAATCGTGCAAATTTATTTCGAAAGTAATGGTTCAGTTCGCGAAGTTCACCGCAAGCTCCGTCCATTTTATGCCATTACATCCACAAAAACTGACTGTTTGGTGTGCTCTATGGGCTGGTGGAGTCATTGGGCCATACTTCTTCCGAAATAATGCTGGAGAGTCAGTTACCGTTAATGGAGACCGGTATAGAGCCATGATAACCGACTATTTTGTTCCCGAATTGGATGGCATGAATGTGGATGAGTTGTGGTTCCATCAAGTGGTTGAAAATTGGACCTGTAGAATTGGCTTTATTCGAGCCAGCCGCGGCGGCCACATGCCCGAAATCATATTTAAACATTAATGGCATAAAATTATCCTTCCAATAAAGCCAAATTGATGGACATTAAAACGATTTTCTTGTGTTTTATTTCAATTCGAAGTTCTATACCTCAATAAAAAACACCTTTTAGTTCTGGAATCAATTGATGTTTTTCTGTGATTCATTTGGACAGTCTGTTGGGCATATCGACTGAAATAGTTTGGTGCTGATAACCACATTGGCCAAGAAACTTTAAGGTCGTGGACAATTTCACATCCGCAGTTACCACCGATGAACGCTTTGGAATAGGCAATTCATCTTGTACAGGGTTCTCCAACAAGAGGTATTATTTTGAACCTCTGCGTTCTTTGACATTTGACACACACATCCACAACGCATTGAAATTATTAAAATTCACTACAAAAATGGTGAAAATCTTGCAGTCACAGTTCGCAAAACTAAAAAGTTTCCGGACCGTGTTATCTCTCGAATCTCCCAATTGGCCACCGAGATCTTGTGATTTAGCACCTTGTGACTTCTTCCTTTGGGGCCACGTGAAAGATAAAGTATAGGCCAAGAGTTCAGCGTCGATTCAAGACCTCAAAGATAGGATATGGTCCTGTAAGCGTGGTCATGGTGGACATTTGGCTGGTGTTGTTTTTCAATATTAACTTTAACCCTTATTATGAAATAAACATCCGAAAATTAATTCCAAATTACTTTATCTTTCAAAACATTAAGCACTGTTTTCATAAAAATTTAATACATATTTGTTAAGAAAAATCTAAGAAAATACAAAACCATTAACTTTTTGTTCCTCTACATTAACTTTACTTGGAATTTTAGTTGTGATCCTAAAATAATGTAATGGCCAAATTAAGTTTAAAATCTCGTAACAAGTCTCCAGATTACTAAACATTTTGATTTATGTGTCACTTTTTGCCACGGGTTAATTAATCTGAAATTTTCTAACTCAATATTCTTGTTTTAAAATGTAATTTTTTGTAAACCTGAATGAATTCTACTAATGCGCATTTTCTCGCTTGTACATTTTTGAACTTTGGTGTTTTAAAAATAATTGGTGTTTACCACAGCTGTGACTAGTACCCGTTCGATACTGCAAAAGCGCTGAAAGAGAAATATCCGTGGTACATTTCTTAGAAACAAGAATATCAGCATCGAAATAAAGCGAAGGATCCGAAAATTGGGAAAATATTTAATTTTTTTGAGATTTATTTCATGGCGCTAATGTTTTTCGGTCTAAACAATTCAATAAAAAATTAAATAACACTGCAACACACGCTTATTTTACCTGTTTATGGCGACGAAACATGGAAACTTGCAAAAACATATGAAATTGTATTGGGTGTTTTTAAAAGAAAATCCTTCTCCCGACATAAGCGCCATGTGGGTCGAATAATTAGAAACGCTCAGTCAGGATGGCGATGGATTACAACTACGGCTCCAGTGGAAGACGGCGTCCTTGGTATAAGAAACTGAAGAAATCACGCAAAAGACCGAAGTGCTTGTAAATCATTAATTTATCAGGGCGAGGACAACAAGTTGTAGAGCCAACTTAAAAAAACGTTTCTGGGCCGAATAAATATTTATATAATTTATTATCAATGTGAACATCAAATTATTTAGGATATTCATGAAATCTGGTATACAAATGTGTGCACTGTATACCAAGTACCGTAAATTAAATTTCATACAAAACTCTTTCCCACCATCTGTCATTTCACCGAAATTATGTGGAATTTGTTTCACTTGAAAATACCAAGTGAAAGTAAACTGAAAACTTGTTTGTATTCAATGATAAGTTAATCGAGTAAAAAATATGTTAGAAACAAATGTTGAAATGTTTTCACTCTATTGGTTTTAAAGTCATTGACTATTTAAAGAACTAATTATAAGAATTTACAAACCGAAAACATATATTTCTCTGAAAAAAATGAACCTGAAAAAAACTTACCTATAAAAATCGTATACCTGGTAATCTGCGAATGCCTTGAAACTATAATACATTTTTCATCAGCTTCATCTACAATTCGAGACATTTTCGGTGCACGAGAGCTTTTTTTCATGTTAAAATGAACATATGATGTTCAAACGAAATCACCATAAGATTTCAATGTATGAGTTTTAAAATAATGGAACGTATGTTGTTTATAAATCTCTAATCTTTACATGCGATTATTTTAAATGAGATGCAATGATAACTTAATCGTAAGTACGTAAGTATCCCCCTCAAAATTCCATAAGACGAGAAAGTTCACTCAAAGCACTGAGCCATGGGCTATTTATATAATTAGTACATTTACTGGCCTGGGCGACATTAATGTGGTGGAAACGTCCTATCTCACCGAATTGAAAGTGTAATAAAATTCATAGTTGTGTAATATAAACGTTCCCTTGCTGTCTAGGAATTGTGGGGACGAAAAACATATTCGTTCACTCTATGGGATTTAGACGCTATGACTCTCAGTGTAAAATAACAAACACAGCATTCAGGTTTATCGATGTTTTCTTCCGTTCCTTCGCAGAGGGAGTATTAATATTTATTTTCCTTTAAAATGTACAGCAACAGATCGAACAATGCTGGTAAGTCGTCGATATGTACCAATTTATTAATTTAAAATTAGAATTAAAATGAAGGATCGAAAATAAATATGGAAATAAGGAGCAGTTTTATTTAGAAATACAAACAAAAAATAATAAAAAATGATGTTGTTGGAAATATGTATTTCATATTTATGTGGTTTTATATTTTATCTGTAGAAAAAGTAAAAAAATGTTTCTTCATTCTCTGTTCTTCCAATAAAAAGTGGGACGTAGTCGATCCAATTGTTCTTCGATACGAGAAAATCCATTGTTTTGTAATATATTCTTAAATAATATACATTGTATTATTTATAAGAAATTGTGTATAGATTCTTTAATAATTAACTCTATAAAAAATAAAGAAATATATGAATAGTAAAAAAAAAATATTTTTGGTTTCAGATATATCTAGAAAGTACATTACTCAGACCGTTCTGTGTTTTGAATGCAATTACTTTAATTCGAATTCATGTTCTCAGAATAAGTTTTCTCGGTTTAAACGCTTTGGTTCATACGAATTGCTCATAAATTAGTGAATGAGATAATATTTGTAATTACAAGAATGTTTAAACCATGAAACCAAATTGCCGGAAGCATGGATTTAAAATTTCGTTCGAAACGCAGAACTGAGCTGATTACCTAATATTATAACGATACAAAAATATACAGGACCAGTAAATGATTAGTAGTTCTTCTGTGGAATGCTCAATAGATGTACGGAATTTCTAATATGGACTAAACTGTAATACTATAATCATGGTAAACTATAAATAATACTATTCGCCCATCGAACAAAAAGAGAAAACTTCCAGCATTAAGGGAATCAGGGTGGTCCATCGAGCGTTCTATTTTAATCATGTTATTTTCCCTTCCAAAATCTTAATAGAAAGTATCATATCTCCACTGACGAAATGAATCGCTTTACGATTAAACAACGTTGGTAAAGATGTTCGTTTATTGAAAATAATTCTTGGCCGAAATTAGACAGGCTGTGCGCCTACTGTACGCAAGAGTTTGAAAAAAGTAAGACGGATATACTAGAGGATAACACTCTCAGACCACCGTCGTCTTATGATGTAACCTGGCTAGAATGTGGCTACCGTAGCCAAGAGCTTGGATAATCTGTGGTTTCAGCAGTATGGCGAAGGGTGCCCCTACAAATGCTATGCACTGTGTTAGCGATAGGAAATGAGGGTATTGGAAGGACCGACATAAGGCAAACAATCCATTAACGATTCAGAAACAAGGCGAATATCGAGCAAGCTATTCGTGAGATAGAGCTCTAGCTCACCATCACCAAGGTATTGGAAAATCGGGTTAATATGATTCTCCTCTGCGAAGCCAGACATGTTTTTTGAATAAGCCAAATTCATGTTTGCTCTTTTTATAGAATTTAAAAATAAAAGTTTTTGGACCACACAAAATAAAACTATAATATCGAATCTGAACATTTTTGGCGAAGTTATGCGATTATTTATTATCTAGCAAATTGTCACAAATAAGGTACGTTTGAAGCAATGAACAGATTAAAAATGTACGGATTGTTTTATAAATGATAAGTTAGGATTTCAATACATCAGGAAATTTTGATAACTGTATGTAGTAGTATCCTAACTTAATCCTTTATCAATAGTTATTAATACAATAAAAACAGTAATGTGAATGAATTTGACATCATTAGTTATGTGCAGTTTAAGAACAAACAATATAATTATAATAAAACTTCAAACTGCTTATTTTTGACACTTGGCCACCAATTGACAGTCGTCTGAACAAAACATATACTCTCATTTTTTAGGTATTGTTATTCTAATACTGAAAAATATCAAGTTGTGATATAATAAACGAATTGGTACAATTAATTGCTGTTTTATTTGGCAAACTAAAATGTCAGCTAAAAAAAATAATCGGCAGCTAACAATATCTTCACACACAAATTATTGGAAATGGTAGCGCCAAATAAATTGCGCTAAATGGATTATCTTTCCATGACAGTAATGTATTTAAAAGTACTTATGTTTAAATATATCACATATATATCTGTATAAAAACGAGAATTTATCATTTGCTACCCGGCTGTAGGCAATGAAAACCAATTATTATGCCATAAGATACTATCAATGTACCCAATTACATTAACTAATGGTACTCGCGATTGTATATTCTATTCTAACATTAGGTACTACGACATGGCCCATGAAGTCCGTATTAATTGTTAATGGCCGAAATATTTTTTTTCTACATACAAAGCTTTACTATTCAGGCCATGCATAGATCGGCTCACCTCACTGAAATTGTTCCACTTGATTTAGTATTTTGTTCGATCGATCTATAATTAATTTAAACCCAAAAAGTTCATTGTGATACTTCATCTACATATTAATTCTGACAAAAAGTTTGAGTCGACCAACCTTTGACTAGTATATAATCCGTACCACCAAAAGATATATAAATGTTCTATAGTCTCTTCGTTGGTAACTAAGTACCAAGTAGCTACTAGGCATTGGACACCTTCGTACACGTGCAAAAGCAGATTCATACTCATACTTGTACATGTACGTTCACACAGATTATAACGCGCAGACACTGTCTGTCTAATAATTGTCTGAAATGTTATATAATACGTACCGATTAAACATTGTAAGGATTCCTCCGGTTACTCTGCAAATTGTGACCCTTTTGCGGACCTCCACTATACGAATGTTGATATTGACCGAAATTTGCGTCACCTTGTTGTGCAGCATTCCAACCATTTCCTGCGGCCGGTGGAGCGGAACTGTAATTATTTTGTTCTTCCCATCCTGCATTGTAGGCCGTTGAAGTGTTATTTTGCGATGGAGCAGCATATTCTTCATATAGAGTTTGTGGTTGCTGGGCATAATGTGTTGCATGTGCACCCCAACCATTATAGGCTGCTGCTGCTGGTGCATAAGCGTATGATGCATTATGTGTGTAAGGAACAGACGAATAACCTCCCGATCCGCCTCCTTGCTGATATGCTCCCCTGTTGGCCTGTTCTTGTTTATAATTGGATTTTTTCACTTCAACGGTAAGATGATCAATTGTATGATTTTTGTGTACTTAAATGAGAAAAAAATATAGGAGCTATAAATGTACGCAAACTCTATATTTAAGCTGGGTTGTTCCATCATCAATTAAATTTTTCTAAATTTATTGCAACAAAATCGGAGTCGTTTTTGAGTTGTTATGAATTATGTGCAGAAAGGTCTTTTAACAATTTTGCGATTTTGAAGGACTAGATGTTCTTTATATTTCATATTTTTTAGTCTGTACCTACAATAATCCTAAAGGCAGCAAACCAAATTTCTATTGGTTAAGTAAAATTTTGTCTGAAAAAAATAACTCCAAATATTTACGATGCAAAAAAAATCCGAATAGCTGCTAATGCAGATAAAAAGCGACGACGTTTTGTTATTTTCTATAAGAACTTTCAGAAGCCGAAGTCAAAATAGAGTGCACATTTGATGACCTCAAAAAAGTTGTACTGTGTAATAAACCAACAAAAACTGTGTGAAAATGGGTAATTTGGATTTTATTTTTTTAACCCATTCTTACACTTTATCACTAATAAAAGAATAGAATATGTTTTAAAATACTGGTAACCATCTTAAATTTTATGCATTTCTTTTGCATAAAAAGTAACCTGAGTGTATTATTTTTGCTAAAAGAGGGCTGTATTATTTATTATAATTGGAACTGAACATTGGCCAAAATAATGGCGTTGTTGTAATATATTTTTTTTCTTGTTAACTCTACAAGAGTTAATTCAACAATTTTTTGTTTTCCCAAATAACTGTTGAACAACGTCAAATAAAATGGTGTCAAACATATTTTTGATATATCGCCCTGATCTTGAGAGTATGTATTACAACCAAATACACAAAGTACAAGATTGTTGTATAGGAAAAGTGCAATGAGTCACAGTTTATGTATCCGCTGAACAAATTTATTGCCCCTTTTGGTGTATTGTCCAGTTCACGATTGGTTGCTTTCTTTTTAGTATCGGAAAAGATGTACATAGATTATTTACTTACGGACGGCTCTGTCAGCAGCATCGTTATTATCGAACTCCACAAATCCAAATCCACGTTTACGGCCTGTGGTTCTATCTACGAGAATTTTAACGGTCATAACGTTTCCGAATTGTTGGAAATGGTCTTGGAGATTCTGCTCGTCGTGATTGTCTTTAAGACCGCCAACAAAAATTTTTCTAACCGAATCACCACCACCTCCTCCACCGCCGCCACTCATACCACCACCACCATTTCTGTTAGTCTCAGAACGGGGCAAAGCGGGCTTCGAATCAACAGTCCTGAAATAGAAATAATAATGTCATACTAAATGTATAATCAATCTTTGTGCCCTAAATAAGTAAACTAAACGAGACCAAAATTGCAAAAAGATGATTTGAATAAAAATGGTTTTTCATTTATACGAACTCATTTCTTCAGATAAACAAATGTTATGATAATAATTTGAACAAAGAGTTATCATTCCCAAGAAGTTCGCGGTATTTTCTCTACAAAAATTTGTGGTTATTGGAATACGATGCCTTCTACGATGACAATGCGTACATATATGTGGAAACCCTCTTAAATTCAAGTCGTCTCAGTTTTGTGAAATTCTCAAATGTTTGAACATACATACCTTCCGTCAATAATATGCGGTTTTAGACTTTGAGCTCGTTCGATACTTGATGAATCCTTGTATGTAATGAAACCGAAACCTTTGGAGCGTTGTGTTGTCGGATCGCGCTTTACAACTGCATTTGCAACTTCGCCATATTGAGAATAAAAATTCGTTATACTCTCCTCTGTTGTATTGGGAGACAATCCACCCAAGAATAATTTACATGAGTAATTATCATTTTCAATCATATTGTTCCTCTGTAATAAAAATAAATTTAAATTAAACTTGTAATATATGTTGTACAAACAGTGAAAAACGGATTTATTCCAAAGGCAAGTTAAACATTAGAACGGTTTAAAGATTTTTTTTTTTTAAATAAACTTATTCGTTTAAATAGTCAGCGGCAGTTTCATATTGACGTTGATGCTTAATTTAAATGCGTATAAGGTCGAAGTAGAATTACTGGAGCTATTATTTTAATTCTTCTATTTCAATTTCTATTAATTTTTTAGTCTTGTAAAATTATTTCTAGTTATAGAGCAAGTCCTATCATTCCTTCCGGTGACGAAATATATGATTACAACTATGATTTTTAACCCACGAATTCCCGGGAAATTAGCCGATTTTTTACATACTAGTTGATCTTATTGCATTTAAATTGTACAGGATATTTATTCAATATTAATTGTATACAATTTTTAATTAGTTTATTTTTTCAATACCTGAATTATTTATATGTTAAAGTTTTGAATTTTTTTAATGAGGTCAAGCCCGAGGTCAATTTTATTTATTTTTCCAATATTTTGTTCTTCTTTGATGAATATAATCAGGTTTTCATCGTTGAAAAATTGTAAATTCAATATAATTGAAAAAGGTCGATAAAAAATATTGCACAGTAAATTAGTTAGTTTTGGTTAAAAAAACAATAAAATTAAAACTTTTTTTTTTTGTAAATAATTTTATGTTTTCATTATATTTTAAAAAGAAAATCAAGTACCGGTAAGACATAAAAAAAAAACTCCCGGTCGAAAAAGGTCGGGAAATTTCTCACGAGAGAATTCTTATTTTGGGGTTATTAGCCAAACCATAACAATTGCGAATTGAGCGGGCTTTCTACATACTGAACTAACCTTAATAGTATCTCACGATATGGCGAAATATACTAAAATGACTAATATGAGTGGCATAAATACGAAATTATTTTTTAGGGCGAAAAGACTTCTAGATGATTTTATTTCGAGAAAATAAAAGTTCCGACTATTTGATAGCCACTGAAATGATTTTGGGTTATCCGGACAAACATTTATGTATAAATGTAATTTCATTCTACGTAATGTGCTAGCAAATGATTTGAATAGGAACGTTCTGTGTATATCTTTTGAGTTTGACTCGCTTTAACAACTGTGTCATTTTGGTAATTTTTAACCACTTTCTACGTAAATGAGTACTGGTGCGTTGACTGACGCACGTGTCAATACGTAGACTTCAAATGTACAATTCGTATGTACATACGCTTTGCTTTTTATATATATGTTCTACCTACATAAAAATAGCAAAAACAATGTACATACATACAATGTAAGTAGACATATATATGTACATCTGTGCGTTCTTTTGTTACAAATCTCGACAATTGAAACCCCAGTAAAAAAACGCATTTTCTCCGGTATTCGAAGACCGGCCGAAATCACTTTGTAGACTTGCGATTTATGTATTTGTTTTTGTGAAAAAGAAAGTCGAATAATGATCTGAACCGAATATATAAAAACCATTTGTTTCAAGTACATACCTGCTGGTTCATATCACCGTAAGACCTTCCTCCAATTGCGTCAACCATATTTAACTTTTTTCTTTTCGAAGAGACAAAAATTCACACACCGTGTTCGTGTTTTTTAATTATTCACTCAACAACTCAACACAAGAGTTTCAGTAGTAATGTTCACACAGGATAATTTGTCAGCACACTGCCAAACGATAAGTTTGTAATCGAAAAGTCAGCATTTTTTCATACAATGTTGCCGGATGATTATTTTTTAAATTTTGTATATTCTGCCTAAGGCCAACACGCAATGGCGGCATCATACACATATTTTGTACACGCATGCATTAACCAATAATTATGTATATGTACCGATATCTGACAATACGCAATTAACATATTGCAACTTTAGCACAATGGTTCTCATTTTTCACTTAAGTTTTTTATTGTAAACTTGTAATGAACATTTTACAGGTAAAACCACGTAAAAGGTTAGAATTATATTCCCGGGAGTCCCAACCAATAAATGTGGTAATCGGGAAATAAAAATTTCCCGGGAATTCTCGGATGAAAAACTCTACTAACCACTCGAAACCATTTTGAATTTGGTTTTCCTTATGTGCATTTTTATGGAAAACATAATCTTCGGTTTTGCTTATGATATTTTTTCCTGCATGTTGTTTTGGTTAATTTTTAATTGTAGTGAAATTTTAAAACTACAGCCATCGACGCTGATCTGACTTTTTTTAAAATCAACTAAAAAATTCTTTAACGCTATAGAATTTGTTGAGTGTGTAAAATATATCAGAATCCTCTTTAACTAAAAGGCAAGTGATTGTGAAAGTTAATATAGTACACAGCTCACACATTAGTGATAAATTCCAGTATATTCATTCCCGAAATTTTAATTTTTCGAGACTTGTGTATATTGTATTTGGTATGTTTGTCAGCGATTTTTACCGGTGTCGATTATTTTTTTTTACAGTCGATATCACCGTCGTCGAGCACATGGTTATCGAAGATGTGTAATGAAAGTATCAACAATTATCGGATGCATGAAATGAAGAAATCGGAAAACCATAATTTCAGTCCATTCCGTTCCATTTCTCTGGCAACTATGTAACTATGCGACGCTAAAATTTGTAAACGCAGCTTTGTTGATATTGTTTGACTGTTTTTGATATTTGATATAAATCAACGTAATGATTAAAAAGGAAAACTTTGACGCATCATATCAATATGAATCTAAAGAGCAGGTATGTACAAATCAATGTTACTCTATAATACACCATGTACAATTTAAGGATTGTACTGTTTTTTTTTACTGATTCAAAAGAATAATTTGTGCTCCAACTAATTAGTCTTGCATTTTTTCTATATACCACCTTTAAAGGTGGTATACGTTGCATTCGATGAGAAGACCAAATACAGAGTTATGGGTGGGGCTGCACGCATAATCAATCTTTGTTTAATGCGGTCCTCACACGTTACAAGTGGTTGGTCGTTCTCCTCACACGCTAAAACTTTTCAACCAATTTCTTATCCAATCTCATTTGAAATATTTTTCCTAGCGTCAACATAAACGCATGTTTTTTAATTTATATATTTTTCTTTCAATTAATTGGTTTTTATACTTTGAATTCCACAACAGAGGCATATTTTTATATTCCTCAATAAAATCAATCACATTCATACATTTTATGTAAGTTTTTCAAAACACCGGTACAAATGAAAATGAAAAAATTAATGACAAACACCTCACACGTACCAACCAAGTTGGACAACTTGAGCTGAAATCAAAATATGTTCATCCAACCATAGAATTACAATTTGATCATGTTGTACAACCAGTTCTAACGTGTTAGGTATTTTTAAACTAGAATGAAGGGCGGCTTCATTGGGATCAAATTATGTTGATTATCTTTCACAGCAATGTTTCCACAAACCAAATAGTCTCTGAAGGTCCACTTAACCATTTCTTACAATTATTATAGATTGCAGGGTCGTCTGTAACCATTCTCAGACTTGCCCTTGATCAACTTATGTTGACTGAGATTCCAATGCAACAATTTCGGTGACATCTTATATGGCTCGGCACAAATAAAGTTGTGAATCTTTTGGGTTTGGAAGTGGGTGAAATCGATATTATCTGAATTGAAATTTTGAAATAGGTAAAATTCGTCAAGTGTTTCCTACTTAACGGCCTACTCAATGTGGCAGGGAAAAAGGCTACCAACATTTAAAGCTCGGTTATCAGATGAAATATATAAAATTTTGTTTGCTTTGGACGAGTCCCAAAATAGTTTTGAATGGTTATTTTTATAGCGTCCCTAATGTTTACATACATACTAAGAATAATAATTTGTTGTTATCTAGGAGGTTATTTACGAGACATCGGACAATTTCAATTATGAGATGTAATATTACTATGAATGTAAAAAATCAACTCTGTAGATTTATATTCTAGGATAAATGCAACAATGTTTACGATTTCTCTTTTATTTCTTATACTCTGGTCACTATCACCCACCATAGTAAAGTTGTTTAGCGTAGAATTTTTACACGAACGGGATTTCTTTTATTTGTTATCCAAAAAAATACAAAACATTAAATATTTGGGCATGTCTTACGAAATTCAACAGAAAAGTGAGGTATTTAAATGTAAAAAAATATTAAGTGGAATGACCAACGATAACGAATGTCAATTTAGGGTTTGATCAGATAGAAAAAAAAAATAAACTACGTATACAAATATTGCACATCTGTGTGTCTGTACATTACACCATATTGTGTACACATTTTGCGCATACATTTAATACAATAAATTTCTCATAAAACAGGTGGCAAAAATTTTATTAAATGCATTTTTATCACTATTAATGAGTGTGTTATTAGTTTGTGTGACACTTGCACATTCAATCGTCAAACCGGACACCCAAATAGTTTACATCGTGGACAAAATCCCTATTTGTCCCCTCATAAACTAATCGCAGATTACTGGCACAAATTGAAGAACCAAAATTAATCCAACCCCTTTGCATGATATAACAAAAACAATGAAGTTCGGGAAGTTGTCAGTAATGGCTACGGAGTAATGGAGGTGTACTTTGATATTTTAAAGGTGGGAATGATAGCCAGTGGCCAAAAATTCGGATTTATTGACCCAGAGAACACGCAGAAGTTAAAATGCAAATTGAATCACGACAATGATGCGGAACAAAAATCAAATTTGAGTAGGACCCGTCTATTATACCAAAGTCATTGATAATTCAGTGCAAACCCATTGGTTGGAAAAAGGTCGTCTAAAATTAAAAATTAATTGAACAGATTTATTTAAGAATAATAGGGGAAATACCTGAGTAAAATAATATACCAAAGTGGATGCGTAGATGGAGATACCAAGTATTGGAACATAAAAGACTTGTGTACACACAGGCAACATATTGAAACAATCGGGTGAAATTTCAACAAATTGATGTGTGTGTAGACTAATTTATAAAAAAAAAATTCAAAATTGTTTGTCTTTCTGTCATGTTTCTACAATCGGTTGTGTATGCTTTCGAATTTTGATGGATTTTTCTTCTTTTTGTTTGAGTTCTCATAGAGTGCACATCGGCGGAATAATATTTACAGGACGCACATTATAACCGGCATCGCAGCTACGTAAAATATCATCGACCAGCAGTGCATTCAACGTTTTCCCCACACCGTCGGGGAATGTAATTTTTGCCTTTGGAATATACCCATTTATTAACACATACTTTGTTATATTCCTCTGTCTCCTCAATTTTCTATTCCTATACACCAATTGAGAAGCTGCCTTAATCTGTTATAACCTTATGCAATTTCATGAAGTTTAAAGTGCTGTATACAACCACAAAGTACGCGAGATCTATGGATTGGATAATATTTGTAGTGTTTTCCAGTCTGAGATTCTATGTGTCACCCAGAGTACAAGCCCACTGTGATCGTGAATAGACAGAGAGTGATAAACATTAGGTCTCACTAGGCTGTTCACAACATTGGATAAAAAAGATAACATTCATAGTTCACTTAACACAATTCTTTAATAACTCAATTTTGAAAAAAAATTAAACATTGAAAATTGAAAAAAGTGAAATTAGCCGGAATTAATTGTAGATGATGGGCTAATGCACTCATATTATCTGGTTTAGATTGGATTTAGGTCCAGAGATTGGATTTAGATCCTCCTCGTAAATACTGGTTTCTTTACGAGTAAGGGTGTACTCACTAAAGCCATGTCAGGTAGTATACACAATAATATCGGGCACAGCTCACTTATTTGACAGAAGTTCCCAGTCTGTTCCTTCAAGGAAAGTTATGGGAAATAAGTATAAGATTGTCAAAAAGCCATGTAAAAATATTAAACCGCAACCAAATTCAATGAAATTTATTTATTACTTAATTCTAACAAATATATATTACAAAGTACTTTTTTTTTTTTTATTTTGTATTTTTTATTTTGACAATTTTTATATGTACATAATAATTTGTGCCTCAGCGCCATAAGGCATTTTTGAGGCTGTCTGTCTATGACATACATAATTTACTTATAATATATAAAAGGAGATATCGTCTATGTAGAAGAAAAAGTCATCAACTATACTTTTGCGAAAAATGAGTTTATTGCATTTTATTTCATAATTTTCCATTGTTTATTTTTTGCGCTTATCGTTATGCGCATATCTATTTTATTTACTAAGATTTTTTTTTTATAACTCACTAACTGCAGGGTTGCGATAAAATTTGTGAAGAAAACATCATTATCTACCTAAGGTTTTTGTCGATATAACAGTATACAACTTATGCAGAAATTTTTGGTGGATAAAATTTTGTATTTAATAATTAACAAATATTTTAATTAAATTTTTTAATGATAACTTTTATATAAAACACCTTATAACTCAAAACTATGAAAATGTAGATGATGAGTTTTTGTTCTACATAGACGATATAAGAATTTGTATACCATTTGATTAAAGTATTTATTCCATTACATTAAAAGCATTTCAATGTTTTGTAACAAATATTGTTTTAGTCGTTTTTTAAAAATTGAAATTGATGGCTAATCTTTTATCAATGGCGGTAAAACATTATATTCCAAACTACCCACGTATTCAACCCTTTGTTTGGTAGTTTCCAGTCGATATCTACTCACTAATATGTTGGAATTGTGTCTAGTATTAAAGTTGTGCTGGTGTTGTCGAAATTGTATTGTGTGGTACATAAACCAATAGATTCATTTTGAATAACACATATATGGGCAAGACCGTCTTAGCTATGTCTCTATACAGCTTTGTTCTTAATGCTTTGTTCTGAATAATTTGTAATGCCTTCAGATTTGAATTTCTCTTATATCCATATATAAGAGATAAGTAATTCAGCTTACTTTGAATAAGAGATCCATATATTAATAACTTGACCTTTTCATTAAGTTTATTTTTCAGTTTGAATAACATGCCGAGAACTGGAGATAACTCAGATTTCAATTGTTGAATGTGTGTTTGCCAGGACAAGTTACTTTGTAGATTAACCCCAAAGTATTTTATAGTGCTTACTTCTGGGATTATCACACCGTTTATTGAAATAACGCAATTATTTGGCTGTGGTCGGAATCTAATAAATTTAGTTTTGTTCGCATTTAGAACCAATTTGTTAAGTCTCGCGTACTCGGAGATTAATGCAGCATCATATTCAATATCACCTTGAAGCCGTGTTTCCTTATTGTACGGATAAAATAAGCATAAGTCATCTGCGTACATATAGATTTTACCATGCAAACCAAGACTATTTAGATCATTTATATAAATCTTGAAGAGCAATGGGCCCAGGACACTACCTTGCGGTACCCCATAGCTCACATTTCCCATAAAACTTTTGCTCGCATTTATCTGCACATATTGCTTTCGGTTACTTAGATAGCTTTTAAAAAAACCAAGCTCACGCCCAGCCAATCCATAAAACGATAGTTTTTCTATGAGAATTTTATGATCTACTAGATCAAATGCCTTAGTAAAGTCATAGAACATTCCTCCAACGCCAACAAAACCGTCATCCAAACATTAACATATATAGTTCACTACGTTTACAACCGCTTCATCAGTACCACATCCCTTTTTGAATCCATACTGATTCTTTGATAATAGTTCTTCTTCTTCTAAAAATGACACCAGTTGTTTGTTAATAATCTTCTCAAACATTTTATCAATAATCGACAACAGAGATATTGGCCGATACTTTTCAAATGTGTTTGAGTTAATTTCCTTCGGTATTGGGGTAATTTTCTGAATTTTTAGTAACTCCGGGTAACCGGAAGCACTAATTGAACTATTAAAAATCTTTACAAGGAATGGGATCACTTCATTGGAACATTCTAGAAGTAGTTTTGGTGTGATGGAATCAAAACCAGGAGCTTTACTTGTATCCAATTGTGAGATTAAGTCTTGAATTTCCGCATAATTGGTTCCTTCCAGTGTAAAATAATTACGATGTCGTCTGATAGATCCGAATACATTCCAACTTTCATCATCAGAGCAAACAATTTGATCTCTCAAATCACGCACAGAGTTAAAGTATCTGTTAAAACGTTTAGATTTGACATCATCCTGGCAAATATGATCTCCCAGATCGTCTTGCAGTTTTATTTCGGACTTGCGACATCTACCAAGTGTTTGATTCAAAAATTTCCAGCATTTTTTTGGATCTTGTTGGATTGTGGACAATTTTTCATGATAGTAATTAGATAGATTAATGATTTTACTTATTCGCTTTAAACGCATCTCTACATCTTCAGTAGGACATCTTCTCCTTTTTTTCAAAAGTATGTTTTTGAGATTGATCAAAGATTTCAAATTGACATTTATCCACGGAGCTACTTCATAATTAAGAATTTTCTTTTTTTTTGGTCTCAAACGTAGAAGTAGAAATAGCATTAGAGATACATGTTAATAATTCCGATACATCACTTGAAGGATTTCCAGTTAGCATTGATAATTGCAGATTTTCGCAGATGTATTGTTGAACCTTTTCGTAGTTACAATGTATGCGCACAATATCGTGTTTCACTTGTTTCAATTTCCAATTCCAATTTGCAAAATATTTTTTTTTTTTTATTTATTTATTATTAATTACAATACAAAGTAAATTTATATTCTAATTTTTGGGTCCAAGGGTAAACCGGGTAACACAGACCATATGTTTAGATTTTTTTTTGCAGCGACAGACCAAAGCCTCTGGTGGGAATCGAACCCACAACCCCCACGCTGATAGGCAAGCACGCTACCAACTCGCCTACCGGGGCGCTTGCAAAATATTATTATATTACTTAAAAAACAAAAATTCAAAAGAGAAAAAGTAAGAAACTTAAGGTAAACTACTTGTGCTCAATTTGGCACGTTCCGCAAAAAAAAGTCCTAATGTTATTGTTAGTACTTGGTCCACAGTCGTTTATTTTATAATGCGTTTGGGCATGCCTTCAGCAAGATTTTTAATAAAATTGAGAGGAATTTCATTTCACGGTACAGCTCGTCTATGTTTTTAGGTGGCCTTTCATATTTTGCTGGCCGCCTTTTCAGAATAGTCCCCAAATTCTCATTTGGATTGTTCCTGCCACGTCACCACCTGCAAATTTTGTTGGTATAGCCATTCCTTAACTATTTTTGGCGGTGGGTATGGGATCTCCGCCCTTTTTTTTTTTTTTTTTTTTTTGACTAACACTCAGGGGATGCCCCCTATAAATGCAATGCACTGTGTTAGAGATGGGAAATAAGGGTATTGGAGGGAGGAAAGAGGGAGTAGTGTTTGTTGACGTTGGCCTTGAATTTGGTAATGTCATAACAGGCAGGAAAAACACTTGCAGGAAGATTATTCCACAAACGAACAGTCCGGCTGAAGAACGAATTTTCTCTATAGTGCGTCGTCCGGTCAACCGGCCATTTGACAATGAACGGATGAGAGACCCTGGATAGCCGAGTATTCCGGCTAAATGTTCTAACGTCAGGGACCAGACGACGGATATCTTCTGAACAGATACCATTAAAATATCTATAGAATAGCGATACACAACCCACATTTCGGCGATGCTGTAGGGAGACAATAGAGCTGGATACCCTACCATCCCCTATCATCACCACCGCTCTCCTCTGTACACGGTCCAGAAGCTTCAAAGATGTTAATGGAGCCCCTGCCCATATATGCGAGTTGTATTCCATTTTAGGCCGGATGTAGGTGGTGTAAATATTTACGAGATCAGATGGGGTGAAGTATTTCTTGCACCGCTTTAAAAAGCCCAAACACTTGAATGCTTCTTTCGACACTTCGAATATATGGCTAGCCCAGCGAGCATCACCCTGTATCTTCATGCCCAGAACATCAAGAGTATCTGATACGTCGATATCCACACCACCCATAGATATTGACGACGGTGCTGGATCAGTGGAACGTTTGTGTGACAACAAACAGCACTGGGTCTTTTGTGCATTAAAATCTACTCTGTTCATTTGGCCCCACTCACAAATCGTCGCCAAATCGCGGTTAAGTGAGTTATTCATCGTTCGCCTTTTGTCCTCTATCTCCGAGGGACTTGGCCGATGATCAAATGAGTACGAATGACAGAGGTTGCTGTCATCCGCAAAGGAGTAGATTGGGTTCACAGTCTGCCCCAACAGGTCGTCAATGAAAATAAGAAATAGAGAAGGAGAGAAGGAGAGAGGACAGAGCCTTGTGGCACTCCTGCGGTCAACCTATGCTCGTTGGATGAGACGCCATCTATAACAACTCGTATAGAGCGATCCCTGAGAAAACTCGATATGAATCGAGAGAAGATATTACCGACACCAAATGCAATAAGTTTTGATATGAGTGCTCCGTGCCAGACCCTATCGAACGCCTTGGAAATATCCAGAGCCACGACCTTACTTTCACCAAGGCGGTGAATGGATCGACTCCATCGCTCCGTAAGGAACGCCATCAGGTCTCCAGTAGATCGATTTCTACGGAAGCCATACTGTCTATCATTCAGAAGGCCGTTAGACTCTAGATACCTTACAAGATGGTGATTAACCATGCTCTCCATAACCTTCGAGAGCGCAGAACATATTGCAATTGGACGGTAATTCGCAGGATTAGTAGCCTCACCTTTCTTGGGGATCGGCTGAACATTGGCAACTTTCCAACGTGAAGGGTAAATACCAGCACGGTACGACATGCTGAAAAGATTGCGCAATGGACGAGCTAGCGTCGAAGAGCACTTACATAGGACAAGTGCTGAAATGCCATCCGGGCCCGGAGTTTTATTTACGTTGAGATCTGTAAGAACCCTTTTAACGCCACGTGTTCGAAAAAATATCTGAGGCATCGAACTAGATACGTTCTCGATCACGGGGAGTGGTTGACTGCTGTCTGGCAAAGATGAATTCCTTGCAAAAATTTCAGCCATAAGGTTAGCTTTGTCAACCGGGTCAGTGAATATCTGGTCACCGTTAACGAGGGTTGAAATAGAAGATGAAGAATTGTTCCTTACCCTTTTAACAAATGACCAAAAGCTCTTACTTCCCCTGGGAGAAGAAAGAACTTTTGCACGAAGACGCTGTTCGTGAAGAAGTTTTTCGCGCCTAAGTACTCTGGCACAATTTGATCTAGCCTGCTTGCGTAGCAGTTCAGTAGTGGTATTTTTATTTAAACGCCATTTTCTGAATGCTTCCTCTTTGGATCTGACAGCTTCTTTGCATGTCTGATTAAACCAACAATTTTTTGGAGGTTTAATCGAAGTAGTCTTCGAGGGAATAAACATGTTTATGCCAAGAAGAATTATTTTCTCAACCATTTCAGCAGCAGCATCGACATTATTGTCTAGGAAACATAATTTCCAGTTAAATTGCTGATAAAAATTGTTGAGCTCGGCCCAACGTGCCTTTTCGTATATATACATTGTCCGCTTCGTGACTGGTTTTGAAGTGGCTCGAAGATCGGAGAACGAAAAGGATGCTGAAATGGTGCAATGATCCGAGTTACCAAGAGGTGCAAGAATGTTAACCTCATACTTTTCAGGGTGAGAGGTTAAGAAAAGGTCAAGAATATTTTGATGTTGCCCTTCAACACGCGGAATGTGTGTTGGTTCATTCACTAATTGCGCCAAGTCATTGTGCGCGGCAAATAACTCAGCGTACTGGCCCTCCGGAGATGTATGGCTCGAATGGGAAAGCCAAGAATTATTATGGACATTGAAATCCCCAGCAACTACAATTTCACTGTCCGGATAATATTCTAATATTTTCGAAATTGAGTCAGAAAGGGCGTCGAAGCCATTCAGGGTAGCCTCCCTTTCCAGGTTTGGGCTTCTGTAAAGAAACCCGAAATGTAAGGTGTGCGATCCAATCCTGAACTTAACCCAAAGGGAGTTAAATTCTGGATCTAGTGAGTTCAAATGTTGCTGACTCTGGAACACAACACCATTACGTATGAATACCACAAGGCCTCTGTGTGAAGAAAAAGAGGAAAGAGTGTGATAACCAGGAATGTGAAAATCCTGTGGATCAGAATCCTCACATACCTGGGTCTCACATAGAGCGAGGACATCCGGCCTATGGAAATTGATGTGTGCATATACCGCAAAAAAATTCGTCCTCAACCCGCGTATGTTCGCGAAGTGAATTCGAAACCTACCTGCCATAACACTACCAAATAACAAGATAACGTCAAAGCAAAACACAAATATTACTGCACCCCTCCCGCCGCTGTTATTTCTGTTAGTTGTTCAGTGTTATACCTACAACAACTAACAGAACAGCGACAAGAAGAGCGCAGTATTATTTGTATTAAGCGAAAAGGTTAGGGAAGGGGGGAAACACAAGTACAAGACAGAAAAGGGAACATAAAAAAGCCCTTAGTGTTGTCTGTTGTGTTGGATGCGTTTGGAGTTGAAATTTGAGTTGTTGTTGTTGTTGTCAATGTGCGTGGGCGATGGTGGTTGTTGTTTTGTAGGTAGCCGGTTTATTGTTTTGTTATTGGAGTATTGTTATTGTGTGTTATTATTGTGGAGTTTTGTTATTATTGTTGCTGTTTTTTTTTTTTTTTTTTTTGTTATGTTTTTAGTTTTCTTAGTTTTTTTTTTGTGGCCCAATATGCCACACCATCAAACTGTGTTCTGCATGCTTTGTTAGGGTTTGCGGCAGTAAGAGTTAATTCCAGCTGACTGACTTTTGTGAAGGCTAAACAGTTTTTCAGTCCGATTTTATGAAATGCTCCGCGCGGTTCACTCCTTGGCCGTCTTATTTAACACTTCTGCATCCTTTGCCCCTCATCTGGACATTTACTGTCCGTTTATATTAATTTTTTCGGTTTATAAAAAAAGCTAATAATTTCCAAATTTTCATCCTTCTAGGTGAATATGGTTCAGCAGCCAGATGATCATCTTCGAAAAATGTTTTTGGGTGGTTTGACCCCAAATACAAATGAGGATATGGTTCGTAACTTTTTTTATCAATTTGGTGAAATAGAAGATATTGTAATAATGCGCGATCCAGTAACAAAACGATCAAGAGGATTTGGTTTTGTTACTTTTAAAACAACAGCAAGTGTAGACACAGCTCAATCTGCCAGACCACATGTTGTTGATGGAAGGTACGTATTTTTTTATATTCAACAGATATAAATGGAAATACTCGTTAAACATACTAAAAAAGTTTCAAAAATATTTGTGTTACTTCTAAAATATACTACAATATAATCAAATATCTTTAAATGGAATTTAGGACCATTGACACGAAAAGAGCTTTGCCACGCTCTGATTCGGCTAAAAACGAGAGTAATGGTTCGGTTCGAAAAATTTTTGTTGGAGGTCTTAAAGATTATCATGATGAAGAAGCTCTTAGAGACTATTTTCAACAATTTGGCAAAGTTGTTTCGGTGAATATTCTGGTTGACAAAAATACCGGACGTAAACGTGGATTTGCATTCGTAGAATTTGATGATTATGATGCTGTAGATAAAGTTGTGTGTACGTAACTCCAAACTTGGAATGTAATAGAACATTTTATTGATATCTGCCAACATTGTTTTGTAAATCTTTTAGTACGTAAAACGCATACCATTAAATATATGCTAGTTGATGTTAAAAAATCAAATTATAAGCAAGTGCAAGCCAAAAGATTGGCTCTTCAACAACAAAATGGTTCAATTGCTACACCACCTCAGGGAGTAGAGGCGACAGCTGGGTCTTACCCCCAAGCTCCATATCCGCAGGCACCTTATAGTTACCCACCCCCCCAAGCTTATACAGGGTGGGGTTATCCACCACCAACTGCTCCATATTCCCATCAAGCACCCGCTTACGGTGGTTATTCAGCAGCTCCTGCACAAAATGTTGCCTCTCAACAATCTTGGAACGCGTATACTGCTGCACCTGGATGGGGCCAAAGTTACGGCACCCCTCCAGCTAACGGGTGGAATGCATCTCCCGCACCTACAAATAGTTACAGCGCTCCTGCAGCTAACGGCTGGAGTGCAACTACACCAGCCGCTGCACATGGTACATCTCCAAATTTTGGTACATATCAGCAATCCTACAATGGTGGGCCACAAAAGAGCAATAGTTTGCAAGGCAATCGTGTGAACCCGTACAGTGTTTAAACTGTAAGCGCCTGTTCAGGTAAGTAATGCATACTGTTTTCGCCTTTTCTGCCTCCTTGCCGTGTTTATAGCCACTTTGAGAAATTGTTTATACATAGGTAAACCTGACATATTGTTTTTATTAAATGTGTACATAGCTGTTCAATTTATATTACGATTAGTAATCAATTACATTACATTTTAAAAATAATCGTAATGATTATATTATTCTCTATTGAATATTTTCTGATTAGTAATTGATTACGATTATAAATAATCGGTAGTAAAAAATCAAAAGTAATAAAAAAATTCGACTACTTGCCTTTGATTACTCGATTCTTTTTGAATATTTTCAAATTTTGCAGTTACATCCTGAATAAATTCCAAATAAATCAAAATTATTTTCTTGTAATATACATATTCACATTCAGAAATATACACTTACATAGATAATAATATCGATAAAATATTGTTTTTAAATTCGAAATTAAATTTTTTGCAGCTTTTTGCGTAAAAACGTAGTGTTTCCAAAACTCTGCTGTTCTCGACATTTGATTCCGAACTGTTTTGACTTCTTCGCTTTCCATGCGTTACGATCATTCGCACTGTTCCTCCAATATTGTACATCAAGTTCTTTGAGATGTTGTTCAACCTGGTATTTCTAGCAGATCCTAGGTCGCTCTTTCTTACGGATTCTTTGGGAATCACTATCGAAAGTCCTCTTCCTCGGATCATTATCATACATGCGTACGACATGTCCTAGCCATCGTAGACAATAGATTTTGATGCGTCTTACTATGTCCATGTCTGCTCATGATTCATACGACTTCGATACTCTCTGTTAACGCAAAGAGGTTCATATATTTTTTAGAAGAGTATTTCTCTCAAAAACTCTAGATTCGTCTACTTGTGAAAGCATCCATGCTTCTGCACCATATAAGAGCACGGGAAGAATTAGCGTTTTGTAGAACGTAATTTTTGTCTGCCAAGAGATTGTCTTCTTTTTAAATCGATTTCCCAGATCAAAGTACCATCGATTGACCATTATTACTCTCCAAACTGATGTTGTTCGGTCTGTTTATGGCGGTACCGAGGTAAATGAAATCTTCTACTACCTCGAATTTGTAGTTGCCAGCGTTCACAAATCGTGCTCCTCTCAAAGCAGTTTTCATTTACTACCAGACCCATCTTAGCCGATTCCTTTTCGATTCTTGCAAAGGTTGCAGTCACTTCTCGCAGTGATCAACCTATTATATCAAGTTCATCGGCATATTCGAAAAGCATGTGTTTTTTTATGAAGTTTAAGTTTAAGATTGAAAAGGTCCAATGATAAACTCACCTTGTCTGCAGCACTCACTTCTCGCAGGCCATACCCTATTTTAACTGACGATCTTGTGTCATTCTGCATAACCTGATCAGTTTTGCAGAAATATCAAACTCAGACATCGGACGGTCAAAAGGAGCCTTGTAATCAATAAAGATATCAATTTGTTTTTCTTGTGACTTTTCTAGTATTTGACGCAGAGTGAATATCTGTTCGTTGGTGGATCACACAAAATTCTCGATAGTATTTTATATGGGACGTGAAGGATACTTATTCCTCTATAATTAGAACAAATTGTTTTATCTCCTTTCTAATGACAAATCGCCTTAAATATCTCTGCTGGTAAGCCGTTTGGAGATATTACGGTAGATGCAATCGCGGTATTTACCTCCGGCTGGAACATGAATTACGATTGAAACCTTTGTCGTAACCCCTGTTCCATTTTAACAGTAACAGTATATTTGTTGTTTCAATTGGTTCCATTAGCAACATACATCTCCCGAAGAAAAATGGGGAAAAGTCTAATTTGGCCACTTGCCCTTCTTCCACAAGTAAACAAAATATTAAACACACATTCCCAAATATCCAAATAGCACCTAGGGTCTAAAGCAGCGTTTGAAAATGCTACGCTACTTCGTAGTATTTTGTTTTGCTCTCGCTACCACTCTTTCTTTGAACAGAGCCGTAGCAGAGCCATAGCCGAAAAATGAAAAAGTATATGCTCTGCTCTGCTTGTAGTTATGTCGCGTCATAAACTATAGCAATAGAAACAGGCAAAAATCAAATGATGTGCTCTGCGTAGCCATAGCGGGAGCTGAAAACTGATAGCGAGATGAGAGCAGATGAAGTGAAATTGTTTTTATTTACTATGGCTCTTCTGCATTTTTGTTTTTGCTAAAATTCTGTATTGAACAGAAGAACATTGAGTACACGAAAGAAATTGACACAGAATCACAGAATTGTAGCAAAAACAAAAACGTCCAAACAAACACAGAATTTTAGCAAAAACAAAAATGCAGAAGAGCCATAGTAAATAAAAACAATTTCACTTCATCTGCTCTCATCTCGCTATCAGTTTTCAGCTCCCGCTATGGCTACGCAGAGCACATCATTTGATTTTTGCCTGTTTCTATTGCTATAGTTTATGACACGACATAACTACAAGCAGAGCAGAGCATATACTTTTTCATTTTTCGGCTATGGCTCTGTTCAAAGTGGGAGCGGTAGCGAGAGCATAGCAATATTTGTTAAGCTCTTGCTGCTACGGAGTAGTAAATGGAATCACTGGTCTAAAGTAACTCATTCTATGTGTTACACTCTTACCCGTAGGGTAAAAACACACACATTAAACATTGTATTTTATTTATTTATTTATATACAGGCATCGAAACATTTATATGGACAGTGTAAAATCTTGCACGGTGCTTATAGTGATATTTGTGATTGCGAATAAACTTTTCGCTATTACTGAAAATCGTGTTCGGTTTGGTACGATACGCATTCAATTAGGTCTACCACTTTATGTTTACTGCACTCCCATACACCTGTGTGTTTTTATACAAATTACTTTTTTTTTTAAAATTTTATAAAAAAAAAATACTGGATATTTTCTCAAATTTCTTTTTATTTGAAAGTACAATCCTTCCGGTTAATAACGGTTAATAATGGCTGGCCATGTATATAGTAGCCTAAGGACATCAGCTCTGCGGCTGATAATTCGATCTTATAAAACAGGGCGCAAAACATCGAGTGTAGCTTCGGCTGTGTGGCACGTAGCGCTGTCCTGTTGAAACCAAATGTTGGCAATATCCTCCTCTTCAATTTTTGTACACAAAAATTCGTTCAACATGGCCCCATAACGAAAACGAAATAAGCACTAGTTGAAAAAAAAACGTTAGATTCTTCAACAAGTGGACAAATAGTAAGTTCGCCGGGCCGAATCTTATATACCCTCCATCATGGATCCTTAAAAAGTCAATAAATAAGAAAACTAACTGAGTTTTTGGGCTGCTCGTGACCCGATAGTCCCAGGAACCCGATCACAAATTTTATCCAAATCATGAAAATAAATGCATATTTGGGTTCGCGAGAAAATTTCGTTGCATTTCGATACCCATATGTCCATGTTTGTCAAGGGACGGTTTTTGGGCCGCTGGTGACCCGATAGTCCCAGAAACCGGATCAAAAAATGTAGGCAAATCATGAAAATAAAGGCATATTTGGGTTCGTGAGTAAATTTCGTTGCACTTCGATACCCATATGCGCATGTTTATCATGGGCCCTTTTTTGGGCCCCAAGGGTCCACGGAACCCATGAGCACGCCCATTTTTGGGATTTTTTTCCCATCTATAAATTATATAAACTTAGAACTTAGATGTAGTGAAAAAAAATATTTGAAAAATTTGATTATGGCCGGAATATATTTAGTCCCGTAAAGGAGAACTTTTTCCCCTTTGGTCCGATATGGCCCATTCTCGAACTTAACCTGCTTATGGGCAAAAAACATCTTCCTACAGCTTTTTAGCGTTGGTCGTTCGCACTCTATCGTGATTTCAACAGACAACAGACGGACGGACATCGCTAGAATGTCTTAGAATGTTACACTGACCAATAATATATATACTTTATAGGGTCGCAGATCACTCTTTCGAGGTGTTGCAAACGGAATGACAAACTTAGTATATACTCCATCCTATGATGGAGTGTATAAAAACAGGGCGTAAAACATCGAGTGTAGCTTCGGCTGTGTGACACGTAGCGCCGTCCTGTTGAAACCAAATGTTGCAAATATCATACTCTTCAATTTTTGTAATCAAAAATTCGTTCAACGAAAATAACGAAAACGAAATAAGCACTAGTTGAAAAAAAACGATGTGAACCGTTGTCTGTTACAGTCAAAACAATGTTTGAGCTGTTCAAACTAAAGGTATTGTTGATTTAAAATCATATGCTCAAGATTTTCATCGGTGTGTACTCCAAAACTTTTTCAGCATTCTTCTCTATTAATAATACCATATTTAAATTAGCAAAGAATGGGTTTTTGTACTTTTTTCAACTATATGCAAGTTATGAAATAAAAAAAATAACTGAAATCAAATACTGGTTTAATTTCATGTGGGTAAGTTAATAAATGAAATGAAAAGAGTTCGTCACTAAATGTTTTAATGACGTTTTATAGTGTGAATATAATCAAAAACAATCGAGTAATCAAAAGAAAAGTAGTCGAATTATTTTATTGATTATTTTTGGTAATCTTAATCAAACTGAAACTGAATATAATGGTAATCATCACCCTTGTAAAATGTAATCTAATTACTAATTTGATTGATTACTTAACAGCTATGGATGTGTATGTAGTTCTAGGTACGTTAAATAATACTAACACTGTTTTCGGATTTGTTTGTTTCCAAAAGCTTATAACCTTATGCGTTTTAATATTTTTCTCTATTATTTAAACAACGTAACAAAATATTTATGATTTTACAATGGGAGAAGCAATTAACATTGGGCATAAAATTCGAATTTTATTCGTAAAACTAAAAAAAAAAACAACAACATAGTTTTGTCGGCATATGGAGTTTATATGGATACATTTAGAAATACATGGTTGCTATTTATAGAAAAACTTTTTTATTATAAGTTTAAAATTGCACAGGCACAGTTTTAAGACGTGACTTTAGTTAATTGGCATAAGAATTGTGAATGATTTCAAGTTCTGATTTCAGATCATGACAGCCGATTTGTAGATTAAATTTCCGAATACAAAGATGAACAAATAATAACTACATTTATACATAATATGTTTTTTGGTTATATTTCTCAAATTCACTATATAGACATGGTAATTTTAAAATTCTACTATTTATTACTAAAATTAATCAATGTACATTGTATAATCTATAAAGTTCATTGTGTATTGAAGAGACATTAGTACAGATGATGTATGAAATTATCGACTTTTATTTTATCGATACAGTAATATTACTGTTGTGGAGGGCCGTGGTGTAGTAGGTAGTGTGTGCGACTATCACACAAGTAAACCTATGTTCAAAACCGGTTAAGACCATATAATATATAAAGAGCTGCTTTCAGTTTGTCTTTTTCATCTATATTATGCATCAAACATTAATTCTAAAAAAATTATAATACACATATAATATATTATAGCTACCGATTTTTTTTAAATTTTTGCCAACTTTGCGCATAAGTTGAACAAATTCAGAACAATAATCAGACTTTTGGGGACCGCCAGTCATAATGAAGAAACAGTCTTGCAATTTTCGAGCAAAATAAATTGTTTATGTACGTATTAACTCTTACCCATTAGGGTTTGCTTAGCTCTCTATTGTACACAATAGTCAACCTTTTACATAATTACTCCCATGGTTTAACCATCCGAATAATGAATTTGCACATCGAGAAAGCCCCTCGGGTCCGTTGCAGAAATGCGTTTATATCTTAAAACTCTCGTTTCCGACATTTGATGTGTAATAAAAAGAATACAAAAAAGGCAGACAACATAGACGACCACCAGCAAACGAATTAAGCTTTGATAAGACTTTGACATGTCAAACTATCGAACGCGTACCTAGACAAGCCGATGAATAGTTTGACCACGTACATTGGTATACATTATTACCATTTGTTTAAAAATGTAGTAAAAGATGTAGTCATTTCGAACTTTGTAGATTGTTCAATAGTCTTTTATTCACACATACACATATAATTAACGTTCAATTTATTTATTATACAAATTTTCTTTATTCTTTTATATAGGCATTTAAGGTGTTTACACTATCTCAGATATATATAATATAATATATATTTTCCTTATATACAACTTATTTAAGAATGTCATGAAAAGCAAAAAGCATACCCACAATCTAAATGACAACACAACGAGTGCAACTGTAGTCGAGAAAAGAACCCAATTTATTACATGGGATGCTTTGTGTAACGTATATAAAATCTAATAAATATATGTACAACAACGGTCAACAACAACAATGATGGGCATGAATATTTTATTTAAAAAAAACCTTTAATGTATCTACAATAAGTATTTAATAATACACCTTGACATTATTCAACAACTTATTCCTATAAAACGTATATTTTTGCCTTTTTACTTTTTGACAATTTTAAATTAACTTCAGAAATTTACAGAATAAATGCTATCTATTATTATTATTATTTTATATTTGGTTTGAAGATTTTAATTTATTTATTTACAACTAGAGTCCTATTTAAAGATTATGTCAGCATTCACATGATATACGACGTGGGGTATGAAGGATGAAGTGGCGACATGATGATCAACTAATCACTATAATTTCAGCATTAGACTTTACGTTCTGCGAGTGTCTCGGTGGCTTCCAGTGAAACTTCCATTTTAATAAGTGAATTATGTCGATATTGTAATACCATTGTTCATATGTTTTGTCAGTTATATAAATATATGTATATTATATAAAGAAGTTTATATTGTTATATCAATATGTGTTTATAATTATTTCATATAAGGACTCTCATTTCACTCAAATATGTTCCTCTATTTTGTATACTTATTGCAATATTTTAACTAGTGCAGCAGTCATACTAATGTATGTATCATGTATTACTATTTTTACTATTTTTATATTTACAAAACAATTTTTGTTTTACATGTAAATGCTTTAACGTACAGTGGTATCCTTATAAGTAAGGGCAACAATATTTGTTATTTCTGTATTAAAAATAATATATCAAATTTGTATGCATTCGATCTGCATATTGATATTTAAAATCATAATATTTATCATGCGAATTCCATACCACAAATATAATCCACTATCTTCATTCTACGTACGACTAATTCCATTGAGTGTCCGTGTTTTGTTCCATTATAAATATTTATTTAATATCAAATTGTCCTTGTCTGGGATTCCTTACCTTAACCACTAAACAAAAAAACCTTTAATTGCGAACATGTTTAAAAACTGCACAGAGAAAGTATATTTTGATTAATAGCTGATTTTCGTTTTGACGGAGCTTCATGTTTCTAATCACAAGTTTTTTAATCGCATTTATATTTGGAATTCGTATATTTCCACCTTATAAACACGACTTCACCCATATAGTTTTGCGTTAATATTGATGATTCTGTTTTAACACCTTTTTGATGAGATGAATTATTTCAATATCTCTTTTAAGCAGAAGCAACTGATAGATGATGGAGAGCAAATGTATTTCCAAATGTTTTGGAGAACGATCTGTCGGTGACGATGACAATAAACACTGTAAGTATTTCAAGTTGTTTTTCAAATGTAAGTATTAAATATTTATAGGTTTTTTATACAATCATTTTTAAATAAAATGAAAAATTTAATCAAATAACGAATTGTTTCAATTTAGAATATGGTCAATGTGAGTCATTCATTAATTTAAGTTATACTAAAGGCAAATGAATTAAGCTTTAAGCTTAATTAAAGGTCAAAATGTGCCATGTTAAAAAAAATCGTGTAAAGCGTTTGTTTATGCCTCTGTTGCAGGTTTGTTATGCCTCGGTTGCAGGTTTGTTATGCCTCTGTTGCAGGTTTGTTATACCTCTGTATCGCTCACACCTAACCACAATGACGTTTTCAAAGACAATAATGCCACCGCTCCAAACTGTAACGTGTTTACATAACTGCCGAGATGAAAATTAGTTTCGTCAGAAAAGATTAATTTTCCATCAAAAACATTGTCCAATACGAGCTGCCCAACAAATGTATTAAAAAAATTAAAACATATAAATGCAAGCTACTGATCAACTTTGTTTTTATAAACGCCGTTGCCTCTAGAATGTTTGATTGAAACGGATTTTTATATCTGAAAAATTGTTTTTGGATTTCTTTTGGGTACTTCTTTAGGTGTTATGCAGAACGAATTACAATAAGTAAAAATACGCGTACTGCTGAAAACATTACGTCTGGGAAGCTTAGCACAGCATCGACTTTGGAGGTTTGATTTATTTGTCAACGCGTTCATATCGTTCCACGAGGATATGATATTGACTTCCTGTCAAGATTTTGAGCTGGAAAAAGCTGTCACGTCAAAATAACATTTGACTCAAAAAGAAACCTCGGTGAACCACCCGATAGATCGACTATTTACAAGTAGGTAACTTTACGGAAATAGCCAAGAAAATATATATGAGAAGAATATATTATTGAATAATCTTGGAAAATCTAATCGACCGATACAAGAAATGTGGTTTATAACAAACATGCAGTCTAAAGATGTTTGAAGGATGTTGAAATTAGTTCTTCTACTCATCATTACACTGTAATCTTTTTTGTAATGAGTAACCACTATACGATTCTGATGTGATGATTTTTTTTTAAATTAACTGTCTGTTTCCTTAAAACGAATTTGTTCGTTCGTTACAAATTGTCGAAATTGATGGCGCGATAAAATGGATTATTTGTCAGTAATAAGGGCTTATTCTTTTGGGGTTCCATATGTCGATATCTAACATGTATCTGAAAACCAGAATTAAGTGATGTCGGCAATCCCTTTTATAAAGCTTCCAAATTTTACGATTTGTAACGAATGAGCATAATCGTTTAATGGAAACAGGCGGTAAATTGTCATAACACAAAAACGAAATTTGTTTATACATAAATTTTCACACTATTTTTGGTTATGTGTAATACATATATAAAAAAACGGAATTGTGAATAAAAGCTAAATTTCTCCATGAATTTTAATGTTCTATAGTTCATTTAAATTGATATGAGGCACTACAGTCAAAGATTAAATGAACTAGTGATAATTTTTGTTAAAACTTAATTCAAAAAAAATCGTTTTCGATCAAAATTGTTTTGTTGGATAGTGTTATTTATTTACCGGGAATTTCAAATGCCTCTTTAACTCTACAAACTGTGTACAGTCGAATTCGGCTAAGCGGAAAAAAAACAATACATTTTTTCATTTATAATTATTTAAACGAACAACAATTTCAACAATTGTTGTATGAAACGAAGACAGAAACTTGTGGCACAACTATTAAAATACATGTATGTAAAATTTAAATTCAATATTAATAAGCATGGATGAAAATAGTCACTTTTGATTTTCATTTGATTGAGTTGTAGTGGACACATACATTTTTCAGATCATTTTGCCCAAGGCTTCAGAATTGTCTCCCTAAAATGTTTTCATAACCGACATTTATTCTAATGCCTTCTTCGTAGTAGGTTTAATACAATTTCTCATCACGACTTCAACACTCTATCGGATAATATCAGGGGTATGCGTACCGCAAGGTTCTGTTTGTTTTGTACCATAATGATTTGTTCGACAATGTCGGATCTTATTGTATTCCTTTTGCATATGCCGATCAGGTGATCATGCATTCTTGGATGTGAAGCAGAATAAAATTGATTGATTGAAAATAAAATATTCCATAAATATTGACAAAACGAAAGCAATTACTGTGGTAATATTTGCATGTTGCATCTGTGATAGAGAAGGTTAATGTTAAATTAAGAAAATTATATACAGTTGAACTTCGATTAACCAGGCTAATCACGGATAACCAAAAATTACGGTTAAAAGATGTAAAATTTTACATGTATAAATTTTATTATTTTTATTTATTTTTGACAAAAACATATATATAAACAACTTATCATATCTCTAGGAATACATACATTTATTTAAAAAATATTTTATGGAAGTCTGTCTTATGTTTTTAGCTTTTGATTGTTCTTCCAACAAATGAGTTTGTATGCGATATATTTGCATTTTATCTGGTTCTGAAATATTACTTGGACAATTAAAGTTTTCTAAAAAACCTAACAAAATACTACTAGCCTCTATTGCCTGAGCCAATGTAGGCGTTTCGTCCGCATTTCCCCCATCTGATTCCTCGGAATTTGAATCAAGCTCATCTTCTTGGCTTTGGGTAACCATGTCTACGATTTCGTCCTCAGATATAATAGCAAACGGAGCGACATCAGAGTCGCACACCATCCACTTTTTGACAGCATCAATCGTACATCCAGACGGTATGGTTATATCTGTTTGTATCTCAACAAGGCTATTTGAAGCATCTTCATTATGAGGTAGTAAGTTATTCCAAACTCTTTTTAAAACTTGTGGAGTTACAGAGTCCCATGAAGCTGCGGCTGCCCACGTCTGTCATTAGCGCCAACAAGTTTTTGAACGATCAGTTTACGGTAGTAACATTTGAAGCTCCGAATTACTCCTTGATCCATAGGCTGAATCAAGGACGTGCAATTCGGTGGGAGATATTTTACTGTAACGTTTTCAGTTATCATTGCATTTACATCTGGGTGTGCTAGACAGTTGTCTAATAGTAAAAGTATTTTACAGTTATTTTTGAGACCGATGCGCCGTTGATGTTCCTTTGCTTCTGGTACAAAATTTTGATTAAACCACTCCAGAAATAGCTGTTGTGTTACCCAAGCTTTCCCATTAGATTTATAAATCACAGGAAGGCGTTCAACGTTTTTTAAAGCTCTTAGATGGGCACTTTTTCCTATTATCATCAATTTACACTTGTGAGTTCCTGCAGCATTTGAACAAACTAGCACTGTGATTCTCTCCTAGCATTCCTTGTACCCTTCAATAGAATATTCATTACCACTAGCCAAATAACTCTGAGACAAACACTTCCAAAATAGACTGGTTTCGTCTGCATTGTAGATCTGTTCAGTTGTAAATTGTTCGTTTTTAATGATTTCATCCAAGTCGTCCACAAACATCGTAGCAGACTCATAATCAGCACACTCCTTTTCTCCCGTAGATTTCAGTCGACGGATTCCATGACGTTTTTTGAATTTATCCAACCAACCAAATGAATAAGTGCACTCTGAATTTATGTTTAAATTCAAATGGAACATTTTTGCCTTTTTGACAATCATTTCGCCTGAAGTTCAGAAGAAAATTTCAGTTTAAGTTCATACAATATCTCGATTTCAGTTACCTTACCTATTTTTTGTTTTTTTGACTAACACTCAGGGGATGCCCCCTATAAATGCAATGCACTGTGTTAGCGATGGGAAAGAAGGGTATTGGAGGGAGGAAAGAGGGAGTAGTGTTTGCCTGGAATTTGATAATGTCATAGCAGGCAGGAAAAACACTTGTTGGAAGATTATTCCACATGCGAAAAGTTCGGCTGAAGAACGAATTTTCTCTATAGTGCGTCGTCCGGTCAACCGGCCATTTGACAACGAACGGATGAGAAATATCTACAGAACAGCGATATACAACCCACATTTCGGCGATGCTGAAGGGAGACAATAGAGTTGGATACCCTACTGTCCCCTATCATCACCACCGCTCTCCTCTGTACACGGTCCAAAAGCTGCAAAGATGTCTTTGGAGCCCCTGCCCATATATGGGAGTTGTATTCCATTTTAGGCCGGATGTAGGTGGTGTAAATATTTACGAGATCAGATGGAGTGAAGTATTTCTTGCACCGCTTTAAAAAGCCTAAACACTTGAATGCTTCTTTCGAAACTTCGAATATATGGCTTGCCCAACGAGCATGACCCTGTATCTTCATGCCCAGAACATCAAGAGTGTCTGATTCGTCGTATCAGTGGAACGTTTGTGTGACAACAAACAGCACTGGGTCTTTTGTGCATTAAAATCTACTCTGTTCATTTGGCCCCACTCCCAAATCGTCGCTAAATCGCGGTTAAGTGAGTCGTTCATCGTTCGCCTTTTCTTCTCGACTTCCAGAGGACCTGGCCGATGATCAAATCAGTACGAATGACGGAGGTTGCTGTCATCCGCAAAGGAGTAGATTGGGTTGACAGTCTGACCCAACAGGTCGTCAATGAAAATAAGAAATAGAGAAGGAGAGAGGACAGCGCCTTGTGGCACTCCTGCGGTCAACCTATGCTCGTTGGATGAGACCCCATCTATAACAACTCGTATAGAGCGATCCATGAGAAAACTCGATATGAATCGAGAGAAGGTATTACCGACGCCAAATGCAATGAGTTTTGATATGAGTGCTCCGTGCCAGACCCTATCGAACGCCTTGGAAATATCCAGAGCCACGACTTTACTTTCACCAAGGCGGTGAATGGATCGACTCCATCGCTCCGTAAGTAACGCCATAAGGTCTCCAGTAGATCGATTTCTACGGAAGCCATACTGTCGGTCATTCAGGAGGCCGTTAGACTCTAGATACCTTACAAGATGGTGATTAACCATGCTCTCCATAACCTTCGAGAATGCAGAACATATTGCAATTGGACGGTAATTCGCAGGATTAGTAGCATCACCTTTCTTGGGGATCGGCTGAACATTGGCAACTTTCCAACGTGAAGGGTAAATACCAGCACGGTACGACATGTTGAAAAGATTGCGCAATGGACAAGCTAGCGTCGAGGAACACTTACATAGGACAAGTGCGGAAATCCTGAAATAGGAGGTCCCTTTCTTGCCGAAACCATTCATATCTTGCGAAATCAACTTTTGGATTTTCGGATGTTTTTAGTGTATATCTGTGTTTAAGGCCAGACATTGAATCAGTATCGGAGCAAAATTTTAAAATCCGATCTTTGTTTTTTATTAAATCGGGTACAGTTTCAATGCCAACTCCATATTTTAAAAGGTATTTTACGTTTTGAGAATTCATTAATCAGCTTCATTTTTTTTTTTTATTGAAAGAACCTTTCTTGCTCTTTTCGCGGATTTAGTTTTTGACGGTGGCATGATGTAAGGAAAACACGTCTTGACAGATCAAATTGCACACTGATGAATGAATACATACGAAATTTGATATGAAAATTACACTTTCGTGAAAAAGGGGAATCACCGAATTTTAATATGAGAGATGTGTGTGTATTATACGAAAAAAACCAACAAGCAGTCATATGGACATGTGCATCACGGATAATAGAGGTAAACAATCAACCACTCAGCATCACGGTTAATCGAAGTTCAAGTGTAGTTTAGATTTATTTCTTCCTTTACACGTAATTCATACGATTATTATGCCGCAGGATTTATTATCAGAAAATTAAATATTATCGTTTCATCGAGTTATGCGGTATGTGTATTTATTGGGCATATCGGATTATGTTAATCGTTTCTTGGGCTGATCTTTCTACTAATTTCTCGATATAAGAAATTTGTTACACTTTTATAATGTGTATAAAAGGCAAGTTCCTTCTTATGTAGTAAATTTGTTGGTTCCATGAGAAATCCTCAACTATATCACATTTGTCACCTTTATTGAGTCAGTCATGAAATACACTAGAACTATTGTATCTAATGTTTCTATACTTCCACATAAAAAAAAATCTGTTCAGATTTTAACCAGTCCCTAGAAAAATAGTGCCGACATAGAAACATGTGGTTTTTGGCTCACTACAGGGTACTTTAAGCGCCTTGGAGACGATCAAATAATTCCATCAATCACGTGCATATGTATTAGTGTGTGCCTTCGTGTTTTGCCCGCAAACGCACCACAAAATACGTCAATCATCACTTTGTGTTTGACTTCGTTGTGTTCGGTTGAAACTTTCATACTACTTTTGCTGCACTCCGCTAACATCACTTTTTGTTCGTTTTCGTTGTGTGTTCGTTTGATATGTCGTCGTCGGAGGAAGAAGATTTGCTTTTCTTAGCATGTGCTGCAATTTTAACCCTTTCGGTGGATTTGTCAAATATATTTGACAATTAATGTACTCTACTTCTATAGACTTTTGCAATATATTAATTTACAGTTATTAATTTTTTTTTTGATTTAAATGAAATGCCGATACTTATGCTATTTATAAATGTTATCGTAATAGGTCTTCGCTTCGCTTTGTTTTGTTATTTTTAAACGAATTGTTAAGAAGTTGACACTTTGTTTGTAAAAACAGCCAAATTTTGATATTTTTACAAACACAAAAAATAATATATTGAGTCATCGAACGATATCGACCAGTATTAATAGCATTGATAGAGGTATAAAAAAAATGTTTTCTAAATAAAAAATTAAAAAAACATAAAGCGGGACCTTTTGGTGGTTGTTTTTCGGTTCTCGACATTTAGGATTATCATCCTCTAAAAGCCGCTGTGACCACCAAAAACAAAAATTATTATTTTTCCCAGCATCAGCGTCATCATATTACACTAAATTAAAATTTTCGCATTGTTAGCTCGACTAAAATTTTTTTTGACACGGAAAGGGTTAATAAAAGAAAAAGAAGTCCAGAAAAAGAAAATGTGGATGCAAAATTGGTTCAAAGAACCACATCGGTTTACGCACGAGAATCTTTTGGAGAATCCCGCGCACATGTCCATCTCGCACAATTTTTTGCTACTAAATGAGTCATGCTTGACAATCGTAACTGGAGACCATCAACGAAAACGCCATCAACGAAAATATCAAAAAATTTTGTTTTTTATGTCAATCAATGCCGACGTCGTGTACGTGTAGCCGACGAAACCCGATTAGAGGCACACACACAACTGATTGATGGAATTATTTGATCGTCTCCAAGGCGCTTTAATGAAATGCATGAAGAAATATTGAAATGAGACCGCACAACATTATTTTTAGTCGCCATTGTATTCATATTTCTCTTAAGCGGTGTTCACATCATATAAGTTTGTGTCTTTGCATTAAAAATGTGTTTGACATAAACGATTTTTCACTAAGTGGATTTTCGTTTATGTAAAGTTCAGTGCTTGCAAAATCACTCACAATAATCGTTACTAGTATTTATTTTCAATTAAGCGATAAGCGTGCGCTTATCCAACTATATTCCTAACAAAATCTTCCTTGTACTTTTCTGTCAGTGTAAATTGCTGTTTCTGTCGTTTGACATTTTGTCGTTTTAAGACTTAACCAAAGAATATAAACAACGAAGAAGTTTCGTCTGCGAATTCGATTGGATTTCATGCGCATGCGATGGTATAAATTCATTTTTAAACAGACAAAATAGATAGCTATTTAATTTTAATAATTAATTAATTTTACACGTTTTCTAAATTTTCAATATTTAACGCATCATACATTTTTTACTTATTTTTGATAGATTGACAAAATCCCCATCTCATTCACCAGAACCTCAATTATTTTAAGGCTGTTATAAGTCGACGAATCATTTTGGTTTATATCTTACATCTTACCTTGAATATTAAATACAACTTCGGATTAGTTATGTTAATATATTTAATTGATTACTGATTTCTAATTCTAATTTTTTGTGAATGAAGTCGAGACTATGAAGTGCATGAATTATCTTATTCATTCAACGTCTTTAGTCTAAATATACAAACATGCTAGCAAGTATTTTTCCTGCAAAAACATTAAAAATATCGTAAACTTACCAAAAATCTGAATTGTCTCGTAATATTTTCTTATATTCACGTAAACTTACGAATGAGTCGATCTAATTTTCATCGTTTTTTGAAATTAAATTCTTTGACCTCGGAAATTAGTGGTTGACATTTTTTTCTGTTATTGAAATTTCAAGTGTTACTTATTATCATGTTTTATTGAAGAATTATCTTTCTATTGATAATGATTACTTTATTTTAAAATGTCGATGCAAATAAACTAAAAATGGAGAAGGTATTTATTTTGTTATAAAAATTTTTTTACTGAAGTACGCATTCATATGGACATTTAGTTATTGTGCTTTAAATTTAGGAATACTCGAAACAAAAACGAAGACGTCTCAATCCAACTCATAGATGGCGTGACGAAGAAACTGTCGAGTTGATAAACAGTGTCTTAGCTGCGATCAGGGATGATCCTGAATGCTTCGAGGTACTACTTAACTTATCAATTTTTGTTTTAATAAAATACTTTAACGTGTTTTTTTTAATAGAAACCAACGGGACAGAAATTCTATGAAAACATAAAAGAAAATTCAACACATATAAAAGATATGCCATGGGCAGTATTGAAAAGCAAAATGAGAAATTTGAAGTCTGGTTATAATGCAGCGGTTCAATGGCAGAAACAAACAGGATCTATGCTTATAGCTAACGGAGATTCAAAAACAGTGGAAGGTTATTATTGACAAATGTATACAATCGTATGACTAAAATGTTTTCTTAATACATAAAAAACATTTTATTATCCTTATCCTAACGATTTTCTCTTCAAATCAATAGACTCCTAATTAAATAAGATTTTCGTCGATATTCAAATATTATTCTTAAATCTAAATAGAAGTCGATTTAAATTGCAAATAAGACGGAATTTCAAACGATTTGGCGAACCAGTAGCTTTAAAATAGTAAAAAAAATACAAATGTGTAAACCAATATCTTAAATTGTTTTTTTTTTCAGATAACATAAAAAAACTGTGCCCATATTTTGGAGTGATGGATGGCATTTTTCAGAATATTCAAGATGTAAACCAATCTATTCTAACAGAGAGTGCAAACTGTGATAACCTTATCAATTTTGAGGGTGGTAAAATTAACTTTGATCCCGATGACTTTGAATATGATAGTAGTGATACATCGTCGGTATCGGATATATTACCCAAAACAAATTACATAAACTCTGAAACTTCAAAATTAGTATCGTCGACTGAAAAAGAAACAATCTTTAAAACGGGTCTGAGATGCGACGAAATGACACAGAAAACTACTATGAAGAACTCAAATTCGATTGCTTTGTTAATGGGAATACAGGAAAAGATGTTGGATTTGGAAAGAAAAAGATTTCAATGGCAAATAGTAATGGATCAAAAAAGACTTGAGCTCAAAAAACTTGAACTTCAACAACAATTTGATATAAAAAGGTTGAAACTACAAAAAAATGAAAGACTGGAAAGGGAAAAAATGAAAATGGAGAGTGAAGTAGAAGAGAGAATAAAGAAATATGAATTAGAACTAAAATACCAATTAAAATAAATTTATTGCTGAAATATATTTGAAAAAATATTTTGATTTCGTATTTTTGCTGTAATTACTTTACGACCCTCTGCAGTTAGCTTGAGCATATGAGAGTAAGAGGAGTTTCTCTTAAATCTTTGGGATGTGCACAACGTAATTTGTATACTCGCTGGCCGGGATACACTGTTTGAAGTGGGTTGCGAAATGCTAATGCCCTCATTTCGTAAAACGGTTCCAAAAACGTCAGGTTTTAAAAGATGAGTGCATTATCATTTTTCTACACACCATGTATATTATTTACCCTTAATTTTCAAATATCATTCAGACGAGCATATTCACACTTTCCTCTTATATGTGGTAACAGAATAGGTAAATGTTGTCAACGCCATCGGTAGTTTATTGTAAATATGGACTATTCGGACAAGAAACGAACATTCCAAACAAGACGTCACCCTAGGAATTATTATTAGCTTCCTCAAAAACTACCTAACTGCCCGAAAAATGTACTACTTGATTCTTAATTGTCGCAGTATTACCACATCAAGATTATATAACTTCCGCAACGTCAAATTAATCTTAGTACATCCGCGACTGAAAGATTAACCTATTATCCAAAATTAATCCGAACCCTTTAAATGTACTGACAACACCTATATTTACCCAATAATAGTTAACGACACAGATCAGTCGGTATATTTCCGTTAAATTTGCATTAATAAATAGGTCATTAAAGTACATCCAGTCAGTCGTTGCAACTACAATATTAATAGTAATTTGAAGGACATGTACAAACTATCCTTTAAATACCACTTGTAAATCATCTGTAAATGCAAAAGTTAAACAAGGGACTTGCATGGATCATTCGTTAATATATAAAAAAAAATCAATCTTTACATAGGGAGAACACATTACATAAAGTCTTTCCGCGAAACACATTTTGTATGAGAAATCCGATTTTGGGGGAGATTTTAAATACAATCCCATACAAATCAAAACAATGGTTAGTAACTGGGACAAGCAACCATACCATCGTATAATCAGTTTAAATAGCCTCTAAATGTTTCTATTAATATTATTTAATACTAATATAGTTATAAAAAATTGTGATACCAAAAATTATGAATCGTATATAAAAAGATAATTTTGACATACATACGAAATTACGAAATTATTACAGGATGGGAGGTACCCGAAGGGGTGTGGCCATATAGCCCATATGCAATCCCATAAGCAGTTTTGTGAAAATATTAACCCATGCCAAATTTCAAAGCGATTGTTTAACTCTTTCGAAAGTTATCGTGCGTACCAGCAGGACCGACAGACGGACGGACGGACATGGCTCAAACGATTTAGAAAGTCATGCATCGAATTTGGTTGAAAGACACTGGGGTTCAAATGTGAATATTTGTATGTGTAACACTTTTGAGCCGTATCAAATGATATATACCCTCCTACCCGTAGGGTGAGGGTATACAAATTATGCTACCCCCATATGTTGCAACTAGTTATATAATTAGTTGCACAACTAAATTTGTCGTTATCTCACGTTAAAATTGTTCAACCATTTTCTCTACCAAATTCAAAAAAATGGCAGCCCAGGACCAAATGAGTTCAATAACTTCAGCTGAAATCAATAAGTTTGTTTATGTATTGTTTATGCAGTTTTGGTTTTGTTTCTGTATTGTTGATCTATATAGTTTTGGTTTTACTCTATTCTTATATGTTTGAAAGGTATATTCGTACATTTGTTGATATACTTGACTTACATAATATATGTGTTTGCACAAAATTACGTCAATCTTTTGGCATACCCACAATTCTACACTTCCTACAAAGTACTGCTAACCCTGTTAAATGTCGCAGCAGTAACTTCGACCCAACCGAGTGTAATGGCTGGATAATGTTAAACATCGGATTGCAGAGTGTCCTGTTTGCGCATACTCTTTGTGCACAAGCATTGCGTTAGTCTGTTTTTACTAATAGTGGCAATATTGTATAAACGGAATGCAACTCTACAGTATCGCTTCCGCTTGTCTGTTTTTTGGGTGTACATACTTTTTTCTTCGCCATTGTTCATTCTCATTTCTTTGCTTGAACGTATAGTATCGTCGTGTGAGCATTTTCTTTTCTATAAATTAAATTTGGTGATTATCGAAAATAATTTCTATGGGGAAAATGACCAATCAAGTGGATAATAAACATGAAAATGGTGACGATGTAAGCATAACTTTTCAGCTATTGGAAAAAAAGACGAAAAATATTTTTTCAGAACTTTCTCGATCAAGTTTTCAATACGCCATTTTTATTTTTTTTGGTTAACTAACGAACATATTTTTTAGGATCAAATTACTGAACCGGAGCATTTTCGTAAGCTATTTATTGGTGGCTTGGATTACCGCACAACCGATGAAGGTTTAAAGTCCCATTTCGAGAAATGGGGTCGTGTTGTCGATGTTGTGGTAATGAAAGATCCTCGTTCTAAGAAGTCACGTGGTTTCGGCTTCATTACCTACTCCAAATCGTCCATGATCGATGATGCCCAAAATGCTCGTCCCCATAAAATCGATGGACGAGTAGTTGAACCCAAGCGGGCAGTGCCACGTCAGGACATTGATAATCCAAATGCCGGAGCCACAGTGAAGAAACTATTTGTGGGAGGTCTTAAGGACGATCATGATGACGAATGTTTGCGTGACTACTTTGGAAGATTCGGAGTTATTGTTGAGGTTAATATTGTTATAGACAAAGAAACTGGCAAGAAACGCGGTTTTGCTTTTGTTGAATACGATGATTATGATCCCGTGGACAAAATTGTGTGTAAGTAGATACATTTTATAATTGTTAAAAATTATTTTGCCGGAGTCGCTTTCGACCCAATTAGATAATAGCATTATTATTGTTATTGTGTTGTTGTTAATGTAATTTGTATGGTTTCCGGTTTCGATAGGTAATAATTACAATAACTAGAATGTTCCACAATAGATCAGCACATCAGCTTTTTGACTACTTCGTAAAATAAAAAGTTTGTCTACAAGTTATAGAATTAAATATTAGTTGCGCTATTCCTTGAAAGAGACAATACATTTAGAACACAGTTTCCCTGACACAAAATTGACAAATGCGCACAAAATTTGATCAGTTTCTTATAAAAAGCTGTGAGATTAATGAAGGCGTCGGCTTTTGCTATGTTATGCGAATTTTTACATGTTCGTGATAACACGCAGCCTCGTTACAAATTTATTATTTCGATGTTTTTTCCACTTGAATCGACCAATATTAGATTATTCTAAAAATAAATTAGGATTCGGATGAAAAGCTCTGCACAAGTATCGGAATACACAGTAAGATCAAATGTGACAGCCAATCCGGATTTCCAGGTTTGAAATTGCTTCGAATGTTATAGAAAACACAGTTTCCCTGACACAAATTGACAAATGTACATAAAATTTGATCAGTTCCCTATGAAAAAACTGTGAGATAAATGAAAGCGTCGGCTATTGCTATGTTATGCGAATTCTTAAATGTTCGTGATAACACGCAGCCTCGTTATAAATTTATGATTTCGATGTTTTTCCAACTTGAATCGACCAATATTAGATTATTCTAAAAAATAAATTAGGATTCGGATGAAAAGCTCTGCCCCTTACACAAGTATCGGAATTCACAGGAAGATCAAATGTGACAGCCAATCCGGATTTCCAGGTTTGAAATTGCTTCGAATGTTATAGAAAACACAGTTTCCCTGACACAAATTGACAAATGTACATAAAATTTGATCAGTTCCCTATGAAAAAACTGTGAGATAAATGAAAGCGTCGGCTATTGCTATGTTATGCGAATTCTTCAATGTTCGTGATAACACGCAGCCTCGTTACAAATTTATGATTTCGATGTTTTTCCAACTTGAATCGACCAATATTAGATTATTCTAAAAAATAAATTAGGATTCGGATAAAAAGCTCTGCCCCTTACACAAGTATCGGAATTCACAGGAAGATCAAATGTGACAGCCAATCCGGATTTCCAGGTTTGAAATTGCTTCGAATGTTATAGAAAACACAGTTTCCCTGACACAAATTGACAAATGTACATAAAATTTGATCAGTTCCCTATGAAAAAACTGAGATAAATGAAAGCGTCGGCTATTGCTATGTTATCCGAATTTGTACATGTTCGTGATAACACGCAGCCTCGTTACAAATCTATGATATCGATGTTTTTCCAAATTGAATCGACCAATATTAGATTATTCTAAAAAATAAATTAGGATTCGGATGAAAAGCTCTGCCCCTTACACAAGTATCGGAATACACAGTAAGATCAAATATGACAGCCATTCCGGATTTCCAGGTTTGAAATTGCTTCGAATGTTATAGAAAACACAGTTTCCCTGACACAAATTGACAAATGTACATAAAATTTGATCAGTTCCCTATGAAAAAACTGTGAGATAAATGAAAGCGTCGGCTATTGCTATGTTATGCGAATTTGTTCATGTTCGTGATAACACGCAGCCTCGTTACAAATTACAGAATCCATATCAATTCTATTTCATGTTGACTTATTAGTTAACGTTATTTTTCTTTACTCTTTTCTTTTAGTGCAAAAAAATCATACAATTAAAAACAAGAGCCTAGATGTTAAAAAAGCATTGCCTAAGCAAGATATGTCTCGTCAACAAGGCGGTGGTGGAAATATGGTCCGCGGTGGCAATATTGGTCGTGGTGGAAATATGGGACGTGGTGGTAATATGGGTAATCAAAATGGTATGGGTGGCGGCGGCGGTTGGGGTGGTAATCGCGGCGGAAATGATAATTGGGGTGGAAACAATTTCAATGGCGGCGGCTTCAGCAATGGTGGTAATGGCGGCGGTGGTGGTTGGGGCGGTAATAACATGGGACCTTGGGATAATGGCGGTGGTTGGAACAACGGCGGTGGCAACTTCGGTGGCCCCAACGGAGGAGCCGGTAATAACGGTAATTGGGGTAACGATGATTTCGGTTCGGGATATCAGCAAAGCTTCGGTGGTGGGCCACAGCGTGGTGGTGGAGGCAATTTTGGCAACAATCGTATGCAACCATATGGCAACAATGGCAACTTCGGAAACAATAAAATGGGTAAGTAATGGACACTGTTTAAATAAATTATTATCATATGTTCTGAAATAAGAAGATACAACTACAATAACATAACTCGAGCAACACCATCCACATTCGTCAGAAGTGGAAATCAGTCCGCAGTCGACAAATTTATCCAATATAATTGAGAGACTACACAATACCAACTGTGTATTATATTTTTTTTCGTTAAGTTCTTTTTTTTAAGTACATAAAACGTTGGGAAGATAATGAGAAATGTGGAGAAATTATACGAATAGACACCGCCAAAAATTAAAACTAATAAGCCAAAAATCATTCCACAGTCCCAGCTCCAGATATAATATTTAATAATTATATCCGGCGTTTCATGATTGTAAGATCAAATTCACAATTACTATATCTGGGTTAATTTATTGTCATAATAAATTGATGAAAATGTATTTGGAACAACATGCCAAATAAAACACTGATAAAATCCAACACCGCCGAATTAATTCTTTGTGTACCTTCCGTTAAAAGGTGTATTCTTTCACTTAGTAAATGAAAAACAATATTACACAGTCCCAGCTCCGGAAAAACTTCTTAATAGTTATATCCGGCGTTTCATGACTGTAAGATCAAATTCGACAATTACAATATCTTTGTTATTTATTTGTTTCATAATAAATTGATGAAAATGTATTTGCAACAAATAATATTTTAATCTGTAAGATTTATTAAACTCGACTCCACCGAAATAAACTATTTACATACATACACTTCACTGAAAAGCATATTCTAAATGTGCAAGGTCAATTGAAACGTTACACAGTCCCAGCTCCGGATAAAATTTTTAATAGTTATATCCGGCGTTTCATGACTGTAAGATCAAACTCAACAATTACAATATCTGCGTTAATTTATTATATTTATAATTGATTGATGAAAATGTATTTGTAACACCACCACATAAACCACGCCTAATTCGTTTTTTGTTTTGAAAATGTGAGATTTTAGTGTTCATTGAATCGTACTCTATCAGTTTTTTTTAACAGTCCCAGCTCCGGCTAAAATTTTTAATAGTTATATCCGGCGTTTCATGGCTGTAAGATCAAAACTCGCAATTACAATATCTGAGTTAATTTATTGTTTTATAATAAATTGATGAAAATGTATTTGCAACAACTAATATTTTACTTAATGTTTGTAACTGCATTTCTCAAGATACGAATATAAAACTACGCACACATTTTTAATTTTTTATTTATACAATTTATTTGTAGGAAATCAAGGAAATTTCGGCAACAATCCCGGCGGCTTCAATAACGGTCCCCCTATGGGCGCGGGAAATGCTGGTGGTAATAACCGGAGATATTAAGTCGAAGGTAAGTTCTACTACTAGTTGCTCATTTTAATTTGGTTGTGTGCTAGCTAGAAAAAGAAGTCTATTGTTCGTAGAGTTTCAGTTTATTTAAAATTTGTCTTTTGGTCGTATTTTGGAGTCTTAGGAGTCAGTCTCACCACCAAGCTTAAAAAGATAAATTTAAAATATGGTGCTGCTAGATGTTAATTGCCAGAAAATAACTTCTTTTTAGGATTGGTTTGTTTCTTAATTTCAAAATTAAATTATTTTTTCGTTTTAATGTTTTTTTGTGGTGTTTAAATGAACTTCACTGGTAACTACTCAATTCGTTTGTCTCTTTCCTACCTAAGTCTATTCTAATCTTAGATATTTTTTCAACCAAATATGAACATGACAATTAATTTATTTATTATTCTTATAACATTGTTTTATAGGTTATGTGTGGTATAAAATGTCCAGGTCCAAAAGTGTATAAAAATCCATTCAAATCAAGCAAAGAAAGCCAAAACAGATACAGTTTTACCAAATTAAAACAGTTACAGAGTAAAATAATAGTGTAAAGGTCCTTCTTATCAATCACACTTACCTTCCAAAAAGATAAACCGAAGTCAGTATATTAAGCAGAAGAAGAAAGTTTTCTAAGCATATGAAAAGGAGAAGAGGATAAGAATAACAGGTGATGATGTTGAAGAAATATAGTGGACAAAGTAAAAAAGCAGAAAGATGAAAGGAAACAGCAACGCAGAGTTTGAAGAAACAGGTGATCAAAAAAGCAACTACTAAAACTCAAAGAACAAGAAATGGAGATGCTTATTCTTTCATGAGAAAGAATACCTAAAACCCCCTCTCACCCAATATATATTTTACGTGGTAGCCTGTAGTGTGTATAATTCTTAAACTTACAATTTATCTGAGAAAAAGAAATGCTGTGTGTGTAGTTGAAGTTTTGTGAACTCAGCACAGTATTATATTGTAAGTGATGATGTTTTCCTTTAAACGAAGAGGTTGTTGTCCTGAAAGAGAAAATGAAATATAGTATAACTTAACATTGTCATTTGTAATTTCACAGTTTCTAACAACAAAAGCTTAGAATTGCAAGCAAGTCACTTAAATTTTAACACATCAAAAAACAAAGAAAAGAAAATTTGTCTCATTAAGAAGAGTTGAAGTGTAGTATTACGCACGTATAAAATATGTTTTATTCATTGGTACGTGTCGTATCCTTTTTATTTCATGATAAGTTTTTAAGAATTTTTCTGTCTCAGTAGTTTTTAAGCATCTCTTCATACAAGAAAATAGTACTTTAAGTTTAGTTTACAAAATGTGGCAATTTTATGTTTAATTTTTCATACCATTAACAACAGCAGCTACAGAAATAGTAAAGAAAATATATAAGAATGACAACTATCATGGTTAGCACAGCAGAAGAATATTTATGCATACGGGACATTCAAATGTATTAGACTTAGTTGAAATTTCTGTTAGAAATTTTAAGATAATCTTGTAAATATTGACTGCTGTTGTTCTTTTTTATTACAATTTAAATTTTGTTATGTAAGATTCTCTAAAATACCCGATCTTAAGATATTTTTTTCTTGTAAGCTCTGTCTGTCTGCTAGCCACTCTTATTACAACAGAAAAGAACAAAGAAATAAATACATGTACATTATGAATAATGTAAAAAATGAAAGAAATTTAGATCATTAATGAAGAGTTACTGTTTCATATATGTGTGTGTTTTGTTTTAGCGGAGAAAGGTGGTTTATTGTATCCATTTGTGTCAATCTGAGGAGAGAATGTTGCATTTGAGTTATGGAATTGTACTTTTGAAATTTAGTCTTTTGGTTAGTCCGTTAAATTTCGCCTTTTTCTTTTCTCTTCGTGATTTTTTTTGTTAATTTTAATATATATTTTATTTTGTGTTCCAAGTTTGCGCCGTGTGAACGCCTATAAATTCTCATAGAAGAGGAGAAAAGGCTGAGTTTGGATTATTATTGCAGAAATGCAGTTGTGGATGTTTTCTGTCACGTCGCATGTTGTCGATGGCCTGAATCACAGTATATGCATGGTATAAGGTAAGTACGGATGTGTATAAAGAGATTTCCAAAGCGATGAATGTTGTGTAAACTATGAGATCCGCAAGAAAAAAAAGGTCCACGGAAAAGGTAGACATTCTTTTTTAATAAATCATTAATTTAAATTAAATTGTATTTTTAATAATATTTTCAATAAAAACATTGATTGCATAACAAAAAAAACATTAGTTAGTAATTTATTTCTAAATGAGGGAAAGATCTACCTCTACCTATCAACCACGCTCATCGCCAGAAATTTCTGTTTTGATAGATTGGACAATTACTTTGTGAGGGGCAGAGAACTACATTTTGAATCTAAATCTAAAGTAATATAATGTAAACTATTGCAGTTTCTAAACGTAATCTGTTGTTACATTTAAACTACAACGATGCAAAAGTTGCTTGTAATTGCATGTTATTGTCAATATTTTAATCAAAAAAGGCGTAAATACGCCATTATCAAAGCCCAAATCGTTTAATGAATATTACGAAGTAACCAGTATATTCTTTTAATTAAACAGTCTTTACTTCGAAAACCTTTCAAATGTTGCAATTCTAATTACCGATATCTTGAGTTTGCAACCGAACTACAACGATTTGGGACGTCACATTTTTTTGTTTTGTTATTTAAGATATACAATTTCATTTTTTGTATCTATAATTCCGTTTCTTTTTGTATATAATCATTACTATATTTGCTTTAACTGTTGTACACAATTATTTTCAGAATATGCTAAAAACACATTTTCTTTTACAATTGTAAAATCATAGAAGAAAACATTAATATTTTCGTTAAATAAAACAACATATTTGAAACCAAATCTTGTGTCTATCGCTTTTATTTCAAGTAACAGGCGCCCAGAAATGAATGGCAGGTATTTTATACGACAGGGTCATCTTTAAAATATAACAACGTGGCAACAGCGGTTTAGAGACAAATTTGTCATATTGTTTTTTTTTCACGTAACAGGCGCCCAGAAAAGAGTAGCAGGTATTTTTTTACGACAGGGTAATCTTTAAACTGATATATCTCGGTAATGGCTGAACCGATCAACTCCAAATGTTTGCCATAAGTTAGGGGAAAGATTGTAGATTTCGATAAATCTATTTGTTCGTAACCACCATCACACCTATGAACATTTCATCGATATTTAATAAAATACTCAAAGTCTCCCAAACTAATGGACTTGGTGGGAAGGTTGTTTTGGGAGAATTGTAGTTCATCTTAAACGCTATATACGTACGAAATTTGAAACAAAAAATATAGCCGAAATGTGTTTTTCTAACGAAAACCAAAAATGTAATTAAAACAAAAATATTTTTAAGTCATGCTAAATAAAAGCGCCTAAACGTATGCTCAGATATTTGCTAACATTAACAAACTTCACGTGCAAAGCAATATGACAATATGGCAACACTGGTTTATAGAAAAATGAGAAACCGAGTCTTGTCATATTGTTTTTTCACGTAACAGGCGCCCAGAAAAGAGTAGCAGGTATTTTTTTACGACAGGGTAATCTTTAAACTGATATATCTCGGTAATGGCTGAACCGATCAACTCCAAATGTTTGCCATAAGTTAGGGGAAAGATTGTAGATTTCGATAAATCTATTTGTTCGTAACCACCATCACGTCTTCTATGAGCATATCATCGATATTTAATAAAATACTCAAAGTCTCCCAAACTAATGGACTTGGTGGGAAGGTTGTTTTGGGAGAATTGTAGTTCATCTTAAACGCTATATACGTACGAAATTTGAAACAAAAAATATAGCCGAAATGTGTTTTTCTAACGAAAACCAAAAATGTAATTAAAACAAAAATATTTTTAAGTCATGCAAAATAATAGCGCCTAAACGTATGCTCAGATATTTGCTTACAGTAACAAACTTCACGTGCAAAGAAATATGACAATATGGCAACACTGGTTTATAGAAAAATGTAAAACCGAGTCTCGTCATATTGTTTTTTTTTAAGTAACAGGCGCCCAGAATATAGTAGCAGGTATTTTTTTTACGACAGGGTAATCTTTAAACTGATATATCTCGGTAATGGCTGAACCGATCAACTCCAAATGTTTGCCATAAGTTAGGGGAAAGATTGTAGATTTCGATAAATCTATTTGTTCGTAACCACCATCACGTCTTCTATGAGCATATCATCAATATTTAATAAAATACTCAAAATCTCCCAAACTAATGGAAATGGTGGGAAGGTTGCTTTGGGAGAATTGTAGTTCATCTTAAACGCTATATACGTACGAAATTTGAAACAAAAAAATATAGCCGAAATGCGTTTTTCTAAAGAAACCCAAAAATGTAATTAAAACAAAAATATTTTTAAGTCATGCAAAATAAAAGCGCCTAAACGTATGCTCAGATATTTGCTTACAGTAACAAACTTCACGTGCAAAGCAATATGACAATATGGCAACACTGGTTTATAGAAAAATGAGAAACCGAGTCATGTCATATTGTTTTTTTTAAGTAACAGGCGTCCAGAAAATAGTAGCAGGTATTTTTTTACGACAGGGTAATCTTTAAACTGATATGGCTGAACCGATCAACTCCAAATGTTTGCCATAAGTTAGGGGAAAGATTGTAGATCACGCCTTCTATGAGCATATCATCGATATTTAATAAAATACTCAAAATCTCCCAAACTAATGGACGTGTCGGTTCATCTTAAACGCTATATACCTACGAAATTTCAAACCATAGCTCTTCAAAACCGAAGATGACGATCATATGTACTTGTAAATTGTTAAAACAGTACCGAGTTAAAGACTAACTTGAAATAGGTCAATATATATTTTTTTTATTTGCCACCTATAAATGCAACAGTATTTGATGGTGTCATCCGCCAAAGAGTAGATTCGGTTCACAGTCTGATCGGTTGGACAATAAAAATAAGAAAAATAGAAGGAGAGAGGACAGAACAGAACCCTGTGGTACTCCTGCTTATAATAGGGGAATTATTGTTTTTAAAAAAAAAATCAGAATTAATTTTAATTTGTTTCCTAACTCTGTGTTCAGAAGCAACTATCCTTGACAAATGTAGACAGGTATGAAACTATTGTTGGAAGGAGGAAGTAGTCTTTGTTGACCTTAGTCTTGAATTTGAGTATATTTCAGCTGTCAGGAAACACACTTGCGGGAAGATTATTCCACATACGAACAGTTCGGCTGAAGAACGAATGACCGGATTCAGGGACAATACAATTCAAATGATAATAATTAATAAATTACACGCGACTTACTTGTGTGTAAACATTTAAAAAATACAGATTTTTCAACGTACAAAAGAATTGTTATTCATTACAAAATATTTTTTTTTGTTGTGCTGTGAAATTAATCTGTATAGGAATGATATTATTATTAAAAATTTCGCAAACATATTTACAAAACATACACACATATTTTTTATGTGAATATTAAGACAATTATTAATAGTTCCTTTTAACCTGTCCGGTTTGGTATAAAATATTTAATATATTCAAGAATTCCCGATAGTTGAATTCCAAATTCATACCCCGTTGTACGCCGAAACACTTGAAGATAGTATCAAATTCACGACTACTCAGCATATGATGCATTTCACGTATGGCCAGGGCTCGCATCAGATGGTTCTTTTGTATTTTTCCACAGTTTTCACGATCAAAATCTTTGAATACCGAACTTAAATTTGAGATTTCATCGGGATGGCGAGCCAATTTCATAAGAGCCCCAGAGCAAACAGTCCGTTCTTCAAAATTGAGGAAACACTCAATGCAATCTAAATTAGCCAAATGTATGAGAGGAACCGCAGAGACTTCATTATCGGCAGATATAGTTTCACTTTGTATGAAGATTCCATCGAGAACTCGGCAAAAGTCACGATATAAAACACAACAACCACGTTTGGAAGAACGAAAACTGGAAGAGGAAACTATCTACATATATTTCAGAAAGTATTTTGTCAGATTCTGTCTTACATTTTGCATATGGAATTAACTTCCTCCGGGGATAGTTTGATATTGGCATTATCAATGGCACGTCGGAAATCAACATCCAGAATTTCACCTTCACGATGGCGATCATAGTCTTGTAAGAAATCGATGACCGGTATACTTTTGGTAATAGCTTGACGTTTGGCTTTCGTCATTAATCGGATAATATATTCTTCACTATCCACATTTTCGTTGGCCTTTTCATTGAATGTTGGACAGACGATCTGCAACCCAAGGACAGATTTCAATTTAGGCGTAGCATATTCAGCTGGATCGGAATCTTCGAGGAAACGAGTGTAGTTGAAACCTAGTTCATTCCCGTAACGTTCGATAAGACTATTAAGTTCATCATTGGACAATAAAATGCCATTGGTTACAAATATTTGATTAGCTATTTTGCAAGGAACGTGACCACTGTTTAGCCTAAGAGGAAGATAGTAATGGTTATTGTGTTAGTGTTTAAAAAAATACTGTAATTATACGAAATATAAACTCTGTGATGTCGGCTCAAGGTTTTCACAGCCATTTAAAGCCGCTAAACACTGAAGTTGACTAAAATCATACTTTACACCAAGAAAAAGCGTGATAAAAACTACGGGGATCAATTCCAGTGGTAAATGGATTCTGAGATCGCAATTTGGTAGAATTGATGATAAACCAATATAAAAAAACAAAAACAAATAAATCTATACATATGGATCGGGGCTCAATAGCCTAGTCGAAAAGGCTGTACATTTCCGTTGGAATTACTATTTCTAATAGCAAATGAAAATGTAAACAGAAACCATAATTTTTATTTTCTTAATAATATCTAGCGTAGAGTTGTATAAGTCGACTAAAAAAAGACGATTAATCGTACTTGCCATTGGCTCAAATCGACTGAAAATCAGCCATCGACAACTGCTCTGAATTTCTAAAGGGAATTTATTATTCAATATCTAAAATGCATCTGTAATTCGTTCCTAAAAGTATTTATCAAAATCTCGACTAAAATACTTAGCTTCGGCTATTTTGTGTCATATCACCAATTTACACCATTTTAGTGGTCATACAAAAATCTATACTTTTATGAAACTATACACAGTAAATATGCTGGTTCCTTCGATTGATTTTTTGATTTGTTCGAGAACTACCATACAAGTTATTGAACTGATTTCATTTTAACTTTTTTGTTAGGTTTTAAACATAAAATAGTATTGTATTTTGTCTATAAATACATAGCAATTATTTTGTTTTTAATTTCATAATTGAACTATCGTATTAAACGCAATCACCCTGATCACGGTTCTTGTTTCAAAATTCGTCTTTTTTCGAAATCTATCAAAAGGTTTTTAAAATCGGTTGTTTTACAATCGATTATTAAAAAAGATTTATCGAGTTATATATAGGAAAAATGGTCGTAAGTGACAAGAAGTAGACTCTAAATTAAAATATTCCTTTCTAATTATAGCTAATTACCAAAGCTAGCAACCACTTATGAATTTCAAATGGGTATTAAGGCTATAACATTGTAATAAACATTTTATATTCTATTGTCACTGGCGATCATTTCACACACAGAGTCCAATAAGAATATGTACATATATCATACTTATCGTAGCTTCTAAAGAACGGATGCATATGAAGTCGTCTGTTTCGTATACGTATTTGAATCTTTCCCAAGGATTCCTCACAAAGATCTCGCGTATGTTCGTTCACTTCTTGCCAGTTCATAGCACCAATACGGGGCATGTCATCGATATGCTTTGGAGGCGATTGCACATTTATCAAGGGGTTTTTCTCCAAATATTTAACCGTAAATACTGAAACGTTCTGTCAATTACTTTGAATTCATTGTAGGATTTAATGACTACCTCTATCAATTTCATCTTCGAATATACGCCACCTAATGCGATTCATATCTACGGGATCACTATAACGGCCACACAACAAACGTAATTCCCTCTGATTCAAATATTTATCCACTCCCATATTGTGTAGAGACCTTTCGAATTGATTTATGGTTATCGTGCCGGTGTGCATTAGATCAAATACTTCCAGAAATTCACGAACCCGAATGCGATTCTTATGTACCTGCTTTTGGATGCAAATGACTATATCATATATGTCTTTATTATTTTGCGGATGATTGCAGGAGTTTTTAAATACACGCTGAGCTATGTTTGTGCCGTCGACTGGAGGAAGTTCGGGTAAATCCAAATCCACAATTTTGCCGGGGAAATCATGTATGATTTTCTGTGTACAAAGAAGAAATATAATGTATTTAAACTTGAAAGATGTCATCTTGTGGTCTATTTTACCGCTGCATTGTCGGTTAATTTGTTGGTTTTCAAATAATCTAATATATTGTGTATATGTTCGATAAAAGCCACATAGTTGATCATATACGAATCCTTCATATAACGTTTCACGAGAAGTAGAAAATCATTATCGGATAAAGGAATTTTCATAAAATGTAATACTCTTGAGAAGTGAGCCACGGTTACTGTTCCGATATTTTGCGAAATCTGAAATTAATTGGTTGTTTCATTTATAAATTCGTTGTGTTTGTTGAATAATACTGGTATCGTTTTTGGGTTAACAAGTCCCTCAGGGGAAGAATTTGTCTGATGGAAGATTATTGTTGTTTGACAGTGTTTTGCCACAATTCCGGCCAATTTACTGCAATTACTCTCTACAAAATGCTTCAATGATTTTTTCTCACTGTTCGACTCATTGGTAGAATTTATCAACACAAAGAATGACGACAACGGCAAACAATAATTTACTGTATATCTAATGGATATAACCTAATGCCCTCATTTTGTAAAACGTAAACGCAAATTTGGTTTTTTTTTTATAGAATACAAAATGATAAACCTGACGTTTTTGGAAACGTTTTATATGCTACGTTTTACAAAATTAGCCCCCTAATTGCCGCAATTCTCAGTTTGACAGAAAGACAGGTAAGGGGAATGGAAGGGAAAAACTGACACGTTCTGGGACATAGCATGTCCGACGTTGACAAAATAATTTCAAGTATCCCATACAATATTGTTTGTTAGTAGTGCAACTAATCATGTCTCACCAGTTCATAATCTTGAAAATATGGCAGCAATGGCAAATGTGAATTTTGGGCAATTTTTATTAAAACCAAACACAATTGACGGCGATCTTCCGGACGTATACCATTGACATGTAAGGGGTCATTCCATTCCAAACCCGAGGAAATATCTTTCTGTGCACCTCTATTCTGAGCTAATGGAAGAATAAATTAGTTTTGAATTTTAATATTTCTTAATTAAACAAACTTTCGGCGCAAACGACTCTGCAGAATTCTCTATACACCACACGACCATCACGCAAACGAAAGTAGTCGCTTACTTCCCGCAACTCAAAGTCCGACAATCCGACGACAGTTTTGTATTTACCTAAAATGCTACTGAATAGAGACTCTGAAAAAAAAAGTTAATTTAAAAAATGTTCTGTAAAATATATGCATTTCTCTTATCTTACCGGATATCAATCCTTTGCCTTGGGGATCGTGGGAACAGAATTCGTCACAAATATTAAAACCATATCGAAATATTGCATCTTGAATTTTACGGCACGCTTTCCATATTTCATTTAATTTGATGTCGAGCTGTGATTATATGAGGAAAGCTGTAAGGAAATAATTTCGGAAGAATTAATTCAAGCATACTCGATTATCATCGTCCATAACTGCAAACGTTTTCAAAATTTTAAATATTTTCACGAAAGCAACAAATTTTGTTGATATATTTTTTGTATTGACACACAAAAAGGGATTCAAATGAAACTACTGACACAATGACTGTATTTCCATGCACTATATGTTTTTGAATATCCGATAGTCGGACAATTAAATGTGTCGAAAGTTCAAGATAACCAGAACCCCGTATGTTTTTTAAATTATTTTATTTGAGAAGAAACTAAAGGCTCTAGATGATTTAATTTAATACATTAAAGTAAAAATTATGATTTTAAGTTGAATGTGAATAATTTGGAAGTTTTGTTTGCTTGGCCAAAATAAACGACCAATCGTCTAGGGACCGCTTAATGGTTGTTATAAAAATCGAAATTTTAACTGATACATTTTTTATCTACACCATAATTATTTGAGATTTTTAGCCAAATTGTTCAATGTTTAGTGAGGATCTCTATATCCGTGTATATTAATTATATTATTAAAAATAATATGATATACACATATCGGCACCAGAAATACAAAATGACCGAGCAAAAACGTTGTAAAATTTAAACACTCTTTTTGTTATGTTGCTCTGGAATTCGTTTTTAAAATTATGGATATTGAAGTGAACAATTTTGCAAAGCCAAGTTTATTAGTCATTTCACCAGAATAAATCGCAAACACGATTTTGGTTTTTTGATGTTCGGTCATTTTGGGTGTCCGTCAAAAATGGAATACAACTCCCATATATGGGCAGGAGCTCCAAAGACATCTTTGTAGCTTCTGGGCCGTGTACAGAGGAGAGCGGAGGTGATGATAGGGGATAGTAGGGTAACCAAATCTATTGTTCTCCGTTCATCATCGACGGAGCGTGGATCGTGTATCGCTATTCTATGGATATTTTAACGGTATGTGGTCGTCATTGTAAAATGACATGTTCGTATGTCGAAGAATCTTCCAGCAAAAATAAGACCCTGTACTAAAGTTAATGAATAAAGTAATCATTAAATGCCCTATATCATGCAAAACAGTTTACGGTTGGCATAGATATTATGTATATAATTATAATATGATTTTTTAGAAAATATATACTACGTATACATATGTACACATATTCATGAATTTCAATCTGGACGAATTTACCGACCATTTTACATGATTTAAGTAATCTGAACATTGTTATATAAAACTCATAATAAAGTATGTAAAACTCCACTGTTATTTATGCAATGCTCATGTAATCATATAATTTGGCTAATAATAACAAATTATGTATTTAAAGCAAAAAAAAAAAAAACTGTACAGACGATATTACCAGAGTGAGGAAGAAGCAAAGGAAACGAAATATTCATAATACTTCACCTACTACTTCAAGTTTTTTTTTGTTTGGTCCATCCCACTATTATTATTGTTTTGCATTTGCTTGGTGTTAATGAATTAATTATTGTAGCATTTTAAAAAGTTTTTCATTTTACGCGATAATACGAATATCCATCTACTGTAGTCATCCAACATGTATGTACGCAGATTGTAGAGGCTGGCAGGATGCTGAGATGATAATCATCATGTCTAAGTGGTAACATTTAAGAATGATTTAATTTCGAATAACGATAAAAAAGGGACTTAAAGAAGATGCAGACGGATCTAGGATATTCTGGAAGTTATTCGAAAACCGTAAGTAAGAGGCCGTGAAATGGGTTCCGATTTACAAGCATAAAATTATCCTTCCACCGTAAAGATGTCGCACTATTGTGCTAACAAATGAACAAATTACAATTACCACTTAAAAAGGAAAAAAATAATACACCAGAAATTTCATTTTCGTCGTCAGATGAGAATGATTCCAACAACGCATCAACGATATTGCTGTCTAAAAGAAATGCATTGCATTTATACATATTGTTTTTATACACTTAATTTTTGAAGGCTTCGCTATGTTGGTATTCTCAATAAATAATAACATAATTCTGTGGCCACAAGACAACAACATGTGTGTATTTATGTAAGTTTTCAGGATACCGTTTTTAATGTTTGAATCACTGGGGCATAAATGATTATTGAGGTATTTCAATTTTGAAAATTACAACATCTGTATTGAGTAAAATCTACCTTATGTTGTTATTTCTATTTTAGTAAATTGTTTTGTTATCCCAAAACTTTGTTCTGAAATGGACTCCAACTCAAGTTAAGCTTTTATTCGAGTTTACTGATCTTTTTTGCTGGGATTGACACGTTCAATTCAAATTTAAATAGTTAAGAATGTTGTTTATCTTCAATTTAAAACAATATTTTTGGATTTTATTAAATTCACTATCTGTATCAACGGTTCCACGGTTCAATACACAAAGAGTTCGATTATTTATTGATTATGACAGTTTTTGTTTTGGAAACCGATTGTTATTGTTTTATAGAATGTGCTGTTGCTTGGATGAAAGGCAAATTTCGTTTTCATAAATTTTTAAGATACATGAACCATTACACTCTATATATGCTGGGCATATATGTCCTTTTACGCAATTTATTTAATATTTTCTCAATACAAAAACAGTTTCAACAATTCTAATTATTTACCATACAAACGGACAATTCTATCGCGCCAATCTACATCTCCCCATTGACTATTCAGAATTCTTTATTTAACGCCCAGTCATTTAAGTTAATTTTTTTGCAATTTCTTTTTAATAATGAAAACAACTGAAATGGGAAAAGGAAAAAAAAAACCAACAAAGAAGCATTACCCAAACCACCACTGCCGCCGCCATCATAATCAAGTTATACATTAAAAAAATGATAAAAAGTACCATGAACACTTTGAGTATTATAACACCAACCCACTATTTCAGATACTTTCTTTGGTTCACGATGTTAACTGGGAAGGAGAAGAGTGAAGGCCAGTGGTATTAACGGAAGAGAAAAGTTTAGCCTTTTGAAAACAATGCAGCAAATCTTAAATTCATTTGTTAATTACAACAACTTGGCTTCTTGTTATTGCCATAAGTATTACTGGTACTGGGCTGAATCATGAACTCGAGAAAACTTACTTTACACAAATTGTGTATAATTATTGTGTTTTCATTTATAAAAAAGAAAACCTATAGAAATATTGTAGAAGTATATTTGGAATTTTTGCTGAAAGCGGCGGAAGTGGAAGTACTATCATTGTGGCATGAATATATCGCTCATTTACCTTAATAGTGTCACAACTCAAAACACTATTTTTTCAGGAGAGCAAAAATGACAACGGCTCAGCACAATACACGGTGATGCAAGTGCTAGTGAAGCGTAGAATTTTTAATCATCAATTACTGGCAAACCCTCCAAAATAATAACATCAATCCAAGCTTATCCTGTGGTTCGTTCCACTGATGCTGAAGTTCCTGGCAAACATAAAATATATTCAACGATCGTGGCCATTTCTTTGAATTCGCAATCGATGAATAAATATCTTCACCCACCGATCGACAATCGAAACATTGGCTTCTATCCATTGCAAATTTTTTTGTCACGAATGCTTATTTTTGAAGTAAATAAAAGCATTTTTCTTATGTATCGAAAAACAGTATATTGAGGGAGAAAAGCAGTACGCAATTTTTGATGTCGAAAAACAGCATAGTACCGCGAAAAACAGTACAGGTATTCATGATCGTATGTATTACGGATGTATTTGCGAAAGCAATATTCCAAAATTACGAGAATTATTCACATATGTGAAAGCGAAAATTTGTAACATATGCCGTCTTATTTTTTTTAAGAAAGCAAGTGCTGATATTTTTTTTTGGAAAAGCGATTATTCCTAAACTATTGTTTGCGAAAGCGAATGCGAATATTCAAAATCATGCGACTAACTCGCATTCACATTTGCGAACTTCGTCACATCCTGGCTCCGTTAAAAAAATCTGTAATATTGTCTGGTCGACTAAAATTTTAATAATACGATTTTTTCCAATGTGGGTTTGATATACTATGCCAAAAACTTCTAAATATCGTCCATAGTCGAGTGGTTAAATGTGGAGACATTACGTTCAGCGAATTTTGCAGAAACGTTGAGACTATCTTGTTTTTTTTAGATTAGATATATTGAACATTCGCTGATATCAATTTCCATCAACCGTTACAACTTCTCTAAAGAAAAATTATGATTTTAGCGTAAACGTCCATCGAAACAGTCGAACAGTAATCGAACAGTAAACGAACATCAAACGCGTTATCCTACATACGAGCATCTAATCTTACATTGGGCATTTGTATCGAAAGCAGGAACGTTATGTGAATTTCATCTGTATACTTTGGCGGATCTTGAATTCAAAGAAGATTATGAGATTGATCGCAGAGTAGCCTAACGATCAGTAAAACGCTACAGAATTTGGTAGCTGAAGCCATAATTATATCCTTAGCTTCTTAGAGTCAATTAGAATATGTTCTCACACAAATAGACCAACATAGACCTTAATAATATCATTAATTCAAATATAGGTCCGTATTTATATCAAAGCGAACACAGTCTGATATATCTAATAAATACCTAAATTTCTACTTCTGGTGAGTGGAGATTTGCCCAGCCTCTCCGTACCCGCCATTACGCAAATGAATTTATTTAATTAAAATTTTTTTTTATATTTTTTCTTTCAGTTGAATCGGTATTTCCAAAATTGGAGTTCAAATTCACAGAATTTTCGAAGATAAGGAAAACCGACTGTTTTCACAAACTCTGGCTTTTAAATGAACCATTAATGCGTTTTTTTTAAATTCAGTTCTGTACCCATTACTGTGGAGAAACATTAAAAAAGTTTAATTTTAAATTAATTAAGAATAAGAAGAATTATATTGCCATATAAACGGTCATTAGACAGACGTGAAACTTCTGGTGCCTTCCATGTCCCAAAAACCAACCAAAGAAATCGAAAAAATGAAATAAAATATAGCAATTTAACGAAAAGAATACCTTAAAATTAAAGGAACAAGTTCCAAAAATGCAGAGAGAAATTGGGAATTTGCTTAAAATTGTTCAACTTCGGAGAGGACTGGAGAAAAAAACAAAGGATTATTGTTCTGTATTTTTTTAAAGGTTTTGTTCTGATGTCTTTTTTAATGTTTTATAACTTCAAATAGTTTAGTTATAAGCAGAGCGAATATTTATATGCACGAATAACTAGCAAATATGTGCATATATGCCTAAAAAAATATAAAAATATGCTTTACAAATGAAATCGGATGAAATTGATGAAAATTTGAACAAAAAATAATTTTTTGACAGTGTCAATTTTATATTATTTAAACAAAAGAAGAAAACACTTCACAAACAGACACTCATGTTTGCGTTTAAACAGTCACCGTAGTGTGATTTATAAACAAAGTGCAAATTTTAAATTTTTGTCTTTCTGTCCTATTTCTACAATAAGTTGTGTGTGTGTGGATAAGTTTTTTTTGTTCATTTCATTCGAGTTTTCATGGAGTGTGAAAACTAAAAACGACGGATGAGTGAAAACTAAAATGATGCATTTGAAAACAGGGACATACAAATTAATACATGGCAAAATTTGCAAGAAATGTCTGTTACTGCTAAGAGCGCAAGTGCAAAAATATTCGTTTTGAGAAAATGGAAATTAAAGGTTTAAAAAAAAACGAATTTTACTGCAGCTGAGAAAATTAATTTAGCATTACATGTAAAAGACATTTGGAGTTAATTTGGTATTGCCTATTTTAGCATAATGAAAGAGAGCTAGAAAATAAATCGAATTCAAATACTCAAAACATAAATTTTGTGACATCGGGTCTTTCAGGTCCAAGTCACAGATATAAGGATGACACAATTGAAAATGTTACAATGAAAATATCCATTAAAACAACGTACATATGTATATTTATTATCTACAGTTGAAGAATATTTTGACCGACTTCCATCGATAATCGACGACGACACAAAAAAAAAAACGAAAATTGTCAACTTATCCACAGTGTGTGGCAAAACAATTTTCAACCGATTGTTTCAATTTGTTTTCTGTGTGTAGGACAAAAATCTTCTTCAAAATGTATATTTGGAATTTATTTTGCATATTATGAGTTCAAATTCACAGTTTGCACAAATTATTAGCTAGTGCTTTAGATTTACTAAAGTGAATGATCTTCGCTTCTGGGTGTAAATATTTACGTATAGAGAGAAACTGCGCTCAACATCAGTGGAGGTTGTTGAACAAAAGTCACATTTTTCCAACATAGATGGCGAAAGGTTTTTAACATATCGCTCATTTACTGCAATAGTGTCACAACTCAAAATACGATTATTTCAGGAGAACCGTTTAAAGTTTTCAAGTGTGCCTTACTTAGCAAATGTAGAGAAAAAATGATATGTTTCCCGATTAAATTACAGCCCTGAAAATGTATATAATACACGCATATCGATATCTTCATCGGCTTTATAACAAATATTGTAAGTATAAGTATACTTTTAAAACATTTTTTCATAAAAACATTTATTTACAAGATAACGATAGTTAAGATAAATACAAACCATTACAAAAACAGATATTGTGGATGATATCAAACAATTCACTTCGGGAAATTTTGATCTTACAAATTTAACTAGACGCTGCAGGCCATAGGCAAAACATGTTAAATGTAACATGTTTGGGTACAACACTTTTAAAGCATCAGCAGCAGCATCCGTCGGTAAAAGGAGAACTTTTGAATACTGAATTCCTTAAAGCAGATATTAGCTCTGGTTATAAGCAATAAACTCAAATAACTGTGAATTTCTAAAAAAAAACTGGGTTTGGCTTTAAAAACCCGTTTTTCTAAAGACCATAACCAGAAGGAATAACGTATTCTTGGGAAGTTCGTATGGGCTTTAATTTAAATATATGGCAACGCTGCACACAACAACCAACAAAATAACGAATTTATTGCGATCCAAATTCCCCAGAGTAGGAATATCTTTAGGAAATTCTGAAGCAACGGTTTTGGAGTAGATTCTGTATAGCCCTCTCAAAGATATAGTTTATTCAAGTAAACCGGAAAATTATGTTGTAACACGAACCTGGTATGATAATTTCGTCATGACCTCAATTAGTTCTTTCAGAACTTGTGAGTATTAACAATTCAACTTGTTTACTGGATCTAGCATAGTTTCCAGTAACGTAACAATAGTAAAAGCCAGCGTAGCATTAAATTAAACCCAAAAATAAAGACTTTGCGGTTGAGGAGGTCGTATAAAGCTTGAATTTTGATACGTCATTGTTTTGTTTTCATACGAACATGTTCTCTCTTATTTAGAGAACACGATTGAATTAATATTCTGAAATCTCGTTAATGTTTTTGATGAAGAAAATACTATAATACGATATACGCCCGTTTCACACAAACAATAGAAAATACAACAATGAAGAAATAGACATAATAAAAATGGACATAATAATCCGCCAACAATTCACATCAATCAAGTTATTCTACCTCTTCTTCTTCGTGTTTTCAAATTACTTTGATTCGAACAGAACATTAAGAAGGTATAAATGATAAGTCCCATTGCCTAGATTGTTTAGTTCTAATTGAAACCATAACAACATCACCAAAGTATTTTATCAAGAAAAAATATGAGGTTTTTGTGGTACTTTTCTGCTGTAGCCGTATTTTTGGCTGTCGTTCATAACGTACGCTCTGAAGAGGAGCCAGCTGCTGTGGCCAGTTTTGCTGCTGAAACAATCGAGCTAGCTGCCGTGCCTGCAGTTGCTCCAGAAGCTGAGATAGCCACCCTGATTGAGTTGGATGCTGATGTAAAGGATCAAGGAGAATTAAATCGTGAGACCAGACAATTTGGATTCGGCAGACCCTATTACGGTGGTGGCTACTATAGGCCCAGACCTTACTACGGCGGTGGTTTCTACAGACCCCGGCCGTACTATGGCTTTAATAGGCCTAGTCTATATGGAGGCGGTTTCTATGGTTAAGTGCTTTCGATTCTGTGATGTGTCCTAGAGATATGGAGATCTTGTATTATTAGTTAGTTTAAGAAAAATAATAAACAAAACAACAACTGAAGACCACTTGGTTAATTGCTGTCTTAATGGAACTAATGATTTATATATTTTTATAATAAGTCCTATCACAGCTGTTTCAATAATGCAATTAAAAATTACATTACATCGGAACACGTCGAATTTTATCAGCCTAAATTATTGCTTCTTGGTTTCTCACTGTTAAGTTTTTGTTAGTTCACGCGTGATACGGAACATGTGTCACAGTCTAAAATGTCCAGTTTGTCTTGATACCATAAATAGACTTACAAACAAACAACGATTTAAAATAATTGAGCTTTATTATCAAAATTCGTGTACAGTGGTCGTCATAATCGAATCACCGAAGCCGTTGTGACGAAATTTCGCACCAGTTGTAGTCTATTTCGGCATTAATCCACCAACCCGTATCCGTAGATTGCGTACCGAGGAGAATATAGCTAATGTATCTGCCAGTGTTAAACCAACTAGATACATTTTATGAAAATGTTATGAGTATTGCACATCAATATCATGCAAATAGTAGATTAATATCCTTCATTTCTATTTATAGGAAGTCTCAGTAAGAACGCACTTTTTCATTTTAAAATAGAAACATGTATTTTTTAAGATGATTGTGATATTTTGATTAGATTCATAAGAAAGTTGTTGAGAACGATGCCGAATTGATGTTTTACAGCCACAATCTTTTTAGGAGACCGACCGGTCCGTTGTCACACAGGAGTCTTAACGTACGTAAACGACCCATTTTGTAAAAATTGTATGATCACTCTTCAAATGGTTGACCCATTAGTGGCACTTTCTCGACAGAAAATTCTTCGAAGTTTGGGAGCGGTCTCAGCATAACTTTCCAAATTTGTTTTTAAAGTTTTCACAACTGTAGCATGTTGTGTTTTCGTAACGTGCTCCAATTTTAAGAATCGGAAAAAAAGACAAGCGGTTAAAGCAAAATATATATTCAGAAACTTCTAGGGCATGTGTAATGCCATCGGTAAAAGCTGAAACAGAGCGATCTTTCTTTGGTGAATAGGCCATAGAGAACCCGAATGAACGTTTTTTTATTGAACGATTTTCTATAGAATTTTCAAATTTGATTGGAGTGTAGTTTATGGTATAAACGTGGCGTATTATTTTTATTATTCATTAATTACTTGCAAAATTCAAAACATCAGTCTACTTGCTTTTGCCTCCGATGTATTTGCATCGTATTCACGGATTGCTGGCTGTTTAGTGTCTGGTGTGATATTAATTATTTTCAAATGTGTGAAGTGTGTTTCTCTAGAGCTAGATTCTAGAATGTTGCCTGCTAACGTTAACTTATGCGGCTCCGCACTGATATGTGTCCATTGATCTCGGTTTAATTGTTAAATTTCAATCCAACTTACAACGAGCTTTGTTTTATGAAACGTTCGGCAAAATAGTTCAATGACCCGTAAACATCGAAACAGTTGTTCACTTCACTCGTCAGAGCAATTTTGAGATATGGATCGGTTGTATGGAATCCCCATACGACATATGTATGTATATTATACATACATATGTCTGTACAACAACAATTTTGATTTTTTAGCTTGACAAATCTTCACTGGTTTTAGGTTATGACCAAAAACATGCTGTTTGTGTTTTTTTTCTTCAGAAAACAATATCGAATTAATAACTTTTTCCCTCTCGATGTTTGAAAAACATTCAGATTCAGTGCTAAAATGTATATAAAGTTTTTTACATGAATGAATTGTTTCCATAGGCCAGACACTTTAAAGTATTTTCACATTTAGCCAAAATAGTCTCATGTTTTCTTCAAGTCGTATTTAAAATTACCATATATTTGATATTCCAAATTGCGTACAACTTTGAAATATATATCTTCAAATTATTGTGGATATCGCATTTACGGACATACCGACGTTGGGAAATCTTAGGGTGCCCCGAAAAATAAATTACATAGGGAAAATTTGGATAACAAACAACAACTAAAAAATAACACAATATCAATTAAGTCATTGCATAGTGTGGATTAATTATAGTAGTGTCAATATAAATATGTTACCATATTGTATAAGCAGTTTTATTGATAACATTAAGTTCTAGGGTTCAAATCCTGAATGACAATATAAGTCGAATAACCCATAACCCATATTCTCTGCATGGTAAATTGGATTTTAATAAAAATGTATTAACATTTTTTCACAGCGTTCTCAGAATGCTGTCTAGTTGGCGTTTTCTTTAAAATTAAGCAAACTATAATAGCAAGCTTGTACAGAAAACACGCCTATTGAGTACATTTTTTTTTTTTATTTAATTCTGCGTTGAAGGTTGTTGCCTACTAATAATGTAAGTAGTAAATATATTAGCAACAATTGGCAAAGTAATTAATTCACCTAAGAAATTCGTGGTCGATCGATTTGTACCGATTTCAGAGCACGACTGAACCCCTGGTTCTGATTTTAAAATGGTTTTCAGTTACTCTTTAACCGTGGTTCCAGCTCGGTTCAAAATTGGTTCATAAATCATAGGAACAAAAATATTTCTCGATGTAATTCTTATTTATTATTTATTTATTTATTATTAATTACAATACAACTAAATTTATATTCTAATTTTGGGTCTAAGAGTAAACTGATTGACACAGACAATATGGCTTGATTTTTTGCAGCGACAGACCAAAGTATCTTGTCGGAATTGAACCCACAACCCGCCTAACGGGGCTCTTATTTGGATGTAATTTATTTATATAAATTAACAGAACAGAAAAACAGCTTCAGCATATTTTGAGTAATTTGTTTTCCACAACACAAAAACATTTTTTTCTGCCAAACCATTTTTGTGTTTTTGGTTCAGTTAGACATTTATTATAAAAGTGGTTCAGTTTACGGTTTGGTTTGCATAAAGTTAAGTTAAAAGTACACCCCACCGACAATTTAGCTATCCTGTGAATTACACTTACATGGGGATGTCATTGGTGTTCATGTGATCCTTTGTGAGAGAGAAAGAATATTATAGAATAAAATGAAGTCGCCAAGCTTTTCCAATCACACATTTTTCTGCACCACCCTAGTGTAGAGTTTGATGTGTAACTAATGAATGAAAAAGAAAAAAAATAAACAGACATATGCTCCATTCTATCTGATGTGGCGCTTATATTGAGTGAATAAAACGGACGTTCAACGTCAGCTGTTCAATTTATCAATCTGGTTTTAGTTTTCTTCTTCTTCATCGCCGTCGTCTTCTTCTTCTTGGCGTATTGTTTACATTCGGTAATATTATAAAAAAAAATGTTTAGAACGTAGAACGAAGGTATAAATAAAAAGATTCGTTGGTAATGCTACTTAGTTCGAATTGAAACTATAGCAACGTTAATAACAATTTTACGCGTAGCAATTTAATTGTAAAAATATGAATTCGTTGTGGTACTTTACGGTTATAACCGTAGTCTTGGTTTTCGGCCGTAAAACATGCGCAGAAGAGGAGGTTACTGGTGCGACAAATGCTGTCGCAGTTCCAGCCTTACCAGCTACCTTGGTTGATGTGGACTCGGGTGTGAAGGCTGAGGGAGAGTTAAACCGTGAAACAAGACAATTCCGCACATTTGGCTTTGGCAGACCATATTACGGCGGTGGATTCTATAGGCCAAGACCATATTATGGAGGTGGTTTCTATAGGCCCAGGCCTTACTACGGAGGCGGTTTCTATAGGCCACCATACTACGGAGGAGGTTTTTATAGGCCACCTCCCTTCTATGGAGGCTACAGACCGCCATTCTACGGTTAAATTAAGATCGATTTGATCTGGAAAAGTTCATATGTTTTGTGTAATTAGTAATTTTAAGTTCATAAATAAAAATAAATATATTGTGATATTATAATTGTGAATATATGTTATCCTTTTTATTTTGAATTTCATAGCTAGGTAAATATTAAGTACTGATCTAAGAAATTTGTTTTTGCTCAAAAAGATTATAAAACTTTTTAAACTAATCGAATGTTAAAAAACTAGGATGAGTTTTAATCCTTAATAGAGGTGTTTTTTTAATTGTATTAACAGGTAGTATGGTTCTCCCACAATATAATGTGTGAAAGTAGCACCATTTACAAAGTTTTTCCACTGACTAAAACTTTGCAATTTCATTGGAAATTAATAAAACTGCATAGCATGTTATGTTCTCTTTAATACAAGTCTCATAAAAACCGGTTAAGCCATTGCAAAGCAGTAAACGCCAAAAAGTAATTTTTATGCCCTAAAGAAAAAGAAATACAAAAAACCAAAATAGATTTCTGGATTATTCCTAGGATCAGTAAGATCAATTTTATAAACTTTTGGAGCAAAAATAAATTCGGTCATGTGGCTTTTCGAACTGAAATTCAGCATTCATATATTTTCCACTCTGAGCGGGATTTACTCTGTATTCAAATGATTTTTTTTTTTTATCAAAATGTGCAGAATATCCCTTGACGGCATGGTCATCTCATGTGAAGGTAATGTGATCGTGCGATTTGACACCGTTACACTTTTTCTTGTGGGGTCTCTGCGAATAAGCCACAAACCACAGCAGGAAAATTCGACACTTCGGATGCGCCATCCAGCGAACTAGGAGGGAGGATGTTTGTAACTCGATTTGTTCGGGTTTACTAGGAGGACAATGGTAATCAGATTGTAGTTAACCCATGTGTGATGGTATTCGAAGATTCACGTCATAACGGTAATCATTATGTAATATAAGAGACTATAGGGATCCCTTTCTTGGGAATATTTAAAAATGTTAACATTCAAATAGTGGTGATAGAGTTTTCCTGGGGGATTTTCAGTTTTCAAAATCTGCAAACAAAAGAATGCCACAAGGAGCATCTACTTGTAGCATTTTTTGGTATTTATCTATTATACCAATGTCCAACTTTAATGTATATTTCAAAATCCTCTTATGTTTTTTTTCTATGATTCCATAACATCACTGACGTTGTCAAAATTAAATAATGCTTTGAAACTAAAAGGGAATAGATAATTAAATTCCGATTCCATTGACATGCGTTAAAATGCTAATAGTGGTGGTTACGTTAGAAAACATGTTGGTATTAACGTGACAAAGAAAGTTAATCAGAGTGAGGTTAACAATGTCAGTCATTTACCAGTACTTGCTCTTTCCCCCCACCTATTTCATACATGTTGGCAGGATCCAATCATCCTCCGGTGTTTGCTTTATTCTTCAGTAGTGGGGGCAGAAAGGGAGAAAAATGGCAAAGAACTTACTTGAACGCGTTCTTGTCTGATACATCCTGTGGGTGTGTTTCTTCGCTATGTCTTCCTTTCACTTTGTACTTCATTCATTCATTCGTCTCTGCCTTGTTACTGGCAACCGAAATATGGTGCGAAAAAAAGTGGGAAAAAACCAAGAAAGATGTTTGCTAATTTATATGCGTTTCAAGTTTTAATTACGTGATAAAAATGCAGAGAATAAAGGAGGAGAGAATCAGTTAGAGACCGAGCGAAAAAACGCAAACACAAACTGAACTGAACTTTAAAAGGGCGTCTTTTGTGATGGATGTTGATGGACAACATACTAGTTTTTCCTCTTGCTCAACATAAATACCATACAGTGGAGTAAAAGGCAATAACATCCTGAAAATTGAACTAAAATCGGCTCTTTTTTTAAGTTATAGAAACGTATAACATGTATTTCCCGTGAAATTGCCCGATTTTTTAAATTCCGATTCCCGGGAAAAAGTTTTTTAATTATTTTTTTTATTTTATATAGAAACTCAAATAACATCATCAAATACAAAATTGCCTTCACAATTATAGCCGTTCATTGCTGGTTTTAATTTGTAGTTCCCGGTCAGTGTAAAATTGTGTCGTGCACAGCTCATTATTTCATGTAGGTACCCACCAGTTCCATAATGGATTGTTAAGGCACCAACAATTTCGGTATTTTGACCTACTTTGAACGAATGGTCAGGACAAAAATGGAGTCAAATCTTTAAAAATATATATATTATTTGAATTTGTTTATGTATTGTTGATCTATATTGTTCATACGGTTTTGTTTCTGTTACTCGAGTTCAACATCATTTATTATTTCTTTGCGAAAATGGATATGTTTAAAAGGCTTGTGTTTGCTTTGATTGCAGACAAGGTATACGGATCCGTTTCGAAAGCTTCTTCATTATTATTTGTTTAAGATTTCTAGGCGTTTTCAATCATAATAGCCTTCTTGGATTTTATTATTTGCTTACTTTTATAGTCGAAAACAAAAAAATTATACAATTTTGTACTAAAGAGACTTACATTTGGTTCTGACTAGTCGTCTCATTCGAGCAGCAAGTTCTTTTCAAAGACCAATTTTTGTTAATCGTCATTAGTATCAGTGTTACGAGTAAAAAAGTTGAATCCACCTATTTATCCCAGCACGATAACCAAACAACGACTGTAAGAAAACTGTTTTTTCTACTGTTTTCAGAAGCAGTACATTTTTCAAAAGCATTCTTAGGTAATAAACTAAGAAAAATTCTGAGATATGTTTCCAAAATTCGTATGCTCAAAATAACTGGAATATGTTTACTGATTTTAAAGTTTTTCTTTTTTCCCTTATTTTTTTTTATCTCGAGTTCGAGATAATTTGTTATGTTCTATTTTTTTTTTTTTCAAAATATAAATATTTTCAAAAATGCTTTATGAATTGTCTTTGTTTTCAAGCTACCAAACTTCTTCATCGGCAGCCATGTGCAATGATTTTTATTATAATTATTGTTCTAATAGGCAAGAGGTGAACAAAACAAACTCATCCATAGAAAACCATTGCTGTCTGTAATTGCCACCGGCAAAGAATCATTATACACAGACGATAAATTATTTTTTATCAATTATTGTTGTAGTTCAGACAACAAATGAATCGCTTAATCACATAACGCAATTCTATGTTATCTACCAAGTCGTACTTGTACAAATTCGTAGAAGTATTAACAGTGCGTATTAGCAAAGTTTGTCTTCATAAAAAGAATTTTTGAATGAGGATTTTAAATTTGTGTATTAACAAACTTGCCAGACATGTATGCTCAAAACTACAGGGCATATATTGATATTTTTGAAGTCACCCCCTCCCATTTTGTTTTGCAGCAATTAAATTTTTAAGTTTTTCCGCAATTTGCATTTTGACAATTGTAAATTGACAAACTTGCCAATCCTGAGAGGGTAACATTGTTAAAATCTTTATAAATGTTGGAACTTTAGGTGAATAATTTGATATGCTCCTAAAGGTGGCGAATATTATATGTTTCAATATTTTACATCCGTAATGCTATTTTATTTTTCACACTTATAATCGGTAAAGTACCAATGCTTCGGTTTAAGTAAATAAATACGTACATATGTATGTATACACTTAATATACACAATGAATATTTCTACGAATTTGTATGACTTGCTAAATAACATAGAATTGAGTTTTATGATTAAGCAATTTATTTGTTGTCTCAACTCCAACATTAATTGATAGAATAATTCATCGTGTGTACGTCAATGATTTCCAAAAAATCACCATGCTCGTATATGACGTCCATAAAAAATATCTATAATTGCAGTTCGAACGGATAAAGAATAAGGGAACAATAACATGGCTTCCGCGGTGGTTGTCCCAGGATTGGGCCCAATTATTCCATTCACTACTGTGTGGAATTAACATTATATTCATAAAAACAATGCACTGTGTTAGCGACAGGAAGTAAGGGTACTGGAGGGAGGAAAGTGGGAGTAGGGTTTGTTTACTTTTGACATGCATTTGATAATGCAGGCAGGAAAAACACTTGCAGGAAGAATATTCCACATCCGAACAGTTCGTTTTACAAAATGAGGACATAAGAAAATGGGTGCGCCTGTTTCAAAATTCTCAGCGGTAGCACCGATGAGAATACCCGTGGTATACGATCGCGGATCGCTTTTACCCACAATTGCCTTCTTGACACTGAAAATATGTTTATTTATTCGAATTTTAATACGCATCTTACTTTTAGATATATTTTCCCACTGTAATTTTATAATTTCTCTGTTATTTGTATGCGGAAAAAAGAAATAAAAAAAATAAACGCTACAAATCTGTAACAACATAAAGGCGTTATTTTCTTTTTAAACAGAAATAAAAAACAACAACTGTTCATCATATTCAACAACATAAATTAGACAGTACATAACTGCAGATATACTCACTGAGCTCAAGATAGAAAAGTCCCTGCCAACAGTAAAATGTGGGTTCATTTTGTTGGGGTTAATTGGTCGGTCCACTTAAAGTTGCAAGAACAAATAAACAATTTCAAAAAAATATATTGCCCAAAGAAAAGGGGATAATTACTCTTAAACCGAACATATACTCGTACGGATGTCTATGACTGTGATACAAACGAAAATACGTCTTTTTTTCGTTGTTTGTAAACATTTTTAATAACATCCTCAACAGCAATCCTTTTTATTAGGTATTTATTTTCACTGAAGAATCGAGGAGTACCATGTTACATACATCCATCACCAGAAAACAAAATCAAACAAAGCCGGGAAGGATGCAAAAGGGAGCCCCACTAACTAACTACGCCCTGGTGTTCGCTTTTCTGGCAATTTCAGGGAAATTTGAAAAGTTTAGAAATGACAATACAAAATTGTGTGAGAAGAAATATGAAATATTTTTTAAGCCATAAATTGCTTTACACACAAAAGAGTCCTTCGTTGATGATGTTGTAACCACTCTCAGTCAGTAAAAAACGAAAGTTTCTATTCGAGTACGTACGTGTGAATATAAAGATTTTTCAATTTATGTATGTATGTGTGTACGTATTTTTTTGTTCGCCCTACACCCTGCATTGATTGGTGTTTTAATAACAACAAGTTCTTTATTGTCGATCGGATTGGACTTATGTTGTAACCACGATTAACCTAACATGCACGCTTTAGAAAATCCAACTGATTATAGGGCTCAAATAAAAAATAATCGTATCATATATTTCAATACCTATTTCCCTTCAAATTTTTTTGCACAGAATTTATTATAACTCGAATTATTGTGTGGAAATACATTTTTAAAAAGGTTACGCTAAATTATTTTTAATTAAACAAGTAAGTCGGTCGAAACATTTTTTTCGTATGTTTTTTTTTTTTTAAATCAGAAAATTTGTAGATGTTTGTATTCACAATTTAGTGAAGGAGAAAGTAGTGATGGAAACAATTATTTTATTTATATAAACTGCTCTGACCCTAAGTTTAATATAAATCTAATTATATACATATCGCTCATTTACTTGAATAGTGGCATAATTCAAAATTCACTTTATATATTTTTGCTCTTGGAAAAGCTGTAAATCTCTAATTTAAATTGGCTTTTGTTCTACTAAGTATTGTGCATTCATATGACAGGTCTACATATTATTGAAATAGCCTGTAGTCATTTTTCTATATTTGGAAAGTACGACGAAATTGACAATTTTAAACGGCTCTCCTGAAAAAATCCTATTTTGAGTTATGCCACTATTCAAGTAAATGAGCGATATGTATACACTCTTAAAAATACGTCTTTTTTAAATGGTTACACAAAAGTAAAACGCGTGTTTGGTCTTTGTAGCAAGTAAAGCTTATTTCTTTCTATACAAAGCGTATTTGGATGTAAATATAACTCATTTGTTATTAATATTGCGTATTTGTGTATAAGCAATAACGTGTTTGGCAAAAACAGACAACGAACTCATTTAATTCAAGAAAGTGTGTATTTGCAGCTGTTTTCGTAACTATTTTTTTGCATCTACGCTCTTTAAAATAAAATGAATAACCGAGAGAAAAAAGATTTTCACAAATTCAAAAAAAAAAAAAAAAAGTAGCACAAAAATGTATACATATACTTTTGATATTTATCACCTACAAACAAGTTAATGTTCTTGGTATGGAAAAATATATATATGTTTGATGCGAATTTGTTTGCTGAAATTTGTTAAAATGGCCATTTTTTTCACTCACCATCAAAACTATCGGGTGTATTCTAGTTGTCACCGTATATGTTTTCCACTTTTCACATTTACCTTACCAAGAGTAAGGTGTCCCGGTACTCACCTGAATTATTTGTGTCAGAGGATATTTCAAAAACATTTTTTTTGTGAACGACGTAAAAAAATGAAGCAGAAAGCAATAAATAAATAGACTTTTTTAAAAAAGCTATTTCCTCCTATTTATTGCAAATTTGAGTCATTTATATTTTCATTACGTTGAAGCAGTTTTTGGTTAATGGACGTAAACTACTTGTTATTCATGCTAATTTAATAATTAATTTTTTTTAAATCTCTCATTTTGCTTCGTCTAACATTTACATTTTAGGTTACTTTTCTAATCCAAGTATTATACGAATTTTAATATTTCATTCTACAGAATGTATGAATGATAAAAAATGTAATTGTAGAGTACCGCGTAACCGGTGTAGCTGCCACAGAATTGTGTAGTCAAACACTTTACGAATGCAATAATCCTCTTTCACAGCATCAACAGATGACAACAAATTTGTCTTCTACGAACAATGGCATCAACAAGAATCTGTCCTTTGCATACATATAAATATATTCGTTTACAAATTTATATTCCAATATAAATATGTATGCATCTATTGTACCTGATGCAATTTCAACTTTTAAATTAATTTTTAACAGAATTAAATTTCTATCAACTAGTTTTTACGATTATTCTTAATATTTTTTTTGGTATGTTTTCAAATGTACTGGGAAAAGGTTCCAATGGATTATTTTAAGCTCTGTCAGATGGAAACAAATAGCCAATTCTGAATGATATGTATAGAATAATAATATAGTTACATTTCTGGCCGAATCCCTCCATCATAGACAGAGTCCGAATAGAGAGTGCGGTTGTGAGATGAGCGTGTGACGTTTTTCGGTGACGAAGTTTGCAGCGTGGGAAAACTGCTTATATACACTCTGAAAAATACGTCTTTTTTAAATGTTTACACACAAATAAAACGCGTGTTTGGTCTTTGTAGCAGGTAAAGCTTATTTCTTTCCAAACAAAGCTTATTTGGATGTAAATATAACTCATTTGCTATTAATATTACATATTTGTGTATAAGCAATGGCGTATTTGGGTAAAACAGACAACAAACTTGTTAAATTCAACAGAGTACAACTTTACATAATTTTTTGTTTGCCTCTACGCTCTTTAATACAATACCAATAGCCGAGAGAATAAGACGAATTGTTATATAATTCACAAATTAAAAAAAATATCATATATAATATCATATATATTTGATATTTATCACCTGCAAACAAGTTAATGTTTGTGGTATTGAAAACTATATAAGTATATGTTTGATGAGAATTTGTTTGCTGGAATTTGTTAAAAAGGCCATTTTTTTTCAGCGTGTACTCTTGACCGAAGTGTTAACTAATCTGAAAACGAAGCATATGTTCTGGTATGTGACAATGATTAGCTTCATTTGGATACCAATATTTTAGGGGTCGGGTCTTCGGCTTCTAGGGCTCATGAGTATTACAATTCTTGAGGTACCCATATGTACATTTGAATTTCTGAGGAAATGGGATTTCATTTGGATAACTATGTTTGGAGGGGTCGGTTTTCGGCTCCAGAGACCCATATTTCCGGACTTCTGCTCACACGCAGTGAAATCACATTAGAACAACACAATAGCCAAAGGTAGATTTATTTTGAAAACATTAAAAATGTCCTCCGCTGTAGTTGACAGTAATACACTGAGCAAATTTTCGGAGCAAAGAAATATAATCACAACTGATGATTTAATTTAAGTTTTGGAAACAACTTCAATTCTGTATCAACTAAAAAAGGACACCATCGTGTTGAAATTTGGAAAATGCCACATCAGATGAAAACGATGGTGTTCCATAGTATTCGTTGACCACAAATTCGTTCACAATGCTAATGTAATTTTAGACCTGTATTTCTTTAATACTTTTATCCATTTTCAAAATCACATAGGATGAACTGAAAACACCCTGTAGTGGGTAATTGTATCAACTTAGCATCAAAAAGAAAAGAGGGATACAATATTGATCACCAAAATTCAGATTAAGGCAGTCATCTTTGTCCTGAGTACTATGTCTAAAATACTCTACGTTGCTAGAATTTTACAGAATTAAAACTGACCAGACAGAAGAACAGTGAACTTTATCTAGATCCGTTGTGCTGGAACTGGTAAAGAGTTCGACATCTAAAACTCAAGTACTGGGAAGGCCAATAAAATAATAACACCATTTTGCGCTTGGCCGGCTGTATTTATGTATTTCAGGGTGCTAGCAATGAGGTCGAAATCCGACAAATAAGGTAGTTGTCCTATAAAATATTTGAACCATTGAGCAACTGAAGAATATATTAATTCATATATCTAATAAAATCCGACAAATAAGTAGTTGTCCTATAATACATTTGAGCCATTTGAGCAACTGAGGAACATATATATATATTCATACACCTAATATTGATATTCGAATATGTACGTTTGTATGAATACAGGCCGGCGATATATTTACCCGATTGATGCGGAATATCCAAGCATTATTTGAATATAATTAATATGCATTAATATTTGTTGGATTCCAAATCCATATAAGATGATGTGTCAATACGTCACATTTATGAACAAAACAATTCAAATTCAAACGAGTGTCTTGTAGGTCAACAAAACACAGTCACCGACCAAAGACCAGCGCACGAGCAACACAATACAAACTAAGCGGATCATTATGTTATTCGAATCAGCAGCAGCAGCATGAGTATCATCTGCTTCTTCAATCAATTCCAAAAACCCACCAGCTCAAGGAAGTTTATTGATCTTAAAATCATTTCAATGTTTATAAATTAAAGTCGGAGTACAATGACTCATACGCTTATACTCCTATGCCAACTAAACAGAATGTGCGTGCAAAACCCATGATGAGAACTCTCAAAAGGCGTTTCAAGCATTTACGTAGTTTTTTTGTTGAGATGGAGTTTCCACAATTGGTTAACAATGCGGAAGAGTGTGAAAAAAAGTGGTAGAATAACAATATAGAATGTGAAATTGTTCTAATGTCGAAATGAAACAGGTTTGTGCCGAGTTTTCTGCGGCAACGTAAATATAAACGTTTGTTAAAAAAAATAAAATAAATAAAAACAAATCATCAGATTAAACAGCGAAATAGAATAGGAGAAACAATCGACGGTGAAATTGTTCTAAACTCGAAGACAAACAGGTTCGGGGATTTTTTGTTCATGACAGTGGACGGACGTAGTTTGAATGGTTACACATAAACATTAGATTAATTAAGAATTGTTGTCCAAATGAGACATATGTTTTAATATCAAAAGAGAGGAAAAAAAACAAAAATGAATTAATAAAAAAATATCATTTTAGATATCAAAAAAGTCTAAAGACGTGTTATGTGATACCCTACACCAACGTTAGCCAGTGTAATTTGATATCAAATTTAAAGAAATTACATGGGTACAAATGAACACAAGAAACTGGTAATGGATGTAAGAGGATATCTCATAACAATACTTCGATTTAGTAGTAAAGGTATAGGAAATACATTAAATAGAAAAATACGGATAAAAGAACGGCTCTCTGATATCCAATAAAGAAAAAATATCCAAATTTAAAAAAAAAAATCCCCATAAAAATTCGGAGATACGACAATGATAAAGAATTGTGTGTGTGTGTGAGTGAGTTACTTTTTATTTCCCTTCCAAATTTCCTTGAAATTTTAAAAGAATTTGTATTAGAAAGCACTTTACAAGGATCAATCGAAAAACGAATTTTGAAAAGTAATGAGTTGTACTCATATTTGGTCATGCAATCACGTCAATGAAAGTCACATTCCATCTTTGTCGTCAGATCACAAAAAGAAAAACAGTTCACCACAATTTTTAAGACTACTTAAATAATATCCAAATAAAAATGTGTAAGATATTAAGAACATAATACGACGTTGCATTCTATACACTGTCAGTCATAATAACCATATGACAGGACGATTCAAACTCTGATCCAAAAAATAGCTAAGTTTATGGCAGAATAACTTCCTTGGAATGACTTCCTTGGAATTAAAAAGGATAGTTTACATTAAAGCGGGTGATGTTTTCTGGCTCTATCTTACAAATGGCTTGCTCAATATTCAAGCTGATGTTTTCTGGCTCTACCTTACAAATGGCTTGCTCAATATCCGCCTTAAGCGGACAAGTCGTTTTCGTGTTTTAATAAATTATATTTCCAAAATAATAAATTTCTCAAGGGACCATTGTAGATCAAAATTATGTAGTGGTTATACATTTCAAAATTATTTTATGTTGGTTTACTTTCTCGAAACAATAGTACAAGATGTCGCAAACGGAATAACAAAATTAATATATTTTCCCAAATTATGCTGTCGTGAATGTAAAAACATAAAAAAATGGATGACAGATCGTTGGAATTTCAATGAGAATGTGAATGTGTTACAAGTATTATTTTGTTTACATAGTTTTTGGTCACTATCGTCACCAATGGACGAATTACAGAAGAATTTCTATAAAAACCCAATGAATATCCAGAGATTAGTTCAGAACATCGAAAGATATCAAATAATAAAAGTGGTTGCCATTGAGACAGTTATGAATAAGTGTGTAACAATTTTGTGTTTCGGCCTCGTATTGGGTCTGTTACATTCGACTAAATGTGCCGACGTAAATGATACCGGTAGCGACGCAGTCGCACTACAAAATGTTGCTGAAGTCACTGATAATGTTGAGGCCGATGAAAAGGAACTGGTGAACGTCGCCGCTGAAAGAGAAAATGTGAACTTCGCCGCAGAATTTGTGAACGTTGACGAATCTTCAAGTTTAGAGCCCCATGTTCGTGTGGCTCGTCAATTCTTCTATCGGCGTCCATTTTATGGAGGCGGGTTTGGTCGTCGTTATGGTGGTTTCTATGGTGGCCGACGTTTTTTGAGAAGACGCCGTTTCTTTTATGGCTAAACGATTTTTAGCTTAATTAATTATAATTAAACTAAATAATTCTTTCTTAAATAAAAATGAGTGTTAATTAAATTGGCCTCTGAAATTAAATTTAAATATCAGCATTATGATCATATTTTACAAACAGAACTTAATGAAATGGGTCTAAATCAGCGATGGGCAACACACATACTTTTCATTTATGCTTGTGTGGGAGAAGCAGAAATCGAACCAAGTTCACTAGTCTTTCGGTTTTCAATCACCGCCGCTCAAGTATTTATTTATCATGATTAGCGAGATCGATAACTTCACATCGGAGAGATAGAAATATTGGTAATTGATATTTTTGTTCGAAGAAGATATGACAGATTGCAATGATTTACGACTAGACGAAAATTATGCATAACATAAATTTCGTGATTGCTAAACGTTGAAAAAAAGTCTTCAGAAATTGGAAAAAATTAAAAGTTACACAAAACTGCATACATATACATATATTTGATATTTATAACCTTCAAACAAGTTAATGTTTGTGGTATGGAAAAATAAATGTATGTTTGATGCGAACTTGTTTGCTGAAATTTGTTAAAATGGCCTTTTTTTCAGCGTGTAGCTTCCATTTTAATTAATGCCAATAAAGCACATTTGCACGGATTACTCAATTTCTTAAATACTCCTGAAAGTATGTTAAAAGTTTGTAACAAATACATTAAATTTGAATAAAGCTTCGATTAATATCTGAAATGTTTTACTGAAATTCAAATGTATACGTCACTACAATTCTGCTACCGTTAAGAATTCTTTTACACGGGATTAAATACATGGATGTAATGACTTTTGTGAGAGAGGTATCTTAAAATTATAGAAAAAATAATAAATAACTTCTGCGGATAATAAATGTGACTTCTTAATAGGCCCACACTCCAGGCTCTACAGCCACGACGATCACAACGTCAGCATGTTATTTGTAACTTGTTGAGATAGATGTGATTGAGAACAAAAATTATGAAATTTCATATGAAAGATAATATTATGTCACTAGCCGGTATTTTAAATGTAAAAGGTAATGTGGTAATTGGTATAGTTAGCAATTTTTGTTATTGCATCAAATATGTATAACTAGTAAGTTGTAATGCGCCTATGGCGCCCGTTAATTTGCTTGAGAAAGTATTTGTTACCTAATTTTAAAAATTTTGTAAAAAATATTTTGAGAAAACTATTTTGTAAAAAAAAATTTCGAAAAAAAATAAAATTGGAAAAAAAAATTTTTGTTGAAAAAAAAAATTTTGTTGAAAAAAAAAATTTTTGTGGAAAAAAAAAATTTTGTTGAAAAAAAAAATTTTGTGGAAAAAAAAAATTTTGTACAAAAAAAAAATATTGGAAAAAAAAAATTTTTGTAAAAAAAAAAAATTTTTGTCCAAAAAAATTTTGTATAAAAAAAAATTCTGGAAAAAAAAAAAATTTTGTAAAAAAAAAAATTTTGGTAAAAAAATATTTGGGGAAAACACAATATCTTTACAAAAAAAAAATATTATTTTTTAATTTTTTTAGTATTATTATTTATAGAATTATTATAGAATGCCTATTTAAATTCCTACGTACTGCGTGACAGAGTCAGTGAATCAGGGAATCAGTGTCGAGGGTAAATATATATTAAGATTTCGAAGATAGATGTGTTTGTGTAGGCTCAAAAAAATAAAGTGAAGGATCGTGTTGGCAAATAGATGTTACATCGGGCTGAGCTAACAATTCGAGAACAGGACTCTCTCTCGAGAGATACTGAAACAATATTACATGTGCTTTTTTGTGGAGCTAAAACATGCACGCTGAAAAATCCGTAATTTTGAAATTAATAAAGTAAAACGCGAGTTTGGAGCTTATAGCAAGTAAAGCTTATTTCCTTCTATGCAAAGCTTATTTGTATGTATATATAACTCATTTGCTATTAATATTACTTATTCGGATAATAGCGTGTTTGACAAAACGACGTTCCCACTTTATATACACAATGTGTATTACACATGCATACACATGAGAATGTGTGCAATTTTGTCAATGCATGTACATCAGGGATGCCAAAGATGATACAATTGTACTTTTTTTGTACATTTTCGTGCACCATTATACATCACTTTTGGGCCTAATTTGATACTATTTACAAATATTCGTTTTTACAAAAATGTACGTAATTTGAAGAAAAGCTATGGAAATTGAATATTTATATATTGTAGAATGGAGTGTAATAAAGATGTTCCAATAATACGTCGTTAATGTCACATTAAGTTACGTGCTATGTGATCATCTCAGGTAAAAAATAAAAAATAACTTTCAGCCAAGTTTTTATGCATTTCGTAAGTAATTCGTGCAATGATTAATATGGACATGTTGAACATTTTGTATTTACAGAGTTGAAGGCAAAACCTCTGCATCGAGATTTTCCTTTTATGCACACGTTAAGCAATCGTCAATGATTACTCTGATCACATTTTCTCTCTGTTTGTAGGACACAGTGATCATTGAGCACAGAACGCATTCATGTTCATCAGTATGGAATGTACGAGACTTGTGCCACAAACAAAAATAATTGTAATAACACATCGTTTTATTTTCAGAATGCTGTCTAATACCGACGGCGTCGCGCAGTCGCCATAGAAAACACACATTTGAGCACTTCGATACACAACAAGTGACCGTAGATACACAACAAAAGTTGTGAAATTGCAACGCAACCGTAATAAAATATTGAACCCTTTCTGTTTGTTACCAAAATCGTTTTATTGTCCCTCATAACTTACAAAGTGTAAAGAAGAAAACACTTTCGGATTCATACGGGAGTACAAGGTATATACATAATTACATTAACATATACATGAGTTTTGTAAACTAATGCAATTTACATTTCAGCAAATGAATGCGTAAAATGAAGACACCGGAACAGCTGACAAGATGCCATGCATCGATAAAAAAATCTATTTACTTATTTAGTGTTTTATTTCTTTAATAACTAGATTTATACATATAAATACAAAGGAATGTATTAATTCTATCAAATGTGCAATAATAAATAATATTTATGTTACATACTTACTTTCTCATAAGTACATGCATATTTGCTCAGCAACATACACGTGCTTCCACTTAATAAATTGCATGTTTGCAAGGTAATACGCATGTGCTTGTACGAGAACTTGTGCGTGATTGGGGGGAAATACGTACATACTCTCGGTAAAGTAAGTAATGTTTGTTACACGTAAATAAATGCTCATTCCGTAGAAAACAAACATATACTTATAACCTATAAACCAGTTAATATTTGTGGTTCGGGCAAATATATATATGGTTGATGCATAATTTGTTTCCAAAAATTTGTTAAAATGTCATTTTTTTTTAGCGTGATGGTACTTGTGATATATATGCCCCTATTTGTATTAACGAGGTGGATAGGCCATGAGTAATACTCCGACTTAAAAGTAGGTAAAGTAGGTGGGTCCCAAACTCAAATGTGTAGATTATTTTTTTATCATCAAGTATTTATAAGCCTATATTTTTAGTCTCCTAGTATATACGTTCCATAAAATTGGGACTAGAATTTTGAGAAACTTATAAAATATTTGTATTCCTAAGGACATGTAATTTCATTTCAAAGCATTAGACTGTTTTATTTCATAACCATATGCCCATGTTTACGGAGGATTGTTCTTCTGGCAGGGTTCGGGTCTAAAATATTATTACCATTTAAAACAACTTGCAGTTAAGTTTGTATCCCATACGAGTAGTCGGTTGTTGGGCCCAATGCCCTGCGGGTAAATAACCACACCTAATTACGGGTTAATAGAAACATACGAACAAAAAAAGGGTTTCTTTCCGAGCGCAAGAAGAAAATAAATTCATTCAAAAACCTGATAGTTCAACATCCATTCAAAAGGGAATTAGATGAACAGACCTTTAATGCCTTAAAATTGCTCAGACCTAATACCGAACGATACGAAACTAATCCTCTTGAATGAGTTTCATACACGCTGAACAAAGTTAACAAATGTCAGCAAACTAATTACGCATCAAACATATACGGGTATATATTTTCCCGTATGACAAACATTACATTTTCTGTGAGTTATAAATATTAAAAACTTACATGTATGTGTGTACGTCTATATATAAATTTGTGTTGCTTTTTATTATTTTTTTTTCAATTTATGAATCGTTTTATATTAATTTACCATACTTTTTCGGTTACTACATATTACAATTGTAAAGAGCGAAGTGGAAAGAAACGATAACAGCTGCAAATACAGACTTATTCACTTTCAGGTGTTGTGCATTCTTGAACTTAATAAGTTTAGTGCGTGATTTTCCTCTAGTACGCTATTGCTTATACACAAAATGTTTATATTAATATCAAATTAGTTATATTTACAACCAACTAAGCTTTTTTTTAGAAGCAAATAAACGTTACTTGTTATAAGCTTCAAACGCAACATTTATAAAAAGACCGATTTTTCAGCGTGTATTTTCATGATTTAACTTGGAAGCGAGAGAAATTGAGAAATTTCTCCTCATTAAAAAATGGCTTTACATACACGCTAACAAATACGTCATTTTTTTTTTGTTTACACACAAGTAAAACGCGTGTTTGGTCTTTGTTGCAAGTAACGCTTATTTCCATCTACACAAAGCTTATTTGGATATAAATACAACTCATTTGCTGCTATAAATACAACGTATTTGTGTATAAGCAATAGCGTGTTTGGGAAAAACAGACAACGAACTTATTAAATTCAACAAAGTACAACATTTGAGTGCCAATAAGTGTGTATTTGCAACCATTTTCGTATTTTTTTTCATTTACGTTCTTTAAAATAAAATCAATACTGAGAGAATGAGATGGATTGTTATATAGAAATTCACAAATTGAAAAAAATAAAAAATTACACAAAACTGCATACATATATATTCGATATTTATCACCTACAAACAAGTTAATGTTTGTGGTATGGAAAAGTATATATATGTTTGATGCGAACTTGTTTGCTAAAATTTGTTAAAATGAACATTTTTTTTCAGCGTGTACCCAATACGCCGAAGTTTCGCCTCTCTCAGAAGCAGAAATATATATCAACAGCTTTATAAATTTAATGTGAAATCAGAATCATTGGCAAATACGTTATTAGCTAGAGATTTGATACTTAATGACAACGTTTAGATGTCAGGCCTTCGCTAAATTTTTTAAATGTATTTAAGATCAAAATATACATAACACTCTGCGACAAATGGTAAGGGTCAGTGATCGGTTTGGAATGAAACCACCGGGGAAAGTTATATTGGTAAAAAAAAAGTCATACGTGTTCCAGCGTTTCGCTGGGTCTCATCTAGGAATCGAGATATATCGATTTGAAGTTAGTAAGTATCGTATAGGGGAATTTGTCACGTTTTAGGCTCTTTTGTTTGACATAACTCGAGAACCACTCGTCCGATTTAGCTTAAACAAATTTAGAAAAATTAAGAATTACAATTCCTCTAATCTGTTCTTAAACCGTTTTCCTACTTAAGCAACAGTTTCGCAATTATAAATAAATGTATGAAAAAAAAAATATTTTTGCCTAAAAATTAAATTTTTTTTTTTTTTAATTCATAAAAAATCCAAAACGGTAAAAAGTGTCAAGTCCTATTAAAATGTAAATAAATGTATTTAAAAAAAAAAATAAAAAAAAAAAAAAAAATTTTTTATGCGCTTATTTTTAACTTATTACTATTACTTGTAAAGGAAAATAATATATGAACAGATTGAGGGAATTGTAATTCTTGGTTTTTTAAAATTCCCCTATACGATACTTACTAACTTCAAATCGATATATCTCGATTCCTAGATGAGACCCAACGAAACGCTGGGACACGTATGACCTTTTTTTGACCGATATAACTTTCCCCGGTGGTTTCATCCCAAACCGATTGTGGCTGTCGCACAGTGTAATCATTAGTTGTTTCTTTTGTGAAAGTTAGAAAAATATTGAATATTCAATATACCAAACAGAAAACCCATAAATACAAGTGTTATGAATATGGAAATTAAAATATTGAAATATCACGTAATCAGTAAGCCACTTTCGTTTAATGTACATATTTGTTAGAGGTCTGACGACAGAAACAAATGAAATCTCATTAGTCGAATTGGCGGGGATTTTTTTTTTCAATAATAGCTCCACTTATTACAGCCTTCGCCATTGGTGGAAGTGTAGTGACATTCATTGTGACATTCATTTTGTGATTCTTCGATATATGGATCTTGGGTCATTTAAAATATTTAGTTATTGATTACAGTACAAAATAAATTAATATTCTAATTTTTGATCCAAGGGTTACACAGACCATTTGGCTAGATTTTCGCCACCACGCAGATAGCCAAGTACGCTACTAATTCACCTACCGGGGCGCTACCCTCTTAAATATATTCATCGATGTTCGTCTAACTAGCTGATCACGAAACACCAAAAAAAAAACAAATAAAAGAGAGCAATCTAAAACTTCAAGTACAATTTAAATTACTTTTGACGTCGATGCGATATTTTAAATAAATATCACAATTCGTCTGTACAAATTAAACATATAGCATAATTGTTAAATTGAATTTTGGTCAATTGAAATCTAGTGGCCCCTAAAAATAACATCTTAACCGATGATCGGAATTCTCTAAAATATGCCAAATTGAAATGTACTGTCACATGATTCAGACACTCTTTATCCAAAGAATGTCCTAAAATGCATGCAAGATTTGAATTTACCGATATTTGAGCAGTAAGAATTGTCATAATTGAATTGAATAACTACACAATGTGTTGAACCTGTTAATTAGTGGATTTTCATACATGTAGATTATCATATGGATTTTCGAGCTCATATTCCACTTGATTGGGCCCACATGTTATAGTCGAAAAACTAATGTATTCGCAAAGTATCAATATTTGTTGCGGATGTTGAGCTGATTGGAGTGACATGCACGTGAAAAAAATGCAACTACTGCAATAAGATATTTCCTGGGGGTATTCCCTTGGTTGCGTCAGAAGATACTATGTGATTAAACTCGAGATTATGTGATTAAACATTATTTGAAGTCAAGCGTCTATGCCGACATTAAATGATTTACGGAGATGATTCAAAACTATCCCACATTTTCTTTATGCAATTGTTTACATTCGTACTGAGTGTAAATAAAATCTTCAGTTTATAAAAATGAACCTTATTTTTTGTTGCTGATGCCCTTATAAAACGCAAACGTAAATTTCGTTTCTGTTCAAAACAAAACGTAATTTACGTTTCTTCAAATTCTGTATATGGGCATTTCCACAGAAATGTCAACCACAGCCAAAAAATTCAAAGTCTATTAAAATATTTGGTTTTAACATATTTTTTACAATCTTAATATATATTTACCCTCGACACTGATTCACTGATTCACTGACTCTGTCACGCAGTACGTAGGAATTTAAATAGGCATTCTATAATTTTCTATAAATAATAATGATAAAAAAAATAATATTTTTTTTTATACAGAAATTGTGTTTTCCCCAAAATTTTTTTTTTCAAAATTTTTTTTTTTACAATTTTCTTTTTTACAAAAATTTTTTTTTTACAAAATTTTTTTTCAACAAAAATTTTTTTTTCCTAATTTTTTTTTTTCAACAAACAATTTTTTTTTCCAATAAAATTTTTTTTTTCAACAAAATTTTTTTTTCCACTAAAATTTTTTTTTCAACAAAATTTTTTTTTTTCAAGAAAAATTTTTTTTTTTCAACAAAATTTTTTTTTCAACAAAATTTTTTTTTTTTCATCAAATTTTTTTTCCATATTTCAACGGGCGCCATAGGCGCATTACAACTTACTAGTTATTCATAATACATTTTGAAATATTGGAATGCAAAGTCGAACAAGTGCAAAAATTATTTTTTAACATTTCTATTGAAAGTTTTGTTTTGATTAATGATCGTAATGAGAGATTACATATTACGGTAAATTTTTAGTTTGTTTTACCCTATATTTGAATGTCGCGTACGACACTGAAAAGGAGCATTTTTTATCAGTGAATCGAAGGTATTTGTACAACGCTCATCAAATATTAATAACAAACAGATATTTTTACTGCAAATTAAATAAAAAAAGTTTGGTGGAAAATAGTTAGCGCTTTGCTCCATTTACTTAGTTAAAGTTTGTAGCGAACTACATCGTGAGTCTAAAACTGTAAATTTAAAGTATTTTTTTCTTCTTAAATATCTTTTTTGTATGTTATCTGAGTTAGTCACTGGTATGGAAACTAAGCTAAAATTACTTAACCTATTTTTTGTGAAAAGAGCTCAGCAAAAATATCATCAGGAATGGAAAATTAACTTAAAGCCTTCCGTTCGTTTCTACAAATTAATTTTTGGCGAGAATTAGAGGTTGACACAGCAAAACGAAATAAAAAGTGATCATTTCAGCTACCTCCAGGTAACATTTTTACCTGCGTAGCTTGGTTGGCTGAGGCTTCGCGAGGTATTTATTTCGAGTGTGTGTTATTTATGTCGAGAAAAGTGTGGCAAAACACCAAATCTAATTACAGTGTTTTACCCCGATCAATGTTCCAAAAACCACATAAATAGAATTAATATGTATTTTATGCCATCGGCTCAAATAAGTGAAAAGCTTTTCAGGAATATCCCAATTGCATTCGTTTCGTTGCAATGGCCAAAAATATATTTCCAATCATCTTACGTCAAAAATTAAAAACAATAAACATAAAAAGTATGTTGGACAGAATGCCAAATTAAAATATTTCTTCAGGTTTCGCGGATATCAGTGTGTAATTTGTTTGCATTGAAAGACACACTTCTGTTTTCGTTGCGTGCGAATATCGAACAGTTGGTCAAAATCAACCTATGCACCAATTATAGTGCTAATCAAGAGCTACAGGTTTTGCCTTTTGTGAAAATAAAAAAAAAAATGGCAGGTTAAAGTTGACGTTTTTTTTTTTCAAAGTTTTGTACGTTTTACAAAAAGAAGAAAAGGAATTTTACGACATTTTCATTAAAAAATAAAGATATTGCTTTCCTTCTTGCTGACCAAAGTTAATTTTTTTCATAATTTATTTGAAAATATTTTTAGTGAAATTACAGGTCAATGACCTCTTTCGTTCTAGCCCCTGAAACATGTCTAAGATCTTGTCATTGTTGTAACTTTAATGTTTGTTATTGTAAATATGATATCACTCACTATCGTTCGTTATGGTCACGAATGTAATTTAATTTGTTATTGTTGCTACAAAAAGTATTTCTCTCAGCGTTTGTGACGTTCCGTTTTTGATAAATACATATCATTAAATTTCGAATGGGGGGTTCATGCTTCCATGAGTTCAGTCCACAGTTAATATTAGCGAATTAAACAGGTAAGTACATTATAGTCGGCATAAGCTGATCATTATAAACTCAACACTAAATATAAGATGAATAACACTGTCGACACTGTTTGAACGTCCAGGTCTGATATGACAAAAATAATCAACTCGTTCAATTTCTGTATTTCTTTAAGATCTCGCCATACAAAGAAGTAACACAGAACAAATCTATTTTTAGAAATGAATCTGCCATTCGGACTGTCTTGTCCGATTTTATTGAAATTTCACGCAGACCCTAGCTTAAGTGGTCGAGTTTATGTCTAAAAGAGAAGTACTATAAAAGCCAAAATTTGGAATCCTCGGTTCTCAGACAAATGAAAACTTCCAACAAATTCGTTTTTGGTGTATAAGGCAATTTGTCACTTTGTGTATCGATTACGAAGTTTCTGCAATGCGTTTACATGCCCTAACAACCAACCATATTTTTTTTAACTTCCTTAGAATTTTACCATCTTTTTAAATGCATCAGTAGTTTTTTACACATTCATGGAATCGTTAAAAGTTACGATATGTTTTAACGAAGGTGTATGATATTATTTTTTCCCGTGAAAGAGAAAATTGAATATGCAATTAATGCCCTCATTTTGTAAAACGTAACGTAGAAAACGTTTCGATAAACGTCAGGTTTAACATTTTATATTTCGTTCGAAAACGAAATATGCGTTTCAACCAATCAAAAGCAAATTCTGTAAAACAATAACTAACGTTTTTCAATGCAAAAACTGTCACATTCACAAAATAAACGTTATGATATACCGAATTCAATGAAACGTAAATTACGTTGCGTTTCGAAGAGAAACGAAATTTAAGTTTACGTTTTACAAAATGAGGACATCAATCTTTGTTAATTGGCATGTTGGGCTGGGCATTAAAAATCGAAAAAACAAACACAATGTAGAAATTTAATAAAAAAAATCCTCGAATTCTGTTTTTATACACTCCATCATAGGATGGAGTATATACTAAGTTCGTCATTCCGTTTGCAACACCTCGAAAGAGTGATCTGCGACCCTATAAAGTATATATATTATCGGTCAGTGTAACATTCTAAGACATTCTAGCGATGTCCGTCTGTTGTCTGTTGAAATCACGATAGAGTGCGAACGACCAACGCTAAGAAGCTGAAATTTTGTAGGAGGATGTTTTTTGCCCATAAGCAGGTTAAGTTCGAGAATGGGCAATATCGGACCAAAGGGGAAAAAGTTCCCCTTTACGGGACTAAATATATCCCGGCCATAATCAAATTTTTCAAATATTTTTTTTCACTACATCTACACTAAGTTTATATAATTTATAGATGGGGAAAAAATCGCAAAAATGGGCGTGATCATGGGTTCCGTGGACCCTTGGGGCCCAAAAAAGGGCCCATGATAAACATGCGCATATGGGTATCGAAATGCAACGAAATTTTCTCGCGAACCAAATATGCATTTATTTTCATGATTTGAATAAAATTTGTGATCGGGTTTCTGGGACTATCGGGTCACCAGCGGCCCAAAAACCGTCCCTTGACAAACATGGACATATGGGTATCGAAATGCAACGAAATTTTCTCGCGAACCGAAATATGCATTTATTTTCATGATTTGGATAAAATTTGTGATCGGGTTCCTGGGACTATCGGGTCACGAGCGGCCCAAAAACCGGCCCCTGACAAACATGGACATATGGGTATCGAAATGCAACGAAATTTTCTCGCGAACCGAAATATGCATTTATTTTCATGATTTGGATAAAATTTGTGATCGGGTTCCTGGGACTATCGGGTCACGAGCGGCCCAAAAACCGGCCCCTGACAAACATGGACATATGGGTATCGAAATGCAACGAAATTTTCTCGCGAACCGAAATATGCATTTATTTTCATGATTTGGATAAAATTTGTGATCGGGTTCCTGGGACTATCGGGTCACGAGCGGCCCAAAAACCGGCCCCTGACAAATATGGACATATGGGTATCGAAATGCACCGAATCCATGATGGAGGGTATATAAGATTCGGCCCGGCCGAACTTACTATTTGTCCACTTGTTTTTTACTAAATTTTCTATAGTTTCCGTAATTCTGTAGCTACGCTGAACTGATAAGAGAACACTGTTAAGAGATGGTCAACTTCGGAGGGATCTGAGTGGTAGCTCTCGATTATGTTTATGTATTTCAAAAAATACAAATACCAACGACTGTAACACGATTTGTTTGCGATTTGTGTCAATAACTCTGTTCCAAAACTATCCGTTTTAGCCTAAGTGATATCGGATTTTAAATAGTTTGGTTATAACCAATAAACTGACCCCGGGTCGAAAAACGTGCTTGTGTTCTTTTGAAATGCCCATATCACGAATGCCCATGAATTGAATATTTTATACAAAAATCATAGAAGTTTTAAAATATTCAAAAATATTTTGAAATTATTCTTTGGTTGATATCTCCTCTATCATGTTCACCAGCCTCTGACCTGCCACTGTTAAATATGCCCTTATGGTATTTCTCAGTCGGTATTTACTTTGTATTGTACTGTAAAGTAAGTCAACATTTCGTGATTTCTTGTTTAATATGTGTTGTCTATGGGACATTACAAGGCGTTTGTTAAACATGTAACACAAATACCGGCTTGTAAGGTGCACAATAGTATTTTTTTTTGCGATAAACACTACAAATGACAGCAGTAAAACAATTAACACATCTTTGTTTTATGATGGGAAGTAATTCGAATTTCGGAAGTATTATTCACTCTAATTTAGCGAGAATTCATAGTAGTGAGAATAACACAAATCAAACAATAACAAAAAATAAACAGACATACGTAAATTCATGCATATTAGATGTGAAGTAGGTCTGGAATGACAGATTCCACTCGTCGACTTGGGGATTTTTCGAAATTAATCTTGTGATTTATGACACATCATTTCGGTTGCTCAGCGTTTTGATTTTCTTTAGATGCTCATTATTTTTTTTTTCGTGGCATTGTTAATTTGGGTTTTCATATTTACTTTTTTTTCGTTTTGTTGACATAATTTCGTTCTAGAATTTGTTTATGTTAAACAACGTAGGAATGTCTGTGCGCATTATAAACAAAACAGGTTGGAAGCAAACAAAGCGATAATAGGTAATGGAAGTGGTCAGTGAGAAGCAGGTGGTACTATACATCATTAGTTATAAGTCATATAGATCTGAGTTCAATAAGGGAATTAATAATATGTATGAAATGGTGCAGAGTATATTCGTACATTTGGATATATTAGGTGTCTCAAAGAAGATACAGTTACATTAAAGTCGAACAAAGTTTTGGGATACTTAAATGTTGATATTTATTCTTTATATAGTTTTTGTTTCTGTTGTTCGAGATCATTGAGGCAAGTATATATATTCCTCAAAATGTGAAATCATGTTGTTTAATTCAAAAAGCCACCCTCGAATTACTTTTACAGGAGTTATGTCTACTGTGAGTGAGGGATATATAAAGTTTAATAGAAATACAATTATAGAAACAAAAAAAAAAATAGTTCTGCTAAGATTTGAACTCGGTATATTCTGGTTATTTGTGGCTTTGAAGGAGATGCCATGAGATTTACCCAATACATTTTTATTAAATGTCCCGGGATTCACGCTTCAATTGTTTGTGGACGAATAAATGTTAAACCAATTAATGAACCGCACTTTTGGGATCCATTGCTACCTCTATTGTGGAATATATAATTACATTAAGCGCCCCGGTAGGCGAGTTGGTAGCGTGCTTGCCTATCAGCGTGGGGGTTGTGGGTTCGATTCCCACCAGAGGCTTTGGTCTGTCGCTGCAAAAATCAAGCCAAATAGTCTTTGTCACTCGGTTTATCCTTGGACCCAAAATTAGAATATAAAATTTACTTTGTATTGTAATTAATAAATAAATACAAATATAATTACATTTGGGGGAAAATTGTCGTCAACTATTAGTTTTCATAATGACTCGTACTTACCCCATTTTGTGTTTTGGAGTTTTCAAACTTCTATTTCCGTGCGTCAATTTTTTCTACAAGATTGGTGTGTTTAAACAATGTTGGGGTGTTTAAGAAATGTTTTCACATCAGTTAGGTGATTCACTTGATTATTCCACCGGAGTTTATGTTTTTTTGTATGCGCTGCGAATGAGCTTATTATATAGAGTTTCTTTCGTTCGTCGACGCAGGACTTCTTTAAATTGTTGCTTAAACAAAATTCCCCATCTCTTTAGTTTCGTACTGATTCCATCTACGGGGTGGCCCAAATGAGACCTATTGATGTTGAAATGTATATGGGTACCTCTCAAAATTCCAATTGGCCGTAGTTGAGACAATCTGCCGCAAAGCTTCTTCAGCTTCGAATATTTTTATGATCACCTATTCTCGGAGGGTCAGCAATTGAACCAAGATAATCAATAACGGCAGCCCAAACTTATAATCGTGGAAGATGTGGTCGCTAGTCTTGTGTTAAACGATAATTTCCCTCCTTCAGAATAATATATCTGCGAGAAGAATAGAAAAATTTTGATAGGTTTAATGCGTTGTTGTGTTCTGTGTGTATTCATTTTAAATTCCCAGGTAGTTTAGTTATAATTTGCATAAAAAATATATTAGAAATCAAAAAAGTTATTTGTTTTTCATATCAGGTAATAACTCGATGTTAATTTTTTTTTTACTAAATTCAAGGAAAACCTACTTAGTTTTTGTAAATTTGATCTTCAGATGGCACCCAGTATAAATTTACTCAATTTAACAACTACTTGTTTTAAGTACAAACAATTTCTTAGCGTATTGAAATCTAGTACAATGTACTACAGCTGGGTAGAATGTACTATAGCTGAGTACTATTTACTTCTCGTAAGTACAAACGCACTTGAATTGAATACATTCCCGCTCTCGATTTGAGTTTGTTTTTGAACTTGATATTTTTTTGGATGTTATCCACGGTACCATCAATATATCAAATTTTGTAGATCAGTCTTATTTATGGTTGTATAATTTATTATACGTACTGTTCTCTACGTCTATTCATTTATTACCGAAAACAAAAAAAAAAAAAAAACAGGAAAACTTGTTAATTATGCGCGTATATGGAATTTCCACCATAAAACACGATGACTTTGCCCTTCAAACGCATGTTGTTCCGCAGTGGACTGTGAACATAAGTCACATTTACTGATATGGCTAAGAATATTATTTCATTCCAATTCCATTTTAATGAAGTATTTTCCTATTGTATACGACACATGCCCCCCACACACACAAGATGAGGTCTTAACTCTCCATCGGAGCCAGAGTTCTAATGATGCGATCCATTGACATTAATATGTAAACTATATATTCTTTATTATTTTATTGTTATTAGCAGGCCACACAAATGTCCATTCATCGACAGAATCGATTGTTTGCTTATTTTGGCTAAAACGGTTTAAGCCACATCGCTCACAGACACACGTATTTGTAGTGGAGGTGAGCGGTTGTGTGTGTGTTTGACACATATACTTGAGAAACGAAACAAAGCCAAATCAACACAAAATCAAAATAGAATTTCTCACATTTTCCCCGGGTATATAAACGAAACCACTGGTGGCGTATCTCATCATACGCAAAAGTTAAGGGATCGAGTTAAGAACGCACTCTCTCAGAAAAGTCTTCTGGCATATACGAAAGAAAAGTGTTAATAGTGTTAATTTGATAACAAAATGCGCGGTTTCGTGTTATTGATATTTTTTGCCTGTATCTTGGCTTTGGCCTGGTCTGCTGCCATCGACCAAGCGGAAGAGACCCAAAATGCCCCCATTGCATTGTTGGATGTTGATACCGGTGTGGATAATGTAGCTGATAGTGTACGACAGGCCCGTCAATTCTTCGGTGGGGGATATTACGGCCGTCCCTATGGTGGTTATTATGGCCGTCCTTATGGAGGCTATTATGGTCGTCCCTATGGTGGATATTATGGTCGTCCTTATGGTGGATATTATGGTCGTCCCTACCCCGGTTTCTACGGTTAAACTGAACCGTATAGTATTATGTGATATCTACAGGAAAATGTTTAGTTGTACGAATAAATAAAATGTTACTGATTGTTACTCAATTCTTTTCACTTGCATAGAGAACGTCACACAAAAAGAAGAACATTCAAGTATATCTATAATGCATCGTAGACTACTCAAATCCTTACTGAGGGGTTTTCACTCGCAACTCTATTTAAATATCGTACAAGAGGCTGAACTTACGATTACGCACTATTGATAATGTGATCAACGACAAACTCAGGCAGCATTCTGAAACCACAGATTGCCAAGTCCATGTGATCATTGTTAACACTGACGAGTAGATCAAAAATTCGATTCGGCAGAATAAGACATTTTTTGGGTCAATTCCATGTTACGCCGTAACGAAGCCAATTCCAAAGTCTTCTAAACGAATAATCCGAGAGAGACGGTCATTTAAAGCCAGTCACATTTTTCCTCTATCTTGGATCCGTCGGTAGCAGTACTGGTTCTTCCGCCAGCATTTATTTGTTTTGCTGATTCGATAATTTATCGATAATTTATCGAATACGTCGGCTGGAAATCTGTAAATTCTAAAAATTGCTCTAGACTGTAACTTAGTTTGTCCATGGAGGGCCAATTGAAATACTGATACTGTTAGCTTCATTTTGGGGGTAGTGTAATAGTCCATTTTATATTCTCAACATGCATTACAAATAAGCCAAAGGGGATGATAAAGTATGAAATTATGTTCACCCGAACAATACTTTTACTCGTTCTATTGGGCTTCGAATACATTCGATCGATGTACATTGACTCCTGCAGTAACTGGTAATATTTATGATGTTTAATACGTGCTTTCGGTGGACCTTTGAACATATATTTATGGATACGATAGGTATCAGTCCTGTGTTTCCTTATGATAAAAAAAAAGTTTTCCTACATCTTTGCACAGGTCCATTCCAAAAATTTCAACGCTGATAAGTATTTTGGTAACTAAATAATTTAACTAGTCCTTGTGGACTGCCATTTTCAATAATTTCATTGCATACAGTAACATTATTTCTACATTTAATAACGAAACGAAGGAAAATATAGCATCGCAGAAACTGGTGCGAAAGTCCCAAATGACATAGTTAAATCACTTAATCTTCAGTTTAGCGTTCAAGGTAAAATGGTAACGAAACTCACGACCACATCACGGCAAATATCACAGGCTAAACTGGAGGGGAAAAAACTAAAAACATACACGCACATTTGTAAGTTTTTTTTTTTGGTAATACAGATTGCAAAAGTATCCGTACATTACACACTTGAGGGTTGCAAATGTGTTGGGGAGGAGTCAGGAGCGTTGTGTCTAGAAACTTGTGAAATATTGTGAGGCAACACAAACAAAAATGGCCTTACTTATATTCCACGGAGTATATGCGATGTCGTAGGGGGTATCATTTGGCATTGAATCTATGAGGGCCCCTTCTTATGCTACGTTCAATTAACACCCATCGAAACTCTTCTGAGAGACTCCCCTTCAGCGATAATTTGTAGTTTATTTCTAATCTCGGTTTACCTATCAACATAAGTGTTAATTCAAAGAAGTCTCATGTTTTAAATTCGAACAAAAAATACTCAGGATCATTAAAGTATTAGGACTGGCAACTGCGGATTTTATTATTCGACTTCTGTCCGATCTAAGGGCAGCGTAAGTACCAGATAAATTGTCGGTTTTCATAAAACGAATTTCAATAAAATTGGATTTTATTCCAAACGCGATGTTTTTCTCAGGACCCAATTTCAATACGTTTTTTCATAAAAAATCATAAATCATATTTTCCACCAGGACTCGGAGTCTGGAGTCGAAAAATTTGCTCAACTTCGACTCCGAGTTTTATTTACTTACATTTCTCATAAAATAAATACATATAATGTATTGAGAACAAGTGAATTTTATAAAATTTAATAAATTTTCGGTTATATGAACTTTATTATCTTTTAAATACAAACGCAACTCAGAGTATAGGAGTATAGGAATAGTGGACGGAAATGCAATTTTAAATTTTAAATTTTTCAGAAATAAGAAAATATTTTTTCTAAAATACCATAAATTAACATTTCTTTTTTAACATTTCTCTACAAAACAGAATCATTAGAATTTGGAAGTTGAGTGGCTAAAAAATATGGTTTTTGACACCGAAATACCAGAGTGTCAAAAACCAACATTCGCATAGTTAAATAGGGAAAAGTTGAATCAATGACTAAGCTCTTTAATGATGGAGTCTAAAATGCTGTTAGGCGCATTCATCAACATACAAGGTGTTTCAAGTTTTTGTTTCCTTTTAGGTAGTATGTTATTTCTTTTGACAGTTTTTGTTTTCTAAATTTAATAAAATAAGTTTAATTTCACTCGACAGCTCGTACACAGATTAAGAATAATTATTTCTCTTGAGTGTGTAAATTGATAATAATGCTTCGCCTCTAAGTGTGTTTAACAACGATTTCGTGGGACCGCATCAAAGGATACGGCTCAGAATCATGTGATACAACAAATCCAAGATGATCTGATGTATCTCTATATAAAACAACCAAATCATACAAAATTCGGCTAAAACCAACTTGTATATATTTATATATTATTGGGGTTATCACTTGACACTTGACTTATCACGACGCATCAAATGTTTCGCTGGGACACATGTACGCCATTACGTACATATGGATATTGTTTCACAAATCAAGTTATACAACAGTTACAAATTACATTACATTGTACCGGTGTGATGATTATCATTAGGATATCAACTCATAACTCTCACCACATTCAAACAAACACACTTCTAATGCGTTTTACGATGAAGTTGATGTATGGTTGGTTGGTGGAATATTTTTGCAGATACTTCTCCAGTGATTCCCATTGTGCAAATATACATCCCAAAATACTAATAACTTAAAAACTTTTAATACAAGTCTTCAACATCGCCTTATCCCTCAGTATGAGTTAGTATTCACACACATTACATACCGAAACAGGCGCACTTATCTACACCACTGTGTTGGCTCGTTTGCAGTTTTGAAGATTTTATAAAGAAAATTAGCTGACATTCAAATACTAATGTCTAATTAAGACTTTTAGTAGTAAAACATAAAGTTGAGAAAAAGTTTTTTAACTAGCAGTTCTGTTGGTGCTGCTGTTGTTGTTGTTCTAACCCACATGGTTTGACTGGTTTTGGCGGTATAGAAAGCAACCAACAATGGAGTGATGAAAGATGAACGATGTGTGTTTATTACCAGCATAAAAATGTAACGATTCTGTTTTTTTTTTTTTGTTAAATTTAAAGACAAATATTTTTAAAATAAAAGTTAAGTCAATCAAAGTTCTTGCCTTTTGTTGAACATTTTCTTTACTTTTATTTTACTCCAAGAGTCCCATTAAAAAGTAATTTTTAGTACATAACGTTCGTAGTAAGGATGAGGAACTTTTGTATGGGAATGTCTGTTAAGCAAATAAAACGGATAGTCAGTCGGTAATCAACGATTGTAATATTGTGCATTTGTGCTGTACAAGTCTCAGCCATGTTAACTGACTAGGATTAATATCTAGTAAGGAAATATCTGACTGGAAATAAAACAAGTCGTAAATGGACTGCTGTATCATTAACAGAGAAGATTTTTGGTGGCATTTAGACTTTAAATTTCAACGGAAATATAATGTGTGATCGCAGCTGATTAAAACTATGGTGTTCTTGTGTGAATCTCATCACTCCACGGACGCCATTATTGTGAGGGCAGAGCTGACTCAATTCCACCTAAAGTCAATATACCGCAACCACTGAACAAACCAAAACACATTTCTTTTCCGCTTTTTGAATCATTTCGACATTTAATTCTGATTAATTCTTTAATTACATATTTCGTTGACAATTTATAATTAACTTCGAATGTCCGCAATTTGTTTAACATAGTTGAAGACATTCAGGTGAACATACTACGTATGCATAGAGTAATTACAAATATTTATTGTGGTAATTAGTAATGATGATATAATTGGTTATAATTGCATTTATTAATCGAAGCTTTTGAGTAGATTTCTTATGAGAATGTTCTGGCCACAAATATAATTTCATTCAATTTCGTGTCAGTTTCTAAAACGGTTGTCACATATTTCCGAAAATGTATTCTGCTGAACAATTTTTGTTTTTCGTTGAGAAGGTTTTTGTTTTGAAACCTGAAAAATATAAACGAATGCAATAGTTTTTCACAACGAAATTTATAATTAATTTAAAAGCAAATTTTCTTTACAACAAGCTCTATACTTCGGTCAA